>CM053789.1:760246203-761446203 GCA_028749045.1 Cupressus sempervirens | reverse complement strand
CAATAGAAGTGTAAAGAGCGTAATTTTTTTAACAAATACAAGTAAATGGTACATTTGCATGTAGATTTGATGCATGAAAACTATAAATATTTTAATACCATAAGAATATTTATAGGTTATGACTTTGTATCCATTCAAATATGCTACAATTTTGTATCGTGGTATAGATTTTTTTGTTGTAATTTTTTATAGGTTACAACTCTATGTCCATTTAAACAAGAAGCATAGGTATTCATGTGCATGATATATACTATTGCCCAAATCATGGTGTCAATTATTATCATTTCCATGATTTACAATCAAGAATGAAAAGTAAAAACCCTTGATTTCCATTGCTGAGTTGGGGATGAAAACCATTAATTCAAGCAAATCTAAAAGCACTTTCAAAGTAGACATGCCTAATGAAATCATTGCAGTTTGAAGAAGATAGAATAGCATAATTAAAGATAAAAGATAATATTTTTCAAAATGAATTGATCTAAACTACTATTTTTTTTTAAAAAACACTGAAAAAGTATTTCTCAATCATTATATATTTCATAACATGATTAGTAAGCTACATGCAACATATAGATACTATTCACATGACTCAGATAGAGTGCTTTATTTCAACCTATTGATTATGATATATTGATTATCAAAAAGACCAGTTGAAGCATTAGTTGTTTACAATAGTCACACCAGATCACTCTTTGCTAGTAAAAATTAACACAGATTGCTGATTTGTTATACTAGGATAGCTAGAATGTAGCTACTATAGGACCCACTGTGACTTTATACTACTGAAATCATCCAACTGCCACTAAATTCATCTATGAAGTAATCTTTCTTATTGCTAGTATCAAAATGAATTGATGGTCATGTTAAGAGTTGGAACCTCGAGGGTTTGCATCCTAAGAATGCACACTGTGGTAAGACTACTAGATGTGATGATGCTTTTAAAGAAATCTAAACCACTACCTTATATTATCTTGCTAATCACCTAGCTCCTTATTTTGCATGGCTAAGTTTTTCGGATTCCATAAGGTAGTGATGAGTTTTCGTAGACTTTTTGCACTGGTGCTTTTTGTAGGCATTGTTAGAACTTGAGTTATTCCTGCAAGATATGTATATAAAATGTAGATACCAACTAAAGATTTTAAGACTTGGTAAAGTATGTCTTGTTTAATTGGACAATTTGTCTATTTTTGATATTGGTGAATTCTTTGGTCATTCTTTTTGGGTTCTAGTTGATGGTTGTATAATATAATACTATTTGAATTCCAACCTCTATTTCAGAATCAGATATGAAAGTTTCTTCTCATCCAGCTCCTTGTGAAGAATCTATGGGAATATCTTCTCAAGATAATCTCATTTATTTTGGTAGATTTTATCTTCAGCTATTGGAACCTGTTTGGATTACATCTGGCAGATAGAAGCAGGATGACAAGCAATTACTCATTATGCCCATCACTAGCTAAATTTCCATTGACTCTTTTTGTGTTGGTAAGTAAAGCAATCAAAACAAGCAACAGTGTCTCCCCACTTGCTCCTCACCCCCTTTTCTCCTTCTTGGTGCTTGTGATAGCTGCAGTTATAGTTAAGGGACCACCAACAAACAAACAATACCACTACGACTAGAAGTTGTTAAAGCCAATGGCAATGAAGAACAAATAAAGTTGCACAACATTCAATACCTATGGCCGCTATAGTAAAGTAGAAAAAAACCAAGTGGAGGAGGCCATATATGCCATGATGGAAAAATTCAAGACAACTCCATTGGAACTTGCCAACTCTATGCCAAAGAGTCTATATGACAGAGTTGAGAAAAAATGGCACTATTGTCTAGACTTGGAGAAACAAATTAGAGAAACATGTCTAGCTGAAGTGATGCTTGAAATAACAAAGGCACAAATTGCTAAAGTTGTGAAGAAATATGCAGTTAGGTTTGTACCTAAATATAGAGGCTTTAGCATTTTACAGAACAATAGAATAATTGTGTTGATTGTTTACTTTTAATTATTTTAATATTTAGGAACATATCCAATGATTTATCACTAAATTATCAAAATTAAATCTAAAATAGGTAATAAAACATCTTGTTTGAGATTAATAAATGTTTAAGTACATAGTTTATTCTTATGGTAATGATTAGTTTGTGTAATCGACATCAGTATTGGAGGGCTTAAAAATGATCGGATGACAACATGTGTTTCCAATGTGCGTATCTATCACAAAAACACCTACAATGCTTCCAACTAAATCCAGAGCAAAATATGGTAGCTATTTTATGAATTTATCATTCCCATCCACACAAGTTATGTTTTGAATGTTTAAGTAAAAGTTAGAATCTAGAAATGTTGTGACTTTTCATGTTATGCTTGGTGTCTCTACTTTATAACTATCATTATTGGTTGTCTTTACAATTAATTGTGAAAACACAATTGTAATTTCTCATATCTTCTTTCTCTTTAATTGAACCACTTTAATAAATTAATTTTTTCTTATCCATCATTGTCATCTTCTCATGTCTCATGTCTTCCTTCTCTTGAATTGAACTACTTTAATAACATAGTTTTCTCTTATCAACCATTGTTATCTTCTCATGTATTCCTTCTCTTGAATAAAACTACTTTTATAACTTCAGTTATTCTTATACAAAATGTAGTGCTTAGCCAAATCAGCACATTTTCCTACTCCTATACCTAAGGAAGGGATTCTAGTTGCTCACAATGCAAACCTTGTTTACTATAGCTTTAGATATTTCAACAAGCCTTAGATGCTAAAATAGATCAAAGACACTATTGCTATTGTTTAAGGTCCTATTTAGTAATTAACACCATTTCTTTCAAGCTTTTAGTTTTTATAAGTAGTCTTTGGTTGTAATGTATTCTTATATGAGAAGAAAATACAAGGAATGAAGACGGAAAAATAGTAACCCTTGTCAAAATTCGTGGAAAGTATAGTCTAGAGAACAACTTGTTAAACTCTTCAACATACTATTTAGGTCATTGAGTTTTATCACATTCTAAATGCAGATCACTATGATGTATATTTTTGGCTTATCTATTATTAGTCACTCTCATCATCATGATGTATATTTTCAACTTATTTATTATTAGTTACTCTCATCAAATTATCTAGATTAACACTTTTCTATGTTTTCAACACAAAATGTTCATTTGAGGTTGCAAATATTTCAAGGAATCTAATGCTTAATGATCTCTATTATTTAGTGAAAATAGTTTAGAAAAACTTACTATGGTTATTAAGATACTTTTATCACGGATTATATTGGTAGTAAAAAATCTACAACAATCAATGGACACATTTCATTGTGCATACAAGAAAAAGGAAATTTGTGGAAGGTAAGCTTACATATTCTTATGTTTTATACTATATGAAAAGATCATGAATATTAAAATAGTTTTTTTTTTAATTACAAATTGGCATGGTAATACAAGGATGCAACTTTGTCTCTGGTAAAATATAGAATTTCTATCAATTTTATTCAAGCTAGATTTAAATGATAGAATATTCATGACAATAAAACATACTCATGACTAAGAGTGTGTATGATCCATGCATAGTTCATTTTAAGTGATCTCTATTATTCATAGTATTCTCTATAAGTTATTTTTCTATTTATGAGTTATACTTATATGGGAAACATTATTTGATTAGTTAAATTAGATTTCTTACATCTGTTTTCTATCTTTCAAGATATAGGAGAAGGATGAATAATACAATATGTCTGTTGTTTGACTAGATACTTTCTTTCTTTCAAACTATAGGAAGAATATAAGATGTCTCTTTCTTAGTTGAAAGAACTTTCTGGAAAATTGCATCTACAAGTTCTCATTCTAGATATGGCATGTTGAAAATAGTACAGCTTTAACATGTTCAAAATGAAACATTTCTCTCTAGTTTTTTCTAGAGCTATATGTAGTCAAATCAAGTAGCTGATCATGTGATGTAGTAGAAATGTATAATATGGAGGAAATAATGGTCATACCATTTCTATTATATGCTTTTTTGGCTATGGAGAAACTCCCACATCATTTTGTAAGATACAAACATTGAAGACAATTTAATCAATATAACATTTTCTGCGAAGTTTGCTTGTTAATACCATTTCATGGTTATGCCATTTCCATTGTACATTTTATGGGTTGTGGAGGAATTGAGAAATCATTTTTAAGATACAAACTTTGAAAATAATTAAAATTAATATAATAGTTATGAGAAAGTTAGTTTGGAATGCTGCTTTGTTTAGTGTTTTATAAGAAACAAAATATTGTAAATAATTATAGAAAATATTGTATTATTTATATTTGAAAACATTGATAGTTGAAAATCACACTTAAATTATATTTTTTTAAATTATTAATTTTTTTTACTATATTTTTCAAGTTGTCTTTATAGAGACAATAGGTGAGTTTTAAATATATATCATCTTTCGAGAGACAATAGTTAGATTTGAGAAATATTGTCTCTAAGGAGATAAGAAAAATTGTCTTAGAGAGATAAAAATATTCATTTTTCATATTGTCTTTACAAGAAAATCTATTGAGACACTAGTCCCAAGACAATTTTTCAGATAATATGCGACTTTTTTCTTGTCTTGAAATAAGACAATTCATACAAAAATTGTCTTGAAATTTGTCTTAAATGTACCCTTTATTTAATAGTGCCTCTCTATTTGTACTTTGTGTGAGACTCTCACTCTAGCTTCATAAAGGAATTGACTCCATGCCTCAACAACTCCACCTTCTTCTCCCATTGCTACATCTCAACATAGTGCCATTCCTATTGTTCCTCTACACAAGAAGAAAGGGACTTGATGTCAATCAATCCTAACCCACCCCAAGTCTCTTCCAACACCAAACATAATTGATGCTCATGATTATTGTAAAAAATACCAAGCTAAAGCTAAAGCTCATGTTCATGTTTCTCAAAATGCATACTCATCTCATACGTCTCCTACTTCACTTACTTTGGACTATCCCATGTCTACAATTGTGGAAGAAGTGCATTTGAATGATGATAAAATGTATAAACATGAAAATACTACTTGTATCTTGCATTCTATTATGATTAATTTAGATGAAGAAGATACTCTTGATAATATTATTGATGCTAACAATGATATGCTTTTGCTAACAATAATATGCTTTCTTGTGCTTTTGATGATCTATATGTTACTATTGATTGTGATCACAACTTACCATAGATGCTTTCTCAAAAATTATCAATCAGTTCTAGTAACAAACATAGTGACACAACTTCACAACACAGTCCTTGTTTGAAACTCGTTATTGTTCCTTCTGATGTGCTTGATGTTGCTCCTTTTGTGAGTTCCCCACCTTTCTTGAACATTATGGACCAAAATGGGGGTAGGTGATACACTTAACAAACTCCTCTTGTATAGTAGTCTTTCTATTTTTTTCCTATTGTAATGTCTTTCCCTTGTGTTGTGATGCTTGTTATATGTTTTGTTTAGATTACTATAAATGACCCTTTTTGTTTTGTTAGCACAAAATAATAAAGAAATTGAATCTTTTATGTTCATTCTTCTATTTGTTTTTGTCTTCTTCTATATGTTGGTACATGTTGTGTTGTATATATCCAATTGTTTGTAATCATACCTTTTTGTAGTCTATTTGGGATGTTGTTACATGGTAGTACCAAATTATTTTTAGTCTAAGTTGTGATTCCAACCTAGAAAGATACTTATTTCTAACTCTTACATGTTTTTCCTCCATTTAAAAAAAAATCTAGTTCCTTTGACAAATGATGAGATTTCATATTTGACATAATATTTCATATATCACCATATTATCACACTATCCCTAGAGGTGGTAGATCCTTCTTGCACTTTATTTTCTCATGTTCCTATCTCTCTTTATTTGTCCTTGCTTTGAGACATTTCACAATAGAAACATCTCTAGCATATACATATACATTCCATTAAATTCATCGCTCCTTTGAGGTGTTATCATTTTCTTTAATGTGGGGTAGACACTCTACTCACATTTTTCTTTCCTATTCATGTGAAAAGGGTAGTTATATGTAACTTTTGTTTCATATGAAATTGGTTGTTATCAATTATTATGTATAATTGTTTAATGATGATGGTCGTTAACCATTACTTGTCATATGTTGATGATGGTAGTTAGCAGTTACTTGGTTTAACAATTATGGTTATTAACTAATTTATTTACTATTATCTATGTTATATGTTGATATGGATTTATCATGGGAACTTTTTATTATTGTGGAAAATGTTGCACGAGGGGTTGTAGGAGCAGACAAAGGGGAGAAGAATTGCTTAATGGGATCTACAAATTGGGGAAGTACCTTAGTGCATTTGTCTGATCAATAGGTATGACCTCGGACTATCTTGGTAAGGACCTAGCAACTTGCATAACAGGGTACATTCATTGGACATGCATGAGCTATTGGACAATCATTAAAATATTGAACATTTTAACTTAATCAAAGTACATACATTTAATGGTTTATTTCAACATTCTCATCATTTTGAATTTTATATATATATATATATATATATATGTATGTATGTATGTATGTATGTATGTATGTATGTATGTATGTATGTATGTATGTATGTATGTATGTATGTATGTATGTATTTGTGTATATGTATGTATGTATGTATGTATGTATTTGTGTATATATATGTATGTATGTATGTATGTGCACATAACTCTAAAAGTATGATGCCACCATAATTTAAATTAAATACAAGCTCATATCTATTAATATACATATACATAAATATGTGTATAACCTAAGAAGATATGAAGATAAAATAATCTTCCAAGTATACATGTATTTAAATATACATATCCAAATAAATATAGCCTTGGAAAAAATAATAATAATATGATGTCACCATTCAAAATAATGTGTGTGTGTGTATGTGCACACGCACGCACACACACACACACACACACACACACACACACACACACACACACACACACACATATTATAAGTTATCATTTTTGAGTAGGTAACTTTCAAATTCTTCCTCATATTTATTAGTCTCTATAAGAGACGAGAATCTACACTTGGCATTTCTTTTTTATTAGTGAATCAAGAAGCAAGTTTTCTTTCTTTTGTTAGAGTAATTATTTGTTATGCTTATTAATTAGATCATGTTGATTTAATTAATCAAGTTCTTTATTACTCTAGTTACTTAAGCTTTCTCTTAGGTGCATATAATTAATATTTTATATTAATTATAATGTGCAAACCTAATTTTTTTGTCCCTTTAGGGTTTCATTCACCTTTAAGGTTAAAATTTTGTACCTTTTGTTTTCATAACTTGGAATACATTTTAGCTCACACACCATTGAGATTTTCCAAGCTCTACTTTTTCCTTTTCTGGTTTCTCTTCAGTATAGGTTATTTGTATGCAAATATTCTTGGCAATATGTGAAGCTAGTTTTCACAACTTCTACATGGTATTAGACCATCCATGCTACTTCCTAGTTTGAAGAGTTTGAAGCCATGATTCAAAGTCAAAAACCCTAGCTTTTTTGAGGTTTTTTCCTTCAATAAGGAGGAAAACATTTTTTGGCTCACTTTGGGACAAAGTGGATGCTGCCATTATGCTCAGAAGGCTAGTTACAGTTAGAATTCATATTAAAAAAATTAATTTTGGCCACTATAGCATTAGGCAAAAAAACATTGGCTTCTTGGAGGGCCATATAGGCAATTTTTTACAAAAAAAATTTAAAAATTTGTTTGGGCGGCCATAGTAGCCACTATGGCACCACCTCGACACTGCCACAACACCTCCCTCACTAGGCCCAGGCACCACCTCCGTGAGTAGCACAACTGCAGTGTAACTGACACCTAGCCACCACTCCATGACCACTATCAATCCACTAGGCCACCACCTCCACCATGGCATAGCCCCAATCCACTGCTAGGCTGCCACCTCCACTAATGGCACTCCTAACTCCGTTTGCACCAGCGTGATGTCATGCCTACATCAATTTTTTAGAGTACACATCATGCCTATGTCACTTTCCTAGTAGTCCATGTCACTTTTTTGGCACTATTTTTTGACACTGCTAACATCATTTTTTAGTAGGATGACATCACTATCTGGCCACTAATGTTAGCATCTGGTGTCTAGGTTCCTTTCTAAGTTTTTGTGCTTTCAATAGTTTTTTCTTTCATTTTTTAGGGATATATTTATACATAATGGGGGGATTATTTTCTTTTCCATAATTTACTTTAGAATTGACCCTTTTGCTTCCATCTTCTTCTCTCAATGTTGGACCCCTCTGTGACCTAGCTAATGCCACACAACTATCACAATTGGAAAGCACGCATGACTTGGCTTCTTATGTCACATGGCTTATGGTCATGTCTGAGTGAGAATCAACCTATCCTGTAGCACCCTTTTGAGGTTCTTTGACATAGAAACAAAATAGATGAAGCCTTGGGATTGATTGCACTAAACATCTCTGATAGTCTACTATTTCACCTAGATGGCTTGTCCTATCTTTGGGCTATTTGGACCAAGTTTCACAACTTGTTTGGCATAGTGAATGAGTTCTACACACTACAACTTGATGCAAAGTTGACTTCTTTGAAACCTACCAACTTCCCCACCATTGAGGACTTCTTGATGAAGTTCAAATCTCTACGTACAGTTTTGCAGGGATGTGGGAAAAACAAAATAGATGATGAGTGTATTTTTTTGATACTCTAAAAGTTTGAACGACAGTATCATATCTTTTCTTCCACTTTCTACTCCACTATTGATGCCTTGGGTAATAAACATCAGATGCCTTCTTTTGAGACATTTTGTGATCGGTTGATAGGGGAACAAGCAAAGATCTAATATGTTGATGCCTCTAGCTCTTCCAACCAAGCATTGGTTGTGTAGACTTCTTAGCAGAAACCCAAAAAAAAGCCAAACTAAAGAAAGATACACCAAAAATTGATTCCAAACCTCTAGCTAAACCTTCCAAGGGTAAATCTACTTTGAAGTCTACTAAGTCTACCTCCAAGACTAATAAGAAATCAGCTAAGACCTGCAATTTTTGTGGAAAGGATGGACATCCCATTTGTATGTGTTGGAAATGTTTGGAGGCTTTAGAGGAAGCCATGCAAGAGCATCACATTTCAGCTCCTAAGTCTTCATCCCCCCTGTAGGGAAAGGTCACGCTCTTACTACATGAGCTATAACTTCTGGGCCTACCTAGATTCTTGATTCTGGTGCCTCTCACCATATGAAAAACTCTCGAAAATTGATCACCTCACTTGTTCCTTGTGCTACTTCACACATTGTCATTGGAAACTCATCACATATTTTAGTCGTGGGTTCTAGTTCTATTGCATTAGCTAGGGGTTCTCTTCAAGATGTTCTTTTTGTCCCTAACATCTTGACAAACCTATTTTCTATTTATTAGATTTTCTACTCTAGCTTTGGTAGGATAGTTGAGTTCTCACCACATGATGTGGTTATTCAGGACTTACTTGATTCTAAGTTGATTGTGGCTACTAGGAGTGTTGACTCTGCATCTCACCTCTACATATTTGATGGATTTGAGTCTTCTCATGACACAGGTTCTTGTCTTGTAGCACATGCAAATTCAGTAAGAAAACTTTGGCATGAGTGTTTGGGCCATGCAAATTATAGATATCTTCAACAAATAAGCACACAGGCATTTGTTCTTGGGCTTTCCCAAATTTCTTGGACATATGGTGTTTGTTAGGGTTGTACTCTTGGCAAACAACATAGGGATCCTTTTGCACATGGATGAGCCACTCGTGCTTTGGCACCATTGGAGTTGATTCATAGTGACCTCATGTCATTTGTTACTTCTTCTTTTTTAGGTGCCAGATATGTGCTTACTTTCATTGATGACTTCTCCAGACGTACATGGGTCTACTTTTTGAAATGCAAGTCTGATGTCTTTGATTCATTTCAAGTCTTTAAGACATTTTTTGAGAAGCAATCTCATCTTTCTATTTAGTAGATGCACACAGATAATGGGGGGAGTATGTGAACCAAGCTTTCAAGGATTTTTTCTCTGAACATGGTCTTCAACATTAGTTTTTAGTGCCCTACACCCCTCAATAGAATGGTGTGGCCGAGAGAAAGAACAAAACCCTTTGGGAGATGACTAATTATATGTTTTGGTCTAGGTCCATGGATTCATGTTTTTGGGTAGAGGTAGTCAATCATGTCAACTATATTCAAAATCAAATGCCTCACAAGGTAGTTCAACATATATGACTCCTGAGAAGATTTGGTCTCATGTCAAGCTTGATGTATCTTCATTCTAAGTTTTTGGTAGTGAAGCATGGGCATTTGTACTAGATGGTCAAGGGAGAGAAATGGAGCAAAAGAGTGGACACCTCATTTTTGTTGGCTACTATGAGGATGTTAAGGTCTATTGGCTGTTTGATCCTGATTCCATAGAGGTCCTATTTCGATAGGATGTCTAGTTTCATGAGTGCCTTCCTGTAGTAGATACCCTATCCCCCGAGTTTACTTCACTTACCACTACTCCCTCATCCTTTCCAGTCCCTTTTCCAGATGACTAGGATGATGATCTTGGTGATCCCCATTTACCTTTGCAATAGGATCCTCCCTAGATGCCTAAATGGGCTCAAGCTATAGTTAAGGCTATAGAATCTCTATTTGATGACCCTTCCACTTCTTGTCACACTCGTTCTCATATTGTAGGTTCAAGTCTTCTCAGTCATGCTATTTGTGATGATCCTCAAAAATTTGCAGTAGAGACAGGACATTCTAAGTGGGATAGTGCAATGGAGGATGAGTATTCTTCTTTGATGAAGAATCATACTTGGGATGTTTGTTCTCTTCCTAAGGGAAGGAATTTAGTGTGATGCAATGGCTATATCATACTAAGTTTTTTGTTGATGGTTCCATTGATAAGCACAAGGCCCATCTTGTTGTGAAGAATTATTCATAGGTTGAGGGTATTGATTACACTAAGACATTTGCCCCTATCACCAAGATGAACTCTATTCACATTGTCTTATCCCTTGTAGCTTCTCAGGGTTGTACCATTTTTCAGATGGATGTGAAAAGTGCAAGATGGATGTGAAAAGTGCATTCTTGCACAGTGATCTTACTGAGGAGGTTTACATGGAGCAGCCTCAAGGATTTGTGTAGGATTCCTCCTTGGTTTGTAAACTTTGACGCTCATTGTATGGTCTCAAACAAGCCCCTTAGACTTGGTATGAGAAGATGGATACTTTTCTACTTCCTATAGGCTTCACATGCTACCATTTTGATCCTACAGTCTACATTTAGTGTCTTGAGACTGAGGTTTTGATCCTTGTGCTATATCTTGATGATCTTCTTCTCATAGTTAGCTTGTCCTCTATGATTATGAATGTTTAGATAAAATTGATGGAACAATTTGAGATGACTAATCTTGGTCTACTACACTATTTTCTTCGTCTATAGATTGTTCAGTCCCCTACTAGAATCTTTGTTTACCAGCAAAATTCACCTCTTGACATGCTTTGTCGCTTTGACATGCTTGATTGAAAGCCTACTCCCATAGCTTTTTATTTAGGTGTTACCTTGTCTACCTCTTGAACTTCTCCTTTAGTGGATCCCACATTGTATCAACATTTGGTTGGTAGCTTGTTGTACCTGACACACACTTGTCCTGATCTCTCCTTTGCAGTTGGTCTTGTCTCTTAGTTTTCACATGAGCCTCATGAGAGTCATTAGCAAGTTACCAAGTGTATTTTGAGATACATTCAAGGCATACTAATGTATGGCATTCATTACACATCAAGGAGTCCTTACATTGTTGGATACACTGACTCAAATTGGGCCAGTGATGTTGATGATTGAGTTTGGTTTTCCTCTTAATCATCCCACTATTCTATGGTGTGATAATCAGAGTGCTATTCATATTTCCTACAACTCGGTGGAGCATTAGTGCACTAAAAACATTGAGTTTCTTATGCATTTCATCCATCATCTGATCTAGGATAGTGTTCTCTCTTTGGAGTATATTCCCACTGATGCCTAGGTTGTTAACATCTTCACAAAATCATTTGCATTGCCTCGCTATCTTCAGTTGCAGTCTATGCTTGGGATTACGGAAGTTGTCCT
The DNA here is from genome assembly GCA_028749045.1 of Cupressus sempervirens. NCBI lineage: Eukaryota > Viridiplantae > Streptophyta > Pinopsida > Cupressales > Cupressaceae > Cupressus > Cupressus sempervirens. Next base: position 761,434,070 of record CM053789.1, on the reverse strand, counting down.
TGGGGGATCTTCTTGAGGCCTTCCCTCCTTCATTTTTTTTCATCATGTTTGTTCTATCTTATTTTGGAAAGGGGTTTCTCCCACTAGGTTTTCTCCTTTGTCTCTGATTTACAGAGATTTCCTTGTTTTGGGTACCTGATCAAACCTTGTTGCCAAGACCCATATTCCTACTTTCATAACTTTGCTAGGTTAGCTTCCTCCTGAGCTTTGCTTAAGGGGGGGTGTTAGAGTAATTATTTTTTATGCTTATTAATTAGATCATGTTGATTTAATTAATCAAGTTCTTTATTACTCTAGTTACTTAAGCTTTTTCTTAGGTGCATATAATTAATATTTTATATTAATTATAATGTGCAAACCTAGTTTTCTTTCCCTTTAGGGTTTCATTCAACTTTAAGGTTGAAATTTTGTACTTTTTTTTTTATAACTTGGAATACATTTTCCTTATCACACCATTGAGAATTTCCAAGCTCCACCTTTTCCTTTTCTAGTTTCTCTTCAATATAGGTTATTTGCTTGCAAGTGTTCTTGACAATCTGTGAAGTTGGTTTTCACAACTTCTACATCTTTAAATACTACAAGAGCCATGACTTCTTCAAAGACTTTATATTTTTCCATATGCCTTCTTGTGGGATAAAAATTTTAGAATCAAAACCGAGTTCAACACTTTACCTCTATTGTCTCTTTTTCTTCTCTTCATTATTTTTGCAATTGGTTTGAAGACAAATTCGAGTCATTATTTTCATTGATAGATCTTTGTTTTGAGCTCTACATTTTGGAACACACACTTCAAGAGCCAGTTGTATGAAGTCAAGCCCAAAGCTCCATATATTTTTTTATCAAGTTAAGTGATCAACTTTTCCATATTGTATTTGATATATGTTATGCATTGAATAGTATAGATGCAAGGATTGTGTCAATGATTTCTATATATCAATGTTTGATTGTAATATTGAATATTACATTCAATGAGTCCATTTCACCATGTTAAGTCTGAACCAGTTATATATTTTATGCTAAGACACATCTTAGTTTAATTCAAATTCTAGATTCAAGTTATTTCTTTGTAGTTCCTTAAGAGAAGTTCTCAAGTCTTAAGAACTATATTATGACAGTACTAAATTTATATTATTCTTCCACTAGTTATATTTCAAAAAAAGAGTTGAATTACTCTAAGATTTGACACCTAGGACTCACCCTACTGAATGGCCTAGAAAGAGGGTGAAGAGGTGAGAGAAAGATCTGCAAGAACAAGAAAGTAGAATCAGATATGATACAATAAATGTATTACTTTTAAATAATCATTAAATAGCTCCTACATGTCCACTTAATTTACTTGTTATCAAGTTGAGTGATGGTGATCGAGTATTAGAAACCCATCTGAAAACCTTGGCCAAGGTCATTAAAGGCATGCTTTCCATTTAAAGATCACATGATAATGTTAGCGCCAATTATTCAAACATGTTCGTCTATAGTTGAGTGGAAATTCTAAACACTAGTATTGCTCAAATGGCTAGACTAATAGTGCCCCAAGCCTAGCCCTAGGGTAGGGAGGGCCTTTCTTTTCAAAATATTGTGTGGAAATTAATATGGTTCATAGTTGGGAGGTTAAGCCTAAGCTAATGCTTCTCCTCTTATCTGAAAGTTGAGGCTTGCACAACTAGTTCAAGACACTCCAATTAGCTTTTGTATGTTCTTTCTCTAACCTTAGCTATGCATTTCCTTTTTGTGAATATCGAATATCATATTATGAATGGTAATGCTTTAATTTGCTTCTATAAAGATGATATAAAATAGTTATTTCAGTTGGCAGTTATTTTAGTTGAATTTTAATTCAGTTATTATCCCATGAAATGAAATTAAAGATGTTACATTTTGGTTGTTTAGTTGAAGTATTACTTTCATATTTATTTAAAATCAGATTTTAGCCCTAATCATTTTACTTAATAAAATTCATTTGTTACATATGGTATCAAAGTGCTAGGTTCAACACTAAACCTTGAGTACACTACCTAAGTAGGACTAGTAAACCTGAGATTTTCTTAGATTAAATGTAATAGGATGCAAGTATGTAAGACACCTCATAAGAAAACATGACATCCCATCTTTCTATACTTGATTAGGAACATGTTAAAATATGATTACACTTGTTGTTCCATGCCTCAGGACAATCAAACTTTAAAACAAACTCTGCAAAGAATAAGGAAGCAAAAAGTTAGGTACTCTCCTGATAGGAAAGTAACCTATAGAAACAAACTTATTCAAACTTGGAATGCCGCCAAGCCAACCCTATTATGCACTTGCATAGATCTTGGATAGTGCAAGATATGTATTAAACTGAAACTAAATGGCATACTAAAAATAAACTTTCAAAATAACTGAATCTATAATGAAAACATCCTCAAAAGAGGAAATTTTTGTAAATAAAGGCTACTAAAAAAAGCAGCAGAGAAGGTTTGAAATTGATTAAATAAATTGGTCTATTCATTTGTTCTTTCTACTCACAATCTCTTTATTTTGTTGTAAATGTGTAAAAAGGAAAAAGAGAAAAGAAAATGAATTGGAATACAGAAGGTGTAGATACTGGGTCCCAGAAGAAATAGTTTATACAATATAAATTTAACAAGCCGAAACCAAGAGGGAATGGTATTATGGATTTTAAAAGTAATCCCAATACAAGTAAGAATGGCAAGGGCACTAAAAAGAAGGGACCACGTTCAGGATGCTACACATGCGGAGGAGATCACTATGCTAAAAAATACCATGTTAAGACCAGCACCAATCAGCTACCCCGACCACCCCTCCCACCATAGTAGCTTGCTTACCAAAAAATGATTCATGCAGTACTTAAAAATTCACAAACAAAATAATAGATAGACCTAATCGAAACTTTGGGTAAGATCTACAGGAACCTCATTTCTATATTAATTGATATTTGAGCTTCTGAATGCTTTATATCACCTAAATTATAAAGTAGATATCCAAAAGGATCTAGTTTTATGGAAAAATCATGGATAGTTGAGTACACAAACCAATGAAGGGATAAGGTATAGCAGTGTTTTTTTGAGGCTGAGGTTGATTTTCCAAACTTCTCCACTGAATTGAACTTGTATGTAGCACATCTTGGGTCTTACGATATTATTATAGGCATTAACTAGCTCAGTGATTATAAGGCCAAGGTTGATTGTCTTGCTTAAAATGTAGACTATTTGGATGACTAAGAAAAGCCTATAAGCATTAAGGGAGTTATACATGAAATTAAATCAAGATAGATATTTTCCATGCAACTCAAGAAATATGGAAAAGAAAGGTTGTGAGATCTTTGCAGTAAGGGTAGAAGACTTGTACAAAGAAATGGATGCCACACATGGAGACAAAAAATTTAGAGGAAAATTGAAGGAATCTTTCAAAGAGAAGTATCATTACTTAAAGAAATTCTAGGATGTGTTTCGCAAAGAACTCCCTATATTACCTCCATCCCGAGTCTTTGATTTTACAATAGATTTAGTACCTGGAGAAAAACCAATTTCTCAAGCTCCTTATCGAATGAGCACCACAAAATTAATGCAGTTAAAATTGTAGTTACACGATATGTTAAATAAGGAACTTATTCAAACTAGTGTTTCACCCTGGGAAACCCTAATATTTTTTGTCAACAAGAAGGACAAAACTATGAGGTTGTGCATAGATTATAAGATGCTCAATAAGGTCACCATCAAGAAGTGATACCCACTTCCTATAATAGATGGCTTCTTTGATCAAATGAAATGCACTACAATATTTTCAAAGATTGATTTAAGGTCAGGATATCACTAGCTTGCCATCAAGGATGAAGACATTCACAAAACTACATTCCAAACTAGATATGGGCATTATGAGTTCATGATATTACCCTTTGGTTTAACCAACACTTTGGCAGCTTTTATGAATTTGATGAACAACATATTTCAAGATTGTTTGGATAAGTTTATATTGGTCTTCATAGATGATATCCTAATCTACTCAAAAAATGAAAAAGAACATCAAGAGCATCTAGAAAAAGTCCTACAAAGATTGAAAGAACATTAACTATATGGGGAGTTCTCTAAATGCACTTTTTATCAAAAAGAAATTCACTATTCAAGACATATTATATCAGCCCAATAAATAGCCATAGATCCTTCAAAAATCAAAGAAATTAGGGAATGACCTATATTTAAGAATGTGATAGAAGTCATAAGTTTCATGGGATTGGTAGGATTCTATAGGAAGTTTGTCAAAAATTTCTCCAAAATAGATTACGTAATCACTTCACTTTAAAAGGAAAGAAATCTATATGGGCTAAAAAATTTCAGTCAGCTTTCAAGTATTTGAAAGAAAATTTAACTATTGCACCTATACTAAGAGTACCTAATCCAAAAAAGAAATTTTTAGTCACAATTGATGTATTAGGGAAGGAGTAGGAGGTGTGTTGATGCAAGATGAGCAAGTAATTGCATATGAGTCAAGGAAGTTAAAGAATTATGAGCAAAATTATGCTCCTCATGATCTAGAACTAGCAACTATATTTCATGCCCTCCAAATGTGGAGGCACTATTTGATTGGAAAACCTTTCAAACTTTGATCCAATCACCATGGTCTAAAATATATCTTTACTCAACCAAACCTTAATCCTAGATAAAGGATATTATTGGAATTCCTAGCGGATTGCAAATTTGATATTAACTATATTAAGGGTAAGCAAAACAAGGTAACATATGCCTTAAGAAGAAGGAGACATATTTCCACAATGGCTATCATAAATTTTAGATTAAGGGGCCTGGTACTACAACATCTAGAGCATGATGAATTTTATGTAGAGATCAGCCAAGCTCTCATCAGAGACCCACAAGATCCTAGGTACATAGAATTTAGAATAGAAGAAGATGAATTGTTAAGATATCATGACAAGATTTAAATAGCCAACAAACTCAAACTTTGAAAAGTTATTCTAGAGGAATCCCACTCAGCTCTTTATTTAGGACATTTTAGAGTGACTAAAATTTTGTTGGATATAAAACCACTATATGGTTGGAAAGGAATGAAAAGAGAGATAATAGATTTTGTGGCAAGATTCCTAGAATCCCAAAGAGTAAAAGTAGAACATCATTATCTAGTTGGCCTTTTACACCCAAATGAAGTACCAGAGTGGAAATGGTAGATAAAATCCATGGATTTTATATAAGGATTACATATGACATGAAAAAATCATTGGATAGATTAACTAAGGTTTCTCACTTCATACTAGGAAACCTAACTGATGAAGCACCAGAAATTGCTCATAAGTTCATGAAAGATATTTTTAGACTTCATGGAATTCCAAAGAAAATTAAGATCCATATTTTGGAAAAAATTATTTATAGCATTGGGAACTAATTTAAATATTAGCTTGGCTTATCATCCCAAGACTAATGGTTAGAAAGAGTAAACCAGGTTTTTGAGGATCTTTTAAAAGTTTACTGTATGGATTGGCAATACAAGTGGGAAATCTATCTACCCTTGGTGGAATATTATTATAATGATTCCTACCAATCTACCATTAAGATGGCCCCCTTTGATGCCTTATATGGTCACAAATGTAGAACTCCTATAAGCTGGAATCATGTTGAGGAAAAAATTATTAGTTGAAGGCAAAATGCTCAAAGAGATGGAAGAGTGGGTCATACAAATTTTTCAAAGATTGAAAGAAGACAATGATAGACAAAAAAATATATGCAGATGCTAAAAGGACACAGAGAATTCTTAGTAGGAGAAAAGGTGCTACTAAAAGTAAAACCCCAAAAGACTACCATCAAGTTTGGTAAGAATGCCAAGTTTGCCCTAAGGTATGTGGGACCCTTTGAAATATTGGAAATCATGAACCCAATAGCCTACATAATTTCCCTACCTCCAACTCTTGTCAAGATGCATGATGTCTTTTATGTGTCATATTTTAAGAAATATCAAACTCATCATGATCATATAATTGATTAGAACCTATTACATGTACGGGATCTAGGGGTGGTGGAAATAGAACCACTTAGAATACTTGAGGTACGTAAGCTATGCTTATAAAATCAAGATGTCACTCAATCCAAGGTCTAGTGAGACTAGTATGGTGAAGATAATGCTACTTGGGAAGACTATAATGAGATTTTCCAAAAATACCCCTAACTTTTCTCTAGGGCTAGAGCCTAATCCTTTTATTTCAGCTCATTCATATTTTTAATGTTTTGGATAGATATTATTTTTAAGTTTTGTTGTGGTCTTCATCAAGGATGATGAAAACATAAGGGGAACGGTATGTTACATCCCAAAATTTTGACCTAATTAAAATTATTATAGTCATTGAGTTGATTGGATTTTTCTTTCCTATTCATGTGAAAAGGGTAGTTATGTATAACTATTGTTTCATATGAAATTGATTGCTATAAATTATTGTGCATAATAGTTTAATGATGATGTTCATTAATTGTTACTTGTCATATGTTGATGATGGTAGTTAATAGTTGTTTGGTTTTAAAATTATGGTTATTAACTAATTTCTTTACTATTATCGATGTTATATATAGTGATATAAATTTATCATGGGAACTTGTTATTATTGTAGAAAATGTTGCATGGGTGGTTGCAAGAGTAGATGAAGCGGAGAAGCATTGCTTAAATACTACCTTAGTCCATTTGTCTGATCGATAGGTATGACCTCTAACTATCTTGGTAAGGACCTAGCAACTTGTATAATAGGGTACATTATTTGGACATGCATGAGCTATTGGGAAATCATTGAAAATTTAAACATTTGAACTTAATGAAGGAACATATCTTTAATGGTTTATGTTGACATTCTCATCATTTCAAATAATAAATACGTATGTATGTGCACATAAGTATAAAAGTATGGTACCACCATAATATTAAATTATACAATATCATATCTATTAATATAAATATACATAAATATGTATATATCCTAAGAAGATATAAAGATAAAATAATATTCCAAGTATACACGTATTTAAATATATATATCTAAATAAATATAACCATGGAAAAAATAATAATAATATGATGTCACCATTTGAAATTTTGTGTGTGTGTGTGTCTGTGTGTGTGTGAGTGTGTGTGTGTGTGTGTGTGTGTGTAATTTTATAAGTTATCCTTTTTTATTAGGTAACCTTTGAATTCTTCCTCATATTTATTAGTCTCTATAAGAGACAAGAATGTACACTTGGGATTTCTTTTTATCAATGAATCAAGAAGCTAGTTTTCTTTCTTTAACTACTGCAAGAGCTTCAACTTCTTCCAAGCCTTTATACTTTTCCATATGCCTTCTTATGGTATAAAATTCTATGAATCATAACCAAGTTTAGCACTTTACCTTTGTTCTCTCTTTTTCATCTCTTCATTATTTTTGTAGCTAGATTTAAAGGAAAATTTGAGTTTTATTTTCATTGAAAGATCTCCAATTTGAGCTATGTATTTTGGAACATGCACTTCAAGAGTTCGCTGCATGGATTCAAGCTTAAAGCTCCATATCTTTCTTGATTATGTTAATTTATCAGCTTTCCCATATTGTATTTGATATATGTTATGCATTTGATAGTACAGATGCAAGGATTGTGTCAATGATTTCTATTTATCAATGTTTGATTGTAATATCAAATAGTACATTCAATGAGTCCATCTCACCATGTTAAGTCTAAACCAATTATATATGTTATGCTAAGAAACCTCTTTGTTTTAGTCAGATTCCAAATTCAAGTTATTTCTCTGTAGTTCCTTAGGAGAAGTTCTTAGGTTTTAAGAGCTATATTATGATAGGATTGAATTTATATTATTCTTCCACCAAATAAGTTTCAAAAAAAGAGTTGAATCACTCTAAGATTTGACACTTAGGACTCACTTGGCTGAATGGCCAAGAAAGAGGGTGAAGAGGTGAGAGAAAGATCTGAAAGAACAAGAAAATAGAAGAAAATGTGATACAATAAATTTATTACTTTTAAAGAATCATTAAATAACTCATGCATGTCCACTTAATTTACCTTATGTCAAGTCGAGTGATGGTGATCGGGTATTAGAAACCCATCCAAAAACCTTAACCAGGTTTTTTAAAGGCATGCTTTCCTTCTAAAGATCACATGATGTCAGTAGTGCTAGTTTTTCAAACATGTCTATCTATAACTAAATGGACATTCTAAACACCAGTATTGCTTAGATGGTTGGACTAGTAGTGCCCCAAGCCTATCCCTAGGGTAGGGAGAGTCTTTCTTTTCAAAATATTTTGTGGGAATTGATATGGTTCATGTTTGGGAGGTTAAGCCTAAGCTAATGCTTCTCCTCTTATCTCAAATCAGAGGCTTGCACAACTAGTTCAAGACTCCCCATATCAAATATCATAGTATGAATGGTAATTTTTTTAATTTTCTTCTATAACGATGATAGAAAAAATGTATTTCAATTAAATGTGAATTCAATTATTATCCTATGAAATGGAATTAAAGATGTTATATTTTGATTGTTTAGTTGAAGTATTACTTTCATATTTATTTGAAATCAAAGGTTATCCCTAATCTTCTAGTTAAGAAAATTTGTTTGGTACTTGCACTATGATCTTTTGCATATTTGGATCTCTTATTGGATTATAACATTCCTTGGGGCCCAAACTCTACATTTTTGGATCCCTCTTTGGATTATTAATCATCCTAAAGGTCTAATCCTTGTATTTTCATTTTCCAATCCCTTAAGAACACACACATCCTTATGCATTGGATCATCTTTTATTGGATTCGCCTTTTGATAGCATGGGTCTCTGAAGGTGTATCCTTGATGGGTCAACTAGCATGCCACACGAGGTTGTTAGACTCTCAATGTCATCTTTTTTTGTGACATGTTTTTTTGCATGATTCAGAGTAAGAGACACAAATAATACTATATGAGTTAATCACACTCTTTTTTTTGTTTTTGTTCTATCAATGATATTTATCCTGTGTTGATTTTGGACTTGACAAGAACTTAGGTCTATTAAGGGCTTTTTTTTTCATATCTCCTTAGTCATGATAGAATTATTGTATGCCCTTGATTTATTTTACCATGATTTTAAGTTTGACCCACACTCCTAGTAAAGTGGGGGCTAAATGAACCATCTCTAAAAGTTTATAATTTCTTTATTCAAAAAAAATTATCCCTCCTTTAATGATCTCCTAGGTCCATGTGCACACTTATGATCAAAATTATTCCTACCCTTGAGTTTTTTCGCATTTTATGATATTATCTTTACATCCCCAATATAGCTATATGCATCTTGAGGACCAAAATCCTTAGGGATGGAGCTGAGGTTATCCCTTATCTAAGGTGGTTTGCATCAAATCCTATGCCAATTTTGGGTTTTTTAAATTTTTTTCCTACCAAGTATAGTTAGCCCTTTTGATTTTTTATTCTAAAACCACTATAAAAAGAGGCTTACTCACTTCACATGGGAAACCATCACCATTCTTCTCATATAAGTTGTGTAAGACCATTCCGTGCCCATTTGAGAGAAAGATGCATTCAGCTCATCATCCATTCAAGAAAGAGCTCAAGGAGAATTCAAGAGTTCAACCCTTCAAGCATTCAAGACAATACTTAATCCATGAATATATGATTTGGCACTTTTAGATCTGTTAGCATTTGTGAAGACATCCTACATCATCATGTCACACACAAGCATTCATACATCTTTGTAGATAGAGAATCAAGATCTATCTATGCAAACTTGGTCTAGCAAGATGAGTATTTTTATTTTTCTTTCTTTTAAATACTTTCTCATTTTGAGGTTGATTCTTCAACCAGGAGTTGACCAAGGTAAGCCCTCTCCCCCAATAAAATATCATGTTTATAGTGTATATGTGCATATTTGTAGTATTTCAAAGACATAGAAAACTCAAATCTTAGAATTATAATTTTATATTGTAGGTGGAGCTCCAAATCTTTGACTTTTTTATAGATAGGGTGAAGGAACACCTCATCCTTAACCTAGATTGTCCCTAACCTATAGGTCATCTTTGACCTCATCCTTGACCTCTAGGACCTTCGTATTCATGAGCTTCATAGATATCAATTCCAAGGTCCCAAATCTTGATCTATTTCACCTTTGGTTATTATTTGCTACCTAGTCCTCATATTTGATTTCATCCTCCTCATTGAATACCAAGGTGAGTTTATTTCCTCATTTTTTTATTTCATTGGAATTCCTTTTATGTATAGGATATGTAATCCATTCATGTGTTTAACTAGCATACATGTTCTTCTATTACTTTCATCTCAATTAATTAATTTACTTGCACTTATTAAACATTTAATCAAATCAATCATCAATTTAAGGAAAATAACATCCTATTAAAAGTAGTCCTTTGAGTATTCATCATGAAGAGGATATCATATTTAGCATTGGCATCCCTTACATCCTCTTTGCAGTTGTGTTAATCTAGTTTGAGTCCTTAGAAGAGTTGTCCTTAAGCATTCCTCTTTCACTTTCCTTAATGTGACATTTATAATTAGGAGTTTAATAAATACACACTTCCTAATTCCTATCTCACCATATGAATTTTTTCCTAATATTTATGTTACATTGGAGATCCTTTATTTTTATGTTACAATTTGGTGAACCTAACATCTTACTCTGCATTTTGATTTTGGTGTTAGACTACATTTCTTAGCTAGATCTACTTTCTTTTTATATTAAAGAAAAATATTCTTTTTATGCAGCCCCAAAACCCATTACAAATAATTTTGGGGGGCAAAGTGGAATATCTTCTATCAGAGGTGTGCACCTACAGAGGCATGCACTCTAGACCTCCCCCCCCCCCCCACCCCACCCCCCTTCCCTTGCAATGTGTTAATATGCATGTGCATGGTTACGCATGTGCACACCATGCACATGTTGTCAAAGTGCTCATGTGCACTAGTGTGTAGCTACACACTTTTCCATGTCAAAGTCAAATTAGCACACTAATGCACCTTCCAAGGTGAGCTAGTGTGCAAAACTAGCTTTTGGGGGGGAAAATCCACTGTCTTGTCTATTTTGGCTAGTGTTGACCCAATTTTTTGTTAGTCTAAGTCTTGTGGATTCCTCTTTTTGGTTTTTTAACATAAGATAATTAATGTTTGCTTCATTGTGAAAATAAATTGAAATCCTCATTATCCATAGCACAAAAAAAGCCTATGATATTGCATGTGCATGGTATTGAATAACTTGTTGGGGTCATAACTTTTAACCTAGAGCTCAGAATTCAAAACTATTTACACTGTTGGAAAGAAGAACTAAAAATCTAATTTTAATCCCTAAAGTAGTGAGCCTTTGGCTTCCCATTTTTAGGGACCAATGAAATTTTCAACTTAAAATTTTGAGCAGAAGACCTTTGAAAAGGCTAGTTAAAAAGACCTAGAAAAGCTTGTTAAAAAATATATGAAAAAGTTCCAAATATTTGATTATTTTGGATAATCTAGATCATGTGGTCTCTAACCAAGAAGGATCAGGTAGTTAGAGAGAAGAAAAATTAAGGAATAGACTTTACATTGCATGAAGATGTACATAACACAAAGGTGTGCGAGTGTAGATAACACAAAGGTGTGGCACATAATGTGCAAGTGCACAGATAATCATAACATCTTCATTATCATCAGCAATAAAAATCTCACCTAAGATAGTAACTTTCACCTTTAAAGGAGTCACACATAATTTTTCATTCATAAATTTACACTAAAGATCAAAGATACAGAGGTTGGACACATGAACCAAAACAACTTCCTCATCTTATGAAATTATTAATGATAAGATTCAACACGTACTTTGGGAGTTCAAATGGAAGAAGTAGAAGATGTTCAAGTCTATGAAAATATTGGGCTATAAAGAGGGTATAACTCATCAAAAAGGGAAAAATAAATACACAAGAGTGCTCCCAGACCTCATCTGAGAAAAACCCAAAAACCATTTTCAAAACAAAGAACTTAGATTTTTTGGTGAATTGAGCACCTTGCACAAATTCACTAAAGGTGTGTAGGTGCACAAGTGTGCAAGGTTCACAAGGTGCATAGGTACACTATTCATAGAGATGCACCAACAATTTTGAATAAGTAATAGTGCACCAACATTTGACTATCAGTTCCTAATTTAGAGCTTTCCATGCACCCAAAATGCATTCTGGCGATATTTCAAATACTAGAAATGCCTATAGAAGGTTAAGTTGCCATTTTTAGAGCTTCCAGTGACTCTCAGATCCTCTTACAACTTTCTTCTTCTTATCTACTTCTTCTTTCATTTTTTTAAGTCATGTAAAGGCTCATGCACCCATTAATTGATATAAACAAGGGTGGAGACCTACTTAGCACCGTTTAGAGATTTAGTTTGTATATAATTAGATTTATTTTATTAGTTTTAGCCATGGTTTTTCATTTTAAGAGCTCTCACTCTCAACACTAAAAGAGGATATGCTTTCTTATAAATACATGGATTTAATATGTACTACATGTCATTATTTTGATACAATAATATATGTTATTGGTACTCTTAGTCTAGGTGTAGTTATTCTTGCTAGAGTGTGATTTTTTTTGAATGCATGTTCATGAACTATGATGGAGCCAATGGTTTTGTTATGTTGATTTGATTGTGTGATATTTGACATTATTTTCTTTAATCTCTTGTTACCTTATCTTTATTATTTTGGTGCAGGAGCACCACCTCCACCTTCGAATTTAATATTTCTAAATTTTTTTATAATCTCATTTAAAAACATTGTTTATTAAAATTAGAATGGTTGATTATTCATATATTCTTAGGAATACCCTAACTATTGAATTATATGTAATAGGGTAGGTGTCAAAATCCTTTGTATTACATATCAAATGTAATTGGGTAGATGGGAAATTTTATAACTACCCCAAACAACTAACCCCATGAAACACTTCTCTTTAAAAGGGACACCATGTAATCCATGCATAGAGAGGAGTCAATAAGAAGTTAGAAAAATAGTTATCTTTCTTGGTGTGCAAGAAAGTGGAGAAGATTCAACTCTCTAGCCTTTAGCCAAAGTGCCATGCATATGTAAGTCTGTAGATGAGTAAAATTAATAGAAGTATGTTTATAACCTATCTTCTTTGATATGTGTTATTGTATCTATTCTACAAATACATTTTTGTATCTGAACTATTATAGAACCCAAATGGAAAATGGCATCCTCAACCACTGTCTCTTGGTAATAACCAAAAGGTGGCAACTTGTTAATAGTCTGGAATTGGTATGAGGAGAATTGGTTTGTGAAACTGACATTCCATTCCTTGTTTGAGACTAATATCACAACATGGAAAAAGAGATGCAGTGCTTGGCTCCTTGGTAAAGGCTCAAGTTTATTCATGGAACCTGATCACAATGTAAACAATCAGGTGTACAACTTGATGAACCTACGAAGTGCATCAAGTGGATGAGGCTTGGTCTATAGTCTTCATGAGCCATGGTGATAAAAGAAGGTGGTGACATTCTTGTCACAATGTGAGTATTGCTCGCCCTTTGTAGAATGGGGTGCATCATATCAACCACATATCATGAAAGCCGATAGCATTGAGGGAAGAAACATAATGTTTCTTTATTTTTTTATAAACACATCTAATTGTCAAGAAGGTGGTAGCATGGTTTGGCTTGTAAATGAGATAAGCCATAATCAGTTTTGATAATGAAAAGAGTCAAAAGGTGGCAATTTCCTATTAGTAAGTGATTAATAGAAGAGCTCAATAATGGGAGAAGCACAAATTTCATTAGAAGCTTTTGTTAATATACCTGCACGATTCAGTTTGATGGTCTTGGTTGTACACTTCTTTTGTGCTTGATAACCATGATGGTACCTAATAAGAGATGGATCTCGAACTGTGATGGCTTATGGTTTGTAGTGAACAAGGATAATAATGAAATGCACAGTTTTGTGTAAGATGATGATTGTAAGGTGGAAGTTGGTGATTTTGGTGTCAAAGTTGATATTTTCATATCAAACACTAGTATTATTGTTATTAAAACATTAAAAAGTGGTGAGCCTTTTAATTCAATGTTTATTTAAACAATATTGAGCTAATATGTAGATTTTGATGGATCAATCTCTCCTCTATGCATGTTCATGAATTATAATGGAGTCAATGGTTTTGTTGTGTTGATTTGATTTTGCAATCTTTTAGTTCTATGTTTGTTGGATCTAAATGAATTTTCTTGATGTACTAAGTTGGAGAAGAGATCACTCTATTGTTCCTGCATAGTTGCTTGTCTCGCATGAGTGCACTCTTCATGGCCTAGCAATTCGATGAGAAGTGAAAAATCTTTAAGTTATTACTAAGTTCCCATCGAAAATTACATCAGTGGATTTGAAGAAGTGCTACTCCCATTTTCATTGGTTTCCTACCCAATCTTTACAATGATTTAACTTGTAGACATGTTGTTACCATGGTTTATGTCCATTAGGAATTTCTCATTCAAGTTATTTTCTTTAATCTCTTGTTACTTAATATTTATTATTTTCTTTGCTAACACTTGGTTAAATTAGGAATTCATATAGTTACATTGACTGATTACATTCATTATAAAATAGAAAATACCAAAAATTATAGGTTTTTTGGTGGTTACATTCAAAACAGAAGGTTACATATTTTATCTAAATTGGTTGGACCAGCAAAAGCCTCCTTGTGAACAAATATATTTATCTTCAATTAAGTGGATTCTATTAGGTCACAAGATCACTAGGAACCTTGGAGTTGACTCCAGATTATCTTTTCAAGAGAGGTGTTCGAAAGGATTCCTGTAGTTAAGCATCATGCAAAATGAAAACTCAGCAGAAGTGGTGCTAGAAGGAGGGCATCATACCATTCAGAAGAGAAAAAGAACTCGCTATTTTTAAATTTTGAAGTTTTTAGAAGTTCAAAAAATATTATATCTAAAACCATCAGAAGGCATTTAGGTGTGCAAGGTGCACAGGTGTGTTGTTTTGAGAAAGTGTGCTTCTTTAGAGGTGCACTTTTACAGAAAAAAAACAAGTTCGTATAACTTAGTCACTTTTAGAAACATGATAGTGATAAAGGGATACTAGGAACTCCAATTATTTACATTATAAATTCCATCATCATTTTCCACTTTGCATTCTACTTTACACATTCCCATCATTATGTACCATGTCTTTCTTCAATGCCCAAAGTTCACCTTTCAACCTAACTAGACCATAACACAACTTGCCCAAAAATCCTGAAAAGTTATGCCCATTGTTCATCTATGGAGAATCACAAATAATAGAAGACCATATTAAAATTTTCAAAGAAATCTATAATCAAAACCAAATTTAGCATATGGTCATGGTATGTCACTTTTTCCCTTACACTTTGGGGGAAACAACATTCAATTGGTACCTCAATATGCCACTAGCATCAATAAGGGATTAGAACTCTTTTGAGAGAAATTTTATGGAACAATTCAAGATCTATATTGATCCACCTATCCTACATCATCATTTCATCTTAATTAAGAGGGATCCCCATGAGACTATTTCACAATTTAATCATCTCTTTTATAGGTTGTATCAAAGAATGGAGTTTTCGTGCACTATACCACAAGAGGTTGCCATCCAGGTCTATTTTGGAATAACGGATTCATTAACATCTATTTTTCTAAGAAGGCTCCCACCCAAAGACATTGATACCATTAAAAAGGTCTTCAAAGAGGTTGTTCAATTCACAATATGGGTCACTGCAGCTCTAATGCCAACAATTACATATTCAAGATATGAACCCCAAAAGACTATTCTTTGAGAAAATGACTTCACCACTTGCTAAACTTGAGAACAATATGGCTAGTGAGGTTAAGGCCGTGAAGAATAAAATTTCTCTTTTATCCAATGAACTTATGAAAATAAAGTTGAACTCCTCAAGAAACAAAGGAAATAATCCAAGATAACTTGTTGCCAAGAGAAATTATTCTCAAAATTAGAGCATAAATTTTGGCCTCTACAATAACATCAATAATGAGAATAATGCTATTATAGGTATGAGTCCATGTGAAAATTGATATGGGTATAATTATGTTTCAGATCAACCTCCCCAAATCATGGAGGAACAAGCTTTATATTTTACTACAATTGTGTTTGAGTCATATGATAAATTTGCAGAGGACAAAATGATGAAGATGATCAAGAGAAGTCTATGTTCCCATTCAATCAAGAAAAAGAGTATGCACCCTCTGAGATACATGTTCATTACAGAAATAATAAGAACACACAAAGTTTGAAAAATAGAGAGGAATCTCTAATGGATGATTTCTCTTTATGGTTACATCCTACTCCTCAAGGCATGCAAGTCTATAATACTCCAATTCATTATGAGTCTCCAATCAACATTACCCTGTTAGTTCAGAATAAATATGTGTAAAGGATGAGGTTTCAAAAAAAATTATGGATTGCATAACAAGTAATTTGAAGTATCATGGAGAAGGTCAGAATCCAAACATCCTTTTGCTTTCTAACTATTGTAGCCTCCATTGAAGGGTTCATTCAGAGTTGGGATGTGCTAGTTCCCAAGATGTAGTATTTAATGTGTTAGCACAGATAGATCAACCTATCAAAATTTTTGGAAGTGATGAATTTGTGTCAAGTTCAGGTGTTTCAATAAGTGTGGATATCCCAAGAAATTTTGAGGATACAAAAAATTTTGAAGTTCCCAAACTCCATGGAGTTATAAAAAATCTCAAAGTTGCAAAAAATGATGGAAATGTAGAAGATCCTGAGGTTGCTGAGATTTTTAAATTAGGAGGTTATCAAGAAGAATATACCAATGCTTCATATTGTGATATTGATGCTCCATTTAATAATGATAAGATACCTCCCTCAAAACAAGATATGTCATTAGAAGAGATGGATAGATTGCTTAATTTGGTCTCAAGCTCGATTGAGGAAATGTCTATTTGTGGATATTCTACACATATACTAGACCATGCAATAACTGAGTCATGTAGAATCCATCCATTTGGGTTCCATTCAGAAGTAAGTTGTCCTAATTTATTGTTAGCTTGGGAGATCACAATGGATGGAAAGTATGACTTTGAACATGCTTCTTTGGGACATGAGGGAGGAAACACCTTGATTAATGACATTAATGAATCCTATAATTTGAAAGGAAGTCTTATGATTGATTTTTCTAATTTGAAGGAGCCTAAAGGTGACAATTCATGGTTGAAGGCTAATGATGGTGATAATAAGGACCATAAAAACAATATTCTATCTTTTGAGTCTTATTATAATAGCTATATTACATCATCGATGCTAGTGTTTCCATGTGCATGTGGATTTTTGTACCATGAGATAAGATCACCAAAAGGAGAAATTTCAATGTGTAATTGTAGTCCTATGGTGGGTGAATCGCTAGATCAAGTGATATCTTCCCATTATCACTCTCAATTTGATCATTTTCAATTTGAATATGATGCTAAAGGTAAGAGAACTTGTTTGTTAATTAATCATGGTCATGGAGCATTACCACAACTTCTAATTTTGGGTAATTTGTGCCTAGAATTTGAACCAAGATTGTTGAAATTTTATTTTTTTGAGTACAAAGGAAAGTCATCATTTTTTAGGACTATATGGGATGGTTCATTACTACTACACATAATGAGAAATCTAGTGACAACCACCACACATTCTTTTTATTTAGATTTTTTTGTGTATATATTTTTTAATTTTATTTTGTCTATTTAGTTAGGTGCTAGTTTTCTTTGAGTCAAGTCTATTTTGTTTGGGTTTTTGTTTTTGTCTTTCTTTTCCTTTTTTACTCTTTGAATCAGGGACTTAGGTGTTTTCTCAGGGCTTTTACCAACATGTAGTCCACCTCAACTAATCTTGACTTTAAGGAAGAGATGTTTCTTTCTCAAAGCATTTAGATGATTTTTTTTCTTGTACCAACTAAAAATAGGTGTTTCTTGTTGCTATAGAGTTCTTCTAGTCTTAAAATTAGAATCACAAATTGATAGCTCTTAACACTTCACAAACTTAAAATTTTGATTATCTAGGTGTTTTTTGAAATCTAGATTTATAATAGCGAGGGATAATTCAAAACTTACTAGTTCACACAAAGGGTATCTTCAAAGGACTACTAAGATCACTATTTGGCATGAGAGTTTCCTAAAATTTCATTAAAAAGAGGAACACAAGGGTTATCAAACTGAAGAAAAAATTTAGAAATTGACACCAATGCCTTGGCCATATAGTCAAAGTGTGGTCAGGGTACAAAAGAAAGAAAAGTTAATTAAAAGTGGTGTTAAATCTAAAAGATCCTAGACAATTCAAAAGGGTAATTAGATAAAAATGGATAAGCATCCCAAAATGGCTATCCTATTCTATGAAAATGCTAAAAGGAAGAATCAAGTGGAAACATGCAAGATCCACAAAGAAACCTAAAGAAGATTACCAAATACTCAAAAGGAAAGGATTGATAACTCACTGAGAGCCCTTAGAATCCATTCTATCACCTGGTTAAATAGTGATGCATAAGCAAGTTTACAAGGATTCTTGATGAATGGTCCAATCAAGCTAAATATTTTCTCCAAGTTACTAGATACTCATGACAAACTACACCTCGAGACATCAAATGAAATTGATACACTCAACACACACTAAGCTAGAAAATTTGAGATTCTAAAGTTTCAACTTCAAAAGGACTTGAAAATTGCTTGAAATATTTGAAATTCAATTATCAATTGAAACATGTTAAAAGAATGCTTGCTAATGAAGAAATGTCTTTATCATTTCTTCCCTTTTTTTCGGGCTATTTTTTGTGGCCTCACAGCACACATCTCATTTTGAGTCACAAAATGGGGACCCCTAGCTTCAAAATTCCCTATGAGGTATCTAATCTGAAGCCCGGGTCATTTTGGACTTTTCCTTACATCTATGTCAAATCCCTATCTCTGATCAAGAAGGGTCAGGCAATTAGAAAAGTAAAAAAATCAAGTTTAAGTATTTCATGTACTTAAAAGGCACACATGTGTACTTTCACACGTGCGTACTTCACCCATGCTCTAGGAATGTACACATGTGCATGTGCACACCCTTTGAGGTGTGCACCTTTGAAGGTTCTCACCTATAGAGATGTGCACCTTCAAAGGTGCTCACCTACAGAGGTGCACACTCTAGACACCCGCCCTCCTAATGTGCATGTACAAAGTTGCACACATGTAGACCATGTGCACATGTGTAGGTGCACCAAGTGCACACATGCGCACTTCACCCATGCTCTAGGGATGCACACAGGTGCATGTGCACACCCTCTGAGGTGTGCATCTTTGAAGGTGCTCACCTGCAGAGGTGTGCACCTTCAAAGGTGCTCACCTATAGAGATGTGCACCTTCAAAGGTGCTCACCTACAAAGGTGCACACTCCAGACACCCCCCTCGTAATGTGCATGTGTAGAGTTGCACACCATGTGCACCTTGTCAAGATGCACATATGTGCTAGTGTGTAGCTATGCACTTTTCTATTTCCAAGGAAAAGTAGTGCACTAGCACACCTTCTATGGTGCGCTAGATGTGCTAGTGTGCAAAACTAGCTTTTAGGAGGAAAAATCAACTGTCTTGTCTATTTTAGCTGGTGTTGACCCTTTTTTTTGTCAGTCTGAGTCTTGTGGAGTCCTCTTTTGGGTTTTTCAACATAAGATAACTAATATTTTCTTCTTTATCAAAATAAATTGACATCCTCATTATCCATAGCACAAAAAATATCCATGATATTGCATGTACATGGTATTGGATAACTTAACAGGGTCATAACTTTTGACCTAGAGCTAAGAATTCAAAACCGTTTACTCCATTGGAAAGAATAACTAAAAATATAATTTTAGGCCCTAAAACAATGAGCCTTTGGCTTCCCAATTTTAAGGACTAATGAAAGTTTCAACTTGAAATTTTGAGTAGAAGACCTTCAAAAAGGCTAGCTAAAAATGCCTAAGAAATCTTGTTAAAAAATAAATGAAAACTTTTCAAACATTTGATCATTTTGGATATTTTGGATCACCTAGTCTCTAACTAGGAAGGATCAAGCAATTAGAGAGAATAAAAAATCAAGGGATAGAATTTATAGTTCATGAAGATATACATAACATGAAGGTGTACAAGTGCACATAATACGAAGGTTTTGTGCATAATACGCAAGTGCATAGATTATCATAGCATCTTCATTATCAAAAACAATAGAGATCTCACCTAAGTTGGTAACCTTCACCTTCAAAGGAGTCAATTGTAAGTTTTGATTCATGAATATACACTAAATATTAAAGATACAAAGGTTGGACACATGAACCAAAATAAGTTCCTCGTCTTATGAAACTATTAAAGATAAGATTCAACACATGTACTTTAGGAGTTTAGATACAAGAAGCAGAAGGAGTTCAAGTATATGAAAATGTTGGGCTATAAAGAGGGTATAAATCATCAAAAGGGAAAAAGAAGCACACTAGAGTGCTCCCAGACCTAGTCTGAGAAAAACTTAGAAACCATTTTCAAAATAGAGAACTTTGATTTTTTGGTGAATTGAGCACCTTGCACAAATTCCCTAAAGGTGCGCAAGGTGTGTGGGTGCATAGGTGTGCAAGGTGCACATGATGCATAGGTGAGAAAGGTGCACAAGTGCACTATTCATATTAGTGCACTGACAATTTTGAAGAAGTAATAGTGCACCAATAGTTAACGACTAGTTCCTAATTTAGAGCTTTCCATACACTAGAAACACATTCTAATGGCAGTTTACCTCCTAGAAACACCCAGAGAAGGTTAAGCTTCCATTTTTAGATCTTTTAGTGACTCTTAGATACTCTTACAACTTTCATCTTCTTATCCACTTCTTATTTCATTGTTTAAGCTATTTAAAGGTTCATGCACCCATTAATTGATATAAAAAAGGGTGGAGACCTACTTACCACCATTTAGAGAGTCAATTTGTATATAATTAGATTTGCTTTATTATTTTTTAGCATGGTTTTTCATTTTAAGAGTGCTCACTCTCAACACAAAAAGAGGATATATTTTCTTATAAATACATGGATGTAATATGTACTCCAAATGATTATTTTGATGCAATAATATATGTTATTGGTGCTCTCATTCTGAGCGTAGTTATTCTAGTCAAAGTGTGTTATTTTTTGTGAATGCATGTTCATGAATTATAATGGAGCAAATGGTTTTATTGTCTTGTTTTGATTATGCGGTCTTTCACTTCTTGTGTTTGCTTTGTGTTAATGAATTCCACTAACATACCGAGTTGGAGAAGAGATCACTCTATTGTTCCTACATTGCTTCTTATCTTGTAAGAGCATACTTATCATGGCCTTTTGATTTGATGAGAAGTGAAACATCTTTCGGTTATTACTAAGTTCCCAGCAAAGATTGCATCAATGGATTTGAGGAACTGTTACTCCTATTTTCATTAGTTTCCTACCCAATATTTTCAATGATTTAACTTACAGACTTGTTGTTACCATGGCTTATGTCCTTTAAGAATTTCCCTTTTCTAGTTATTTACTTTAATCTCTCATTACCTTATCTTTGTTATTTTCTTTGCTAACACTTGGTTAAATTAGTAATTAATATTGTATTGATAGATTACATTCATTATAAAATATAAAATACCAAAAATATATCTTTTTTTTATAGTTACTTTCAAAATAGAAGGTCACATATCTTATCTAAATTATTTGGAATGGTAAAGGCCTCCCTATGAACAAATACATTTATCTTCAATTGAGTAGATTCTAGTAGGTTGCAAGATCAGCCAAAACATAGGAGTTGATCTCAAATTATCTTTTCAAGAGAGGAGTTCAAAATGATTCCTTTCATTAAGCATCTTGCAAAATGATAGCTCAATAGCTAGCTCTACACAATAGATGATGCTTATCTCTGCCATGCCTGTGATACCTCTATTCACTCTACCAACTTAGTTGCATGTCACCATGAGTGAGTTTGATTGACCCATCCTCAAATTACATCCTCAAGTCTCATGGAAGATGTATAGAGCTCATGGCCTACAAAGAGAGTTTATTCCAAGCATTTGAGGAAGTCTAGTGGCCAAACTCATGGTGAGTTTGGCCCAAATACTGACCTCAATGTCTAACTATTTTTGAACTCTGAGTCTAAAATCTTTCAATTCTATGGTGAGGGGAACTCTTTAGATTCCTTGTATGAGAATGATGGTATTGGGTTTAAGGATAGTCAAGGTTCACATCCCATGGATGTCATGGAGGAGACATTCAATTGTGAAATTCTCAATAGGATTAAGGTCGAGAAGACGGACTGTGAGGATATTAGAGTTAAAGTCTTAGAGGAGCCCTTTAATTTTAATATTGATCTTTTGGACTTTACTATTACTACTAAAGATGAGGATTTTAAGGTAATTGAGTGTAATTTGGAGGGTAATGAGAGGGAGTTATGTTTGATGCTCAATTATGAAGATGTGCTCAGTGCTTGGTCTAACAAGGGGTCACCTTGGGTCCACAACAACACTTTGCAAGATGATATGGTCTCTGAGGAAATAATAACATTGAAAAAAAAATCATATTTTTCTCAATAGTGTCAACATAGTGAAAATTTGAGCAAGTTTATAAGGCTTAGTGGACTTAGAGAGGATCTTCTATATATGTTTGCAGGAGTTCTCTATCAAATTAGCTACTTACACTTCTTATTGATTCCTTCCTCGATTTAAGTGTATCTTATTTCTAACATCTTTCTTAACTTACACTATGGGTGTTTGGGCTTTTTAGCTAGGTTCTTATGTCATTCATTAGAGAAGTTGATCATTTATAGCAATTAATGAAATATTTTTGTAGTAATTGAGTTATTCATGACCACTCTTGGCTAGCATCTTAGATTCAGGCATGGCTTATATCTGACACCCTTGCTTAACTCATACTAAAGTGTTGGGTTTCTAGTTACTTGTTAGAGTGACTCATTCAAACAATAATTTGGGGAGACGACCTAGTAGTCATTTAGGCTAACTTCATACACCTATAGTTCTTATTCCATAAGTCAAAATTTGCCATTTTTTTAGTGAACCTCTCTAGGTGAGTGAAGATCTTAATGCTAATTTTTTGGATTTCCCACATTTATGTAGCTCTATATAGAACACATAGAATGTGAGATGGTTTAAAAGTGTCATTATAAAACTTTCACCCAAAATCCATTATGTTCACTCCCCAATATTCACTCACCAAAAAATGGTACTTTTTTGAATAGATGGACCAATCAGAAACCAACAAAGCTAAAAAATGGTCAACTATTAGTGCATATGTGATTGGCTACCATTACATGTTCTATGATTTTTGGGGTGTTAATGAGTGATAATTGAGGGAATAGGTAATAGTAGCACATGGTAGTCATTGGAACATGAGAGGCAACTAATGTGTTTCCCATAGAACTCAAATGTAAGACTTCTATTTACTATTGAAATGCTCTACCAAGGACGTGGAGGTCATTCAAACATGGATGAAAAATGACTCATTTCCCCTAGAACTTAATGGTAGAGAACTAGAAATCCAAAGGGAATGGAGCCAAGAGAGGAAAACCAAGCTGGTCGACAACACAAGGGACTAAGTCACTTAGTCCACATAAGGAGCTCATCAAGGTAACCTGACTGAGTTAGTCAGCCAATATACAGACCAAGTTCCTTGGTTAAAACACAAGTTGAGACAAGATCGAGGAATATTAACACTCAGAAAAGGAAGTGTGTTAACCCACATGAGGAACAAAAAATAGTGTTCTAGAAAAAATGCACAAGCAAAGAGATTTGTTGCTTAGTTTTGACAAATAACTAAATGCACAATAGAAAAAGTAAATGGAGACAAGATCAAACACATGAAGCTAAAGAAGGGAAAGTTTTATTTCTTGCTTTCTATAAACTGAATCCAACTATTACAAATCTAGAGTGTAAAACTACAAACCTAGAAAGGGAAAAAAAAAAAAAAAAAAAAACCTAACTGCTACTTTTGATAACAAAGTAAACTTGCAACTATGTGTGATTGCATACAATAAGTCTAGAGAAATCACTGCTTAATAGGAAAAACTCTTATTTTCTACAAAACTCATAAATTCATAAACTTGTTTTGTTGCATGTTGATAAAATCTTATAGTGTTGCTACTCTATTGAACTATTCTAAATCACTTAGAATGTATACCCTATGGAATCATCGAATGGAATGAAATATTCCTTCTTTTTATCATTTTTATGCTCACAAAAATTTCCCCCTTATTTTTTAATTCAAACTTACCAAAACACAATAAATGTGTTGACTATTGGGGGATATTAACACTAAGCAAAGGAAGTGTGTTAACACTTGGGAAAGAAAGTGTGTTAACCTACATGAGAAGCAAAAAATAGTGTTCTAGAAAAATGCACAAGCAAAGAGATTTGCTGCTAAGTTTTGACAAATAACTAAATGCACAATGGAAAAAGTAAATGGAGACAAGATAAAACACATGAAGCTAAAGAAGGGAAAGTTTTCTTTCTTGCTTTCTATTAACTGAGTCAAACCATTACAAATCTAGAAAAAAAAAACTAACTTCTACTTTTGATAATAAAGTAAACTTGTAGCTATTTTTGGTTGCATACAATAAGTCTAGAGAAATCACTGCTTAATAGGAAAAACTCTCATTTTCCACAAAACTCATAAATTCATAAACCTGTTTTGTTGCACATTGATAAAACCTTCTATTTTTGTTACTCTATTGAACTATTCTAAATCACTTAGAATGTCTCTACCCTATGGAATTATCACATGGAATTGAATATTCCTTCTTTTTATTATTTTTATACTTGCAAAAATTTCCCCCTTATTTTTGAATTCAAACTTACCAAACCATAATAAATGTGTTGACTATTGAGGCTACAATGTTAGAGGAGATCTAGGGATCTCAACTTCTGACAGGTAGGTGAATAGTAGGCTCCACTAACAATGAATGAATTCAAAATTTCAACACTCCCCCTTTATCCCAACCCAATAGTACATGGATCCTTCTAATCCAAATCAATTATGCCTAGACTTCTTCTTTGGTGTACAAAACTTGTTATGCCAAAAGGCTTAGTGAAGATGTTTGTCAGCTATTGGTCAAACTTACAATACACCATCTTAATTTCACCATTCTCAACCAACTCTCTAATAAAATGATATCTTATTTCAATGTTCTTGCTTCTTCCATGAAATACTAGATTCTTTGTCAATTCTATTGAGAAAATATTGTCATAATAGATTGTGGTTCCATCCTCTTACTTTTCCTTTAAATATGCCAAGATTCTTCTTAGCTAAATAGCTTAGCATAATATTGCATTTATTGCTATGTATTCAGACTCCGTTGTAGATTGAGCAAAAATTGGTTGCAACTCTTGGATGCCCATGAAATTGCACCTGAATTCATATGAAATACATACCTAGAAGTGCTCTTTCTATCATCCAAACTTCCAGCCCAATCACTATTTGTATAACCAACTAGTCCAAACTTATTTTATGTAGTATATAAAATACAAAATCCTTTGGTTCCATTCACATACTTCAAGATTCTCTTTCCCATTTGCTAATGAGAATCCTTTGGAGTTTTCATAAATCTAGAAATCAGACTTACTACATGCATCATATCACACTGAGTTGTAGTCAAATACATCAAGCTTCCAACCATACTTTTATACAATGTTAGATTCACATTACTATTGCAGTCTTCCTTGCTCAACTTCAAATCTATGGTTGTTGGGGTTGGGACTACCTTACTATTTTGAATTTTAAATCTCTTCAAGATCTAATCTTTTTTTTTTTGAGAGATAAATATGCCATCATGAATTTGTTTTACTTCTATGCCTAGAAAGTACTTCAAGAGATCTAAATTTGTTATCTCAAACTCATTTTTCATGGCCCCTTTGAAATCATCAATTAGGAAATTATCATTTCTAGGAAAAATTAAATAATCTACAAACAAAACAACAATCAAAATTTTACCATCAGCTGCCTTGATGTAAAGATTGGGCTCACCATCACTTTTACTAAGCCCATTGTTCATAAAATATAAGTCAATCCTACTATACCATGCCCATGGAACTTGTTTCAGCCCATAAAGAGGTATTTTCATCCTATACACGATGTGATCTTTACCCAAAAATTCATAATTAAGTGGCTACTCTGCATACACCTCTTCTTTCAACACTCCATTCAAGAAGGTGGACTTCACATCCATTTGAAAAATCTTTCATTTATGTTGAACTACAATTTCTATGACATGACACATGGTTTCTATTATTGCAACCAAGGCATAAATCTCATCATAATCTCTACCATATTTTTTTTGGTATCCCTTGACCACAAATCATCCCTTATGCCTATCTATTTTCCATCAACATTGCACTTCATCTTATAGACCCATTTAACTCGGATGACTTGTTTCTTGCAAGGAAAAGTAGTAATCTCATGTGACTCATTTATCTATATTTCATCTATGTCCTCATTCATGACCTTACACCATTTCTTTTCTTTCACAACTTCCTCAAAATAAATTGGATCACTTTGAAAAAATAATGCAAAGTTAGCACTCTCATCAAACTCTTCATCATACCTGTCATCATGGTATATCTCCCTTAGACTCTTGTCATTATTGGAAATAGGGAGGTGAGAGTGGGGTCTAAAATTTTACTATTGTTGCTGCTGCTATTTTGTACCTATTATACACCAATCTAGAGCTACTCAGAGTTGAATCTCTTATTGTATGTGGCTACTTACCTTTCTATTTGCTTTTGTTATGAGCAATCTAGAACTATCAAGAGCTATTTTTATTTTTTCCTAGTTCATCATGTTGATCACCAACTTCATCTTCTTCATCAATTATTGGTACTTTACTTAATGCTTACTGATTTATCCACTGAGCCATCCCATGATTTATTTTCAATAAACTCTACATCTCTTGAAATGATGATCTTCTTGGTGCCCAAGTTATACAATTTTCATACCTTTGATTCTAAACTAGAACCAGTGAAGATGCACTTCACACCTTTGTCATCCAACTTTTGCCTTTTCTCCTTTTCCACATGTAAGGAAACTTGGCAACAAAGAATATAACCATTTCCACATAACCCATAATAGATTTGAAATAAACATGGAATTAAAATCCACATGCAAGAGAATAAACAACATACCCATAAAAATTGTGACACAAGATATACCTTGGGAAACCCTCATTAAGGGAAAAACCCAGCCTCCAAAAGCATCCATCATCATGTATTATTCAGAAAAAATACCATTACCATACAACCATGGAAGCCTTCATGGCCATAGCCACAACCAAGCAAACTATGTGAACAAACATGAATCCACACATCCCATGCCATGCTTTCAACCTTCACAAATGCTCCCTTGGCTAACCTGTCAAGTCTTCTCCCGCTCGACTCTTACCTTTTGTCTTCTACTTGTCACTCTACAACAACTACCCTTGTGGTTACTTATATAGTAGCAAGTCCAACAAAACCACCAAGTGGTATTACATAAACCATGTGCTAATACCATGTGCTACCTAACCCACTAACCCCACATTTAATATTGGGCATTTAATTCTTTTTTTCCCCAATATTAAATAATTACATGAAATATTTTCACAATGTTACAATACAACTCATCAAGAATATTCCATGGGAATCTTTACATGTTGCACGTCCATCTAGGTACAAATAATAAAATAACAATATTATGCAATGTGTGCAACATCCATTATCTCAACAATCTCCCACTTGTTGTATACATTGCATAGGGTCAATCCATAGCCACATAAATGAACAAGGGAACAATCCCTCCCAGCACATCCACCATCATGGGTCAAAATACACAAAGTGCTCCATCCTGGTACTTGCAACAAAATCAAAGTATCTAGCATCTCGAACATGAATGATCTCACCTCCTATTATGCCACTCCCATTGGACATACATAGAAGCCATCCAAAGAGAAAACCACCCAACCTGTCACATTAGAAGATCATAAAATCCTGTACCAACTGAAATTCCAAGCACAAAAACTTGATCCAAAGGTAATCACATGTATCCATAGTTGTCAAAATATCCATAGCTGAAATAGCACCCACATCAAGTGCCAAACCCATCCAACTATCCATACCTCAAAGGTATAACAAGTGAATCTTATATCACTGACATATCTAATCTATAACCTGCAATCACAAGCCTCAAGAGCAATACCTACCACATATATACCAAGAAGCTCCCACTACAAAAGATAATGTCAAATCTATAACCAATCCACTCACAACATCTTAAAGAAGTGAATCCATGTAGTATCAAGGAAATTCACAATACATAAACTAATATCCTGCAGGAAACAATTCTCATAACAAGTCTCCAATAGTCTCCCAAATTCTCCACAACCAACAGAGGAAAGAGAAAGAAATAACCATGTCATCTGTCACATGACATGCATGAGCACAAACTAGTGATCACAATCTCCAACCAATCTCAAATCCAATGTAGGAAAAACTGAACATCCAAGAAGATAACCAAGACAAGAGAAACCGTGCAAATCATAACCTGTATCATGTCCTTCTACACACACCTCTAGATGTAAACTATGCAAGTATGATCTCCTCCATAAAACCCCAACAAGAAGCCTCAACAACACCCATACCATACCATATAACTCATCATGGATGTAAACCTCTCACAAGAAGATCAAACTCATAAACCCATTCCTAAACTAAGGAATAACCATTCCTAATCCAAGGAAAATGCCCAATATAAAACCATCTCCCAAACTCAACCAGCATAACAACATATGCATATGGAGATAACCAATGCTAAACTATCTCTCAAGTGATCCCTCTAGAACTAACTTATGTACCATAGCTCAAGATCCATATCCATGAAAGACAAGCATAAATATAATGCACTTGACAAAAACAATGGGCTATACCTCTCAAGTAGCAAACCACCGAGTAGAACAAGAGTGGGGAATGAGAATGCTCATCAAGATACCCAAGTCTCCAACCATGACTCATCTAAGAAAAATCTCCTCTCAAGTCCATATCAGGTGACTGCCCCTCGAACTTCTTGTTGAAACCATTAACCATCCCAACAAATACTTCTCTAATCCAAGAGAAATTAACATCACCATCATCTCTAAGTATCCATGAGCACCTGTAACCAATCAATCCATGCCAACTCCAAATGCAACATAGAAATATCATGAAGTATCTAGCTTATGATCAGTGTACTCAATACCAAGAAACTAAACCAAGATCAATGTCAAAGTTCCAACCATGGCCTTAGGAACATAAACATGACAACATGATCTTACCATCTCAACCAAAGAGATAACATGCTCCACATGAAAATATCATAACATGTCACAACTCTAAATGTGTATCAAGAGTATACCATGACATAATAATGAAACCATCCTCATACCAAGGATAACATGCCAAATAAAAAAATATAAACCACACCTTTGCCAAGAACCTTATGAGTCCTCAAGATGCAACCATCTCCACGCACCATGAAGAAAACCATCTCCATATACTAGGAAGAACCATCTCCACATACCATGAGGATAACCAAGAACTCCATGAGTCCTCAAGATCTAACCATCTTCACACACCATGAAGATAACAAGTGCACCATGCAAATGTCAAAGACACTTCTGCAGCAACACGATCTAAGACAAACCTCCAACATCTGCAAACACTCAATAAATATATCAATGCCAACAACTCCCACTCAACCATGGTACCAAGTCACCTATGGCATCATAAAATCCATCCTCTCCAAACCAAGAAGATATAAACCAAACCAGGAACTAATCTTGGACTGTCACCCCATCACTGTCACAAGCTCCCACTAAACCATGTATCCAAGCTATCCATGACATAATGATGAAAAAATCTATCCTCTAACCATGAGAATAAACCAAGGCATCAAACCATCAAACAACTCAAAGTTCACATCATGAGCTCCTCAAAAAAAAACCAAATAACCATGATCCTCAACCAAGAAGATATACCACCATAACTAAATCAGAAATCCAAGCTAATAAACATCAAGGATGTACCTGTATATCCAATCATTTCATGCCAAAATCCATGACACCATGATCACATCCATGAACCGAGCATTAGGCTCTTAATATGTCCAACCTGTTAGCATAAAATAGTCAACCACAATCCTCTACCATGACTGTACCTGGTAACAACATCTCATCCCTTCTACATGAAGATAAAATCATGTGACTTAGGGCATAGACAACCCAAATCCAAGCCACCAATCTGAATATGCATCAATAATGAAAGATCAATGGGCAAAAACAACCCATAACAAAGCTATAAATGCAACTTGTAAGTATAGACCGCTTACAACACTGCACAACTTGTAGACCCAACAAGTCATCATGCATATCCAAATCCAAACATTGATAACCATATCATCATGAGACCAATCTGAAATATGAATTGAGTATACAATGACATCAAAACTTAAATCTCCAATTCCATAAACTCACAAGTTACAATAGTCAAAATATACTTATAAACTATTAGATCAATATATCAACAAATAAATCATGCCAAACCTGCACCAAATCTGAACCAATGTGTAGAGCTCTCCAAGAGCTTTTCGTTGACTACTTGAAGTCCAAAATCCGACTTCGTATGCCCAAGTTATGCTCCAATCTGTGCTCAAAATAAATAACATCTAACTTTAGGGCTCTTAAAACCTAACAAAATTTCAAAAGCATAGAACCAAACCTACACCATGTTGTAGTGCTCTAAATTAGCTTTCTAATGCCTATAAGAACTCTGAAATCTAATATTCTGAGAGAAAGTTATGGTCGTTTTACTAAGATAGTATTTTTACCATTTTTAGTACGATTTTTCATTTTTTAATTTTATTTTTGGTGACGAAAAATTTTGACGGGATTAAATTTGACGGCCATCATGGGCTGAAACTAAAAAAATCTTTCATTTCCTCTGAACATGGCCAAACTAGGACATATTATATATCAAATTTTATGGAAATGTCGACCCGGATCCAATGGTGAGGTCTATTTTTTACCAGGAGGTCATTTCTGCAAGCTACCCCCCAAAATCCTCATTTAAATGAAACATCCGAAAAACTCTTTTGTCCAACAATTTTACATACCCAAATATTTTAACATCCCATCATAACAGCAAATCCAAAAACCTTAGATCTGCAATAAATCATTCATATATCTTGCCCTTTTCTTTTATCCTCTCACGCATTCCCATGGATTCAATCTAGGGTTACAAATAATAAAACCATAGCTCTAATACCACTTGTAAGGAAACTTGGCAACAAAGAATATAACCATTTCCACATAACCCATAATAGATCTAAAATAAACACGGAATTAAAATCCACATGCAAGAGAATAAACAACATACCCACAAAATTGTGACACAAGATATACCCTGGGAAACCCTCATTGAGGGAAAAACCCAGCCTCCAAAAGCATCCATCATCATGTATTATTCAGCAAAAATACCATTGCCATACAACCATGGAAGCCTTCATGGCCATAGCCACAACTGAGAAAACTATGTGAACAAACATGAACCCACACATCCCATGCCATGCTTTCAACCTTCACAAATGCTCCCTTGGCTAACCTGTCAAATCTTGTCCCACTCGACTCTTGCCTTTTGTCTTCTCCTTGTCACTCTACAACAACTACCCTTGTGGATGCTTATATAGTAGCAAGTCCAACAAAACCACCAAGTGGTATTACATAAACCATGTGCTAATACCATGTGCTACCTAACCCACTGACCCCACATTTAATATTGGGCATTTAATTCTTTTTTCCCCAATATTAAATAATTACATGAAATATTTTTACAATGTTACAATACAACTCATCAAGAATATTCCATGGGAATCTTTACATGTTGCACGTCCATCTAGGTACAAATAATAAAATAACAATATTATGCAATGTGTGCAACGCCCATTATCTCAACGCCACATGTGGATATGCTACATACCAAAACACCCTTAAGTGTTCAACCATCCATCTATATCTTGCCCATGCCTTAAGAGGAATGTTGTCATGGATTGCCTTTTTTAGACACCTATTTATAAAATATACTATTATTTCTATAGTCTCTCCCCAATATTTAGTTGGGAGACCTTTTTCTTTCATCATACTTCTTTCCATCTCAACAATGGTCCTATTCTTCCTCTTAGCCACCCCATTTTTCTGTGGAGTATAGATGATTGTAAACTCCTTCTTGATTCCATTTTTCTTGCAAAAAATTATTTAAAAATTGAAGGTATACTCCCCCCCCCCCCCCCCTCTATCTGACCTTAGGACTTTGACATAATGACCACATTCTTTTTCAGCTTGGGCTTTAAACTCTACAAACTTATCAAATGCATCAGATTTATTTTCAAAAAATATAGCCATATCCTACAACTGAGATCATCTATGAATGTCATAAAATATGTACTCCTGCCAATAGAAGTTTGCATTGTGCAAACTAAATCAGTATGCACTAGATCTAATGGTGTCCTTGCCCTTCTAGAGTTTCCTGACTTAAAGGGAAGTGTATGTTTCTTACCAAAATGCAAGCCTCGCACTTGTCACATGACTCTATAATATTAAGAAAACCTTCTACCATTCTTTTCTTGGACAATAAATTCAAGCCAGCATAACCAAGATGTCCATACCTAAGATACTATAGCTTGGAGGAATCTTCAATCATGTTATTGATGTACTAATGTACATGCATTCTTGGGAGGTGCAGCAACAATTTGAGAAGAGAAACATATATCTATCCCCAAGGAGAACATCTAGTTCCTTGTCATTTAGATTGTTGCATGAATCTTCTTACTCTCATCTTTCTCATGATTGACACTTGTCATTTTCCATCAATACTTTGTAAACATTTTGAATGAGTTGTCCAGCACTCATCAAATTGTGCTTCATGCCTAGGGAAAAATAAACATTTTGAATCTCTCTCTTCTCACCTTGCTTGGTGCAAACCATAATAGATCATTTTCTCATACTAGGAATGGTTTCATTGTTTCCCATTTTAATTTCAAATTTGAAATTCTTATCAATAAAATGAACTTTCATTATCACTCATGTGATTGCTACAACTACTGTCCAAATACCATATCCTAGGGATGCTTTCTTCACCAATGTTGCACATAATGAAGGTTGTGATTGTTTTCTTCACACCCATTCACGTCAGACACATTTCCACTTTTCCTTGACTAATCAACTTACTTTTCCTAGTATTCTCTTATATAATGCCCAAATTTGTTGCAATAATAGCACTCCACATTGCTCTTATTTGAGCTGTAATTTTTCTTGCCTCCCTTAGATCTATTTTGAGAGTTTCTTGCTTCCTCTTAGCTACTTTCTCTTCCTAAGCATTCTCCTCCAACATTTCTTTGTCTATATTTTCCATGACCTCTTCCTCTAGAACCTCTATTAGAGTCATTTCTTCATCTCCTCATGCCTTTTACATTAGCCTAAGCTTTAAAAGCTTGCTTTTGGGAAGATGTTGTTGAACTATTGATCCAATGATCATGGGTTTGGAGAATTCCCATGAACTCATTCATTGTCAAAGTAGTGAGGTCCTTTGACTCTTCAATGGTCATCACAAGATTAACATACTTTGGAGGTAGACTTCTCAATATATTTTCCACTATTATCTCTCCTCATAATCTTCTCCATTTGACTTCAACTAGTTTATCAAACTAGAGATCCTTGATCTAAAGTCTTCAATAGACTCATTATCCTTCATTTTATGGTTCTCAAAATCCTTTTGAATAATATTTAGCTTCACTGTATAGAGACTCTATCAATCCCTTTGAAATTCCTCTCAAGGATATCCCATGCTTCCTTTGAATAATTAGCTACTACTATCTTGGGAAAAATTTCCTCTATCATGATCATCTCAATCAAGCTTAACACTTTTGCATCCTTCCTTCTTGACTCCTCCAGTTGAGTCTTGTTGAGCTATCATTTTGCACAATGCTTAATAGCCGGAATCCTTTCAAACTCCTCTCTTGAAAAGCTAATCTAAGGATAAACTCCAAGGTTCTAGATGATCTTGCGACCTACTAGAATCCACTCAGTTGAAGATTAATGTGAATTTTCACAATGAGACCTTTGCTATTTCTAAACAATTCGGATAAGATTTTGAATCTGCTTGTTGTCTCAAAAATATAAAAGAAATATATTTTTCCATTTTCTAGTTTTTATGATGAATTCAATCTAACAATACAAGTATATGAATTCATAAATTAACAAAGGGTTTAGTAAAGAAAATAACATGAAAAGTAAAATCCTAATGGGCATAATCTATGGAAATAATGTATCTATGAGTTAAGCTTTCGAAAAGATCGATAGATAACCAATGAAAATAGGAGCAATGCTTCCTTAATTATGTTGATGCAATCGTCAATGGAAATTCAGTAACTATAATATGTTTCACTTTTCATCAAATCATAAGGCCATAAAAAATGCACTCATGTGAGATGAAAAGCTATGCAAGAACATATGATGATCTCTTCTCAAACTAAGTATGTTAGTGGAATTTGTAGACCCATAGAAAACACCAAAATTAAAAGATTGTACAACCAAAAATAACACAATAAAATTGTTGGCTCAATTACATCCCATGAACATAAATTCACAAAATATAACACACTTGGCAAGAATCACTACACTCCAAATGTGAGCACCAACAACATATGTTATTGTATCAGATTAATGGCAGCCTTCAATACATATGACATTCTTGAATTTATAAGAAATCTTCTCCTCAATTTGTGTTAATACTGAGAGATATCTTTATGCAATCATATGCTTTTAAACTAATAAAACAACTCTATTTATGTACAAACTAACTATTTAGCTGGTGCTAAGTAGGACTCCATCCATATTTATATCATTAATTTAATACATGAGCCTTTACATGTCATAAGAAAAGGAAAACATGAGAAAATAAGAAAGAGGAAGCCTTCAAATGATGTAGAAATATCTGGAAGTGCCAAAACTAGGAGCTCCTTCTTCACTAGGCATTTGTAGGAGTTAAACTGCTATCAAAATTTATTTTTGATGCATGGAAAGCTTTAAATTTAGAACTGGTAGTTAATTATTGGTGTACCTTTGTATTCTCAAAACTTGTGGCAAACCTCTAAAAAAGTGTACCTCACACCTAGCACACCAATGCACTTTGGAAGTAGGTTCCAAAAAATGTAAAATTTCACTAAGTTTCAAAATTGAAATTCTAGCTTATGGGTTTTGTTCCCCTTTATACTAGAGCTATGTTTGGGTATTTGGCCTTGAATTTCTAGATGATCTTAGTGACTTGAGCCACATTCAAAAAATCTATGGCTTCATATTTTTCTTTTACTTTCTGCCTGTAGTTGCCCACCTTGATCCAAGTTTGTGCAAAAATCTCCAAGTTTCACATCCAACTCTAATAATGCTTCTTCTATTCTAAATGCTTTCCTGATATCATCATCATTAGTAGCTTGCTCAAAATATTTCCAAAAATTTTTTACTACTACTTCTACCTTTATTAATTTCTCCCTACATCATCCTCAAAAATGTCTAAACATGCATCACTATAATGCTTCTTTGCTTCCAAAATTTGCTCTCAGGTTTGATCCTTGAGCCTATGAATCTCTGCATGTAATGTCTCCATTACTTTATTGCCATCTGCAATCTTTTCAATCCAATCATCAATCTTGTCTAATTCCTCAGCTATTTATACCTCCATCAACATCTGATCCCTTTGTCCTTTAATAGACTACAAATGCCTGCAAATCTTTTCCCCAGGTATGTACTTCATCCATTAGACCAAAATCTTGATTCAAAATGGCCACAAGCCTATTCACATTATCCTACATAATGTGTAACAATTTTAGATTCCATTGTATAATTTGTACACCCTTTTCCTCAAAACTTTCTCTCTACTATTGAGAAGCTCTCAAAAATGTGTCCAACTATACTATACCCTTATCCCTTCTCTCCAATGTTGTTTTCAAGGTCTCATCAATATGTTCAGGGTCTAAGGGACCAACAACTTTACTCAAATATCCTTTTATCATCTAACTTTGCATTTGAAGTGTTATCAATTCCACCCCCTCCTATTCTAAGCTCTTGAACACTTCTTTAATTCATGTTGTAACCATTAGCTCAGCAGTATCCAAGGTAGGCTTCCCAATCATGACCTCCCTAATCTAATAATCTCTTGGAGTCAATTCTTTGACATCTATATGTAGAAGAGGGATAGCCATGTGTGCAAATAGTGGTGCAGGAGCACCTAGGTAGGCTAAGTGTAAAACCTAGGTATTTCCTTATTTTTGGCTTGTAGTGATGCTAGCCATATCACTATTCTAATAATAGGATCAACTAGGTCCTAAGCTGAGGTTAGATATGTTAGAAGAGCCCCACAATGCAATATTGCTCCTAATTGCTAAAAATTGCTCATTTGGCTCAATAGTGAATTTTTGGTTTTTGAGGGCCAAATAAAGAAAGAAAGTGTTTCAGGGTCCTTATTAGGTTTTTTGGATCCATCTTAATCCTTTTGGAAAGTTTGGTAGCAAGTAGAGAAATTTTGGCTAGATAATTTGCAAAATTGCAAAAATTGCTCATTTTTTTGCAAAGTTGTCATTGACAACTTTTGTAACTTTTATGCTAAAAAAGAAACTTCTTTGTGGGAGACCTTGAGCCACTTAAATTAGTTAGAAACTTCCATGCCAAGCCTATATTATGTCAAACTCAACCTTCTCAAGAGGTTGGAGGAAGGAGAAATGAGAGTTTAAGAATTGTAATCAGCATTTTTACTACATTACAGTAGTTTCTTGCTTTGGAGTGTTTTCCATGCTTTGTACTAATCAGACTTAGGTTTTTCTGAGTTTGAAGTGTTAGTATTAGTTGTCCTTCAATTCTATTTTTAGTTTTTGTGTTGTTACAGAGAGTTGTGTGTGGTTGAATAAATTATTTTGTAAGTTAGCAGGTTGCTGTTCTGAACTAGGCAGCGAATAAAAAATGGAGTCTTAGGGCCTTTTTCCCACCATATAAAATGTAGGGCCTCTTGGGATTTGGAACTAGACTCCTTGTACATTATTTAAAGCAAAGGAGAGCCCATGGGAAGCATGGAAAGCACTTTTAAAGTGATGCCCTAGGCAAGCCAAATGCAACTTGGCTAGGAATCATAGTTGGAAAAATGAGCTATGGAGGGGATTGAGCATGTAAACACCTCAATCCAGCCACACAGAAAGTATAGAGAAGGTATAACCTTGCTTCAATCCAAGGGAGAGGTCTTGGAACATTTTTCAAGGTGGTTTTCCATCACAGCAGCGATAAAGCACTTCAAATCCTCATTTTTGGCCTAAAACTATACTTTGGTTGTACGGATAGCTTGGGGATTGAAAAATTATAGAATCTTGAAGTACTTCGAAAAGGGTATCCAAAAATGTTATTTTTTTTCAGGGCTGTTAAGAATTTTTTCAAGAAATCTTGTTTCCAGCTATTTAGGATGGTTAATTCCTAGTAGCCTTTTTGAAGCAATTTGGTGTATTTTTCCTAGTATATTGAATGCAACTATGAAATCAGCATTTTTTAGGATCATGGATGTTAGAAGGAGTCTAAACAAATCCTAGATGAATAACTAGTACCCTTGGAGCTATAGATGGACTTGAGGGTTAGTAGTAGATTGGAGCTAGCTAGTAAGAAATTTGATGTTACTTTGTTGGTGTGCCCCCAACTGAAGGATTAGGATCTCTTGAGCAAGGTCCTAGTAAGAATAGGGTGTGAAGAAGCCCTAGTGGGTCTAGTGAATGACCTAAGGTAGCCCTGAGAGATCTTGGGGTTTGGAAGCATGGTTGGGGTGTTACATCAGAGTGGTATTAGAGCAAGTTAAAGATTTGGGAAAAGGTAGTAGATGTTTGAAGCTACTGAAGAATCAGTAGGAGAATCCAT
Source organism: Cupressus sempervirens (assembly GCA_028749045.1). NCBI lineage: Eukaryota > Viridiplantae > Streptophyta > Pinopsida > Cupressales > Cupressaceae > Cupressus > Cupressus sempervirens. Next base: position 761,396,053 of record CM053789.1, on the reverse strand, counting down.
GATGGTGACTAACGTGGAGTTAGCCAAAGAGGTTAATGAACTAAAGGAAAGAAATCGGCTTCTTGAAAAAGCACTGGAAGAGGTGAAGCAAAAACTAGATGCAGTTGTAGAGGAAGCCAGAAAAAGGGAAGAAGAAGATGGGAAGGGTAAGAAGGTAGTAGAGGAAGACATCATACCTAAACCTAATGCTATCTTGCAAGAAGAACCTTTCTTGAAGGCAATCAAAGCCTTGGGAGGTAAAGCCTTGGAAGGAGTTCTAATTTTTAGTGGTAAGATGGATATTGATGCAGTTATGGATTGGTTAGAGGGTATGGAGAACCACTTTGAGTTTGAGGGTATCTCAGAGGAACAAAAGGTTAAGGTGGCTAAGTCAAGGCTTAGAGGCTTAGCCTTAACATGGTAGAAGTATTTACAAGATGAATGAGTCAACATGGGCAAGAATCCAATTGCAAATTGGAGTGCTATGGCAAGCAAAATCAAGGAGAACTTCCTACCTGAAGACTTTGAGATCCAACTCCATAAAAAAAAGCAAGGACTAAAGCAAAAAAGATCTTGATGTGACCTCCTATACTAAATAATTTTAGAGGTTTTTTTTGAGATCCAATAAGCAAGAAGAGGAGTCACTTAAAGTGGCAAGGTATCTCAGTGGCTTGAAGTGGAACATTCAAGAGGAGATTAGCTTATGGGCCCCTACCACTGTCCAAAGATGTCATCAGCTAGATTTGAACGTAGAAGAAAAGAACAAGAGGAAAGGAGATTCTAACTTCAAAGATAGAGGCAAAGGCAGAAATCAGAAAAATCAAAGAGGAGGCTACCAAGGCAAAGGTAGTGATCAAAAGAACCAAGGAGAAAGCAAACCCATGGAGCAAACTAGTGACCACTCTTCAAGAGGTGGTTATAATAGAGGGAGAGGCAATCAAGGAGGATCAATAAGGGGTAGAGGAGGTAGGAGCAGCTCTTACTTTGCAACAATGAAGTGTTATAATTGTGGTCAACTAGGCCTTCCTCCTATAGGTGCTCGGACAAACCCTCTTCCTCAAGCCAAGATAAAAGGCTAGCATATGCACAAGAAGATAATACAAGTTGAAAGGATGCTGATATAGAACATATTGAGTTTGAAAAAGGTGAGAACCTCATGTTTAGGAGGGTGTTGATCAAGTAACCAGCTCCTAATGAGCCTAGACATAGGAGGGCATTGTTTAGGATCAAATGCAAGATCCTAGGAAAAGTATGCAAAGTAGTGGTTGATTTCGGATCAACTGATAATATAATATCAAAGGAGGCTATTACAAAGCTCAAACTGAAGAAGATACCTCATGACAACCCTTACAAGTTCACATGGCTTAACAAAGGGAAAAGTATCCTAGTGAATAAGCAAGCATGGGTGGACTTCTCAATTGCAGGATATAAAGACTGATTGTTGTGTGATATTTTGCCAATGGATGCTTGTCATCTTTTTCTAGGGAGGCCATGGAAATTTGATAGGGAGGTGGTGTAAGATGGCAGGGCTAATGCCATAATGTTCAAAAAAGGAGCCAAGACTTTCAAAATTCAGTCTTTGTTCGAAAGGGAAGAACCACAGTCCCAATTACCCAGTGTGCTGCTATGTGGAGAGAAAGAGTTTGTAAAAGACCTTAAGCATAAGGAGAGCCAAGGATTTGCAATGATACTAAAGTTCACTAATGAAGAAAAATCAGTCAAGGAACCCTTACAGGTTGAAGTCCAAACTTTTCTTGAAAAGTATAAGGATATAGTGAGTGATGGTACCCCAGCTACCCTACCTCCTAGGAGGGTTATAAGTCATCAAATTGAATTTTTACCAGGTGCCTCTTTGCCTAATAAGGAAGCCTATAAGCTCACTCCAGATTAGAACCTTGAAGTGGCAAGACAAGTCCAAGAGTTGATGGACCAATGTCTGATCCAAAAGAGCATAAGTCCTTGTGCAGTCCTGGTGGTTTTGACATCCAAGAAGGGAGGAAAATGGAGGTTGTGTATTGACTTAAGGTCCATTAACCACATTAAAATCAAGTATAGGTTTCCTATTCCAAGAATTGAAGATCTTATGGATTTTCTAGGAGGTGCTATGTATTTCACTAAGTTGGACTTGAAAGGTGGGTATCACCAAATCAGAATAAAGGAGGGAGATGAATGGAAGATAGCATTTAAGACTAGTGATGGTCTTTATGAATGGCTTGTGATGACATTTGGTCTTTCCAATGCCCCTAGCACATTCATGAGGCTCATGAATGAAGTGCTCAAAGACTTTATAGGAAGATTTGTGGTGGTGTACTTGGATGATATCCTCATCTACAACAAGACCAAAGAGGAACATGTCAAGCATGTAGAAGCAATTTTGAAGAGGCTTCATGAGGAGAAGCTAGCTATCAACCTTGAGAAGTGTGACTTCTTCAAGCAAGAGTTCATGTATCTAGGCTTTGTGGTGTCTAAAGGAACCTTGAAGATGGACAAGGAGAAAGTTGTTGCTATCCTAAGTTGGCCTAGCTTCCATGGATTGTCCCAATTTTATAGGAAATTCATTAAAAAAATTAGTGGTATTTTTGCACCCTTACTTGATACCATAAAGGGGGAAGTTAATTCTAAGTTTAGGTGGACCTTAGAAGCTAAAAAGTCCTTTGATATGTTGAAGAAGCAAGTAGCCACTCAACCCATCCTACAATTGCCTAGTTTTGACAAGCTATTCACCCTAGAATGTGATGCAAATGGCTTAGCAGTGGGTGGGGTTTTGAGTCAAGAAGGTAGACCAATAGCCTTCTATAATGAGAAGCTAAATGAGGCCAAGAAAAAGTACTCATCCTATGACCTAGAGCTTTATGCCGTAGTCCAATTTCTTAGGAAATGGAGACATTATTTGTTGCCAAAAGAATTTTTTGTGTTTACAGATAATCAAGCTCTTACCTACATCAACACATAGGAGAAGTTGAGAAACATGCACTTAAAGTGGATGGCATATTTGTAGGCCTTCACCTTTACAATCAAGCATAAGAAAGGACAAATGAACAAGGTTGCTGATGCATTAAGTACAAGGGTTTTAACAGTCCAAGAGATTCAACTCCATAGCATTGGAGTGGAGAATTTTTAGAATCTTTACAAGAATGACGAGGACTTTGCTAAAGCCTATAACGTATGCATGGACTTTGAAAACCACATTCATAGCAGATTTTTAGAATACACTTTGCAAAATGGGTTTCTATTTAAGGGTAACTAGTTGTGTGTACCAAGAGGTTCCATGAGAGAGAAACTAATATAAGAGAAGCATAATGGAAGCTTGAGTGGGAATTTTGGTATTACCAAGACAATAGAACTAGTGCAAAGGTTCTATTATTGACCTAAATTGGTCAAAGATGTAAGCAAGTATGTGGAGCAATGCACGGTGTGCATGAAGGCAAAAGGCAGAATGATCAATGTAGGTCTTTATCAGCCTCTACCAATTCCCAACTAGCCATGGGATTGTGTAAGTATGGATTTTGTTGTAGGTTTGCCTAAAACTAAGCAAGGATATGATAGCATCTACGTTGTTGTTGATAGATTCAGTAAAATGGGGCATTTCATTCCATGTAAGACAACTAATGATGCAATTCATATAGCTCATTTTTTTTCAAAGAGGTTGTAAGGATTCATAGACTTCCATTAAGCATTGTGTTAGATCGAGATGTGAAATTCATGAGTTGCTTTTGGAAGACTTTATGGAAGAAGCTTGGCACTAACATGTCTTTTGATTCAGCTTACCATCCTCAAAATGATGGTCAAACTGAGGTGGTTAGTAGGACTTTAGGTAACCTTCTTAGGTGCCTAACTAAGGAGTATGGTTAGACTTGGGATGTTATCATCTCACAAGCAAAATATGCCTATAATGATATCAAGAATAGGACTACCGAAAAGAGTCCTTTTGAAATTTTTTATGGCATGCATCCAAGAGGTGTGTGTGAACTAAGGTGTCTTGGAAACATGGATCAAATTAGTAGTCAAGTTGAAGACTTTGTACAAACCATGAAGGAGATTCAGGAGCAAGTCAAGAAGACCATTCAAGACAACACTCTAAAACTCAAAGCCGAGGTGGATGAAAAGAAGAAGGATGTTCGGTTTGTTGTTGTGGACTATGTGATGGTCCATTTGAACAAAGCAAGGCTTCAAAAAGGTATTCCTACTAAGCTACAGATGAAGAGGGTAGGGCCTTGAAAAATATTGGCTAAATATGGAGCAAATGCCTATAAGGTAGATTTACCTTCTGATTTGGGCATATCCCCTATTTTTAATGTGTAAGACTTGGTGGCATACAAAGGTGACTCACCTTAGATCAGTCCAGATGTTCATGAAGATCTTGAACTTGCTTCAGCACCTACAAATAGAAAGTTGGAGGTAGAAAAGGTGTTAGACTCAAGGGTGAAGAAGTCTACAAGGCATAAGGTGTATATGGAGTACCTCATCAAGTGGAACGAAAAACCAACTTCAGAGGCTACTTGGGTTGCTAAGGCAGATTTCAAGAAGATTGGCACACCCCTGGACCTGATACCATCAAGTTCTTCTTAGCTCCTTGGAGGGGGGAGTATGGTCACTAGTAGATTTGACCCCATTTTTAGACCAAAATTTTCAACCATCTAAAAAAATGGGGTCAAATTGGTCGTTTTATGCAGGCAATGTATATAATTTTTTTAACTAGAAGCCTATGTTGGTCGAAATTTTGACCAACACGAACATACACTTTCCCAAAATTAAAAACAAGGTATTTTTTGTGCCCTAATTTCAATCTTGCATGACTGGAAGGCTGTGTGGTTAATGTTTATCGTATACTGCATTTTGTGGCGCCATTACATGCAGAGGAAGGGTTTGAAGATTACGTGCCATTAGCATTTTACTGTGTGAGTTCCAGCAACATTTGGCAGCTTCAGTGCAACCTCTTTCAAAATAGTAAGGTTTTATCTCTATTATATCTCCTTCTTTTCGTTGTTCAGCACATCATGTTCAATGTGATTGGAATTTGTAACATATAATTTTCCTCAGGGGCTCCCAACTTACATGCCTTGTGTGGATGTTCTATTTATTGGTTTGGGAGTTTTCTTTTCAGTACTAGACACCTCTATTTTAAGTTGTGATCTTCTAGCCATTGGCTAGCTTCATGGTGGATTCCCCAACTGTAGGTTTGATGCTTTGGATTGGCATGAAAGTTTTTCCAAAACTTTAAGAGATGCAAGCTTTGATTCAAGTTGCCTCGATTTTAGGATGTCAACTAAAGCCTCTATTACATGTGCATCAATTAATGACTCTCTACAGCTATCATCAAGATCAAATTTTGCAAGAGCTTTTGCCATTTCCAATTTTGATTCAGCTGACCCCCTGCAAAGGCGATCAACCACTGGCTTGCACCAGTTTTCCATCACCATAGCTTTAATGTTTTTTGGAGAATCTGCCAGTTCATCTAAAATTTGTTCAATTTCTATTCCCCTGTTTAAGCATCCATCACCTACATCCTAGTGCAAAAAGCTATTGAGATAGCTGATAATGGATTCTTTGCTTCTCACAATTACATAATAATTTCTATTCAACACTTATCCATAAAATGAGAATCTGCCAGTTCAAACAAACCTTCAAGCAATTGTGATACTGGTGGCCCCACTATATTGGCTTCTCTTTTGACTATAGCTCCTCAATTATTCAGTGCCTCTTTTCCCTATGTTTCACTTTTAATTGTTTTCATAAAAATTAAGCTTGTAGAGTATTCAAGAAACCATTTAGCCAATGGGTGAAAGAATGGCAAAATTATAGAAAAGAGACAGTTCAAAATAATTCGCACAATTAAAACTATGCTAGAGTTTGTGTAAACTGATACAACAATTATATACCCCATTTTCTTCAATACAGATTCTATTCACAAATAAAACTTATCTACATCAATTGTACCCTTGTTTATCCAATGTGCTCACAAGTTTGAACCTCTTCACATTGATGTTGGTGGCATTCATGCCAGATCACTTAATGCTGATAAAGTTATAGACCCTTGCCAGTGTAGTCATGGGTTTTGTCTCTTTTAATGTGTAGAGAATCCTCTTTCATTAGATAACAACACTCTTTTGATCTCAAATCAACCCATCAATGTAGAGCAATTAGTCAGACCCTAGAGTGGGTCCGGCTATATGTAACAGATCACCGAGTTGGGATAACTCATCATCCTATTGAAGAGATAATGCAGGGTGAAGGCTTGGATAATTTTTTTTATGCTCTTGTTTTAAAATGGGAAATGGATGCAATTGCATCTTTTACTGATACCTCTTCATACTGGTAAATTCTTCTCATAAATTTCATGACCAGGCTACAATTTTCAATAGTTCCAGCAATGTCTTGAGGATCAAATCAATTGCTTGGCACTAACTCATACAATTCCACATTTTAAAGTTTTTGTAGCATTTATTGTATCACTAAATATTTACACTTTAATCAGTTAGCTTTGATGTTATGTTAATAATGACATCAACTATGGTCTTATCATTTCTATTTCTGTCCTTGGAGACTCAGAAATGGAGGAAATGGAAATACTCTTTAAGATATAGGAAAATATAGTAAATAACTCTCCTGGAAACCCATTTCATGTCTTCAAGCACACAAATAATTTGATAACATTCACTTCTATCAGTAAACCACCTATATCTATAGATAGAAGTGAGAAAAACAAAATCGAAGGCCCCAAACCAACACTTTCCTTATTCGCAGGCAGATCTATGTGACCAGATTCTCTATAATCCCTTTAGAAGAGGAAACACTTAGTTTCAACCATGGAACTAGACTAGGGAATGTACAGTGAGATAGGACTAGACCAAAAAAGCCAACAATCCATAGAATCAGAACACTACAAAGCAACAACCTCTGAACATGGAGAAATCTGATGCAGTTGTTCAAGGTTATTGGCACTTGCAATAAATGCTTTTCTATAAAATTTTAAACATGGAGAAGGTTAATATGGCATTCTTTTGTGAACTACAAGGGGCATCCTTCTTACTTAAATTTAAATGGTGGTAGAGTTTAGGGCAGTAAACATATGATAGTCCTCAATACAGGAAAAAAACACTAATCCAGTAGTATCCAGCTAGGCATATCTTACATCAATATAACTTCAACTTTTAGGGGATGACTACCAAGTTATTACATAGAAAGTTCCAAGAATGTTGATATATATCAAATATATAGATTTCTTTACTGAAACATAACTAGGACGGAGAACTCCTCAACAACAAATATGCTAGACAATAATCTAGACTGTAAAATCATTGTATGTGGGGAGTGTTGATGTGTGTTTTATGACCATATTAACCACAGAATAAAATATTGGAGTATCTTATCCTCTCTTGATCAAAATTCCATGCATGCTAAGGTTGCAAGTAAGATCACACAAGTAATTTCCAATGTTCCTTGTAGGTTGCATAGGCTTAATGGTAAATGTGATATGTTGTAGGTTATGATCCAACAGTAGGTTATGTTCCTTGTAGGTTTTCTAAAAGTGTTATAGAACTAATTAACATCATTAGTTACATCTTGGGGTTTGATCCAGTTTTTGTTCATTCTTAATCCTTGCAATTATATTTTTCAAATCCAGTTTCCATTTCTTTTCTTTTTTTCTCTTCAATGTTAGTTTGTGTGAGTTTTGATGTTTTTTCTTCTTCTTCCTCATTTTCATATTTTATCTTGAAAATTTCCTACCTTTATCTATCTTCTTCTGTTCTATGACCTTAGCTTTCTTGGGTCTTAGGCCTTCTGTGATGCAGAGAATCTACTCAGTGATTCAAATTTGCATGTTTCATTATTCTTCTTTGCAAAAATCAAGTAGAGATTCACAAGAACTTTTAATTTGCTGATGACAATAATGTCTCCAATACAATACAATAGCTTAATTGTCTCACTCCTTTTCCAAATGTTGAATTGAGACTTAAAATATTTTGAACTTCGAGTATTCAAAACTTAAATGGACTAAATGACAGTAAACAGATTGTAATGCAACTGACTACTTAGAACATCTTTCTATAATTGTTTCCCATCAAACAATAAACTCTTTCAGCAAAGTCCATTTCAAATTCATTATGTCCTGTAATTCTATCATTATAATATAACCATTAAGATTTTCAATGGCATGGCTTCTTCAATGACATACCTCTACAAAATGGATTGCTCTCGAGTCCCTCTAAATGGCATCACTGTCATTACAAACACACATTCAATTTACATATTGTGACCAATCTAAAAATCCCTTCAATATAGTCTAACATCCATACAAATTACAAATGATATTTGTTCCCTTTTTAATTGTGACTGTGGCAACAAGTCTCTCGGCAACATTCAAGCATCTTCCATTATCTAGCTACACTCAATCCAATATGCACAGACCGGTTTGTCTGGAACTATTTTGGGTTTCAATGCATAAGAATGTTTAAGACTTAATCATTGCTTAATCAATTTTAAAGAGAAACCCGATGTATCACACTAGACTGTTGCTGTTCCCGAATTGGGACTATTTAAATCTGATGTAGAACTAAAACCAAATCTTGAAAAAGAAACTGGTATCATAAAGCATACCCCAATTTCATATTCAAACATTTAACTTCTTGAAACCAATAATCGATACCAAGAATTGACTTGTAGCAAAACAAAATTGAGATCTTTGAAATTGTATTGTAATTGGTGATGACTTCAATCACAACTCTCTTTTAAACTATTGTTAAACCATTTCATACTCATTGTGACCAGCCACCAAGGTAAGAACAGAGAAATTATAGATAGATTTAGTATCTTCAAACCAAATAGAAATTAGCATAGGTTTTGAATAAAATATAGTTCCATAAAATTTGTTTACTCCATCTATGATGATTCAAAAATTTAAGAACATAGAAATGTGCATAAGAACAATGAAGAAACAAAAGATCTGAATAAAGTAAATTCTACCATTATTCCATTCCCGATTACATTGTTTCTCCACTTTCCTTGATTCTCAAATCTTCTCATACTACTACTATTTAGAAAAATTATATATGTTCCTCTCGGGTTTCTTTAATTACATATATCTAAAGATATTCAAAAGAAGGTAACCCAGTAACTAATTCTTAAAACTGACTTTTAACTTCCCACACCTGACTCATTATAATTCTAAATATATTAAAGATACTAGTAAAGTATCTTGGAGTTTATTCAAAACTCTTAACTTATAACCCCCAATTACATCATTAAATTAACTATATAAAACTAAGACTCATCCCAATATTATTAAAATAATCATTTAAAGTGCATTAGAATCCCAAATCTTGAAAATAATTGGAATTTCTGGATGCCCCTATCTCATTATGCCTTTGCCTTCTTCCTTGTAGCTCTTATAGGTCCCTATTTAGCTTGTTTTTCTAGCTTAGCAGTAGGAGGAGTCCGATCTCCTTGTAACCTTGTGAGGTTGAGGAGTAACCTCAGCTTTTATTGCCAAAATATTGGGTGTGTCTACCACCTCTACACTCTTCGTAATGTTGTCCTTGATTGGTTTTATGCTTGTGCTTCCCAATTGAACCTTTATTGAAACTTTGCTTCCCTTCTTCATCACTTCCCATTATTCTTTGATAATGCCCTCCTTTTTTCTAATATTTTCCACAAATTTCTCTACCTTCATTTTTCTAGATCATTTGTATAATTATTCCCTTGTCTAAATTTCTCGTTATAAGTCCCCCATATTTATGCTTCCTTATCTCTAGGTGAGACCAACATAACCTCAGCATGTTTTTCAAGAAATTCTTGGCTAACCTCATAACCAAGAATGGTGAATAAATATCTCTCTAGAATCAATAACCTCCATGCATGCCAAATTAGTTTCAACCATAAAGAAATTTATATATGTATACTTCTCCACAACTAACCTAGGTATTGTATGCATATATTTTATCTCTATTTGAAATCCCTTGAACAAACCAAGAAGATCACAAATAATGTCACCTTTGTATTACATGTGGTAGTGCTCAGTTACCAAAGAATTTTTTGGTACATAATTAGTCGAAGCATGTGGGTGCATGTTTCTTTTCTTCATTACAAACACAAACATTTTAGTTTAATCCAATGGCTTTGCTCAATCGTTTATTACTTAATCATTTAATGTTTAATGCTAATCATATGAGCCCTGTAATATCTAATGCCATAGAATTTTAGGGCCCCCAGCCGGCATCCCCACATTCCATATGAAATCATTTGAACATAGGGAGATCTCCAGAAAATAAATGATTTTAGAGATAACTAAAATAAATGTGAGTACTTCAAACTTATCATAAGAAGGAAATCACTTATTATTTTCTTTTTTACATTATGGATGATTTCAACTTTCAACTTCACCAAAAGACCAAGGATGCGTTGAAATATTTCACTATTTTGAATGCAATTGTAGTTAGTATATTCTAGGTTTAAATGTGTCAAATTATAGCAATTCTAATTTTTGTAGATACACTGCTGGATATTTTTTGTGTAGATATTTTGTATTCAACATTTTGATTTTGTTGATAAGTTATCCTTCTCTAATTAACATACTCTTTCAGATGGAAATAATTAACATACATTGTCTATAAATCCACATTTTGCAAACATCTATGCCTTCTAGAAATGAAAAACATCTATGCCTTCTAGAAATTATAGGATCATTTTAATTACATTTGAAAACAATAATCAAGAAAAACCATATGTGTAGATATAAACATTAATCACAAAATTTCCAATTTATTTGCAGATATATTTTCCTGTGAAGAAAGACCATGCTTGACAATATGAACACTGAACAAAATGAGACAATGGCTACATTGTGGGCTTAGTTCCGAAGAAAACCTAATAAATGTTATTGTCCTTGCAAAAAGTGTAAAGGGTTAAAGACTCGAAGAATTCTAATCACAACAACCTAGAGTCATTGTAGGCAACATGGTCATGTTGAAGGGGGCCATGATTTTTGTCCATTGCTGAATGTGGATTTCGTATTAGAGGAACATGGAGGTGTGAATATCCAAGCTGAGGATAACACTGTCATGGAAGAAGATGATAATGTGCCAGAGGACATGATTGAAGAGGCTCACAATGATGGTACTAGAAAATCTGATAATGATGATGAAGATGGTCTTGATATACCTTTACTTGAGAAGGCACACGAGCCCTTATACGAAGGCTCCCAAACAACTCTGCTCTCGGCTATAGTGTTGTTGGTGAACTTAAAGGTTATGAATGGTATATCCAATGTAGAAATGTCACATATGCTAAGGTATGTCATTTTTTTCATCTTCAATGTTAGCATACAATTACTATTCATTATATTAACAATGCATATTTGTTGTTGTAGGTTGACTAGTGAGTTTTTGTTACCACCATCAAACATTTTGCCTCATTCGTATCGATAATTATCTAACATTATGGATTAGATTGGAATGAAGTATCAAACAATACATGCATGTCCTAATGATCACATTCTATATCATAAACAACATGAATTTGCAACAAAATGCCCTAATTATCATAGTAGTAGATATCGGTCAGATCAAATAAAAAAAAAAGTGCCTCACAAGGTTCTTCGATACATTCCCATTGTTCCACGTCTTCAATGGTTATTCAGGTGCGCTAGCTTGGCACAATTTATGGATTACCATGCATGCAATAGAAGTCAGGATGACATTATGCGAATGCCTGCCGATGGTTCTACATTTAAAGAGATAGAAGAAACATGGTCACATTTTAAAGAAGAACCTCGTAATCTGAAGCTTTCATTGGCAGTAGATGGTGTCAATCCATATGGAGATATGAGATCTGTTTACTTAGTGTGGCCTATTTTTGTTATTAACAATAATATTCCTCCTTGGATGTCCATAAAGAGGGAGCACATAATGTTGTCAATGGTTGTGCCAGGTATTTTTTTCATTTTATAGTTATCTAAATTAATTTATAAATAGTGCATAAAAATGGTCATAATAATAATGTAATGTTTATGTTCATTCAATTGCTAGGTAAATACCAAGTTAAAGATATGAACGTGTATATTGAGCCCCTAATTGACGAGTTGTTGAAGTTATGGAATGGCATCACTATGTATGACATCTCTAGACCAATAGGACATCGACAATTTCAATTCCATGCAATGCTTGTATGTACAATACATGATGCCCCTGGGCTAACTCATTTTTGTGGTATGTTATATTGTTAACATCACATATTTTTGGTCTATTATATTGCTTACACATTAATATCAAATGTTTAAGTTGTGCATGATAATTGTACATGATCCACTTCTACATGATCTTTTAGGTCTTCAGACAAAGGGAAAATTTGCATGTCCAGTTTGTGGTCCGAAGATGAAATCTCGTCATTCAAAAACTTTAAGAAAGCAGGTGTTTGATGAGTTTAGACACTTTCTCCACAATAATCATAGGTGTCGAATTGTTGAAAAACATATTTTCAATGGAAAAGAAGAGACGGCATCAAGGCCACAAAGAATGACACCTCATTTATGGAAGTTGGAATATGATCGACTAAATTGTCGAGGTAATATCCAATTTGTCATCCAAAGTTTAAAATTTGTATTTTGATATTGTCTTATATTTACTAATGTTGTAATTGATGCTTGTGAAGGTCGTCAAGGCATCAATGACCAACTTCCTAGAGGAATGAAAATTTATCCTACTCAATTTAGTAGGTTACCGTACTACAAGGATCTCCCAATTGTGCATTTGTTTGATGCTATGCATATTGGAAAGAATGTAATAGAGACACTATGGAAAATTTTGGATGGAAGGCGTGATAGAGAAAAAATTGCCAAAATCTGTACCAACATTTATGAATCCAATCATGCACTAAATGCTTCCATTGAATCAAATAGCAATGGAGACTGCATAAATACAAGTTCCCTTCCTTGGTTATTAACGGAGCAACAAAGTGATGCATTAAAAGGAGTCATTAAAAAAACAAAATTTCCAACAGGATTTGCTGCAAATATAAGCACTCTTCTATCAAAGAAAGGTGATTTTGGGCCAGGGTTGAAAATACATGATTGGCATACCTTCGTCAAGGTAAGTCATGTTCTCTATTTACAGTATATTTGTAAGATTGAATTTACTACCTATTGCATTATTTAATAATATATTGAAATGATCATTTTTAATGATTGCAGTTCATCCTACCTCTATCCCTTCCACAACAGTTTGACAAGAGTATTAAACAAATTATATATGATCTTGGAAAATACACGAGGTTAGAAGTGTTTTTTCTTAGATTTGTAGCTTTTTCTCTTAAATCTATTGTAAAATTTTATTTTAAATCTCGTTTATCTTGTTTTGCGTGTTGAATCTCTTTTAAGTGGTTATCATCTAAAGAAATTGACAAAAAAGATATAAAATATTGGAAGAGAAAAATTCCACTGCTTATGTGTGAAATGCAAAAGTGTTTACCTCCAACCTTTTTCAATGCTCAAGAACACTACCTCATACATCAAGTTGAGGAGATTGAATTGTGTGGACCTATACAAGCTAGATCAATGTGGATGGTTGAGAGACACTTGAAATTTATGAAGGGCTTGGTTCAACAAAGAGCACATCCTTAGGGTTCTATGATAGAGGGATATATGATATACTAGACCATGGTGTACATTACTGAATATCTTCCAAAGTTTGCAGCAGATATCTATGTAGATCGAATTTGGGATCCCAACTCTAATGACAAATTCGAAGGGGAGTACCTGACGGGGAAAGGTAGAGTGAGGAGGTTGAGAGGTAATTATAAGTTTTTTTTTAAAATTTAATAATTATTATTCATCATCAATATATATAAGTTGTTTGTAACTAGTGTAATTGTTTTATTTATAGTTGGTCGTGAGTGGGATACACTACACTTGTATATTGCAAACAATCTTGATTGGATGACAGTATGGATTGAACAATCTCAAGAAAATGGTCACTCATTAACATGGGATGGTGTTGTATCATTGGTTAAAGAAGCTCATTGTAATGGAGATCCCAATGTTACAAAAATGGTACTTGATCTAATATATGGCTTAAGAGATACAAAGGTACGCATAAGATTAATAATCATCACACATAAGTTTAATATCAACTCACAGATCGATGCAAATAATCTTGACATGTTTAAATAATTGCAGGTCAAACACCACAAAGCTATGTACTACCATGGATATAAATTTTGCACAAAAAAGTTAGATGAAACAAAGAAAACATGTGATTCTGGGATAAGTGTTGTCTTTGCAGTCACCAAGATTTCATCTAGAACTGACATACATCCTCAACAATCTGAAAATTGATACTATGGCATTTTGGATGATATACTTGAGTGCAAATTTAATTCATTCAAAATAGTTCTATTTGTCATCAAATGGTTTAGGTTACTACTGAATTGAAATGATCCTGATAGGACTGTTATTGAACATGATAGTAGATTTACTATGATTAATATCAGGTCATTTGAGCCAGTCAGAGATGAGCCCTATGTTCTTCCAAGCCAATGCGAGAAAGTGTTTTATTTTGGTGTTCCACACAAACCAGGTTGGTCATTTTTTGTTAGACATGACCCAAGAGGAAGGTCGGTAAAGTATAATGTGATCAAAGAAGAAGAAATTAAAGAAGTAGAAGAGGAAGTAAATGATTATCAGGAACAACAATTACCCAGTGATGAAGATGAAGAAGATGGTGATGATTTTGGTCATGTTGATGATAATGGTGATAATGATGATGATGATGTTGATGACGATCATGATCATGGTGATGATGGTCATGATGATGATGGTGATAAAGATGATCATGATGGCGATGAAGATGGTGGTGGTGATGACGATGATCAAAGTGACAAGTACGATGATGGTGATGATGATGATGATGATGACATGGATGAAGATCATGATGATCAATGAAATGTCTAGCTAGGAACAATGTCAACTATGATGGGGTCTTGTACGACCAAACTTTTTTTTCTAAACCATATGTGCACATATAAACATTAAGTAGAACATGTCAAATATTTTTTTAAATATACACATTAGTTACAATAAATTTTTAACTTAAGACAAATGATTTACATATACAATCTACTTTATTATTATTATTTTTTTTTGGTAAGTCTATTACTTTAATTTCGCTACTGATTTCTAAGACTTACTAATTTTTTTCACAGGGCGATATGGATGCACCATCTCAGACACCTTCAGTATAGGTAAACATTAAATATTGTAAATTTTAATGTTAATATGGAAACAAATTTCATATTATTATGTTCTTTTCTTTATGGCTTTGGAGTTTTTTTGATGAAATTTTACTGATATTTGATGTCACAAATGATAGGAAAAAGCTAGAATGATCACTGATCAAATGCGATCTGAAATATGGGCTTCATATCTACATAACATCACCCTTAGTACTGACCCTGTGTTCATCACCCAAAAAATCAAGCAAAGATACACTGATGAACTTGTTAACATTATCATCAAGGTTGACAGAAGTGAGGAGAAAGAGGCACTAAGAACAGAATTGGGTCGTAGAATCCAATCTGTGCAGGTAAGCAATAATTCAACTAAAGCAATAATAGAAGTTCAATAGATATGAATATTTTATACTATCTTATGGATCATGATCTCTAATTTTATTTGTACTTGTATAGACATTTGTGCCATTTGTGACATCACATGGTGAACATGGTGATGGTCGTTGCGCACAACCTTCATGTAAGTAGCACTTTGTTTGTTTTCATCAACATTATAACACTTACGTTTTTTTTGTGGACATTTGTAGCTAGTATTCCATTTGATCTTTATCCATTGCAAATGTCTTTACTAACAATATTGTATTCTTCAGCTCATGATGAACTGCGGACTCCTCCTTTAGTTGCCGGTCCACTATTGCCTAGTGCATCGTCAGCAACAAGGGGCATGTAGACATCCTCATCTATGCCCACTAGAATTGGTAAAACCTTGTTTTGCTATGTTTTGTAATTTATTTGTACAAGTTGATGAACAATGAAGTAGCATATCAGTTCTTAAATGATGTCTATAGAAGCTTGCATACACACAAACACATGCATACACACACCATGCATACATACATACATACATATTTTGCATTCGTGTGAAGACCCTGCTTAGATGCAATGATTGCTATATGTTCCATTCATGAGAGATGAATTCTTCTGAACTAACTACTCATAAAATCCTTATAAACTATTGCAAAATCTGATTGTTAAAAATAGGACATGCAGTCTAGGACATGCAATCCTTAATGGAATGAGAGGAAAAAACATTTTTGCTAGTCAATTTCTTCAATTTGATTATATCCATAAGTGTGCTTTAATTCGTTTGGTGTCTGCTTTAATTGTCACGACGTTTTAGTTGATAGACTAGTAGAGAGCAGTACTGCTGAAGCTGATCCATTTCTTGGAGTAGTTAGTGTGATTAGTACTGGTTCATATGAAGGGACATTATTGCTGAATAAGAAAACTATGTTTCCGTTAAAAGAACGAAAGCTTCTAGGTGCTTTAAAAAAAAATTTATTTAAAGTGTAAATTTAATTTATTTTTATATTACTTGTTTTGAACTGATAAATCCTTTATGTTTTTGTAGGTAATAATGTTTTCTTTGACCATCTTTTTCATATGACATTGAGACTATTCAGATCCACCATACGTAAAAGGTACGTAGTTTCATATCATTGCTACATAATTTTTCTTTCCTTCCATTTATTGTAATATACTGAACTTATTGATCTAACAATCTATTTGTTTTTAAAAAGGTGGAATTTACAAGCCGTGGAATTAAAAAATCAGCTCATTGCATCTTTTGACGAGAAATTTGGAAAAAACATTTTTGACAATGGCCTACTTCTGAAAAGAGAAGCAAAGCATATAAAGACTGTGAGGGATCAATATAGAAGGGCTCTTAAGGATAACCCAAAGTATGACCATCCTGCTATGATTCCACCAATGGAGTGGAATGAAATTGTAGAAGATGCAAAGGAGAAAAGGCTATGTGAAGATAGAGATAATGAAGCAACACAGGGCAAAAAGAGGTATGTCATGATAGTATTAAGTACATTATAATCATGCACTAATTATTCATATTTGTAAATATATAATCTAAGATGTTTGAAATTGTTCATAGATTGCAGGACACATCCGTGGCTACAAAAGCGAGACTAGAAAAGTTTGGCCAACACAAACTTGGCTCTAGTGGCTATATGAATCTCCAGTCTCGAGTTGTAAGTAGGAGCAATGATATGAAATAATTTTTTAAAATTATATGTTGCAAACAATTTTGTCTACTGAAATGATACATACAAAACTAATGATATTAAGCAAAAAATACAGGGCACAGAATTCAATGTGGAGGTCACAGATGAAGATAGAAAACTTGCCTTGAAGGAAGGCTATAAATTCATGGCTGCACACCTATGCGAAGAATCTGTAAGCCTTGCCCAAGAATCTAGTTCACCAAATGATATCTCACAGGTAAATTGGTTAGATGAAAAGTAAATGAAATTTAATAGTTGATCCTTTTCTTTTTTGGTATTAGTTTTGAACGTAAATTGACTGCATAACAATGTGCATAACATTTTATTGCAGCCTTCACATCCTACCATAGAACCTGTTCGTGACGAAGCCCATAATGTGCATTATAGTGGTGGAGGTATTAATTTGCTATTGGAAATTAACTATGCAATTATGAATACAATTTAACATCTTCAATTGCAATTTGACGTGTATCCTTTTTTTGAATAATTCATAGCATGTTCAACATCATGCTGAAGGAGTGGAACATGTTCCAAGTGTTCAACATGTTGATGTGGCAGTGGATCAAAATGTTAATGTACATGATGTGGCATTGTCAGGTAAGAAAAATACATGTTATGTTCTACTAGCACTTAATTATAGACTAGTAACAGTTAAAAAAGAAAAAGAGTACGCCAATTTATCCCATTCACTTGTTCTTGCAATAGAGCCCCCTTTAGTGCAACAACCTCCTACTCCTGCAAAGAGAAGGAGCCATTGTAATTTGACATTACATGTGCCAGAAGAGGAGGAGAATGATTCAGATATGGATGCTCCTATGAGCGCTTTTCTTAAGAGAGCTCAAAAAAACAAAAAGAATAAATGATGTTTTAAAAATCTTGTTTGATAAACCTTGTTGGATAATGAAAGAACTTTGTTTTAAGTAATTATGTGATTGTATTGATTGAATGTTATAGTTCATAAATGGATGAATGAATAAATGAAGTATGTAATTAGATGATAATGGGTACTTTAGATTGATGTTAGGGGGAGGGGGGTGAGGCCAGATGAGCTTCCACCTTCACGTGGTTGGCCTTGTTAAGTAGAGAATATTATAGTATTATTGAAACCAAGTGAAGCTCAAACTAACATAAAATGGACACTTCGCATGTGGTAGGTCTAAAATGATCCACGACTACTGCTGCCCATAACATGAATTTGTGAAATGCATTCTAATATCACCAATTTCAACACTCTATTCGAAGCATAGGATTCGTCTATAGTCTTAGCATGAATTGTGAGTAATGCCTCAGTCTAGATTGCCTCAGAAGTGGCTGGAAGAAGCCTGCACGAGTTTGAGACTATGAACTCTCGCTGCCTTGGCCAAGAAGAACTTGCCAACTCTCTACTATTATGGCAAACTATAGAGTGGTGTGGCTAGTCTGCAACCAACCAATAAGTTCACAATTAAAGGAATGAGCCTTCCTTCACCAAGGATTGCCAAGCAACGATCTCAAGTGTACCAATTTGATCAATGCTCCAAACATGTGAAAGTTAAGGTTTGAGGTTGGATAAGTGTGAAAGTTAATATTTTTTATAAACTTCCCCATACAGAGGGAAAATGACTTGAAAATTTTTAATTTTTGGTGTCTCCAAAAAATAAGGCAACAACTGATTCTAACTGGGGTCAAGGACTGCAAAGGAAGTAAAGAATGAACCCAAGATCTCCCAGAAACCAATGCATTATCCAATGGGCACTAGAGTCATAATGGGAGGCAACACAGAGTCTTATTGGGGAAACATGCGACAAGCTAAAAATGAGACTAGCAGAAAACAATTTGGGGTGGATATCATCTTTGGGTCTTCTCAAAGATTTGGTGTCCCCCTGGACTATGGGGGCCCCTCATTTATATTGCTTGGTTACATCTTAAGAGTAAAAATAAATGATGTCTGGGAGGATTATTGGAGTTAATGTGGATTCCCATAGGAATCCTATGCTAAGGATGGAAATGTAGACAAGGTAGCAACACATCAGGCAAGATAATGTCACTAGAAATATCTACATGATATAGGCATTAATTACAATATATCTTCTATGTATGCAATCTATCATGGTCTGGAAGAATTGAAAAAAAATGTAGAATGTGTACATGGTTTGGCAGGAGCATTTATTAGTGGATTAAAGAAATTGGGCACTATTAATGTTGAGGATGCTCTATTCCTTGATATTGTAAAGGTTATATGCTTATCATTAAGCAAGGGGAGATGGGCATCAAAACTTCTATCATTACTGTCTCAGCTCATGGAATGAATCCTGCAAGTGCTACAATGTGTGGAATGAAAATTGTTGTTGTTTGAACTATTTCTAAAGAAAATATCAATATGGAGAAACTAAGGAAGGAGGGTACTAAATAAGATATGTTAAATCATTCAAACTTTAGCTGATAATTCTGTCATAAAACTCTGCAGGTATGCAAACTGTGGACATAGAGATGAGCATGCACAAGATAATAGTTCTTGGGTTTGTGGATCAGAAGATGGTGCTCAAGACTGTGAGAAAAATAGGAAGAAGAGCAGAGTTATGGCCATTGAATCCTTATCAGCCTAGTCACATCACCACTTCTATATATACCAAAGTTTATAATAATTATAGAAAGCATGGATACATTGGGAGTTTTGGGTATTTCAAGCTTGTAGATGAAGATGAGATTTCAAATAGATGCACTTTCATGTAAGTCAAAGAAAAACCCAATAAAGTAACTCAAACCCTATTTTATGTTTCATCCTAACCAATGTTGATAAAATGTGCTGATGGATAATCTTGTTGCAGGTTTATGTTAAGGTCACTTGCTAGATCTTTTCACCTTCCAAAGAAGAAAATAATCAGAGGTTCCAATGTTTAATGCATTATTGCAAATTTATCATCTTTAATGAATTCCCAACCCAAGTAGTCTATTACACAACCCCACCTTTGACAATTTTCTGAATACTGTGATCATTATGCTTAACATGGGCTAGTGATATTTTTAATAGTTGTAAATGCTCATTCTTGAGCATATTCTAATTGGAAAATCTCAATGAACAAATACATGTGATTTGTAGATTTTTATTATAAAATTTATTTTTGTATAAGGATTTTAAATTAAATTTTCCAAACCAGTCGGAGGAGCTAATTATTTTGTCATGTTATCACAGTTTTGGTTCATAGATAAATTTTATGAAATCATCTCCTAATACCAATCATCAAAGTTGATTTTATTAGAAGGAATAGACCAATACTTTGGGAATAGACCATTACTTTGGGACATTGTCAGCGGCCTTAAAGAGGCAACTTGGTGGGGCAGATTCGTGAGCCTACATAGAGAGGCCAACTTGGTGAGACGAGATGGTGAGCCGACTTGGTGAGATGACCTAGAGAGCTAACTTGGTGAGAGGACTTAAGGAGTTAGTCCTTATTGACTGAAAATCAGTGGTTAATTGTTTGCAAATTTGGTTGGAGACAACTACTTGTGTTTTTCTAGTGCTTGGACCAATTTAGTTGCCTCTTTGTATGTAGTCTTTGATTGTTACCAAGCCGAGCGCTACATTTGTCTAATTTCACTACCATGTTTATGGTGACTCACTACAAGTTATGTTCTCTATTGTTTATTTGTATCTTGAATCCTTCTCCCCAATCCTCAACCTCAATGTGGTTCTACTATCTTTTATCCCTGCCTTATGTTAGTATTGTTTGATGTTTTAATTTTGTAGCTTCTATTATTAGTATTGTTTGATGTTTTAATTATTTTCTTCATGTATTTGCTCAATGTAGGGGGTACTTCATGATGGAACTACAGTGGTAGTAAAGAAACTTTCTTCCAAATCATTCCAAGGACAAGAAGAATATTCCACAAAGAAACTTTTCATTAGTCATGTGTAGCATCAAAACCTTGTAGCATTAAAAGGGTGGTGTGTGAAGGAGAAAGAGAGAGTACTAGTTGGCCGAAACTCCAAGCTTCTCCAAGAGACACACTGCACAAATGGCTTCAGTTGCAAAGAGTTCACAGTTCAAAGACACCACACTGTGATAGATTAACAGTAGCTAGTGTACGTTGGAGTAACTAGGAGTTAGGAGCCCCAAACTGAGATCATTAAAGAAATGCCGTAAACAGCAACATAGTTCCTCTGTTATCTGCAATTTATACCAGGTTCTCTTTATCATTTGTTTGTGTTGGTAACTTTTTTTAGTAATGTAAACATAGATTAGTTTCTTGGGATACAATCAGTGATTGCTCCTTCATGGTTTCAGATAGATTAAATATTGTACGAGCTCTGCTGTAGTGGAGAATAATAAAAATTCAGAACTGTTATCTCTTGAGTTTTCATATTGTTTGCACATTCCTTTGGTCTTGTTACTATGTTCCCATGAGTGATTTCTTATAGTAGTATCCAAGCTTAAGACCTGGGTTACATGCTAACTATTTGACAAAATACTTCTAGCCCAAACTTGATCTCCTTGATCAGAGCAAGTAGGGATTATTACACTATTCTTGATATTAGTTATTCACATTTCAATTTTATGAGTTTCATTGGTACATTCAGAATTACAAATTTGATTCTCATATTTAGAATAGGCTTAGTTTGATGAAGTTTAAGTACTGTCATTTCTTTCCAACATATTATCTAAAATTCAAACTAGAAGAATCACTTAAAAATCCCACAAGAAACTGCATAACAGTGAGGGTTAGTCATTGTCAAAGTGTTTGATGAAATGTCAAACAACTGAATTGGAAAGAAAATTGGTGCTTATTGAAGCCATACCTAGTTGGGGTTATTACATACCATTGATCTTTATGCAGTTTTGACAGTTTGCTTGACCACTTAGAACATTTTCATTGATTGTTCTAAATGGCTCATTTGATATTCACTGTTTCAAATCATAGAGTAAGGTAGTTCATTTTCTTGTTTAAATACTTAGAAATTATTTGATATTACCTCATTGAAAAGGCTTATTTGCCTTCCATTCTGAATGGATAGATCTGATATGTATCAGTCATTGTAAAGAAGTAAAAGTTGTGCTTTCATTTTCATAATCTAAATTGAGATAAGATTTATTTGTTCAGAAGGCTTTTGAATTTCTTGTTTAAATTTAGACCTAAGTCTTTGAGTGTATATACAAAGTTCAAGCACATGCATATGCACGTTTGTTTCCTTTTATTGGTGATAACATTTTCTTTTGCAAATTGTGTTTTGGATCAGATATAAATATTTGATCTACTTAGTTTTATTTGTGGGTTGAACTTTTACAAGATGTTGCAATTGATTGTCAATTTTCCTAAATGTCTTATATTATTGCTTTTAGTTATCAATTGACATCAATCTTCTAAAATATATCTAGGTTTCCATGTTGAAGGGAAGAGTAAATATTGCTGGTGGCACACCAAGCAGGTATTATGGTAATCATAACTCTGATGCAATTATATTGGAGTTTGGGTTATGAGCAGACTTTCTGAGTCTTGATAGTAAGATTTAGCTAGGAAAAATGAGCAGGATATAGGAAAAAAAATTAAAAACTAAAGCCAAAAGGCTAAGACACTAAAAGGCACCTTTACAACTCTAATCTTCCATTTAAGGATACTTCTGCTTTTTGTTTTAATGCCATGGATTTTAACTTCTATGTGACTAAGTTGATATTGCTAAATGATTATAAATATTCTAGTCCACCCTGTAGTTGAATGGTTGGGAATGGGCTCAGTAGAGGTCAAATATCACATATGAGGCCCTCAATGCAATAAGCGATGAGGCTAGGATCATGCCCTAGGCAACTTTGGTAGAATGGGTACCTTTCAATCCTTTACTCTTAGGCCCTTAGTCTAAAAGGTAAACTTTTGTGAAATGGGTACATTTGAATCCTTAACTCTTAGGCTCTAAAGCTTAAAAGGACAATGTTGGTAGAATTGATTTTGTTCAATCTCTCACTCTTAGCTAAAGAGATTATCTTAGACTTGTGTTTCTGAATGAGGTTGCAAAAATGACTTGCGTAATCTCAGCCCTCTATTAAGAAAACCAAAAATGGTAATAGATAGAAAGTAACCATGCACTTGAAAATTTACTATCAACTTTTGCCTCACACTTTGTAATCTATCATTATGAAAAGATTGTGATAAAAAGGTTGCCAAAAAAAGCCATATGTATACACAAGATGCTAAATGAGTGGTGGAACCACAGAAACCTAAGGAAATAGTTGATAACCAATTGAGGAAGAGTGGGAATATAAAATATGTTAAAAGAATGGTAAATGTTGTAAGAAATGTTATGAAGAGGATATGAAGAGAAGAAATCATTTATTGTGCATGTATACTAAACTAAAAGGAGAAATCATCTATATCTCCATCATGTAATCTTAGTGTTTATATCCATTTTGTAATCTCAATCTTGTTAGTTTATGTTTCCAGATAACCAGGTAATCCTGGTAAGGTTTTCTGCACAGTAGCCTCCTAACAAATTTGCTAGCCATTTAAGGTACCATCCACTTTGTTTCTCCAATTTGGGAATGGAAAAATGGTTATCCTGTGTCCCCATACCTTATTACACTTGTTTATTCAAGAACCTATTGGCAGTTATTGGCTAATCTCTATTTTATTTGTTTGAAAATTTTATCTAATATATGGAGGGATTTACTATGTAGTCTTTGATGTTCCAATTATCACAATGAGTAGCACATCTTAGCAAGCTTATTAGGAAGAAAAGTTCATTTTTAGTATTAATTCTGTTATTCCCATTCTGGTCTTTTGGTTTAGGCCGGCATCAATTTTATTGAATTCTATTTTATTATTGTTTTCTTGATACAAATCAACATTCAAATTTTCAAATAGAATCCTCTTCTATAGATTTCCCTTTTTTTTTTTTTTTAGTTTGGTGATATTAAGGAAGCACTGCCTTACAGTTATTGATTGCTCATATTCTAAGCTTGGCTTTGGAAGAATTGTGCTTCATTGACTAGACAGTTCAGATCTCTGTTGAACAACTCACCAATTTTTCTCGACTTGGGAGTACTCCTGAATCAAAATGAGAGTCTAATTACTCTTGCAAAAACTTTCCAAGAAGTTGTTGAAAAACATGTGACAATTTTTTTACTACAAAACTCTCGAGTAAATGCAAAAATTCAAGAGTTTTTCTTGCAATGAAAAGAAACAAGATTTTTATTGGTGGTACAGGTTTCTGAGACCTTCATTTGGGCTTGGCTGCCCTTTGTAATGTCCCTGATATGGAGCCAAAGAATTATAGGACTATAAAATGAACAATTAAGTACAAGGGAAAGAGCTTAAATTACAAATTTGGACTCTTAAATCCCCAAAGTTAGAAAATTAATTGAATAGTAAGGGAATGAATGAATATTCAAATAATAGCCTGAAAAGCTTAAGTCCCGGCAATTATTATTTTAATTGCTCATTATGTCGATTGGTGGGACCATGCCTTTCATTACAATGTTATGGCAACTAGGAAGTGTTGTTTTGATAATTAAAATCTTTGAATTAAACTTTGGGAATTATCTTAGTTGCCAATAGAAATCACATCTTCTTGTCATCCAAGATGGAAACCACAGCTTTTTGCCTCAAATGTTTTTTTTTCCTTTTAAGTTAGCAATTGGAGTTGGGAAAATCATCTATTATCTATAAATTTTTCTTTTCAAGTCTAGATACTACTTTTCTAGGATGAAACCCTTGGAAAACTAAGGATTGACGCAAACCCAAGTTAATAATTAAAATCTATGAATAAAACATTGGGTATTATCTTAGTTGCCAATAGAAATCACTTCTTTTTGGCATTTTTCCTTTAATGTTTTTCTTTTCTTTAAGTTAGCAATTGGAGTTGGGAAAATCATCTATCTATCTATGAATATTTGGGAAAGGATTGCAATAACAATTTCCAGACAGAATAGGTCAAACAATTCCCAATTTTCAAGGCGCTATTGAAGAATCAATTTGAAAAGAAATTGTTGCATGTTTGACCTATTCCTACTACAGATAAACCCACTATTTTTATAGCTAGCTAAGCATTGCCAATGGATTCTTGGAGTTCACTGAATGATAAATAAGTAGGTGCAGGTTGGTATGTTGCAGCTTTCACATCTTATATCTCTATGTTTACCCCTTGTATTAATCACTTAAAAAATTTAGTAATTCTGCCAGAATATTTCCAGCTAGTAGAAGTAATTGACTATTTTGCCAACAAGGGTATTATCATTAAGAAATGCCTGCATGATGCATAAATCCTTCATGACTGTGAAAAATGGGTTTTGTTTGAGATAGTTTTATGAATTTTTAATATTCCAAGTAAGAACTATTAGAAGGAATATTTCACCCATTGCCCTCAGACCCCTACAAGGTGCACTGTTCCTTGATCCCATATCGGGGTCCCCACTCCCAAATCCAAATAATTTTTTTGATTACAAGGGGACAACAGGGAATATGGATAGAACTCTTGAGCGTGCCTGCTAAGATGTTATTATTGCACAACTTGCTAATAATCTCTTTAGATGAGACAACTTCTACATTTGATATGGCTAATGAATGTGGCCTTATAATTCTTAACTCATTTATAGTTGTTTTTTGGTCAATGATAGATATTAAATTCTATTTCTGCTTTATATATGATGAAAAATTGTAGTACACAAAAAGAATTTAGTAATGTGTGTTTTTGAGGAATAATATTTCTATATATGAAAATTTTCAGGAAAATTGCTGAGTTTTTTGCAGAGTCCTATGTTTTTAAATATTTGCCCTACCAAGTTATTCTCAAGTCCAAGTTTTTCAAGTTTCAACTATGTTAGTGAAATAGGATCGATTAAGCTATCTAAAAATGTCTTCTTAGATTGTTTGAGAGACGTCTCCTCTTTTGAATCAGCTACTCACTAAGGATGGTTCAAGTGGAAATGAAATATTTTTTATTATTTCTCCCCCACAAAGTAAAATTCACACTTTTATATCATCAAACAATTTTGTATTGCATTAAATATTCTTGTTCTTTTTTAATCATTTCTTTTTAACATTTTTGTGTTGTCATTATCTATGTCAGTGAGATTAGCTAGGTGAAAGTCATCTATAGCTTGATGGGTAAAGACCTTTTTTCTTGCAATCATTTTAATGAAACTCAAGATGGAAAATACATGTAATGTGTTATTCTGAAATGTCCTATTGATTTTTATAATAATTTGGCAGTGGACAATGTGCATTTGAAATAGCAAATCAAGTTGCACATGTGAACTGCGGGAATTGTTGCACAACACTTATGTATCCATTTGGAGCACCTTTTATAAAATGTGCACTCTATCATTTTGTGACAATAGTTGGAGTAAGTTAATTTTGAAATTTTAATTATGTAATTTGTATTTGAGCAATTTTTTCACTTTGAAACAAGTTTCGTTGCGATGCTGGGTGTTTTGTTGTAGCAATCACATTTCTCAAGACCCTGTTATGTTTGAGACTCATTGATTATTGCATGTCGATCTATTGTTTTTGTTGTTTGTGCATGTTTGTTATCCATGTGCCTATTTTTCCTATTTCATTCCTCACTGCTAGGTCATTTTCTTATAACAGATGAACAATATGAGGATGCCTCTTCCTGCACAAAGGCCTCCTATAGCATCTATGACACCCCCATCTTCTAGCTCACTGATGAGTTTTACTTAGGATTATGTTTAGTATCTGTTCAGTGATGAGCTGTGAACTGTGTTGTTGGACACTCATGCATTATGATATCCACTGGCTTCAGGTCCTGGATTTGGTTAAATATGAGCATTGCAGTTGATAATTTCTAAATTCTATCGATTTTGGACATATCATTTTTTATTGCTTTGGAGGCATTTGCCAGCTTTCTCATTTTTAATTATGTTCAGTTTGCCATGTTTTAAAAGTTTGTTCAGTACATGCATCTGTGACTATACCAAATTTTCATATATATATATATATATATATATATATATATATATATATATATATATATATAGCTTTGCAAACTATGATTTAGTTGACAAGAGCATAGGTCTAGAATTATTGTATTCACTTTTTTAAGTCGCTAAAGGTATGAATATTTCCATTGTGATTTGAATGCTGATTTATCTTCTCTGCAACAAGCATGGTGTAATTTAGTCCTATGGAGTTGCTAATGTTGGCAGTGCATTATACACTACTAAAACTATGTACGTGCACCCGGGGTAGGGGGGTTTTAGGGCGGGTGCATGCACCTAGGTTACACTGAAAAGTTTAAGTTAAACAACAACAATTCAAAAAATGAAACATCAAAGATTTAGAAAATGAAACAAGAAGAATTTTAGAAATGAAATAACTAGAGGAAAATGAAACAACAAAAAATGGAAAACTATGAACTTTAAAACACTGGACATTCATTTGAAAATTAGGGGAAAAAAAATATATCATTTATAAACCCTACTGTTTGCTTAAAAAATCTTTTCAACAAGGTGACAAATCTTCCTCCTCTTCTGCTTGCTCCTTGTCACTCCTCTTTGACATGCAATTACTTTTTGATCTGGCAAATATGAAAAGAACCATAAAAAAAAAAATTTTGCAGATTTGTGGTGCTATTTACCATGAGATAAGTTGGCAAAATTTGTTGATTCCGACTGAGAAAACTGTGAATTTCTTCCACTAATTTGATCCATGAGTCTCTGGCAAGAAAAATCACACCTCCAGCAAGAACTTTATGTGTTTGTAAAATATGGACCTAAATTGATATAGCTCTATTCAAACAATCTTAGCTTCTAATCTAAACTTTTGTTCTGTACTCAATAAACTAGTTGTGTGGTAGCACATTTTCTGATTAGCACTCATAGCTTTTACTAGCAGATCATTAGATGTGCTAATAATTTATTTTGAGTATTTCATTAAATTTTATATCAGTTTTCTGCTAGTGTCTTGTTGAAGAATATGGCTTATCCTATTTTGTCAAAGATAATTACAAGAAAGGACTAATTAAGAAATAATTGTGTACAATATATTGAATTACCATTTTGGTCTTTGATTGTGCTATGATTCCAATCATTGATCAAGAATATTTCTTACATTCATGCTAGTGATTAAGATTTTTCTGTCATATATTTGGAACCTAAATGATAATAGTACTAAATGAATGTTTAATTTTATTGTTTAATAGGTATAAACATGGTATCTATCCGAATGGAGCTGATTGTTGATATAGGCACCAAAAGATGCCTCCTCCACTCCTCCTGTAGAAAAAGTTTTCCAGAAACTTCAGCAGTGGGCGACAGTGACAAATGGTTCCTACCCAAACAGATATCCTCAGCACAGGCAAAACAATTATTGTTATCAAGCAAAAAAGGCTCAACCTTCACCTAGTGCTTCTCAAAGATTGCTAGGAAGTTCACCTTCAGGTGACAAGCCCAAGAATTAGGAGTAGAAAAGGTGACAACGTGTACCATAGTATCAGAAAAATCAGAGTCAAGGCCAGCCAATGAACCCTTCAACAAATGGATTCTCAAATCAATTGAATGTTGTATCTGCTGCGTTGCCACTG
This sequence comes from Cupressus sempervirens, assembly GCA_028749045.1. Taxonomy (NCBI): domain Eukaryota; kingdom Viridiplantae; phylum Streptophyta; class Pinopsida; order Cupressales; family Cupressaceae; genus Cupressus; species Cupressus sempervirens. The sequence continues at coordinate 761,367,268 of CM053789.1, read as the reverse complement.
CCACAAGGAATTTCTAGGTTCGTTGACATGACTCAGTGCATGGTTGTTCGTCTATGGGACTATTGTATTGCAATTTAATTCCTAAGTCTGTGATGTATGCGTACTTAATTGTTTGTTTCCTTTCCTCAAGTGATGTTGGGGGTGTGCCATTGGAATTGGTTGTTAGAATTATATTGGTGCTCAATTTATACATTTCAGCTTTAGAAGTTCTTATATGTACCAATTTCATTTTCTGTGCTTCATTTAAATGTACATGGATACCAATCAGTACGAAGATATTGTAAATTTTGTTGTTGGAGCATTAGAAGCTTTTCCTTTTAAATAATAGTTATACAGCTACCGAATCTGATGTCTGTGAAACGTCTAAGTAATTTAGTTTGTTCCAAGAAGTTTTATTATCAAAGCAACAGAGTTGATTGCAACTCATTCTACCATATTGAGAATAAGTGTGGGCATTAGGTTCTTTTTGTTGTAACCCATAAGCCTGCCTTTAGTCTAGAGAGATTTCCATTCTATATACATTTGATCACATTATTACATTGAATTTCCTTTTGGTAATTGGGTGGTGTGGGTGGTGAAAAATCATTCTTCTTTTAGAAGCTCTCATATAATTCTCTTAAATATTGGTTGTTTTTGATTAAGAGTATATTGATTATTATTATAGCAAACATTTCATACTATTTATTAATGGGTGTAACATGTGATTATATCATGCAACCATGGCTGAGTATGTCTTCTATTTATTATGAGTAGCAGCAAAGATATCTATTTTATGCTTCTTTTCTATTCCTTTGTGTCCTCAAATGTATTAAAAATAGCTAAGGGCACTCTTAAGTATACTTCATAGGTCTTCTCTGGTGCATTGGTTTTTATTTGAGTTAGTATCAGTAATAGATAGCTTCATAATTGTTACTAATATTATGACTTATTGACATTAGTGGTCAAAAGCATTGCAGGATACAGCAAAGATCTTTGTAAAGCCACAAAACCCTTATTTTTGGGAAATGTGTTGTACAGGCAGTATCAAAGGTCTAAACCATTACATAGTCCAAATGGGTATCCTAAATTGTTGTTTGTCTTGTAGGTTGTTAGGAAAGTTTGCAAAATAATGAACAAAAACCTACATAGGAGGGCTAATGACAAAAAGGGTTGCAAAGAAATATAGAGCTAGTTTGGAAAGCAATTGGAAAAAGGAGTTTGGAATTGGTTTTTTTGGTCATTCTAGGCCCAAATAAGTTAGTCAAGAGTATGAACATCTCCTACAATGCTAGATAAGCACAAGTATAAGACTTGGCAAAACAAAACTTAACAACCATGTTTACACAAGATAAGATAAGTTTGTGACTTGGTGAGAGAACATAAAGAGTCGACTTGGTGAGCATACTTGAATTGTCAGCTTGGTGAGCTAACTAGGGGAGTCGGCCTGGTGAGCTAACATGGCGAGTTGACTTAGAGTGGCGAGTTGGTGGGGCAAGTGGGGGTGACTTGGTGAGCTGACCTGGAGAGTTGGCCTAGGGAGCGAACTTGGTGAGTGAACTTAGAGAGTCGACTTGGTAAGCATACTTCAATTATCAGCTTGGCGAGCTGACTTGGGGAGCTGGCCTGACGATCTAACATGGTGAGTGGGCTTAAAGTGGCAACTTGGTGGGGCAAGTTGGCAAGCTGACTTAGCGAGGCCACTTAGAGATGCGACATGGCGAGCTAACTTGGTGAGAAAGCCTGATGAGTGGACCTAAAGATTGACCTTGATGAGGCACTTTGGTGGGGTGACTTGATGATCGAACTCAAAGAGTCAACTTGGTGAGTATACTTGAACAGTTGACTTGGTGGGGCAAGTTGGCGAGCCGACTTAGCAAGTCCACTTGGTGAGGCGAGATGGTGAGTCAACTTGGCGAGTTGACTTGATGAGTGGACTTAAATACTGACCTTGATGAGGCACTTTGGTGGGGTGACTTGATGAGCGAACTTAAAGAGTCAACTTTGTGAGCGTACTCGAACAATCAACTTGGTGACATGACTTGGTGGGTTGGCTTGGCGACATGACCTGGCATGTGTACTTGAATAGTAGACTTGGTGAGCTGACTGAAAGAGTCAACTCACTGAGGTGACTGGGTGGGAGTGACTTGGCAAGCTGACCTGGAGAGTGACAATTCATATTCTACAAATTTGAGATGCTAGAACTTTTGTGGATGTGCAGGCCATTGGAACAAATTGTAGAATCTTAACATATGGTTGTTCAAATTATGTATCTCCTAAATGATTTCCTTTTAGCATATAACTTGTTGTGCATAGTTGCCAAGTTTTCTTATTGTATCAGGCATATTAATGAAGAAGCATATTAGTTACTGTCGATATTTTTTTAGGCATTCTATAAAATAGTTCACATGCCTTGCGTATGATATGAGATTTTGCATGCATCCTGCACTCTCTCATCTGGTTGATGATGGATTACGAAGAGTGATCTGAAATGATGATGCTAAAACACACACAATCAAATCCAAAATGAACTTGCATTACAAATGGATTGTGGAAATCTGATATTGTTGATTTTGCATGCATGTCTACCAGGACAATCACAACTTAAACATATATGTTTAAGTTGTGATTGTCCTGGTAGACATGCATGCAAAATCAACAATATCAGATTTCCACAATCCATTTGTAATGCAAGTTCATTTTGGATTTGATTGTGTGTGTTTTAGCGTCATCGTTTCAGATCACTCTCCGTAATCCATCATCAGTCGGATGAGAGAGTGCAGGATGCATGCAAAATCTCATATCATACGCAAGGTATGTGAACTATTTTATAAAATGCCTAAAAAAAGTTTACACACATGTGTTGTTAGAAATTTCTACCTTCATTGGTCAAAATTTCTACCTTCAATGGTCAAAATTTTTGACCTTCATTGGTCAAAATTTCTACCTTCAATGGTCAAAATTTTTGACCTTCATTGGTCAAAATTTCTACCTTCAATGGTCAAAATTTTTAACCTTCATTGGTCAAAATTTCCACCTTCAATGGTCAAAATTTGCGACCTTCCTTGGTCAAAATTTCTACCTTTTTTGGTCAAGATTTTCTACCTTCTTTGGTCAAAATTTCTACCTTGTTTGGTCAAAATTTTGACCAATTCCTGACAAAACTTGCACAATGGCTATGGATGTTTTTCGACCAAAGTATTGGTCAAAATTTTGACCAACCAGAAGGTTGGTCAAAATTTTGACCGAAAAAATTCTGACCAATGGGTTGGTCGACTTTGGTCAAATTTTGGTCGAAAAGTGGTTCAAAATTTCGACCAATAATGGTCGAAAAATGGTCTCAGATGTACTAGTGGGTGTAAGAGCACCAAGGTAGGTGAAGCGTGAAACCTAGTTATTTCCTTATTTTTGTCTTGTAGCGATGTTGGCCACATAACTAGTCTAATAATAGGATCAACTAGGTCCTAAGGTGAGGTTAGATAGGTTAGAAGAGCCCCATAATGCAATATTGCTCCTAATTACTAAAAATTGCTCATTCGGCTCAATAGAGAATTTTTGGTTGTTGAGGGTCAAATAGGGAAATAAAGTATTTTAGGGTCCTTATTAGGTGTGTTGGATCCATCTTAAGCCTTTTGGAAAGTTTGGTAGTAGGTAGAGAAAGTTTGGATAGATAATTTGCAAAGTTGCAAAACTTGCTCATTTTTTTGCAAAGTTGTCATTGACAACTTTTGTAAGTTTTATGCAAAAAGAGAAACTTCTTTGTGGGAGACCTTTAACCACTTAAATTAGTTAGAGACTTCCATGCCAATCCTATATTAGGTTGAACTCAACCTTTTCAAGAGGTTGGAAGAAGGAGAAATGAGAGTTTAAGAATTGTAATCAGCATTTTTACTACGTTACAACAGGTTCTTGCTTTGGAGTATTTTTCATGCTTTGTACAAATCAGACTTAGGTTTTTCTGAGTTCAAAGTGTTAGTATTAGTTTTCCTTCAATCCTATTTTTATTTTTTGTGTTGTTACAAAGAGTTGTGTGTAGTTGAATAAATTATTTTGTAAGTTAGCAGGTTGCTGTTCTGAATTGGGTAGCGAATAAAAAATGGAGTCTTAGGGCCTTTTCCCATCGTATAAAATGTACAGCCTCTTGGGATTTGGAACTAAACTCCTTTTACATTATGTACATCAAAGGAGATCCCATGGGAAGCACAGAAAGCATTTTTAAAGTGATGCACTAGTCAAGCCAAATGCAACTTGGCTAGGAATCACAGTTGGAAAAATGAGCTATGGAGGGGATTGAGTGTGGAAACACCTCAATCTAGCCACAAAGAAAGCAAGGAGAAGGTATAACCTTACTTTAGTCCAAGGGAGAGGTCTTGGAACATTTTCCAAGGTGGTTTTCCATCACAACAGTGATAAAGCACTTCAAATCGTCATTTTTTGTCTAGAATTGTACTTTGGTTGTACGAATAGTTTGGGGGTTGAAAAAACATAGAATCTTGAAGTACTGTAAAAAGGGTATCCAAAAATGTAATTTTTTTGTGGGGTTGTTAAGAATTTTTTCAAGAAATCTTGTTTCTAGCTGTTTAGGAGGGCTAATTCCTAGTAGCCTTTTTGGAGCAATTTGGTGTATTTTACCTAGTAGATTGAATGCAACTATGAAATCAGCATTTTTTAGGTTCATGGATGTTAGAAGGAGTCTAAAAAAACCTTGGATGAAGAACTAGTACCCTTGGAGATATAGATGGACTTGAGGGTTAGTAGCGGACTGGAGCCGGCTAGTAAGAAATTTGATGTTACTTTGTTGGTGTGCCCCCAACTGAAGGATTAGGATCTCTTGAGCAAGGTCCTAGTAATCATAGGGTGCAAAGAAGCCCTAGTGGGTCTAGTGAATGACCTAAGGTAGCCCTGAGAGAGCTTGGGGTTTGGAAGCAAGGTTGGGGTGTTACATCAAATAGGTCCTAGTTCTGATCACTCATGGTGAAGGCTAATGTATGTGCATCCTTTGGTGGTGACTCAGGTTTCCTTAGAACTTTAATCAATTCCATTCTATCCTTCTCTTCAGTGGTGAATTTTTGCTTCTTTTTCTTATTACTTCTTTCCTTGGCCACCTTAGGATATGCTCCATTGGAGATTTGCCTTTTGAGGATGAAGGAGTCTACTCAGCAATACTTTTACCCTTATCTCCCCTCTCTGGAGTCCTCTACTTTTGTAAGAGATATGCACCATGAGTCTATGTATCTATGGAGTCCACAGTTCTCACCTCTATGTCTTGGGAAGCTTGTTGAGGTTGCTCACTTATTTGTCCTTCTTCTATCACTTCATCAATGGATACTTGTTGTGGCTCTTCCTCTTGTCCTAGTTGTACCTATTCTTCTTCATTGTTTGGAGAAAGAGGAGAAGTTGATCCCTTATCTACACAAAATGTGACTTGCACTAGGGATGGTGAGGCTACTTCAAGACCCTATGGCTCAGGTGACAACTGACTTCAATCCTCCTATTGAGGTTGATTAGTTGGAATGTCTCTTATCTTATCCCCAACCAATTTAGTACCCACAAGCATGAAATCAAAATATAACATCTTAAAGACATCAGTTCCCTCAACATCATGTTCATTTATCCATTGTTGCATCTCATCTTTTGATGTTGTAGTATGAATAGCCTACTCAAGAATGGGTGGTGATGTGATTGTGGAGCTTCTTCTCTATTTCAATTTTGTGGCTCTTGCAAGATGAGTCCTCTAGTTTAAAGGTAGATTATCCTCTTCTTCCTCATCATCCTCTTCTTTTTCTTCTTTTGGGATAGGCTCAAGTACTGATGGGAAAGGAATAACTATCTTGATAACCTTTTTTCTTCTCTTAGCAGGAATCTTAATCTTTCTTTTCTTAGGAGCAGAAGGGGAGGCTTGTACCTCTTGTGAAGGCACTTCTTTTACTTCAATTTCAACTTCTCCTTGGCCTTGTTCAACTAGTAGCACTTGAGGATTGTCTTCAGCTTGTGCAACTTCCACATTCTCTAATCCTTGCACATCTTCTTCTCATATCTATGGAGATGCTTGGGTTGCTTGCTCTTCTAGCTTAGTTTGTTGAGGAGAAGTCTTCTTCCTCTTTCCTTTACCTTGACCCTTCTGATCCCTACAATACTCAACTGGTCTATCAAATTGGTGTACTATTTTTGGTCTTACTAGTGACTAGGTTGTAAATGTAGGCACTATGACCTTAGCTCCTCTACCTTTAGCTGGGTGGGCATGAGCATAGAAGACCACCGTTTGAGGAATTGGATCAAGTTTGAAAGGTCTCTTGATCCAATCCTTTGTCAATTTGATGACATGTCTTGCTCTATGATTGATGTCTGCATTTTCTTCCTTATCAACCTTGGCATTTATGATAGGTCAGTCACCAATCTTATCCCTATTAAAAAAAAGATCAAGGAGATCCTTTTGTACTACCTTCAAAGGAATCTTTATCTTTACAGTACTTATTTCCAAATAGATATTTATCCTATGATAATCCAAAATATAAATATCATAGTCATCCACTGCATTCATCTGGTGATCTTCAACTACATCCTCATGTTGAAATGTCTTGCTAGCTAGATGTTGCACTTTTCTGATGTTTTCAAAATAGGTCCATGGAGAATTATGTTCTTCTAAGGGATACTGATCCCATTAAGACTCAAAAGATGGAATATCTTGTCTCCGATCTACATTGAATGGTCCTATAGCAATAGGTCACACCCAAGTTATTTTATGCTATCTTCGTACTCTATCATATGCAGACAAGAGTTGTCAAGCAATCTCCAATAGTATAAACCTATCACTAGGATACCTAGAGAGCTTCTTAAGATTGACAGTTGTACCTGCTACCCTCATATATGTAAATTTTTGGTATTGGATGTAGTAGGCTCCAATTTAGGAAATCTTAGCCGCTACCTCTTTTGACATCCTCTTCACACAATCTCCTTCAATGAACTGGATTATTGTAAATATAAAAGCATCATTTACTATCCTATACTCCTTGTTATGATCTTGAAGCTTATTCTTTACTAGCTAAGCATATACTATGTATGGCCATGTGTTTGCATCTTGCATACTGCCCCTTTATACAACCCTTGGTAGTCTATCACCCTAGTAGCTAACAAGTAGACCAAATATGATGTCATATAGAATTTTTAGTTATTCTTAACTGCCACTAGCTACTCACCCAAGTTCTCACTAAAAATTATAGAAGACCAATCAATAGGCATCTTTGTTGTTTTGATCATCTCAATAATGTTCAAGTGTCTAGCTACCAGCAAACCCATAAATCTACTCAAGAGTATGATTGAATAGCCAATATCTTCCTTTATATAGCCTAATGCCACATCTTCTCAATAAGGTATGAAGACTAGATGATCTTGGAAGCTTCATCAATATGTTCCATGTACCATCTCTCCACTTGCTGATAGGTTAATCTAATGAATTGATCTACCCTTGGGAGATGGAACAGCTTCTCAACATTCTTGGGTTGAAGATCTATGACAATCTTTCCAGTTATGTTCATCACAACCCTTTCTATAGGAACATAATTCTCTACAAGTGTCATAATTAGCTCTAAGGATTGCATTGATATAAGGTGTGATGCTTCACTAACAAGTCCTGATCAGATCAATGCAAATATCATCAAAGACCTTTCTATGGGTTCATTGCACAATGTTAAGAATGCACCCAAATTTGTGTGACATAGTTTGGTATCCCAAATCTCTGAGTAATCATCCTAAAATAGTGACTTGGTCAGAACACCCTAAAACTTGAACACTACAGGCTTTGGAACCATCTTTGCTATAAGGGAGGATGATGAAGATGCCATTGAATTTGCACAAAAATAATATTATTCTGAAGTCAAAGACATATCAATTAATTCAAACCCTAATATGGACATGAATAAGGTAAAAACCTAATCTTCCCAAAAATATCAAAAAACCTAATTTTACCCCTTAAATACAAAAAAGGTGTACCTAGCACTCCTAGTAGGTATTCCTAGTGCACCTTCTAACATTTCAAAATGTGGGGTACATAGCAGCGCACCTCATAGGGTGTGCTGACGTGCACCCTCACATCACTTATGACCATGAATATTTTCTTATTTAATGGTGTGTAGTAGCACACCTTAAATGAGGTTTTATTTAAATTTTGTAAATTTTTTTTAGTTTTCTTTGCAAAAAATAAGGTGCACATTAGCACACCTAGGTAGGTGTGCTACTACATACCTTATTTAGGGTTTAATGTTTTGTTTTGTTGTCTTTGAGTGTAGGTGTAGGAAGTGGAGAAGGCACACATTAATGGGTTTAATGCTACACAATGAAAGCTCTTTGGAATGCAAATGGAGGGAGAGAAGAGGGGGGTCCCCAGGTTATATAGACCTGAAGTCATAAGAACTCCTTGGTGTTGTGCATCACCAAGGGTGATACCCTTTCTTGAGGACTTTGGTGCACTAGCACATCCAATCAGGTGTGTTGGTGCACCTTTTTCTTTGCAAAATGAATTATCTATCTCTGAAATTTGACTTTTGGAAATTGGGTTTTCCCATCGAGACTCAGATTTGACCAAGAACACTAGACAAAACCCTCGAAAAGACTTAGAACCTAGACTAGGGTTCTAGAAAGCTAAAAAAATAAAGTAGTGGATCCCCATTTCTACGTGAAATGGGGTGTACATTGTGAAACCACAACAATTCTTTCGATTGTTAGTGAGGGAAACATATTCTTCTAGGTCGGTTACATCATTGAAACTATTAACTACAAATGCCCACTAGTCATTTGCAAGCATGATGGTTCTAATATTCTTTCCCCAAGTGTCATAATTTTGTCCATTCAAGGATGGTGGTTTCCGCCAAGTCTTTCCTTCATCTCTAGCCATGTCTCTGACACAAAATACTTCAATGCACAAAAGAAGAAGAAAAATCCAAAGCTCACAAGGATGTGGGGCCAAATGGCTCTAATACGATGGCAAAAAACTAGAAATCCAAAGGGGTAGGAGCCAGTAGAGGACAACTGAGCTACTCAACAACACAAGAGACCGAGTCACCTGGTCCACACAAGGACCTCGATAAGGTAAGGACCGAATCACTCAGTCAATATAAGGACCAAGTTACTTAGCTAAACTACAAGCTCGACAAGACTGGTCAATATTAACACTTGACAAAGGAAGTGTGTTAACCCATGCAAGAAGCAAAAAGCTGTGCTTTAGAAAAAACACACAAGCAAAGATATTTGTCGCTTAGTTTTGACAAATAACTAAACACATAGTGGAATAAATAAATGAAGACAAGATCAAACGCAATATGCTAGAGATGGTCAAGTTTCCTTTCTTCCTTTCTATGTGTGGTTGCATAGAATAAATTTGAGCAATTATCTGCTCAATAGGACAAACTCTCACTTTCCATAAAACTTAGAAATTCATTCAATTGTGTTGCTAGACTCTAATAAAACCTTCTATTGAACTATTATGAATCACTCAGAATGTCTCTTCCCTATGGAATCATCGAATAGAATGAAACATTCCTTCCTTTTATCATTTTTCTACTCACAAAAATGTCCCCCTTATTTTCAAATTCAAACTTACCTAACTGTAATAAATGGCTTGACTATTAGGGTTGTAGTGTTGAGGTTTGTGAGATAACAACTTCTAACTAGTAGTCAAATGATAGGCTCTAGGACTAATGATTATACTAAAAATTCCAACACTCAAATGTAAGACCTTCTATTCTCTACCAATTAAACTACTAGTCCCTCTTGGCCAACCTATTTTCAGCTTATTTTTGACACTCCCTTTTAAGCTACCACAAGTTCTTTGAGTTCCTAAACAAGCTATCCATTTGAATTAGCTAGGTCTTCAATCTAAAATGTTGCCTCTATAGCTAGAGCACTTCACCAATTCAACTTGTTGGGACCATCTGACTATCTTACCTTCAATCAAATGTGACTTATTTCTAACATCAAATACATTATAGTTTACAAGAGCTAATCTAATTTATTAAACATAGAAATAAGTTGAACGTTCATTAGTATTTCAATTCTAAGATTACTTTTGTTTTTTGGGGTAGGTACGAACATTGTATGGAGTTGTACCAGATCTGGACATGGGGAATAAAGGGTAGTTAGATCAAACTGAAGGGGTACCAGTAATGAACTCATGTTATTGTAATGAAGAAAAGAAGTTAAGATTTCGTGAAGGGTGAGAAGCCCATGTAATCAAATATTGTGAAAAGTGTCAGAGAATATTATTTTCCAAATAAATCAGTTATCAAGTCTACAAAATCAACATAGAGAAATGATTATAGATGAAGATCAAATTTATCATAGTTAATCTAATTTCATTATTACACCAAGTGTTTTACTTTGTGATTAATTTTGCTTTTCTTTTTTAATGTTTTTCTATCAGGGTCAATTTGTAAAGAGTGTGAATGATGTTTTGTTGGATTGAAGTGGTCACAAATCTAAATAGATGTTGGACTTATTACATTAATTAGGTTAGTTTCTATATTTAGATTAAATTAATAAATAAGTTAGATATTTAGTTGCTAAGAAGTCATTCCCATAAGTAGTTTTTGTAAAGGAAACTAAGGCTATATAATGTTGTTTTGATATCAATGTAAATCATTCTGTGTGTATTTGAATGTATGCAATGAAAATTTGAATCAATAAAATTAGTCATTTTATATTTTAGCACTTTCATTTGGTATTAGAGCCAGGTTAATTGATGGTAAGCATAGTGCTTTTGATAGATTTTGGATGACCAAAGTGTAACTTTTTTAGGTGATGAGATCTTCTACAAATTGGAATTTTCTTATTCAAGAAAGGTTTGAGATTTATTGTAGCCTACAATTCCATGAGTATGTTATGATTATTTTTTATCAAGAATAAAATAGAGAAAAATTGCATATTACACATATCACTCAATGTGTTGTTTTCTAAACAATGGATAAATTAACTACTATTCCCAAATTTGAAGGACTTGAGTTCTACACATGGAAAATTAAGATATAATTTCTTTTGATTGAAAAATATCTTTAGGAAATTGTTAATGGAACTATTTAGGAACCCCAAGATGCAGATGAAATGACAAAGTTGATGGCTAAAGATCATAGGGCCTTCGCATTGATTGGATTTGGTCTATCAGATGTATATTTTCACCATATTGATCTTTGAAAGACTTAAAAAGAAATATAGGATGGGCTTAATCTCTTGTTTGGTTCACAGGATTCTAGTACAAAAATGTCCATAAAACAAAAGTTGTTTAGATTGAAGATGAATGGAGGTGATAAAAAAATTTCAACACATAAGTGCTTTTCATTCACTTCTTAATCAACTTGTAGGTGTGAACTCTAAAGTTGATAATGGTGATGCCAAAGAAATCCTACTTAGTAGGATGCCTTAAAGCTTTGATGATATTATTTTCACTTTGGAAAAAATGAATCCTAGCCTAGAAACTATAATTTCTTTCTTAATTGATGAGGGAAGTAGAGCTCATAAGATTCACAATTTTACTGAGGATGTGCGTTATTTGCTAGAAATAAATCTAGTGTTATTGGTACAAGAGAACTTAAATGCTTTTATTGTCAACAAATTGGACGTGTACAAATGAATTATTTTCAACAGACCAAATATCTTATTGATGGGAAGTTGAAGAAAAATACAGCCTTTTTTGTAATTGAAGGTGAAATGCACTTTTTTTATTTTTTAATACATAATAAAAATGATGATTGTGATAGTCCACCTGAAATTGATACAAGATTTGTACATTAAAGAAAAAAAAATTATAGGATGCTAGAGGCAATGGAGGTTGGAGGATTTTTTTATCATCTCATGTTAGCTTCTCTCTTAGAGATGATTATTGCATGAGAAGCACCTATTTATGTCTTTGAAGAGAAGAGGGGGATTGGCAACATGATTATCCTTCCAAGGAGAGAGGAGGAAAGACATCTCATGTGCAGTCATATTAGTGACTATTGTTCCTACTACACGAAAGGAGACATTAAACACACTCCAAGGAGATGTGAAATTTTCGAGAAACTATGTCTCAATGTACAAGAGAGGTGGGAACACTCATATTATGAGGACAACTTTAGGATTTGCAATCTAAAGTTGTAGACGATAAATCTAGTTCAATAAGTGAAGATTGGTAAAATTATTTCATCAAAGTTTTCAAGGAAGAATATTCATAAAGGAGCTTCTTCAAAGTTTCCAAAGCATTGGGTTAAAACCTTTGCAAATTTAAATTTTGTTGGATTAATGTAATAAGGGGGGAATGTTGGACTTATTACATTAGTTAGGTGAGTTTCTATATTTAGATTAAATTAATAAATAAGTTAGATGTTTAGTTGCTGGAAATTTATTCATGTAAGTAGTTTTTGTAAGGGAAAAAAGGCTATGTAAAGTTGTTCAGATATCCATGTGAATCATTCTGTATGTATTTGAATGTGTCCAATGAAAATCTAAATAGATAAAATCATTCATTTTATATTTTAGCACTTTCAAGATGGACAGGAGATAAGACAAAAATCAATCCTATTTTATTGGACTCTTCTATTTTTCATTGATTTGGGGTGTAATGTTGCTAACTTTTGTAATTATATGACAACTTGTATATGACACAAATTCAAAATTTCATGAACTTCATGAAATTTGTGTCTCTTTCTTCATCATTTTTTTCCCATTCTGGACATTCTAAAAAATGGATTTTGGAGGTGGACTTTGTTGTTATGTTACATCTTTTATGCTAACATTTATAATGCTATTGGGATTTTATTTTTTTCCAAACCACATTATTTTTAATAGTAAGGTAAATCTTATTCACTCCTCCACTAAATATTCTATGAATCTTCCTTGCTTCTCTTGTAATTATAAATATTGAGATTGTAGTGTACAATGCATGCAGATGTGTATAAGTGATGTGCAACTTTTGGGTTATGACTTGTGTAGTGGATGTAAGTATATTTTCAGCCAATTTTGTTATCTTCTAAAATGCTCAATAGCTTGATTTTAAGAGTAAAAGTATTAAATAGTAAAATTTGACTTCCTTTTTCCAATTTTCAGTTTTCATTCACGTGTGATGTTTAAGGATGACCTAAAAGAAGAATCACATTCATTCAAATTAATAATGTGACTTAAAGCATCCTTGGAAAGAGATGTCACATGCAACATTGAAATTCTTTGTTTTACCTACTATATGTGCTCCTTAGCATGTGGATTATGAGTTTAATTATAATTTTATTGTCTATTAGATAATATATCTATATGCAATTGTTTAACATACTATCTTTCATTTAACAAAAAAAAATCAAAATTAATTACATAAAAAACAAATCAAACAATAGAAAAAATCATACCTTAAAGAAAACCTTTAATTAATTTTAAAGAAGTCAAGTCAATGATCATTAAAATTCTATTATAAATTTCATATATATGTATAGTCCATCATTTCTAGCCTATTTATTTGTTCATAATTGGCCCATTTTTCGCATCACTATTGGGATATTTGTGCACAACTACTAAGACATTTGTTCATAAAAACTACCAAAATCCTTAAAATAGGTTTTATGTCATGAAGTCACATAAAGAGAAAACCAAGAAAAATGTCAAAGCTCAATTTACTAACTAGTTTGTATGGTTGTGTGAAGCTAGCTTTAAAAACTACCTGTATGCTTATCCTAATAGCACATATAGAAGTTTTAATATTTCTTTTATTGATTTTAATTAGAAATGAAAGAAAATTTATTTTAATATTTTCTTTAGGACAAACAAAAACATAATAGTGACCATCATTCAAAGTTGTGATGTTACACAAAGGACCTTTGGAAAAGGATATCATGAGAAACATTGAAATTCTTTGTATTAGCTACTAGATATGCTCCTTATCTTGTGGATGTTAAGTCTACAGCCGTGTGAGGATGGAATCTTGAGAACTCTACTATCTTTCTTATTTTATATTAAATATTTTAATTATTAATTTTTGAAGGAGTCAAATAAATGACAATTAAAAGTATATTATAGGTTTCATATGTACAAATAGTCCATCATTTTTAGTTTTTTTTGTTCATAATTGGCTCATTTGTACATCACTACTAGGACATTTGTACATAACTACTAAGACGTGTGTTCATAAGTTCTTAAAATCTTAGTGAATTATTGAGGCACCCTTAAGTAGTTTGAATGACACTTTGAAATGACTAGTTTTTCACCCTTCACTATTTAACAAAGTTTATAATGAGCATCGTTGCTACGAAAATCCTAAATATAATTTTTAAGTCATGAAGTCACATAAAGGCAACTAAAAAAATGTCCAAACTCATCTTATAGTTTAGGCTCTATGGTTACATAAAGTTATCTATAAAAACTACTTGTATGTTTATCCCAATGGCAAGTATTGAGGTTTTAATATTTATTTTAGAGATTTTAAATAGAAAGAAAAGAAATATTATTTTAATGTTTTCTTTAGGGAATGATTATTTGTATTGTTTGATTTTTATTTTTTTCTTAGTTTTGATTTATTTTTTTTAAATGAAAGATGGTATGTTAAACTATATATAAACATACTATCTAATAGCTAAGAAAAATAGATGGTGTAAGATCACATTTCAAACTTAAAATATTTGAGTGTAACAACTACAAAATAAAAATATGATAGAGATAAAAATAGAGAAAATTTCTTCACAAATAAAAAGCAACTATAAAGTCAAATGGCTATATAAAGAAACATTAATCATACAAGTACTAAGGAGTAAACCAAAAGGGAGGGCAGAAGAAGGTAGGTCATACATATATTGATTAATAGGATCCCTACACCTAACCCAAAACTATTGTGAGTGGAATTACTATTTTGTGAAATACTACACATTATGGAAAAGGTGAATGCTGAATAAAATATATATCTATAGGTGTTGACATTGGCATGCCCATTTTATTTTTTTGAAAACATGTATCCAAGAACTTTGGTTCAACTAGCTATCCAGATAGTAGATTTAGCCACTATGTTAGGATCCACAATGTTGGGATCAAGGTCTCTCAATATTTTCAATTCTTAACATTGCAACTTGGTATTGTGTATTTAATATTTGATTAATTTATGAGCTAAAAGGATTAAAAAATTTACACATGCTATTTCAAAATCTAGTGGAAGTTAGAATGTTCACTTATCTTTTTATTAAGAAAAGCAACAATTAATAGTTGAATTTTGACTTGTTATCTCATTAGAAAGGTGATAATATTTTTTATTTGGTCCTAATGTAGAGGTAAGTTTTCTATATAGAGGACCTTGGAATTTTATGGTAGTGCACAATAAATATCATGTAATGAAAATTTATGGCATATCTACCTATGACAATTTATGATAGATGTATGGTACATAAACTTGTGGCAATCTAGGATAGGTTCTATAATAAAATGGAAAGTGTTAAAGGGAGGAGGTAGAAAGTAGGTAGTGAAAAATGTAAGAGAAAATATTTTTGTTAGAATTTCCACAAGTGAAAAGTATTTGAGAAAGGTTGACCAATAGCACAACATGTTGGAAATATTCAAGACTAGCTAGGTTACTAAGAGGGGAAGGGTGAATCAGTAACCTCAAAAAAATTACTAAATTTAGATCTTAATTGCAATAATCCAATTACCATTTAGTTCATCAAATCAGATCTAACTACATGCATAAGAAACTAAAAACATAAAACAATCATAACACTTGAACACAATAATTTGGTGACCCAGAAACCTTCCAATTAGAAAATAAAATTGGGGTGGGGATGATACCCATAAAACTTCAATGCTGCAGCATAAAGTTGGCCTGTTAAGGCTTACAATAATCACTTCTGATGATCTGCCCTATTAGGAGCAATTAGGATTGCAAGGTCCACCTTGTTAGAGGTTTTACAAAAACACAATCAAGTATGGGCTGGTTCACCTATTAGGATGAAATAGTAGATCTCTGACTTACAACTAAATTGCTAATAGAGATTCCTTGAAGTACTAATCACCTTTATGTGATAGATATGACTCTGTTGCTCCTTTTCTAATATGGCCTTACAATACACTTTGTCTGTTGTTGATTCACATTCACATGCATCTATTTCACATTATTGTCACACTTTCATATTGCCTTGGATATGATACAATGCATTATATATATATATATATATATATATATATATATATATATATATCAATTCAATTTACATAATTACAAAGTTAGCCAATATACAAGTTAACACTAATATTACAAAGTTGGCCCATATGTAGATACTTGGGTTCTGAAGACTAACTTGGTGAAGTTCTAATACTCAGTGTCCATTGTCATTACTCAGTATCATCATGCATTCGGTAGAAGTAGAATCTTGGTCCATACTAATCACTTCAATGTAGTCTTGAACTCAATCTATGCTGGTGACTCAGATACTATGTAACTTGATGTAAACTAAGTTACTTGTTTACCATGACTACACTTGGTAAACTCTAATCATCATACAACTTGGTTAATACTAACTTTTCTTTACATGAACTGCAAAGCTTGGTAACCACTAAAGTGCTCAGGTTGAACTGTTGGACTTCACACTACCTAATTCTGATCAATTTAAACTGTTGCACTTCACACTAACTAAATTCCCTTGGTAACCACTAGAATGTTCAATAGGAACTGTAGTGCTCGATGGCTACTAAAATACATTGCAAACACTTTAGATTGTCCAATAAGCTTGGTAGCCATACAGAATCTAAATAAGTGTTGTCACTAATAAACTTGACTGAATATTAACAATCTCCCCCTTTGGCATTAGTGACAAAAACACTTATCAGCCAAAACTTATATACATCTCAATGTGATACTAGCTTGGTAAGGTATACTATTTTTGAGATTTTGCAAAATTTGTCTTTGTGAGTATATATAGTGTACTATGTCTACAAATTCTCTACCATATACACTTTCTCCCTTTGCATGATTCTTGTCCACACAATATACATAGTATCTCACTATAAATAACATAATAAGTGTATCTCCCCATATATAGCATACTCAATGTCTCTCCCCCTTTTTGACAATAATGCCAAAGATTTATTCAAAACTTATTTACATGGAGACACCAATATGAGAAAAAATCAAAATGTACCTTAAGTATAAGTGCTAGAGTTCTATCCCAGTTCTCTTGCAAAAATTTGCACATATGTAGAGCAACTTGCACTTCTGTAGATAGTTCTATCATGTGATCTACAATGGATAAGTTGTTGTCATGGATCAATTTTTCTGAATAAATAATATGCTTCTGCATTGTATCCATGATGAGAAGGATCATATTCTAAATATCTATGAGTGAATACTGGATCCTTACTTCTTCTCTCAACAACTCTGTCTGCATATCTGACAAGAATCTGATCTTCATATGGTGTGCAGAGCTTGAACTAGGGTCAAGTTGCAACTGTTGTGCACTAGCCTTTAGATCTTCAGCAATCTTTGTTAGTTTGCTCTTTATTTCCTTTGTAAACTTGGTAACATCACATAACTTTCTAAAAAGTGATGTTACATTTGTGCAAGAGGTTTCAAGATTGGTCAAAATTAAGGAAAGCTCTACTTGCTGAATGGAAATTCGCTGAGCAATGTGCTCAAGCACTTTATTATCAAATTTCTTTTCTACTTTCTCAATCAATTTATCTGGACCATGAGAGTTCTAATTAAATCTCTAGACTGCGTCTTCTAATTGAAACAAAATGTGTTCAGAAGTATCAACTTCAACACCTATCACCTCAGTCATAATATTCTTGGCATCATCAATATTTTTATATTCTCTATCTCTCTCCTCTCTCAATTTCTTCTATTTTTCCTTCTTTTGGAGGATTTGACCACCTATATGCATTTGATCCACACTGATATTATCAAAATCCCATTTGGGAATTTCTATCTCCTCATCTAAATCTATATCCCCCTCTATTTCCTTTCCTCTACTCAAAAATCTTGTACTCGATTGAGCCTTAGGTTCAACTATCCTTGTACTTGATGCCTTTGAATCCAAAATGGAAACAATAGTAGAGAAAGTAGGACTAGTAGTGAAAATTGATATAGTGCCAATAGATGAAATACTTATTGGTATGCTTATTGAATCCAAAATTGAAGTACTTACAAAAGTATTCAAAACTATAGTAGCCAAAATTGTAGAGCTCAAAACTGAAGTACTTACTGTAGATGAACAAAAAATTGTAGAAGCCATTGTACCCATTGCTGATGACTTGGTAGCTAAAGAAGAGGGAGGCTGGAGCTTGGTAGATGAAGTGGTGGACACTTCTATCAGTGATGTGCTAAGCTATGAGGGAGTGAAGAGTGATTGGAAATTTGATGTATCTATTGTGGTCACAATCAAAATTGTTGAAGCTATCTCTGAGCTTGATTTAGTTGCTAGTTTTCTTAGAGAGTGAGGAAGTCAGGCAATGAATGTGGCTGCTATCTTGCTATCTTCATAGGATCAGTCTCCTCATCATCTTCTTTGTGTTCCTTGGTAGCTTCTTCCTCTTTATCTTCTTCAACTTCCTCATTGTCAAAAATGTGTTGGCTTAGTATTCATCATCATCATTGTCATCATCCTTAAGCTCTAATGGGAAGTCACTTTGTTTATGCAAATGATAAACATTCTTCCACATGCTTGTGGCATTCTTAACTACATGTTATATATCCTTTATCAAAATTAAACAAGTATTAAATCCAAGAGTCATCTTATCTTCATTTTTCTTTATGGACTCTTTTACCTTAGCATCTGTCATGCTTAGTAGCAATTGCCTCAGGCTTTGTGCATAGATATATTTTGTTGTTTGTATAGAAAAGTCCCATCTTGGCTTTATTTTCTCTAATAATTCATTAGAGATTTGGAAGGCTATCTGGATTATTTCCATTTTCCCATCTTGGTTAATACCAGTTCCTCAACCTATTTCTTCTCAGCCTCTATCCTACTTTCATACAAGTCAAGGATTTGAATTTGGTTATACCAGCACCTTCTTCCAATTGTTTAATTTTTTCTTGGAAGGTGGGAGGAGGTTTTCTAAAGAAAATTTCACTGCCTTTCTTCCTTGATCTTATGGTGAACACTATAGTGGATGGCTTGGTGATGATCACCTTGCCTTTCTTCTTCACTGGCTCTCATTCCTTTTCTGACTCCTCTTCATCCTCTACTTCACGAACATCTTCTCCTTTGCCCTCAGTTAACATAAGAGGTGTGCTATTTTTTAGTTTTTCTATCCTCCTTTTGCCTTTGTTAACCACATGTGGAAACTTGATTTCAAGCTCTATCCTTGCCTTAGCCTCATCATATGTTCCAAATTTTGGTGCCTTTGGATCAACAAGTTCATTAATCAAGGCTTTAATAATGTCTTTGGCTTCATCAATGTTTACCTCATAGGGAAGAGGTTTTACCCATACAACTCTGGGTTTCACTGCCTGA
The DNA here is from genome assembly GCA_028749045.1 of Cupressus sempervirens. Taxonomy (NCBI): domain Eukaryota; kingdom Viridiplantae; phylum Streptophyta; class Pinopsida; order Cupressales; family Cupressaceae; genus Cupressus; species Cupressus sempervirens. The sequence goes on along the minus strand of CM053789.1, from coordinate 761,347,856 downwards.
ATGTAGGCTTTGTCATAGTCTACCATGAAACAAAAATCATCTTTGTATTCTTTGACCAATTTCCTAGGTATCCTAAATCTGTTATTCATTTTTTCCTTGAAGATATCAAAATAATTAACCATAATGCTAACAAAAAATTTCTCCCATTTCTACAATATACTCATTAATCTAATATAACACTGGCACATCTTTTCTCCATACTACTATGCCTTTTGAAGGGAAAAACTTATGAACATAGAAAATTAAGAATGTCAATAGAGAACCAAATTTGCAAGGGTTATTTTTGGAGGTTCTAATACTTTCCATGTTCTTGTTGAACTGCTTCAACAATAATTCTACAACATCATATGACAAGTTGTTCTTCACAACCTTGTATGCTAGTCAACAACCTCACATGACACACTGTTTAGATGGCTAGAAGTGTAAATTTTGTGAGCTATCACATGTATGTCAAATTTTTGTTTTACATCAGTTACACTACTGATTTTCATACCTCTATCATCCCACTCGGCTAGGGTTTTCTTTTCTAACTCCACCTGACCTAGGGTTTTAGTGATTTTGGCTTTGGTGAGCATGGGGAGGTTGGTGATACGATGAATCATCTTCTTAGAGATCAAAACTGGTTGCTCAAGCCATAACTAACCATTTTTAACTTGGCTAAGGATGTATCTGATCCATTTTATTTGAAAACTTTCGAGCAGGTGGGGAATGTGGGTTAAACCCTTGGCTTCCAAATGCTTATGTTTAGGTTTGAGAACTCCATTTACACATAGTTCACCTAGGGCATCATCGATTTCTAGGGTTTTGATTTCCCAAATAACACACTTGAAATGAGTTTGGATGTCATAAATGAGTAGTACCTTAGGAGGGATCTGCGATTGAGCTCCATTTGGGTTGAGGGTTTCAGTAACTGTCGACACAAGTTTGAAATCAAGTGCTTTCCACTCTACTCCTTGGACCAACATTTTTGACCCTTTCCTTGCTTTTTTGTTGTTGTTGCTTGATGATTCCATGGCTACTTGGTAAGCTATGAAAAACTTTGAAGAATTTAGCTAAAAATTTCACTCGAAGTCGCTTGATCACTCTGCAATTTTCTTGTTTGCAATAACACTTAGAATTCTTAGTGAAAAATGAATTTGATTTCTTTCTTTTTGTTAAAAATTTTCCATTAATTCTTGGTATGAAGGTAGCTATGATGACATCATGCATGATAGTATGCTCGACAAGCCATCATCCACTATTCAATTGATTACTTAGTGAAGGTTTTGTAACTCAGTAACCATGTGTAGCTTATTACTCCTGACCTTGCTCAGTAGAGTCCATGACCCAACCTTTCTTGGTAGAGAAGTCAACTCGGTGATAACTAATACCAATATTCATTGATCCTTTTGTATCTTAAATATTGATTTGGATCTTTGCTTCCTTTCAATTGGAACTATTTGGATGTGATCTTGACAACACAGTTCCAGTTCTTCCTTAAGAACTTAGTTGGAAATGGTGGAGTCACCCACTTCTTGAGTGACATGACCATCATTACTTGAACTAGCTTGCTTTCCTCGGTAGATTTAGGAATCCATTTCTTCCTCGTCTGCTTTCAAATTTTATTTTCTTTTGCTTTCTTTTTATCTTTAACTCTACCTGTATTCATGCAATTCTTAGCTATATGACCAACTTCAGTACAAGTGAAACATCTTATGGTAGTATCTCTCTTCCTTGTGTGATGTTTAACATAGTTCACACCAATGTATCGATATTCTCCACAATAATGACATCTACACCAAGTGTTATAGTCCTAACCAAATATTGCTTTCACAATTTATTCTGCTAGATTGAATGACTTATTTTTGCAATCTAATGCCTTATGACCTTGTTTCTTACATTTGTGACACTTGCCTTCAACTTTTGGTTTCTCTTTGCATTCATTAGCCTTGTGACCATGCTGATTGCAATTGTATTATTTACCTTTCAATTTTGCTTTACCATCACTCCAACATCTATTTAATGTACGACCTATCTTACCATAGTGATTCCAAGTAGGTCTTTGATTCCTTTGAGCACCTTTTTTGGAGGATTCATCTTCTTCTTTGTATCCAATTCCTACTTTACCCTTTTGTGTATAGAGATTCTGGTCATTTAGTTGATTCAGTTGATTCATAGCTTCTTGGGATTTCATCATTCTTTCATTGATTTTATTTTCAGCGTTGAAGTCATTTTTCAATCTTTCACTGATTTTCTTTTCAGATCTTAGCTCATTTTTTATTCTTTCATTGATTTTTCTTTCCAAATTTAGATCATTTCTTAATCTTTCATTGATTTGTCTTTGGCTCATGATTTCCTCATTTTCATTGGAGATTTGATCCATAAGATCTACATGTTGAAGGGATTGGTTTTGGATCTCATTGTTCCTTCCATCCATTTCTTCTTTCATCTTGTTCCTTTGTTCCAAGATTTCACATAGCCTTATTGACTGAATTTCTTGTTCTCTTTTGAGCTTTCTTACTTCTTCTTGCAGGGAACCATTCTTCTCTAAGAGTTCTTTGATTGCATCATTTTCTTCATCTGAACTGCTTGAAGGGAAAAAGTCTTCAATTCTTTCTTCAATGTACTAATGATCATTCATTTTATTTGCAAGTTCCTTCCTTATTTTTATGGATTGGGAAACTTGCTCCTTAGCTTTATTCAATTGTGTAATGGCCATTTCTAGATCCAACTTTTCATGTTCAATTTCCTTATCAAGTCTAAATATCTCCATTGTCCTTGATCTTTGCTCAAGTTGTCAAACTTTATCCTGAGAACCACAAAGCTCTAAAACCAATTGTTGGAAATATTCAAGACTAGCTAGGTTACTGAGATGGGAGGGGCAAATCAGTAACCTCAAAAAATTTACTAAATTCAAATCTTAATTACAATAATCTAATTACCATTTAGTTCATCAAATTAGATCTAACTACATGCATGAGAAAGTGAAAGTGAAAACATAAAACATTCATAACACTTGAACACAATAATTTGGTGACCCAGAAACCTTCCAAATAGAAAGTAAAATTGGGGTGGGAATGATACCCAAAAAAACTCAATACTACAGAAAAAAGTTAGCTTGTTAAGGCTTACAATAATCACTTTTGATGATCTACCCTATTAGGAGTAATTAGGACTGCTAGGTCCACCTTGTTAGAGGTTTTACAAACACATAATGAAGTATGCACTCGGTAAAGAGATTTGAGAAAAGACTATTAAGTCTACCTTGTTAAAGGATTTGGACTCATTCACCTATTAGGATGAAATAGTAGATCTCTGACTTACAACTAAATTGCTGATAGAAATTCCTTGAAGTACTGATCACCTTTATCTGATAGATATGACTCTGCTACTCCTTTTTTGATATGGCCTTACAATACACTTTGTTTTTTGCTGATTCACATTTGCATGCATCTATTTCACATTATTGTCACACTTTCATACTGCCTTGGATATGATACAATACATTACATATATATCAATCCAATTTACATAATTACAAACTCAGCCAATAAACAAGTTAACACTAATATTACAAAGTTGACCCATATGTAGATACTCGAGTTCTAAAGATTGACTTGGTGAAGTTCTGATACTCAGCATCCACTATCGTTACTTGGCATTGTAATGCATTTAGTAGAAGTAGAAGCTTAGTCCATACTAATCACTTCAATGTAGTCTTGAACTCAATCTACAATGGTGACTCAGTAGATACTGTGTAACTCGGTAGAAATTTGAATTACTTTTTTACCATGACTGCACTCATTAAACAGTAATCATCATGTAGCTTGGTTAACACTAACTTCACTTTACATGAACTGCTAGCTTAGTAGAAACTACAAAGCTTGGTAACCACTAAAGTGCTCGGGTTGAACTATTGGACTTCACACTGTCTGATTCTACTCAGTTTGAACTATTGTACTTCACACTAACTGAATTCCCTTGGTAACCACTAGAATGGTCTATAGGAGCTATAGTGCTCTGTGGCTACTGAGATACATGGAAAGCACTGTAGATTGTTCAATAATCTTGGTAGCCATACAGAATCTAAATAAGTGTTGTCATTAATAATAAACTTGACTGAATGTCAACATAACAAAGTGTAGATTTTCATGGTGTACGAATAGTTGCATGCAAGTGATGTAGGAAGAAGAATCTACATCAATGATAGATGACAATTTTTAGTATTAAGGAAATATTTTTGATGAAAATACTAGAACTCTATTATTCAATCTAAAGACTAGAGTCATTGTGTACTATTATAAAGCCCAATATTTCCTATTTGGAAGTGGAGTTATTAAGAGATATCATGAAGACAAGTTTTCCTGAATGATGTTGTAGATGACAATGAGTGGTGTATATCTTTGGAGTTTGAGGTTTTTATTTAATTGTGATTTCTTTTCTAGTAGTTCAAATTTTCTTTTATACCTCTTGATTGTGTATTTTGAAAATTATTTCTACCTTTCTATAGTTCGATGTGTTGGAGAAAGTAAAGTGTAGAGAGACCTTTGTAACATTTTGACAATTTGTGATGAAGTTCTTTAAATTTGTGACTCAAAAAAATAAAAAAATTGATGTCTATTTTTGTTTGGTTCAAAAGAAGGCCAACTTTAAGGATAAAAAATAATAAATAATAAATTCAGTGTTGATAGGGGCTTTATTTTAGCCCTTGTCTTTGTAACTTTTTCTTCCATGGCTACATCTGAGAATGCCAATATCATGGTTCATAAAAAAATTAGATGGTTCCAACATGCTAGTTAGGAATGTGAGATGGAATTAAGACTACAAATGAAAGGCTTATGTGAAGTAGCAATTGAAGAAAAACATGTAGATCAAAATAAGCATGAAAATGGGATTAAATGGATTTGAATGCACATGCAACTATTTTAAGGAAAATTTGTCTAGGAATAAGGACTCATTTTCAAAATATAAAGTCAATAAAGAATATATGAGAAACTTTGTAGACAATGTATGAAAGAACTAGCAAATTAAAATTGATGGATATTAAAAGATAAAATTAACACATTTGAAAATGAAGGTAGGAGATAATATGAACGATCATATTGTGAATTGTAAATATTGAAGAAACCAACTTGCAATGATGAAAGTTGAGTATCAAGACTCTATAATTATAGATTTCTTGATTGAAAGTATCAAGATGAGTAGCATAATTTTATTCACACATTAGAGATAACTGGAGAAATTGAGAATATAAAATTAGAAGAAGTGTATGGTGCCTTGCTAAATGAAGAGAATAGACTTAAGAAAATCAATGGTGAGTCTATAAAGTGTTCTAAATTATTTATGGCTAGCAGAAAATATAGAAATCAAATTCAAGTTAAATTGTATCAGAAAAAATTAAATTAAGGGATTCAACAAAAAAATAATCCAAGGCAACAAAATCAACCAAGAGAATACCAACATGTGCACATAATTTTCAAAGGAAAAAAAGTGAATGGAGAAATTACAAAAGTAATATTAGATGTTATAATTGTGGATAAGGACATAAAAGTGATCAATGTCATAATAAATCATAAATAAGATTTAATCAAAGAAGACAATCAATTTTTTCTCAAGAAGAGATTGATCATAACATTATGATAGCTTTTTTATCTTCTCAAGGAAATTCAAGTAGCACATGGCATATTGATTCAAGAGCTAGCCAACAGATGACTTACCAAAAAAAGTTTGTTGGTTCTTTAGATGAAACAAATGGTGCAAGGATATTTCTTGGAGATGATAGTTCACATGAAATTGAAGGACTAGGTCCAATATCCATGAAATTTCATTTAATCGTAAAAAGTTGCAAATTACAGATGTGAATCTTGTGGCTGAGTTAACCAAAAATCTTCTCTTAGGGATTCAAATGACTTGACATGATTATTTTAATAAAATTATTAGATAATTGTTTTATTGAGAATATTAATGATGATTATAAAGTAGTAGTAATGGGAGTTGAAAGTGATGACCTATTTACAAATTTTTTTCATCTATTGACAAAACCACTTATATTACCATGGGTCTTTCTACTAGTGATCTATGACATTAAAAATATGGTCACTTAAAACTATAGAGTTTGGCTATGCTTTCAAAGATGAATATAGCTGATGGGATTCCTTGGATAAGAGTAAATACAATTATGTGTGCAAGAAAATAGTTTTGGTAAATCTATATGGAGGGCAAGAAAATCTCAAGTGAACTTGTCCATAGTGATTCATGTGGGCTTGTGAATCTCACATCAAATGGAAGATCTAGGCACATCTTAGCATTCATTGATGATTTTTCAAGTATGGCCTACTTTATTAAGCAAAAAACTAAAGTGTTTAACAAATTTGAAACATGTAAAGCATTTTTCGAAAACCAGAACGGAAATAAGATAAAGTAGTTAAGAATTGATAATGATATATAATATGTAAACAATACTTTCAAAACTTTTTTTTAAAATCACAGGATCAAAAGATAAATGATTAACATATATACTCCTCAAAAAAATTGTGCTACTCAAAAGAAGAATATGATATTACTAGAAATGGAACAATGCATACTACAATCAAAATATCTTCCTTTATTTCTTCGGATTAAGGTTGTGAAGACTATATGACTTGTGTTTTAGATCTTACACTACTTGTTTACAAAATATTACTCATGAAGAAGATTGGAGTGGAAAGAAACCATATGTTAAGTATATTAGAGTATTTGGGTGTGAAGCTTTTTGTCACATACAAGATGAAATCGGGAAAAAAGAAATTTGATAAGAAAAGAATCAAATGCATCTTTCTGGGCTATGATGATCACAAGAAGAGATATAGGTTGTATGATTCTAGTGTGGAAGATGTATTCACAAGTAGAGATGTCGAGTTTAATGAAGGTTTTGGGGATAAGGTAAAATCCTCTCTTATTCCACAAATATCCATAGATAATTATTAATCTTCTAATGTTTTTTGAACAAGTGAGATGCCCAAGGTGACCCCTAATTTATTTGAATAATATGATTTATGTCCAAAGATGAAGAATATTCAAGAGATTTATCAAAAGATAGCATGTAAATTATTCTCTAATGACCACCATAATGAAGACTAATGACCCTCTAACATATGATGAAGCTAAAAGAAAGCATGAGTGGGAATAAGCTATGCAAAGTGAATATGATTCTTTATGAAAGAACAACACATAATTGTGAAAGACATCAATTATCCTTCCACAAGATTAGAATCTGCCACACTCTAAGAGAGGGAAACAAAGCCATTGATTTCATGGCTAACTAGGGATTGAATTTTCAAAATTGGAATCATGTGTTAGCATTGGAATGCCTAAAAGAACTAAAAGACATTGTTTTAAATGAAGAAGGAAATGCTCAAGTACGGGGATAGGAAATGAGGGAGGATGGTTCCTAATGATAAAAATTCTAAGATTAGAAGTATTATTAGTCTCCAAGTTATGACCTTTTTTTAACGCTGCCCACTATGACAAAAATCATGAGAAATTATAATTAGGATTTGAATGAAAATTTAAGGGATACTAATTATTTTTACATTTTTTTATCAATATCAAGTTATCTATACTAATTTTAGTAAAGTCATCTTTTTCATCTTAATCATTAAATTTTTGGGGGAAACTGCAATTATGTTTAGTTTTATGACAAATAATCTTAGAATTTATTCCAATCTAAGAAAAATATGGATTAATATTTAAAGTGCACCCTCAATCTATGGGATTGGAAATATGGAGTAACTTGTAATAATGCCTCTTGTCCCTTCAAAGGATGGAAAATTTCTAGTTATAAAGTCTAGGGTTTTTTGAGAAAAGTGGAAGCCTCTATAACTAGTATTGTCTTTATTCTAAGTATCGAGAGTATCATTATTCACAAAAAATGTATCTAAAATGAATCCTTCTCTCTCTGATAGCTGATGTCTTAATAGTATGCTTCACTTGGGTGGTTTGAGGCATGATTTGATGATGCAAAAATATATTAATGAATAGAGTATTATAAGGGTTGACACTGATATTGATCAAGGAGCACATATTTTTTATAAGGCTTACATAATGGGAGGGCCTCTGAAAGTATGTGGAGTTGAGAAGCTATAGATAATTAATATAGAATAGAGATATATAGAATTACTTCAAGAGGGCTGGTGTGAAAAATACATTGAGGCTATGAGAGGTCACACCTCAATACTTTTGGCAAAGTTTTCCAACTCCTAGTACAATGGTCAAGTGATCATTAGAAGTGTCAAATTTGAGGTGACTCCTAAGTTGATAGGTGAATTGACTGGTCTTCTTTGTGAAGAGGAGAAGGTTGAGAAGATCTTGGGGATTATAGTAAATACAAACATAAATTCTTTGAGAGTACAAAGAAGCTAGTCAGGATAAAGTCTCGTAACTATAGAAGTTGATGAAAGCCAACTTCACAACTCGACAAGATCACTTGCATGCAAATAACCTATCAAAGGGAAACCAAAGAAGGAAAAGGTGGAGCTTGGAAAAACTAAACAGACTAATAGAGAAGATATTGCAAACAAAGAAAGATGTATTGTTATACGATATGCCTTGAAAATGAGTTGAGAAATACAATGAGAGAGCCCAAATATAAAGGCCTCAAGGAAGCTTGTAGAACAAGCTAGAAAGTGCTAGAAGGTTGACAATTAAGCATACATAAAAAATAGGTGGAATATCCTCGATCAAGGTGAGGAGATAAGTATGACTTAGATAGGAAAAAACTCCCATGTTCTCAACAACTCCTAGACTAAAACTAATAAATAAATGCATTAACCTAAGTAAACTTAAGTAAAAGCATAAATAATAATTATTTACTATAACACTCCCCCTTAAGGCAACTTAGGGAATGCACTTAAGCTTACAAAAGCTAAGATGAAATACAGAATGGGTCTCGGCAATAAGGCCATGTTAGGTACCCATATATAATGCAAAGAAAGGCAACCTCTAAAAATAGGGAAAGAGAGAAAACCACATGGGAAGAACCCTCCCCCAAAAAGAGGTAAGAAACCTAGTGAAGGACTAAAGGAGCCTCCAACTAGTGGAATGTCATACAAAATGGAATAAAGAGAAGATCATGAAGAGCATCACTGAAGCATGAAGAAGCCAAAAACTCTGTCACAAAGAAACTATTGATCTGAAGATGCTCCATGGAAATAGAAGGTACAAACTGAGAGTGTCTATATGGTAGATGATCCATCTCACCGAAATGCATAGGTAGCCAGCCACTACAATCACCTAGTATATAGGATCAAATACTTAATACATAGCTCATGCTATGGAACCATCAAACCAAGGAAGCATTAGAAACAACAGAATAACCCCCCTTTAATGTAGACAAGGTGAGATGACAAGCAACTAAGAAAGTGGGAAAAAATCCTCTCCAGAAAGAACCAAGAATAGCAAGAGAGAGGAAGAGGTACAAATACATATAAAGGCACATGTCACTGACACATCATGGGGTTAATGTCATGGAAGGGACACTCACTTGACAAAGGAAGAGGGCACAAAAATGGCAACAACTAATGCCCCCATGGTGATTTGTAAAATAGTCCAAGTACAACTATCTCAAAACAACGTTCATGAACCTAAAATGAAAGAGTGGCACTTTATCTCAATATATTTGCATAAAGATGCTTACAAATGATAGCTACAATGATCACAAAGGGAAAAAAGTTGATACAATAGATAGTATAGCCCAAAACAAAAGATCCCATGCCATGAAAATGATCCTTGGACCTCGAACAGCCAAGATATCCACCATAGAGAAAAAAATTTCAAAAACATGGTAGAAAGAGCATGGGGTAGAATCAGAAGAAAATGATAGCATTTCTAAAAATTAGACAAAACCAGCTTTCCAAAAATATAATGTTTTCAAAAAATGGAGATGGGACGCACAAGATAAGCTTGCTAGAGTGAAAAAAGAACAATTGACTTTAACTACAAAACTAGACAACCAAACTGCATCAAAACCTAAAAATATCTATACCAGATGTCTCTATCTCAGAACCAACTTTTTGACACTTCTTTTGGATTGAAAAAATACCTCTGTATGCTAAAGTTATGGCCAAAAAACTATGAGTAGGTCAAAAAGGGGCCTGAAGGAGAGGCAGAAAGATGTTGATGTAGTGCTAACATCATGCTGACATCAACATTCCACTAGCTTTAAATTGATGGATAGGGGGTCGTCACAGCCAAAAAACACTACCACGTGGTAGCCACATGGTAGTACAGCTATCTAGATGGTGACATCGCATGTGCCAACATGGCACCCATGCAATGTGGCACCCTTAAAACCTACCAATTGTCCACTATAGAAAACACATGGGTTTATTTGGTAGGCTGCAAAAGCTAGACACATGTCTAGAAAATGTAGAGGTGGCAGAGGCCATAGGGAGGGCGGGCTGCGATGTCACCACGGTGGTGGGTGGCAAGGTGGCAGTGTCACGATGGCCATAGAGTGGTGGCCGCACTACAACTGCCCCTCGATGGTGCTACCAGTGGTGGTGGCATCTAGGCCTAGCACTAGTGGCATAGTGGGGACACTACACAAAATGAATTTTATTTATTTACTTTTTAAAAACTCATCCGTACAGCCTTTCGAGAATGAAAAAAGTTTTCATTGATGCTATTGTCACCAAAAATGGAAAATTTTATATGAATCCTAACTATAACGAGCCTTCTAAACTCAATGGTAACATCCATTTAGGCCCAAAGTGCTCCAAAAAATGCTCTTCCTCCCAATTGAAGAAAAAATCACAAACAAACTAGGGTTTGTGTCTCTGAATCATGGCTTCAAAAATCCTTTAGCCAAGAAGTAGCAAGGAAGCTCTGATACCATGTAGAAGTTGATGAAAGCCAACTTCATAGCTCACCAAGATCACCTACATGAAAATAACCTGTCAAAGGGAAACCAATGAAAGAAGAGGTGAAGTTTGGAAAATCTAAATGGATTAAGAGAGAGAGAATATATTGCAAACAAAGAAAAATGTATTGCTATCCAATATGCCTTGAAAATGAGTTGAGAAATACAATGAGAGAGCCTGAATATAAAGGCCTCAAGGAAGCTTGTAGAACAAGCTAGAAAGTGCTAGAAGATAAGGTTGACAACTAAGCATATGTCCACAAAAGGTGAAATATCCTCGATCAAGCTGAGGAGATAAGTATGACTTAGATAGGAACAAACTCCCATGTTGTCAACAACTCCTAAACTACAACTAATAAATAAATGCATTAACCTAAGTAAACTTAAGTAAAAGTGTAAATAATTATTATTTACTCTAACAGTAACAGGCATAAATGTTTATCCCTTCCTATTCTCTTTTTCATTGTCTTCTTGTGGGTAATGAGATATTTTAGCCTTAAAGAGCAGTTTACCACTTACCATGGTTAACACTTCTCACTCCTTCATATGCTGGTACATGGAAAAAAAAGTTGATAGGTCTTTTTTATGTACTCATCCCTAGTTAACAACATTAAGAATGGTGATAACCTGCCCATTCACCAGGGCTTGATCTTTTTCTTGCATCACCATGTTTTCTCCCACCTTCTAGATCTTGGTAGGTGTTTAACTGATAAGGAAAGTGGACCCATCATTTTCCTAGGACCTCTATTTTTATAGAGGAATCTAATCTAGATAAAGACCCTAAAACACACCCTTCTATGACTAGGGAAGCTAGTAATCCAAGCCTAAAACTAAAAACCCTAAAGTTAATAACCAATCATTTTTAAAATCTGTGTTGTTTGAAACCTCATCTAAATGCAAGAATGTGTCTACTAAAACTAGTCCAGCCAATACCCCAAAGAAAAGTAAGATCTTGAAATAAATTTCATATGTAGACAAGTAGGAGCCAGATGGTTATTCTAGAACTGGTGAAGGTGACAACAAAGCTAGGGCTCATGGTGATAGAGTGGAATCTAGGTCTAGGGAGAGGAAGTTAGAAAGATTGAGAGACAAGAAAGGGAAAAACTATAAGGAGGAGATAAAATATGAGACCCATAATAATCAAAATGAGGAGGCTTATGAAATTGAGATTTTTGAAGAAGAGGTATAGGAGGAAGAACAAGGTGCTCAGGAGGCCCAAATTGAGGTTGATCTTGGGATCCATAATGATTTCCACATTTATAAAACCCCTATGGCTGAGGAAATTAAAGACTCGGTCAACAACCCACCTTCTATTGATGTCAGTATTAACATGGTTATAAAAGAGCTCAAAGACTAAATTATGGACCTCAATGATAAGGTGAATTCTCTCAACAACAAGTTTAATAATTTCATGACTAGTATGAGCTAGTTGTGGCCATGTCCACTATTTACAGGGTCTAGAAAGAGATGTTGAGGATGACCATCTATGACACTATCATAGGTCAGAGAAAATTAAAGAGAGAAGGGATGTAGAAGGACAATGTACAGATGGAGATGAAGAGTGTGGAGGATGTTCACAACTAGACCGAAGATGTCAAGTAGCTAGTTGAAGATTGGGATAACATTAAATGCTCCTAGTGTCTCTGGGCTTTTTCTTCTTAGTTAATAGTTTATGGCTAGACATGATTACTATGGTCCCACTTGTAATTTCAAGATATAGTTTAAATATTGCTATGTTTAATATGACTCTCCTTAATGGTCATTACTCTAAGACTTGGTTAAATTTTAGAATTATCAATTTTGTTATGGTTGATAAGTTAGACTCTAAAACTCAAAGAAACTTTCTTTTTTTTAATTAATTTTTTTTTCTGGTGGGTCTCTAGGTTTTTGAGTTAGAGATGGTCTTTTATGTTGCTTGGCTATAACAGCCCAAGGTAGAAATGTTCTAGTTTTTTCTTTTTTTTTATTAAGGTTCAAGATCCTTATCCTACCTCCTTTACTAAATAACACATGGGAATTAGGCTTTTCCCAAAGACAAGAATGTGTCACCAACAATAAGTGGATATATAAGACTAAGTTCAAGTAATATAGGAGCATTGAGAAATACAAAGCCAGACTAGTGAAAAAATGGTACTCTCAAAAGGAGGAATTGACTTCATAGAAACCTTTGCCCTAGTAGAAAAGATAAGTACCATTAGGAATATTATAGCTTTGGAAACTCATTTCAAGTGGGCCCTCCACCAAATTGATGTTAAGAATGCATTCTTGAATGGAAAAGTTCTTGAAGAGATATATATGAATCAACCCAAAGGATATGAAAGCCTAGGAAAAGAACATAAGGTTTCAAATTGAGGAATTTTTTATATGGTTTGAAGCAAGCTCCAAGTTCTTGGTATGTTAAAATTGATGAAAACTTCTAGATTCAAGGATTCCATGATAGCCCTCATGATCCAAATTTGTATGTGAAAGAACTTAATGAAGGTGGATTAATTACAATTATAATATATGTTTATGGTCTTCTCATTACAAGACAAAATATGAATAAAATTAGTGATATATAGTCAAATTTGAAAGATATATTTGAGATTACAAATCTTGGTATACTACACTACTTGCTTGGCATCTAGTTATGGTAGAGAGATGATGAAAATTACCTCTCTCAAGAAAGTATGTTTTAGACTTGTTGAGCAAGTTTAGAATGTGAGATTGCATGAGTGTGTCTACTCCACTTGCTTCAAGATTGAAGTTGACCAAAGATGTGGAAGGTAAGCATGTTGATCCTACTCTATATAGGAAATGGGTTAGTAGTTAGGTGTACCTGACCCATACTTGACCATATATTTATTTTGTAGTTGGTGTAGTTTCAAGGTTTTTGAGTTATCCTAAGGTTGCACATTGGTTGGAAGCTAAGAGAATATTGAGATATATGTTAAACTCACTTTGAATCTGAATGTTCCTTACTCTTCTAGTGGAGATCTTTAGTTAGTTAGCTATTTAGATTCAGATTGATCAAGTTGTGCAAATGATCAGAAATCAACTAGAGGTTATCTTCTTAGTCTTGGTTCTGGTCTAATTTCATGGTGTAGTAAGAAGAAATTTACTATTTCTTTGTCTACTATAAAAGCTAAGTCTACTACTTCAAATGAAGGAGCTGAGAAAATAATTTGGGTATGAGCTATGCTATTAGTACTTAAGCAACATCAAGCAAGGGCTTTTTTACTTCATTGTCATAGTCAATGTCCTATGTTATCCAAGATTCCAATGTTTCATACTTGAAAAAACACATTGAGGTCTATCATGATTATATCAGGCATCTTATCTAGCAATAGGTGATTTATCTTCAATATTACAAGACAAAAGATCAATTAGTTGATATCTTTACAAAGACATTATGTGACACCAATTTTTTATTTCTTAGAAATATTTTAGGCTTAGGATAAGTCACATGACTATCTCTTGGATGTAAGTGAATAAATAGTTGTAAATGGGCAACTAACAAGGCTTTAGGCCAAGACCCATGTTTTCTAGATTATGGAGATATATTTTAAATAATTGGTATATTTAATTTATGGGGGGATGCCACAATTGATTAATTATGGACTAAGTAGATATTATAGCCTTCTAATGTGCTCTTTAATGAAACTATAGGCTTCATGTTCTTAGCCATAATTGTCTATAAGATAGTTTGTATTTGGCAAACAAGTTAATGTAATATTTCCTTGAACCTATCTTCCTCAATGCTCATAGTTGAGTATCTTCCCTTTTTGTGTGCTTTCCATCAATTTAAAAGTGCAAAATTCTAGCAATCCTACAATATTAGATTTAAATCTTCTAATAAATGTAAAAAAAATTATGTGATAAATATAGTGGTATCATCCAATATTATCGAATAAAAAGAACAAATAAAAATTAAAGTTATACAATTGAAATTCATATAAAATGGTATAGACTTGTTGCCATGGATCTTGTCCCTACCAAATTGCAAATATTCCATCTGTATTTTGAGTGAAAACAAGTTCAAACATATCAAACTTCAAGATTTGAAAGGGCCAATTATCTATCATATTTTTATTGACTTTTTGATCTTGATGCATCTATTTTGTCTCCAACTTCATCCAGCACTTCAAATTTTTGAAATTCAGTTCCAAAGTCTTAAGTTATCAAAAGTTAATGAAGCATCTCAAAACACATATTTCATCTCAAAATCTTAACCTCTCAATCAAAACAATGTTAAGATAAGTTTCCAAAATACATATTTTCAAATAAATCATTAACAATTAACCTCATCTAAAAATGTTAAGGTTCGAGCTCCAAAACACATGTTTCCTCTTAAAATCTTAACCTCTCCATCAAAAAGAGGTTAAGATAAATTTCCAAAACACCTATTCCAAACCATTAACCTTAACCTCTCATCCAAAAAGGTTAAGGTTAGAGCTCAAAATACACATTTCTAAAATAGTTATTAACGTCATTTTTCTAATTGCTGAAAGATAAGATTCGAAAGGTGAGTCATCTCAAAGGCCTCTCTATTCTCTATGATAGAAAATACATCTAAGTCATGAAAGAATGAAGATATTTCTTCAAAGGTATTCGAAGGAGGCTTCAAAATCCTAAAATAAAGATAATGTGTAGAGGAATCACAAGGGAATTGAGAGTCTTGAAAAGAGAATGTGAAGCAGCTTGTAGCTTAACTCCAACCCACTCATCTTTGATACTTCCAAAGAACTCAATGGAGAAGATGTAGAGCCTTGGTGAGTTGAGCCATGATCAAGATCCTAGCTCTAGCCCACATGGACATTATGTTTTGTGTTAGAGAATTGGTAACTTATGCTTGCAATGAGTTTGGAGTTCCAAATTTATGAAGATTGCTTTGAGTATTTGTGCAAGAAGAATAGAAAAATTCATGAATTGTTTGACAAAATTCCACACTAAAGATGGTTGATCATAATTGCAAATTTTGTATATGTTTGGAAAAATAGATGCCAGTGTAGGTTTTTAGATAGATTTTGTGATCAATACTTGTCTAAGACTCTACCAAGTGAAGTCACTGACTTGTTTGATAAAGTACCAAGGCAATAAATTACATTACACCTATGGGATGGATGTTCATTGAAGACATGTATATACTCAAGAATGATGGAAACATGAACAAGATATGGAATCATAGATAAGGCATGCCAATCTCATGGAATATTGTAGCTCATGCTCCTGGTGGACAAGCTCCCAACACCTTCACCACATATCAAGTATCTACATTGAAATAGATTCAAAAATGTGCACTAAAGGCCAGACATGTTTGAAAAATTTGTTAAAGTTTAAAATGCCAAAGTCCTTGGTCCCTCATCAAATACCACATTAGTATTAAGGTCCACTCGCACAAAGGAAATTTATACATCTTTCCATTTTTAATCAACTCCTAGGCATTGGAATTGATGAGTGACATTTGCAAAATAATTTCAAGTATACGTGATAAATTTCTATATTTGTGATGGCTATGGTTCTTTTCAACTTGCAGATATGAACATGTGAAAAACTTACTGAAGTAGTATGCTGGTCTAAGGAAACCACTAGCCAAAGTATGAAGCTCATGATTTTTTTGACATGAAAGGCAAGTCGCAGACATGAAGATTATCATAATCTAAGTGTACAGATTTGCAATAATATACAAGGCACCAAAGTTGTTTAATTCGAGTTTTCCATCCTTAAATTGACCATAAACAAGCACATAAACTATTTGAAAAAATATCAAATTTCCATTTAAGTTTCATGTATGAGGTTTGAAGTTTGAGAGGAATATAAGAAATGACCAGTGCATGCAATAAGAAGTCATCAAACCTGGTGGATGGTGAATGTAGATATTCAGAGATGTATATTGATTAGTATATTGTAGATTAGTTTTGATAAATGTGTCATTCTTCAAGGTCAAAAATGATGAAAGCTTTAAAATGGTATTTAGGAAGTTATTGAATGACTTCTATAAATAATAACACTTGTAGAAGCTCGAGAAAGTAATCATCCTTAGTTTTTTATTAAGTTTGAGCATGCACTAAGTGTTTCATAAGCTATTCCAATGGGAAAGTGAATGTAAATTATTGGTGGAATACCAAGCTATGATCTCCATAGATGCCAAGTATCAAGTCGTGCAAAAAATTTTGAACATCCATCAAAGTGTTGAAGTGTCTTCATGCACATTTATCAAGGCATAGGCGCTTAAGATAATTTGAATCATTTGAATGAATACACATCTCTTATGTAAAATCAAAGAAATGGTTAAATACATGTGAATAATAGAATCATCGGCAATTTGAATTATGAGCTTGTCCACATTCAAGGAGGTTTCCATCATGTCATATTGTCAGAAAAATAGAAGGCATTGTAATAAAATGCCTCAAAGTGTATGACCACACAAATGAAGGAGTGAAAGTTGAGTGTTGATTTTATTTTTTGAAGACTATAAGAACTTCCATGCATAGGAAACCAAGTCAATGCATTGGAATCAATCGATAGATTTTCATCTCTTGAGGATGTGAGAAAATGCAGGGATCAATGGTATTGGTATGTACAACTATGAAAGGGCCAACCTTTAGTAAATGTCATCATGCAAGCAGTGAATATTTGGCAGCACTTGGAGAGATAGTGAATATAAATTTAGTATTTGATGATCACTTATATGCCTTATGCCCTTGATCTCTTCATGGAAAGATGGATGTGTGCTCATTAATAAAGTGATTTAATTTGAATAAATCATTTGAAGATCAAAAGCAGATCGACAAGGTTTGATTATTCAATCTTCTTCTCCAAAGGTGTTAAGATCTAAGTTTCAAGTCATGTTTGGTTAATTTTTGTAAGGTTTATTAACCTCTCCTAAATCGTGTATTTAGGAAGCGGTTATTAACCATGGAAGGGTAGTTCTTAACCTCCATCTCTATATAAGGAATTGTCTTAGCTTTCTAAAGGGACTTTTTGGACTTTTGAATAGGAGAACACTTAGATTAGAATTTTGGTGTTAAGATAATATTTGGAAAGTGCCTACAAATTTATCTTTGTAATCCAAAATTCCTCTTAGGTTCTTGGTGCAAGAAATAAAGGAAAATGTTATTTGAGTTTTCTTCCTTTCAAAATCTAAATTGTTAAAAATGTTGATACTCTTTGCAGTGAGCATTTTTATTCTATTGTACAGATGTTTATGAATCTTTGGATCAACATTGTGCTAGTGGTAATTCTCAAGTGTAGTTCTTGATTGTTGTTATTAGCAGTTTAAGTTAGTCCAGGAAAGCTTTGAAGTCATGTGGTGCATTCGTCATTAATTGCTTTCTATTGATCTTTTAAACTTTGATTTCATCTTTATTTGAAAAACTTCAAAATTATATCATATAAGGGAGTTGCCCCTCTAAATGCAGAGGAAAGCTACAGATCGAGGGCCTATCCAACTGTTGTGAATAGTTTTCCACATACACTTTGTTGGGTCATTTTCAAGTGGCAAATCTATTTACCAATAGATTTTTGGTGACTCTACTAGGGATACAAACAAGAAAGATTAATCAGTCGCCTATGATGAACTAAGATGATGTTACCTTATGAGAATGTGCTTCCAGTTCTCTAGCCGAATCTAGGTTTCCAAGACACCCAAGAAGATATTATTTCAAATTTGAACACTCTAGTTGGAGGTGTAGATGAATTTCTCAAAAATATCATCAAGTAAATCAAGTTCTAGAAGAAGAAGAAGAAGAATTTGGGGAAATCTTATCAAGAGCTCCTATTGGTCAAAATGTTGTAGTCATTGAAAGAATAGTTGTTATTTCAAGAAGGAATAGGAAAAATCTTGGTCACATCCAAGGTCAAGTAAATAATAATCAATAAGTTGGTTGATAAAGGTACCTTCCCTTGAATGAAGGTTGGTGACTCAATTTAGAAGATTGAATGTTAGAGACCCTATTGAAAATTTAAATTCAAAACATGGTTTGGTACAAAGGGAAACTGGAAAGTGATAGTGACAGTGATAGTGATGAGCCTAAATGTTTTTTATTCCCAAAGAAACAAATTCCTAATGAGAATCTACAACTTGAATTCTTGAAGAATTTTTATGGTGGCAGTTGCTGCAAATTTTTCAAAAGATCAAAGAACATGATGGAAAAGATTATGGGTTTCTTTCTCATGATCATGATTCTTTATTTGAAAAAGGTTCAACATATAAATATAAAGGTCTCTTTGTAAAATGTCTTTCATCTAAATCAAAAATAAAGAATATTGGGAATATCTCTCATTCACCTGTCTCTCAACAAAATTAGATTTTCATCGATCCTAAGCAACGTAGCTTCTTGAAGAGTTTCTACGATGGACGAAAACTAGATCCAGAAAAGATCCATCAATCTATGCTCTAAACTTTGCAAAAGATAGATGAAGAAGATGGTAAAGATAATCAATTTTTCTCTCACAAGCCAAAATCATTTTCAAAAAGAAGTTCCACATCTGATTATAAAGAAGAAATTAATTAGAAAAATGATTCATGTGAATTGAGGATGGATAATGGTGGTGTCCCAACACTTGTACCTATTTCTCCTCAAAATCATACTTCCATTGATCCTAATCAAGTTGAGTTTTTAAAAAGATTCTATGGTAATACACACCTAGATCCTCACAAAGTACATCCTTCTTTACTTCAAACACTAAAAGAACTTAAGAAAGAAGGCCCATGCAAGAATTATTTTCTTGATAACAAAATATCTCTTGATCAAAATGTTAGAAAGGAGTCATCTAGATCTGCATGCATGAAAGGAGATAGAGATTTTATGCCTAATCAAGGAGATGGTCAAGAAATGAAGTCTATAAAAGAAGAAGGGTCTGCTAATGTATCAGGGTGTCACTTGAAGATTTCAAAACCTAGGAGAATGTATTCAATCATCTCAATTCTAATGAGAAAGGAAAAGAAATATCAAATGTTTCTCAAGGAATTACACAACATATGATTAAAGTTGAGGGAAATGTAGATCAAGGTGAATTGCATATTACTTTTATTCCCACTTAGTGCCTCAATGCTTCAGATGATGACTTCCTCTATGGAGAAGACCTTCCTATTAATTCATCCCTAATCATTAATGATTAGAACTCTATTGCTGAAGTTCATTCTTTATAATACTTTTCACAATATTCTACCATTGCCACTGATGAAGAAATAACCTCAAGTGAAATCTTGCAAACATCTCTATTAACTCCTGCGATTGAAGTTTTTACTTTTGAGGATGTTGAGGAGTTTTCAGAAAGTGGTATGATCATCACAAGAGTAGAAGATTATTTACAAGAGAAAGATGATAAGTTTCAAGAAATCCTTTTCAAGGTTACATGCAAGTGGAATATGAAGCTTTCCCATTTTGTGAAGATGGTCATCAAGAAGAATCAATGAACCAAGTTTGTGAAAACATTGATGAAAATTTAATAATAGGTATGATGGAAATGGGAATTGAAGATAGGATTCAAGTAAGAGAAGATGACAAATCAAATTCTCACTCTTCCTAATGCATGAAACATGAATTTGAAGCATTCAAGTTCACAAGTGGAGACTACAATGAAGAAAACATTGTGATGGTATATCACACTAGAGAAGTACTTGGCCTTGAAGAAATGTGTTGTGATCTAATGATTGAAGAATGTGAAGATGAAGGCACAGATGACGATTCTATTTTATAATAATTTCCCTTAAATTAATATCAATTGATGATCAACTATCTTGATCAAATAGACTCAATAGAGGATGTGTGCACCAAAATGGAAAAGATGATTGTTTCTTCTTTGAGAGATCTAATGGGAGAAGAGAAAGAAATACATCATGGGAAGATCCAATGTGACAAGGATGTGCATTCATATTGGGATAATTTCATAGAGAATACAAACACAATCATCCCTATGGAAAAGAAAGAGTGTCTAGTGTCAAAAATGAGTTTAGGAATTCAAGATGACCAATCACTAGAATTTCAAGTAGAGGGCTTTCCAAGTAGAGGAGAAGATCAGAGATTCATTTAGAAACATGAGAATCTAATCCTATAATTATTTCAAAATGAAATAATTCATCACATTCATCATGAGGGAGAATTGAATCCAAAGTATGAGGTTTTTGATGAGACATGTTTATTTGGTACATTCCCTTGTCCAAAGAGATGGAGTATGTTAGGAATCAAAAAATTTGAAATCCAAGGATCAAGCCTACATTTGAGTTTGCTGGAATTTGGGATTTTCCACCTATTAAGTCACCATGGTATTTATTTTCCCCAACTAATGAATGGATTTATGTGATTATACCTTGAGTCATTGGAGGTAGGGAAACCTGCCTTGTACATAGTCTAGTTAGAGTTTTTGTTGTTTTGTTTTGTTGTGCCTAGTCTTCCTTTCAATTGTCCTATTTTTGGTGTCAGTTTCCTCCTTTGAAAATTGGTGCCTCATGTGACTCTATAGACCAATGGATAAGGCACTTTTCTAGCTATTCCAGGTTTGAGCTTCATCCTTTTTAGTCCTTGTCCCCACTTAGAGCCAGCTATTGCCATGAATCTTGTACCTACCAAATCGCAAAAGTTCCATATTTTGAGTGAAAACAAGTTTGAACATATCAAACTTCAAGCTTTGAAAGGGCCAATTATCTATTGTATTTTTAATGACTTTTTGGTCTTGATGCATACGTTTTGTTTCTGACTCTGTCCAACACTTCAAATTTTCAAAATCTAATTCCCAAGTCTTAAGTTATCAAAGGTTAATGAAGCATCCCAAAATACATGTTTCATCTCAAAATATTAACCTCTCAATCAAAAAAAGGTGAAGATAAGTTTCCAAAATATGTATTTTCAAATAAATCATTAACCATTAACCTCATCTAAAAAAGTTAAGGTTCGGGCTCCAAAACACCTATTTCATCTTAACCTCTCCATCAAAAAGAGGTTAAGATAAATTTCCAAAACACGTATTCTAAACCATTAACCTTAACCTCTCATCCAAAAAGGTTAAGGTTAGAGGCTCAAAACATGCATTTCTAAAATAGTTATTAACCTCATTTTTCTGAATGTTGAAAGATAAGATTCAAAAGGTGAGTCATCTCAAAGGCCTCTCAATTCTCTATGCTAGAAAATGTGTCTCAATCATGAAAGAATGAAGATATTGCTTCAAAGGTATTTGATGGAGGCATCAAAATCCTAAAAGCAAGATAATGTGTTGAGGAATCACTGGGGGTTAGAGAGTCTTGAAAAGAGAATGCAAAGTAGACCGTACCTTAACTCCAGCTCACTCATCTTTGATACTTCCAAAGCACTTAATGGAGAAGATTCAGAGCCTTGGTGAGTTGCATCATGATCAAGATCCCAACTCCAGCCCATGTGGACATTACTTTGTGTTAGAGAATTGGTAACATATGCTTGCAATGAGTTTGGAGTTCCAAATTTATGAAGATTACTTTGAGCAATGACACAAGAAGAATAGAAAAACTCATGAATTGCTTGACAAAATTCCACACTAAAGAAGGTTGATCATTATTGCAAATTTCATATACGTTTGGAAATATAGATGTTAGTGCAGGTGTTTAGATGAATTTTGTGATCAATACTTGTCTAAGACTCTAACAAGTGAATCCGCTAACTTGTTTGATAAATTACTAAGGCAATATATTTCATTACACCAATGGGATGGATGTTCCTCGAAGACATGAATACACTCAAGAATGATAGAATCATGAACAAGATATGGAATCATAGATAAGGCATGCCAATCTTGTGGAATATTGCAGCTCACATGCCTGGAGGACAAGCTCCCAACACCTTCACCACATATCAATTATCTATATTGGAATAGATTCAAAAATGTGTGCTAAAGGCTAGACATGTTTGAGAAATTAATCAAAGTCTAAAATGCCAAAGTCCTCAGTCCCTCATCAAAGACCTCATGAGTATTAAGGTCCACTCACATCAAGGAAAGTTATACATCTTCCTAGTTTTGATCAACTCATAAGCATTGGCATCGATGAGTGACATCTACAAAATAATTTCAAGGATGTGTGATAAATTTCTACATTGTGATGGCTATGGTTCTTTTCAACTTGTAGATATGAACATGCAAAAAACTTATTGAAGTTGTATGTTGGTCTAAGAAAACCATTGGCCATAGTATGAAGCTCATGCTCTTTTTGACATGAAAGGCAAGCCACACACATGAAGATTATCATAATCTAGGTGTATGGATTCACAACATATACAAGTCATCAAAGTTGTTTAATCCAATTTTTCCATCCTCAAATTGACCATAGACAAGCACATGAACTATTTGACAAAATAGCAGATCACAATTGAAGTTTCATGTTTAAGGTTTGAAGTTTAAGAGGAATATGAGAAATTACTACTGCATGCAATAAGAAGTCATCAAACCTAGTGGATGGTGAAAGTAGATATTCAAAGATGTATATTGATCAGTATATTGTAGATCAATTTTGATAAATGTGTCATTATTCAAGCTCAAAAATGATGAAAGCTTTAAAATGGTATTTAGGAAGTTATTGAATGACTTCTATAAATAGTAACACTTGCAGAAGCTCAAGAAAGTAATCATGCTCATTTTTTTATTAAGTTTGAGTATGCACCAAGTATTTCATAGGCTATTCCAATGGGAAATTGAATGTAAGTTATTGGTGGAAAACTGGGCTATGACCACCATAAATGCCAAGTATCAAGTCATGCACAAATTCTTGAACATCCATCAAAGTGTTTGAGCATCTTCATGCACATTTATCAAAGCATAGGTGATTAAGATAATTTGACTCATTAGAATGAATATACATCTTTGATGTGGAATCAAAGAAATGGTTAATTACATGTGAATAATGGAATCATCAGCAATTTCAAGTATGAGCTTGTCCACATTCAAGGAGGTTTCCATCATGTCATATTGTTAGCAAAATAGAAGGCAATGTAAAACAATGTGATAAAATTCCTCAAAGTATATGACCATGCAAATGAAGGAATGAAGGTTGAGTGCTGATTTGATTTGTTGAAGACTACAAGAACTTCCATGCATAGGAAACCATGTCAATGCATTGGGGTCATTCAATAGATTTTCATCTCTTGAGGATGCAAGCAAATGCAGGGTTCAATGGTGTAAGAATCTACCTTAGGGCGGAATTTACCCAAGACCAAGGAACGAAAACACAAGCACAAATTAGACCAGAGTATGATCAGAATAATTGTATAGTATTCAATTCTATGTCCAAGTACACTAGGAGTGCCTCAATATAAAGGCCTCTGAGATGCATCTAGAATGCCTCAAAATCAGCATCATGATAAGTCCAATAACTAGGCACATGTCCACCATATATGGGTTATCCTCCATTATGCACAAAAGTAAGTGTGATGATGAGAGGATAAGCATACAAAGGTGAAACACACACATCAGTGTTGTAGACAGCATGTGCTAAATTAGGAGTGCAAAAAACTATGTTTTCTACATGGCAATTCAGTGAATGATGCAAACTCCTGTGGTGTAGACACCATGTGCATAATTAGAGTTGTGTACTTTTGTGTTGTCTACATGACAACTCTAGAAGATGCACAAACTCCTAAGTGTCTCATAAAGAGAAATAATAAAATAATGCACTAACCTAAGTAAACTTAAGTAAAGTGTAAATAGTAAATACCTATTTACACCAACACCCCCCCTTAAGTGCAACTTAGGGGAATGCACTTAAGCTCACTAATGCATAATGGGTCTCGGCTGGCTACTAGGCCATGTTAGGTACCCATGTACAAAAGAAATGCTAAAATGATGCAATGCAATCTCTCATAAAGCGGAGAAAGAGGAAAAACCTCATGGAAAAACCCTCCTCTAAAAAGAGAGATAAGTACAGTAGAGAAAAAGAGAGAGAGAGAGAGAGAGAGAGAGAGAGAGAGAGAGAAGAAGACCTCATAAGAGGAAAAAATCCCTCCTAAAAGAAGAAGAAGAGAGAAGTCAAGAGACTCCCCTATCAGCAACATCTCGCACCCCCAAGAGATCTCGCAAATGAGTATACTTGACCTCGGTAAAGGGTTTGGTGAAAATATCAGCAACCTACTTTGTTGTAGGACAATACTGAAGTGCAATGATCCACTCATGTATAAGCTCTCTAATATAGTGCATGTGAACCTCAATGTCCTTTGTCCACTAATACTGAACTGGATGCTTAGAGATTTCAATGGCACTCTAATTGTCACAATGAATAACTGTCGGCTTAGGTAGATCGAATCCAAACTCCTCCAGGATGTGTTGTAACCAAAGAGCCTCTGTAGCTGCATTGATAGCCCCTTGATACTCAACCTCTATGGAAGAAAGAGCAACATTGTTCTGCTTCTTACTTTGCCAAAAAATAGGGCTGGAACCAAGGTGAAATATGTACCCTGAAGTAGACTTCCAAGAATCTAAGTCTCCTGCATAGTCTGAATCTGTGTATCCAATCAACTAAAGCCCTGTACCTGCTACATAATGAATCCCCTATGTATATGTTCCGTTGATATAGTGAAAAATGCACTTGGCAGCCTTCCAATGAAGCTCATGAGGTTCTTGCATAAAGCGTGAAACCATACCAACTACAAAGGCAATATCAGGGCATGTGTGTGTCAAGTAGATAATCCTCCCAACTAACTGTTTGTATAATGTTGCATCAACAAGTGGAGTAGTGCACTTAGCCTCTAGCTTGACACCTGATAGGAAAGGAGTAGGAGCAGGTTTGCAGTCACTCATGTGAAATCAAGAAAGCAAGTCAAGAGCATACTTGGGCTATGAAAGTGAAATCCCTGCTAAAGACTGTATGATCTCAATGCCAAGGAAGTAGTGTAACAACCCCAAGTCTGTCATGGAAAATCTATCCTGAAGAGAGGTCTTGACACTGGCTATCATGGATACAGTGCTCCCTATAATGATCAAGTCATCATCCTTCTGAAGAATGTAAACATTCGAATCAAAATGACATCTTGTGAAACCTGCCGAGAGGAGGAATGAATCCATTTTGGCATACCAAGCTCGAGGAGCTTGCTTTAAACCATAAATAGACTTCTTTAATCTACAAACCATAATAGAATCCTATACAAACCCCTGTGGCTGCTCCATATAAATTTCCTCATGAAGGTCACCATTTAAAAATGCATTCTTAACATCCATCTGGTGTACAACCCATCCTTGAGCTGCAGCAATTGCTAGTGTTAGGTGAATGGAGTTCATTTTGGCAACTGGTGCAAAATTCTATGTATAGTCAATACTTGGAACTTGAGAGAAACCTTTGGCAACTAGTCTAGCCTTATGTTTATCAATACTTCCATCCACTACAAATTTGGTTCGATAGATCCACTTGCATCGAACCACTTTTCTTCCCTTAGGAAGGGGAACTAAGTCCCATGTGATATTTCATCAATGAATTGTATTCTTCCTCCATAGCTTTATCCCATTCTAGAATCCTTGATGCTTCCTTAAAAGACTGTGGATCTAAAGCAATGGCCATGTATGCATGTGGAAATGACTTGTGCTATGACCTAGTCCTCCGAGTGTTTGAAGGATTTCTCACCAATGAACCTACTACATCAAGAGTTTGTTGTGCCCAACGAGGTTTAGTGGAAGAAGATGAAGGAATGTCCTCAATTGTTTGTTGACCCTACGAAGGTGGTGTCCTATGAGTCAAGGTTGTAGGAATTTCATCTTTCGAGTCACTTTCATCACTATGATCACTATCCACATAGGAGGAAGAAGGAGGAGTTGAAGAAGCCAAACTTGGACATATCTCTTCAAAATGAACACTCCTCTCATAGAATATTTCATGAATCTCTAGATCCATTAATTTATATGCTTTGAGATGATCAGGATATCCAACAAATATGCATGGTTTTCTTTGTGGTTCTAATGCCGTACACTTTTGTGGAGGAATCATTGCCCATGCTGGAGAACCAAAAACTTTGAAGTGTTTAACACTTGGTTTCCTACCACACCATGCCTCAAAAGGTTTTATTCCATCTAAGGCCTTATTCAAACTTCTATGTTGAATGTAGTTGGCATAGCACATGGCTTTAGCCCAAAACACTTGATCAAGAGACTTGTGTTGAAGCATGCAAGTAGTCATTTCCTTAAGGGTTTTGTTCTTTCTTTCAGCTACACTGTTCTACTGTGGTGTGTATGCAATTGAATGTTGAGGATCTATCCCCTCATGTGTGCAATAGTCTATAAGTCTGGAGTTGACATATTCTCTACCATTATCTGTCCTTAGTATTTTGATGGCTTGCCCAGATTTCTACTCAACTTGAGCTTTGAATGTGATAAAATTGTCAAAGACTTCACTCTTATGACCAAGGAAAAAGACCCAAGTGTACCTTGAAAAGTCATCAATAAATGTGAGAACATAGCGGGCCTTACCAAAAGAAGGTACTGGAAAAGGGCTAGCTACATCACTGTAAACCAATTCTAGAACAGCAGTTGCCTTCCAAGACTTCCCCTTGTCATATTTCTCTTTGGGGTGTTTACCTGCTTCACAACCTGGACATACTCCATCTAAAAATTTGACTTGAGGTAGACCAATGACTATTTCCTTGCTGCTTAATTGCTGAAGGTAGCGATAATTAAGGTGTTCAAATCTTTCATGCCATAGTTTACTTTGAGTCTTTGAATGAGTTAAGAAGCCAAGAGACATGGACTTAGGCACAAAATGTGAGAAAGAATAAAGTCTAGTCTCATGGTTTTCCTTTCCAATCGCCACCATTGAATCATATTTGAGATTCTTTACCACTTCTGTGTTGGGGAGGAACTCTACTTTGTTGCCACATTCATAGTGAGTGATTTGATAGATGGAGAGAAGGTTAGTGCTAAGGCTAGGAACATGAAGTACATCCTTGAAGATGCCATTCTCTAACTCAACATTCCCTTTACCTTTTACTTTAATTTGAATATCATTGCCCACATAGAGGTAAGGTACATTTGAAGGTTTTAAAGAGGAAAAATGCTCCCTTGAAGAACCCATGTGATGAGATGCTCCTGAATCTAGAACCCATTCCTCTGCATTGTTTGTACTTGCAACTAAAGCTTGGCCCTTGCCCTTTGAAGTGGATGAAGAACCCTTGTCTTTGTATGCATTTGGAACATCAATTTTGTGTTTCCTCATAATGGTAACCAATTCATCAATCTGTTTATCTTTGCACTCATGTTCTTCATGTCCATTCTTCTTACAATAGGAACATGTTTTCTTCTCCTTCTTGTTGGAATTGTTCCCCTTTTGATTGTTCTTGGAAGAAGACTTTCCTTGTTGTGAAGAAGAATGTTGAGTGGAAGAAGATTGATTGGAGGATGATTGTTGTTTTGAGGAGGACCGTTGTGTGTCATCTTGTGGCTTAGTCTTCCATTGCTTTTTCTTCTTGTTTGAGTTTTTTCCACTTGAATTATCTTCATTTGCTACCAAGGCTTTAGTTTTGGAAGGCTTGAGAATTCCCATACCCACTAGATTGTCATGTTCAAGGATCAACATTTCTGAGAATTTCTCGAATGAAGGCTTAACATAGGCACTACCCATTGTTAATATCTGTGTATTAAAGCTAGAAACAAAAGGAGCATATTCAGGTGGAAGATGAGTCATGATGTGTTTGATCATCTTTCCATCTTTAATGGGTTCACCGCAATCCTTTAGCTATGCCCTATACATTTCTACTTGGGTAAGATAGTCTTTAATTGTGTCAAAATTTCTAGGATCCAACTGAAGAAGTTTATCCTCTATTGTGTAAGCCATCTCTTCATCTATTGTCCCATACAAAGCTTCTAGTTTATCCCAAATGTCTATTAGATTTGTAAGCTTCCTAATGTGAAATTTGATAGGATCAGAGATATTTTTCAACAAGGTTCCTAAGGCCATCTCTTGTTTGGATTCCCAATCTTCTTTACAAGCTTCATCAGCATCAGTAGGAGGTTTCTTGGCTGCACCAGTGACATAATGCCATAAACCTTTTTCTACCAGTGGTTCTTTAATGTTTTCTTTCCAAGTAGAATAATTATGTGGAGTTAACTTTGAAAAAGAACCCACAATGCAAGAACAAAAGATAAAGGAGACACAATACAAAGTACACACTCCCCCTTTTTCAATCAATCAAAAAATCCCCCCCCCCCCCAAATAAATGATTTTGGCACTTTATATATAGTGCATTTACAATGGGCCACTTGCCAAAATGGACAAAGTGGACTTTCTTATTTTGCTGGTTACAACCTCTAGATAGAGTAAAAATCTGGACTATTACAATGTAGCTCAAAATTACATCAATTGTGAAGCATTATAATGCAAAACAATACCTATCTCTAAAAGTGATACTTTTGTTCAAATAAGACTATGATCTGACTACAGATCTAAAAACTAGATGAAAAAATATACACTTTCAAATAAAACAAAACCTAAAAAGGAGTCCAGATGAGCTTGTACGATGCCTTTAAAGTTGCAAAAAGTAGGATTAGATAGGTACAGCCATCAAAAAATGCTTATACTAACCAATCTGAGCACCAAAACCAGAAACTAGCTGCACCGCTGAAAAATTTAGGAAATTTTACCCAAAATAAAAAAAAAATCGCACCTGATTTGGAGTCTAAATGAAAAATTTATGGTTGTTTGAAGTCAGGCTGCCAAATCAAAATTGAATATGAAGAGGGGTCTGCAGAGGAAAACACTGTGTTAAATTTGACATCCAAATGGCCATCGTAGCAGTTCAAAAATTCCCTAGAATGATGGTCAAATAGCCATCAATTTTAGGCTAATGTATTGCCGACATCAGCGTGATGTCACTCTATACGGTCAATGACATGTCACTATATGAATGATCTGACTGGACATTAACATGTAGGACTTGCGTGTCTAGGTACGGCTGATGATAGGGCGACTGCATAGGGGTCTTTATCAGTGGCAAACGTCATAGTGTCTATGCTAGTCCTGACATGTGTCATGTTTGGATTGCTAGTGAGAGGATAACGTTGCTTCTACGTAGGGTGCTAATGATGCTTGTTGCAGAGAGCACCGCATGGTAGTGCAAGTTGGGACAGCAACGCCAAATTATTTTTTTTGCGACACCGGGTTCTTAGTTTCCATTCGATGGGATTTCGTGGGTTTAGTCCCACATTCCCTATGTGCGGGGTTATTTTCTTTTTAAAAGCAAAGCGCAGTAACAATCATACCAAATATGCCGCCGGAGTATTGAAGACCATCGGTTGCAGTGTTTGAACACCAATGTAGGAAATAAAACCGCTGTAAAGTGCAATTAGAAACTATAATATTGATAGGAATATATTGCTCATAAATAAAATATACTCTACATTCTGTGGAATATGTTGCACAGGTTCAGGGCCGAGGTTTGATTGCCCGGTACCTGGCCCTAAAAAATTTCCTTCTCTACCTTGTCAATAATTTCAAAAAATATTTCAAAAAAGCATGGAAAGAGCAGAAAAATGCAGAATTAAAATTGATCCAAAAATTGATTTAACAGATCAAGAAAGACCATACCCAGCTTTGCAAATCAAGCCTTCGAGTTTCGATTTATAAAAAGATTTTGCCTCTCAATTAACTATGGCCTAAAATAGACAAATTTATAGTCAATCTTCACCGAATCTTTGCTCTGGAAGCAATGGTGAGGTTCACTTTGGCTCTAGACACTCCCAATTGTAGTTGATGCTTCAGATCTAAATCGGGTCCCTTAAAGAGATGAAGCAATGAGGTCTCCAATGGCTATGTGACGAGTATCTCCCTCAACTCTGATACCATGTAAGTATCTGCCTTAGGGCAAAATTTACCCAAGACCAAGGAACTCAAAACATAAGCACAAATTAGACTAGAGTATGATCAGAATAACTATATAGTATTCAATTCTATGTCCAAGTACACTAGGAGTGTCTCAATATAAAGGCCTCTGAGATGCATCTAGAATGCCTCGAAATCAACATCATGATAAGTCCAATAACTAGGCACATGTCCACCAGATATGGGTTATCCTCCATTATGTACGAAAGTAAGTGCAATGATGAGAGGATAAACCTACAAAGGTGAAACACGAACATCAATGTTGTAGATAGCATGTGCTAATTAAGAGTGTGAAAAACTATGTTGTCTACATGACAACTCAGTAAATGATGCAAACTCATGTGGTGTAGACACCATGTGCATAATTAGAGTTGCGTACATCTGTGTTGTCTACATGACAACTCTAGAAGATGTACAAACTCCTAAGTGTCTCATTAAGAGAAATAATAAAATAATGCACTAACCTAAGTAAACTTAAGTAAAGTGTAAATAGTAAATACCTATTTACACCAACAAATGGTATTGGTATGTACCTCTATGCAAGGGCCAACCTTTAATAAATGTTGTCATGGAAGCAATGAATCTTTGGCAACACTTGGAGAGATAGTGCATATAAAGTCAATATTTGATGGATACTTATATGCACTATGCTCTTGATCTCTTCATGGAAAGATGGATGTGTGCTCATTAATAAAGTGATTTAATTTGAATAAATGATTCGAAGATCAAAAGGAGATTGACAAGGTTTGATTATTTGATATTCTTCTCCAAAGGTGTTAAGATCTAAGTTTCAAGTAATGTTTGGTTAATTTTTGTAAGGTTAATTAACCTCTCATAAATCGCATATGTAGGAAGTAGTTATTAACCACAAAAGGGTAGTTCATAACCTCCATCTCTATATAAGGAATCATCTTAGCTTTGTAAAGAGACTTTTTGGACTTTTGAATAGGAGAACACTTAGATTAGAATTTTGGTGATAAGATAATATTTGGAAAGTGTGTACAAATTTTATCTTTCTAATCCAAAATTCAAGAAAATAAAAGAAAATGTTATTTGAGTTCTCTTCCTTTCAAAATCTAAACTACTGTTGATTCTCTTTATTGTGAGCATTTTCATGGTATTGTGCAGATGTTTATGAATCTTTGGATCAACATTGTGCTAGTGGTAATTCTCAAGTGTAGATCTTGATTATTGTTATTAGAAATTTAAGTTAGTCTAAGAAAGCTTTGAAGTCATGTGGTGAACTCGTCATCAATGGCATTCTATTGATCTTTTAAAGTTCAATTTCATCTTTATTTTAAAAATTTCAAAATTATATCATACGAGCGAGTTGCCCCTCTAAACACAAAGAAAGGCTACATATCAAGGGCCTATCTAATTGTTATGAATAGTTTGCCACATACACTCCATTGGGCCATTTTCAAGTGACAAATCTATTTACCAACAAGACTAAGCTAAACCAATGTTTAATATATGATTTTTATATTCAATTATCAAAACAATTCTATAGATTTTAAAAATTCATAAATAAATGGATAAAGATAAAAGAATATAGATCTCCTCTTTCAATCGTTAAATCAAAGTCTTAAAAGACAAAAAAGATTTCTTATTTTCTTCTGCAATAACACGGTCACTAACTTCACCATTTTTCTTCCACATGCAAGGACCACATTCACGAGTGTAGACTTTGTTATACAAGTGGCCATCTAGAAAAATGATTTTTGAAGCACCACATTTTGCTTCGCAGAAATGATTGGATAGATTTGTAGAATAGAAAGACAAAAGTAGTTTTCAACCACCAGTTCTTTACTATATTATAATATAAAAAGGATTAAAATCCTATGCACCATAAAACTTCAGCTATAGTGCATGAATTATATATGAATAGATGACATTAATTCATGACTTAGAATTTAAGGAATATGAGGAAAGCATTATGTTTTAAGTCATTTCTTTTTATTTCCTATTGTATTATGGACAAATACATGATATGACTTGACTATATTCTAGCGTCATGTCATAATCTATAATCTAATATTCTAGAATATCAACAAAAGAATGAATTCTTAAGTAAACAAGCGCCATGTAGTGGCATGTACTTGTCGTTAGAATGTATTGTAATAGAAACAATATTCAATATTATAATAATGAATATGTATAGGAAATTGAAGTTTTAAAAAATTAGATATATAGTACAACTATTAATTTTTAATTATGTACTACAGAATATTTTAGTATTGTAATATGTATTATAAAATAATATAATAGAAATTTTATTTTATTTTTTTATGTTGAACATTATTTTTACCATGCATTATGCATTATGTATAGTAAAATATTAAAGAAAATGTAATATATAACTTGCTAATTATTATTTTTAATCAGCAATTAATAAAAATAGAAAATTTAATGGTGATATTTTAATTTTTAAATTATAATTCAAATTTTAAATTAGGGGTGCTTGTATTTCAATTTTTCTATTATATTTTTTTAAATATGAATATAAAATTTAAAATTTAAAAAAAAAACTATGAAATAAACATTTAAAAAAATTTACCTTGTGTTTTCAAGAAGATTTATATACATTCTTCACTATATTTTCATCTATTAGTTTCTTAATAGTAGTTTGTGAATGTAATAATTGTGTATATATCTATATTTATTTGTGAAATTCATGCCGTTAAAAAAGAAATATGGTGGGAGCTCCGAGAAAAGGGATCTTATAAGAGAAAATGAATTCAACCAATTAGAATGGAGATAAATATTTTTTCATAATATATTATATTGATTAAAAATATGAAAACTTTATAAAAATTGAAATGATGTAAAAATTCTTGCATATAATTGGTTGATACATTCGAAGCTAATTCACTAATGAGACATAGTGAATGCAATAGTGCATTGCCTACGGCAAGTACAATAAGAGTGTTTTATAAAAATATGTGACAATCAATTATTTAGTCATTTTAGAAATTAGTGTTGTCATATATAAATATATGATAATCTATGATCAAAGATTCTAGAATATCAAAAAATTATGCATGTTCAGGTCTACTGTCATATCAAGACTAAACATATGACTGTTTATGAAGATTAAACATATTACTTAAATTTATGAAATATCAATTTGATTTACTTTACAAGATTAAATATTAACATAAAAATATTTATGAAACTAACTTTGTAAAAACAAACATAGTTTGGACTATGGATACAATCAAACTTGTGGGTAACTTTTGGGATTTGTCCAAGGTTGTGTGAGATTTTTGGGTGGCTTAAACATCACACTCTTAACATTTAATTCTTAGGCTTAAAGTGTTGAAATGGCCCAAAACAATTTGTTTAGGTGATATTTCTTCCTTTTAACACTCTATATGTTCCCTATTATTGTATTTGCCATAGGCTATTAGATATTTCTTCTTTTAACACTCTATATGTTCGCTTTATGTAAAACTATTAAATCAATATGTTAGTATATGGTACAATTGTTTTAATAATTTTTTTTTTTTAATAATATCTTGTGATTATATTTTATAAATAATATTTTTTAATTTTAAATTAATTATTAATTCTGTAAGATAGAACTTAATTATTTATAATAGTATGATTATTAGAATTTTTTTAAATATAAATTTTTTATTATTTTTTTAAAAATAATTACATATTCAAAATAAAATAATGAATTTTAAATCTTTCTAAATTATAAATTAAATTTTAATGTAAAAGTATAACTACTCTTATTATAAATTACCATAAATACATGATACTGTGGCACTTGTTATGTATCTATTGCTATATATGACAATCTATAGTTTGATTTTCTGGAATTTTAATATAGTGTCATACATAGATGATAATCTATGATTTGATATTCAAGAATGTAAAGAAAATTATTATTAAGTCTATTATTGCATTGTTTCACATCTAATATCATCATATATAAATAAATTTGTGACAACCTATAACTTTTTGAAATCTCGTGTCATAGACCAAAACCATATTATCATTTAAAATGACATTCTAGAATATCAAGAAAAGTATGAAATTTGATCTATTGTCATTTCGTGACTAAATCTATGACAATCACAATTCACTGAATATTTCTTGCCTTTATAAAATATTAATTTTGATTTCTAATTACCAACTATATCCATCCTACTTCATCGATGTGAAAATATATGTGAATCATACTGTCCTATGTAAAAAATAAAAGAAAACGAGTTACCATATATTACACAACACCATACATTTGAGTAATTCCGAGGATTTGTTTCAAGGGTGTTTTGAGCTTTTCTTGAAATGGCTCAAAACGGTCTTTTTAACTGGTATTTCTTCCTTGCATCACTCTATATGTTTGTTCTACTTAACAGTAGTCATTCCCTAGCAGTTGACAATAGAGACAACATCTCTTTCGGAGCTTCTCTAACTGGTAATGAGAGCATAGTTCGTAAGAACGACACTTTTGAATTAGGGTTGTTTGTCCTAATGGAATGACTAACTAGTATATCGGCATCTTGTATGCTTAAATCTCTGGTATTCTAATAGTATCAAGTCTCACTATAGGTGCAAATGTCTCATTTTAGTCAATCCTATATTCTTGTGAAAATTCCTTAGCAACTAACCTTGTCTTATATTTGTCTGCATCTCCATTAGCTTTAAACTTAATCTTATAAACCCATTTTACATCAATGCAATCTTTGTTCTTAGACAAATCAACTAATTCTTTTGTATCATTTCTCTCAATAGATTCTATTTCATCATTAATTGCATTTATCCAATGTCCTTCCTTAATTGCAACTTCAAAATATATATAAGATCTTGAGAAAATAAAGCAAAATTTGATTGCAAATCTATTTTACTTCCTTGATCATAAATCTCCTTAAAAGTTCTAATTTTCTTGCTTGCAATCCTTGATCTTAATTGTGCAAGTATAGGATTTGAATCATTACTTGTGAATTTGAAGATTCTCCATGTTCAACTTCATTTTCTAAGTGATCTTCTTGTGGACTTCGTGGTGGAGTTCTTTCTTGGTCACTTGGTTGATCCTCTTGATCTTCATGATTTTTTTTATCCTTCTCATCATATGGTATTGTTGCAGCACCTGCAACAATTTTATCTATATTTCCATCCCAAGATTCATCCTCTTTAGATACAACATCACTACTCACAATGACTTTTCTAGTGATAAGATTAAATAACCTATATGCCTTAGATTGCTCATCATAGCCAACAAAAATGCATTTCTCACTCTTATCATCTAATTTACTTCTAGTTGCTTTTGGAACATGTGCATATGTAATACAACCAAATACTTTGAGATGACAAACACTATGAATCTTACCACTCCATGTTTGGTGTGGAATCATGTCCCTCACAATCTTTATTGGACTCCTATTCAAGATATAAAAAGCACAAGAAATTGCCTCAGCCCAATACTTATTAGGAAGATTCTTACTTTTCAACATGCTCCTTGCCATCTCCATTATTGTCCTATTCTTTCTCTCTACAACACCATTTTTTTGTGGTGTCTAACTGGTAGTAAATTGATTTTTGATTCCATGGTCCCTATAATAATCTAAAAACTCATTTGACTTATACTTTCCACCTCTATTAGATCTCAAAACCTTGATAGGTAAACCACTTTGTTTCTCAACAAAAGCCTTGAATTCTTTAAATTTGCCTAAAATTTCAGATTTGTATTTAAGAAAGTAAATCTATGTCTTTCTACTAAAGTCATCAATAAATATTACCAAATAAATACTTCCCCCTAATGATGGTGTTTTCATTGGATCACATATATATGAATGCACAATTTCTAATGGTACCTTTGTTCTGTATGACATCCCTTTTGGAAAACTTTGTCTATGATGTTTGGCCAAAATATAACTTTTGCATGGACTTAATGATGCTTCAATTGGGGGTTAAGCCTCTTACCATTTCCTTTCTTTGCAATAAAGATTATCCTTTGAGATTTAGATGACCATATCTCAAGTGTCATAGCCATGTCTGATCTTGACTTGTTTCCTTGAAACTTGTTGCAATTTCATCAATCATATTGCTCTTTATACAAAATGCAAACATTCTATTATTTATCATTTATACCCTAGCAATTACCAAGTTACTAGGAGGCATATCAATTATAGTGCACATATTTTTCTCAAAAATAACTCTATAACCTTTATGACTAAGTTGCCCCACACCAATAAGATTATGTTTCAAACTAGGTACAAAGTATACATCAGAAATAGATTTCTTACCATGCTTTGTTATGACATTGATTGTACCTTTTCCACTTACTTCCACTATCTCATTGTTTCCCAACTTCACTTCTAATTTAATTGATCTATCTAATCTTTCAAAAAACTCTTTGTTTCATGTCATATGATTATTGTAGCCACTATCTAGAACCAAAAATCATTTGAACTTTATTGGGCTCCATTGCAAGTAATGAACAATGTCTCAAAACCACTCTCAGAAAAAATTGCATTTTTCTTACTCATATCATCTTGCTTCTTTCTACACTCATTTGCAAAATGTCCAAACTTCTTGCAGTAATAACATTGAACATTTTTTTTATCATACCTCTGTGATGTCTAGCGATTATTGCATCCCCTTGAGTTGAAGTATTGTTTTCTCCTTCCTCCTGGATCTAGACTCTTTCTTTCTTCTTTTTGAAAATTATATATGCCTCTTACTCTTCTTCTAAATCTAGAATTTCCTCTTCCTCTACCTCTACCAAATGTCATTTGTGTTTTGAATGTACTCTCCAGTGGATTACCATTATACTTGTTCAAGTTGTCTTCATAATACAAGGATCCAAACACGTCATCTATAGATAATGATGTTAAATCCTTAGATTTTTCAATTGCAACTACAATATTATCAAATTTTGGAGGCAAACTTCTTAAAATCTTTTCTACAACTTTCTAATCAGTAAGCTCATTTGTAAATTCTCTTCTAAGTGCTTGCAATTTAATAATCTTTACCTTACTTGTACCTTGATATGCAGTCTCAAGAATGTCCCAAGCTTGCTTGGCTATAATAGTTGGCTTAATTTTTCCAAGAACGGAGTCATCCAGTGCTTGTCCAATAATCTACAAAAAAAAAATTATTCTTCTACCTATTCTCATCAAGCTTTTTCTTTTGAATAGTATTTAAATTAAACTCATCTACAGGTTCAACATAACCATTTAAAGTTATATCTAATAAGTCACAAGAATCAAATATAAGCTTCATTCTAAAAGCCCAATCATCATAATTCTTTCCAGAAAACATTGGAATTGAAGACTAAAAATTCCCTAAAGCCATGTGTGAACAAAAAACTCATAAAAAAATACACAGATATACCAAACCCTAAATAAGGCAACAAGAAACTTATGGATCTCACAACAAAATGATTTGTATGTCTTTCAATCTGCTTTCTTTGTTGCAATCCTCTTTACGCACAATCCTCCGAGCTCCTCTTTTTAACCTTACTCTAATATCAATTTGATGGATGGACGGAGGCACAATAAAATGAAAACATTGAATACAATGTGTTGCAGCACAATAAAAATATATTATATTCCATTCACTATGATCTCAAATAAATACAGTATCTTTTTATAAGAAAATGTATAATATTTTAGATAAATCTAGAATTAATGAACAAGACAAAATATCTACATCCTTCTAAAAAATCCTACAACCTACACAACCAAAATATCTAAAACTAATAATCTACAAACATTTAATGATGGACGATTAATCCTAAACAGGTGACAATCTGGAGCTTTTCAAAATTTGATTACTGTCACTTCGTGAGTAAATATATGACAGTTCATTGAATATGACTAGACTTTATGAAATATTAATTTGATTTCTTACCAAGTTGATCCATCCTACATCATCGATACGAAAATATATGTGAATCATACTGTCCTGTATAAAAAAGAAAAGAAAAGGACTTCTTATATTACACAACACCATACGTTTGGGTTTACAGTTCTCGGGATTTGTTTCAAGGGTGTTCTGTGGTTTTCATGAAATGGCTCAAAACAGTCTGTTTAACTGGTATAATTTCTTCCTTGCATCACTCCATATGTTGGTTCTACCTTACAGTAGTCGTTCCCTCGTAGCTAACAACAGAGACAGCATCACTTTGGGAGCTTCTCTAACTGGTAATCAGAGCATACTCTCTAAAAATGGCACTTTTGAATTAGGGTTCTTTTCTCTTAATGGAACAACTAACTGGTACATAGGCATCTGGTATGCCCAAATCTCTGAAAGGGCCATTGTTTGGGTGGCTAATAGAGAGACTCCAATCAGAAACAAACCAGGCATTTTGAACCTGTCATCACAAGGCTATCTCGAACTCTATGATTCACGTGGGCGATCAATTTGGTCGACAAAAATGAACCAGAAAGCAATAGCCTCCAGAGCTACGATATTGGATTCTGGTAGTTTTGTTATGTTGGATTCCAGCAACATTTCTGAGATTGTGTGGGAGAGTTTCTCCTATCCAGGAAACACGTGGCTTCTTGGAATGAAGATGTGGAAAGGCATGAATTTAACTTCATGGAAGAGTTCATTAGATCCGGTACCCGGACCTTTTTCTTTAGAAATGGATCCAGCCCCAAACAAGACACAGTTTTTGCTGCTGTATAACAACAGTATTACTTACTGGAGCAGCGGAGAGTGGGTTGGTGACCATTTCAGTGGCATGCCAGATATGGAGACCAAGTTCAAATCTGAAATTCTTAAAACACTCTTTGTAAGAATATCTCCCACAAAGATGTACTTCACCTATATTCAAATATCGAAATTTGATACTATCATGCAGCGTTTAGTCCTGTACGAAACGGGAGACATGCGAGCTTACTATCGAGTTCATAACAGCAGCTGGAATGACATCTGGTCTGTGCCAAAAGATCTGTGCCTTGTTTATCGTATGTGCGGGGCTTACGGAGCATGCAACAGCAACAATTTCCAGTTCTGCAGCTGCCTCGATGGCTTCCATCCGAAAGACAACCGCGCTTGGTATTCACAAGAATGGTGGCTAAGCGGATGCCTTCGTAGCAGCCCTCTCCAATGCTCCCCTACCAACGGTACCACCACAGATGGGTTTCTGCAAAAGATTTACATATCCTTGGCAGAACAAGATGCTGTTCTATATTCTCAACACACAACTCCCCAAACATGCAAAACTGCATGCCTAGAAAATTGTTCCTGCACAGCCTACGATCTCGCTAATTCTGCTCACCCCATTTGCAGGATGTGGTTTGGCGATCTATTCAACATTCGCGTTGCATCTAACACCCAACCTGTTTTCTTTCGTATGACAGCTTCTGATTTGCAACAATCCAGTGGAGGAAGTGACGGAGGTCATGTGCTCTCTATTTCACTTCTGATAGGCGGTGCTCTTGTTCTTGTTTTGGCTTTCCTTTTTTTAGGGTTTCTTCTTGGGAGGCGGCGAATTGCTACAGAAGCTGAGGTACTTCCTTCTTCGCTCAGGACATTCACTTACAAGGAGCTGCGAATTGCTACCAACAATTTCAGGGACCAGTTAGGAAAAGGAGCATTTGGGTATGTCTTCAAAGGGTCTCTCCCAGACAACACGCTTGTTGCAGTTAAAAAATTAGAGGGTTCTAAACAGGTAGAAAAGCAGTTTCGCGCAGAAATAAGCACCATCGGAAACATACAGCATGTGAATCTGGTCAAGCTTTGTGGGTTTTGCACACAAGGGTCCCAGAGGCTGCTGGTTTATGAGTACATGCCCAACGGATCTCTCAATTCCTATCTTTTTCCTGAATCAGAAAAGCTGTTGGACTGGAAGACACGATTCCAGATCGGTCTAGGCATTGCGAGGGGCTTAGTTTATCTCCACGAGGAATGCAGAAATCAAATCATCCACTCCGATATAAAGCCCGAGAACATTCTCCTGAATAATGATTTCACAGCAAAAGTGGCTGATTTTGGGCTAGCGAAGTTAATCGGGAGAGATATTAGTAGGGTTTTGACAACCACCAGAGGAACTCGCGGTTATATTGCCCCGGAGTGGCTGGGAGGATTAGCAATCACTTCAAAGGTAGATGTGTACAGCTTCGGCATGATGTTATTTGAGATAATATCGGGGAGGAGAAATTCGGACATGGCGGAGAAGGAAGAGACGAAGCAGTACTTTCCGTCATGGGCTGCAGCTCAAATTCACAAGGGTAACTTGATGAGTATCGTGGATGAAAGAATTGCAGAGGATGCGGATGTTGAGGAGGTGAAAAGAGCCGCTTTAGCAAGCTTGGTATGCATTGCAAGGGATGAGAATGAGAGGCCAAGCATGGCTCAAGTTCTCCTGATGCTCCAAGGAAAGATGGATGCCGATCCACAAGTGGTCATGAGATCATTGCAGTATCTAAGAGGCCTCTACTAGATTTGCGTTATTATTGCTTGCTGTTGTACAGTTTGATGACTTATATTAGAACTAAAGTTAATGCTTGATTTGGGCAGGGAATAAAGTAGTACTTTTCCTTTTCCGTGATTATGTAAGTTACATGGCATATAGAAATATTTATTGTAAATAGAGAGCTTGTTCTTAAAATGAATTTGTAACAATCAGTTCTGCAGCCAAATTTCACATGAAGG
Organism: Cupressus sempervirens; assembly: GCA_028749045.1. Taxonomy (NCBI): domain Eukaryota; kingdom Viridiplantae; phylum Streptophyta; class Pinopsida; order Cupressales; family Cupressaceae; genus Cupressus; species Cupressus sempervirens. The sequence continues at coordinate 761,306,568 of CM053789.1, read as the reverse complement.
ATCATACTGAAAATGTTACATGTATAACATAAAACCAGCAATCACGTGGTTGGAATGAGCTTTATTTTATACCAAATTTATTATTATGAATGATTATCACCTATTAAATTTAGGTGATACTTATAAAGATAAAGTTGTAAAAGATGAGTTTATACATATTAAATTTAGGTGATATTCATAAAATTATAAATTATTAAGTTCCACTAAACACTCATATATTCTAAATTTTGATTGTATCATATATATATATATAATGTGTAGGAAATCTATTAGGTATTACATTATAATATGAAGAATTCTATAAGTAATACATTTTTTATCGAAGATTCTAAGATTAAACTTTACTTGTATAAGACCACTGAAAAATGTGACCATAGGAAGATATATAGATGGAAGTAATGAATAAGGAAAAACAAACCTACATTTATCAATAGCATATTAGATACAATCATCTAAATTTTTTTATGGCTAATATAGGTAGCAATTTGTCAATGTCCTTGACATCTTGAATTATATTTTAACAAAATCTAGCTAGCCATTACAAATTTTAATGCATTCCACTAATGTTAAATCTTTGTATAAATAGGTAGTAGGAAATTCATGCTATTTGCTTGCAATTACAAATTTTGAGGGGAAAAAAATCTAATACTTAGTTCCAAAAGATTTATGCCATCAAATGTTACAAATTTTAAATACAAAAATACACTAAACAGTCTAAATAGTTGTTATGTTGTGATTGAAAGCATGCACAACTATTTAGAACTAAATATTACTCTTTAGGGGAATGAAGCATGCTTGGAAATGTCAATATGCAAAATAAAACACCTTGTTTTAGCTCTAAAAAAAATAAAACCTAATGAAAGATTCAGTTTGTGCATTAGATCCTTAGAAAATAGAGAATATAAAATTTAAATTAAAAAAATTCCTTCATTATTAACTATATTTTATTTTATCCCATATTTTGAACTTTTAATATGTAAAACACGTCTTTAATGTATTTTGTAGACTCTTTTAATCTTGCATTTGAAAGGGAACGGTGAACATCTATAGTTTTATAACGAGTTCCAAGAGTTATTTGGTGACTTTTATGTAATTTTTCATATCATTTATTTAAATATTGATGCAAAGGAAAGGCCTTTAACATCAAAAATAGTCAATACTTGGAGAGGTTCTCACTAACCCCCAACATAGATGTGTTTTATGTACTCTTCCATAAACCACTACTATGGACCAACTTAGGGATCTTTGAATATACATGCCTTAGAATCTTAAAAATTAATGGGAAAACTTTTTATGTGTTCTAAAAGATCATTTACAACTCTGTTTCATTGACCAACACAATTCAATGTCACATTTATACAAATAAAATATAATTACTTATGTTAGGGGAAAATCCTTTTGATCTAACATGTATGCAAACATACAATGTCATGAACAAACTCTTAACACTAGCTTATTGGGAGTCTTTCAACATTCTTAGAAATGATTATTTAGTTGTTTAATAAAAGACACCACTCATTAATTCAAACTTTGTATACATTGTCCCATTGGACTATCAACTTTTCCTTTCAAGGAACAAGAGAATATACCAACCAATATTTAATGTCTTGATACACATAGCAATCCTAAAAGACACTCCATACATAGCCTATGAACACATGTATTATGTACCTACAAACTAACCTTATATTTGCTTGATAAAACCCTCCATTTTGATCCTACAAACTATTAATGATTGTTTCAAACAGACACGGCCACTTTCAAAATGCAGAAACCTAAAATCCAAACACTACAACTTGGAGATTTTGAAAAACATATCAACTTATACGTCTCTGCCAATTTTTATTAGTGTCTGTTGTACCAATCAAGAGAAATAAAATAAATTTATCAAACTGAAAAATCCTTAGTATTATTATAAAACCTTCAAATACTTAAAGGTCGATAAAGAAAAGGTAAGATGTGTATAAACCAAAAGAACATTTCGAACCATGAGAAAAAAATAACAAATAATGCACAAAACAAGGAGTTCTTCTTCTTCTCAATCTCCAACTCTTAAACTTCAGCTAGAATTACATGATTATATGTTTTTAGGGATTCTCTAACTTCCCAACTAACTACAACCTCGTATTTTAACTCTAATGACATTTTGAAAATTTTGTAACTGTGCAACTTTGGCAATTTTCATAATTTGTAACTAAGTGAACTAAAATGGACTTAAATGACCTTATTAATTAAAAGGAAAGCAAATAAAGACACAAATAAAAGTTTTATAATATGACTCAAAATGATACCCTATATCATATTTTCCAGAGAGAAAAGATTCAAGTCCATGAGTTGGATAAAGGTCTATAATATTGTTTATCTTGGACTCTTACAATATATGAAGTTGATGTTGGATGTGTTGTTCCAAATCCTCTGTGTTTTCATGCACTTCTTTCAAACTTCATAATACCCATTTCATCTTTACCTTTGGTCTCCCTAATGATTTTCAATAACCCTTACTTATCTTCCACATGGAACACAAATTAGAATTTATTTTCAAAATTTTTTCCCTTTGACCTTGTTTCATTATTTTCATCTCTAACTCTATCTAGCAACATGACTACAACACCTAGGATATTATCATTAAATTGTACAATCAAGGTGTCAAACTTAAATTTCTAATATGCTTTTTCTTTTAAAAAAAGGTATGTGATACCTAAAACAAGCCCTCTAGATAATATATTTCATCTTGATCATTCCAATTTGAATATGTATTGGTTAGGTGAATTGAGGCACCTTGTAATAAAAAATTATTTATTTTCCTCTATAGCAACTTATATATCTACACTCCCACTTTAATATACATGATCAATACTAAGATTTTTACTTCCATATACTTTTTCAATGATATATTTCATGGGTTATCTATCTTCTCTAACTTCATTTTGTGGCAACTCCTTTGTGTATGTTGCATGTCCTTCTGCAGCATTGACCAATGCTCCATTAAATTTTATTCCATCTTTGACTTCCAAATAAGTCATCTTATTGCATCTTCTTTCTAAAATAATAATTTGTATGGGATACTTCACCTTCTTTCTCATTGGCCAATGGAACATATTTTATTGGCACAATTCCTCAATATATCAGCATGCCTCCCTAATACATTACTTGATTTTATTTTAAACTATTTTTTCTTAATCATCTCTTTCTCTCTCTTCTCTTTTCTTGATGTCTTCTTGTGATACATAACCTATGTTTCTTTCCTTTTCTTCATTGCCTAGTCTTTTGGAATCTAGGATCTTTTCTCTTCAAGTTGTCAAAAACAATGCACAAACTTTGATTTTTTCTCTTGCCTAGATCTTTGGTATTTGGTATCAAAATATAATACAAAGAAAGGACCTTTAACATGATAAATGTTCGATCATAAAGGTTATCATTAACACCAACATAGGTGTAGCTTAAGGAATTTTTCTCTTGCCTAGATCTTTGGTATTTGGTATCAAAATATAATACAAAGAAAGGACCTTTAACATGATAAATGTTCAATCATAAAGGTTATCATTAACACCAACATAGGTGCAGCTTATGAACTCTTCCTTAGACCACTAATGTTGGCCTATTTAGGGATCTACGAACATAGATTCCTTGGACTCTTTAAAATACATGGACAATATAGATGTAATGTGGATTAAAAGATTAGATGCAACTCCCTTTCATTGACCTACACAATGAAATTACACACATGTACAAAGAATCTTGAATTGCTCATGTAAGGATTTGGTAATCCTTTTGATCTAATCATAACACAAACATATAGTTCCATTCTAAAGTCCTAATGTAGGCTTATGGAGATTCTTTCAACATTCTGAGAAACGATTCTCCATTGGTTTAATAGAAGACATGATTTATTGATTCAAAATTTGTCTAAACTTCCCCATTAGACTATCAACTCTTCACTTTATAGGAATAAGGTAACATTCCCAACAATTTAATGCCTTGACATTTGGATTAGGCATGTAAGATGTTCCATACATGCCCTACCAATACATATATTATGCACTAAAAATGTGATATTCTTTGTTTGATAAAACACTCTATTATTTATCCTACATGCTATCAAACACTATTTTAATTCAAACAGTCAATTTTAAGATGTGTAAACCTTAACTTCAAACCCTACAACATAGGGATATTAAAGGATATGTCAACACTAGATTTTCCAAGGTATATCTATGTTATTATTTATTTTTTATAGGCTTTTGTATTATTTTCTCCTAGTATTATTTTTTGTTAATTAATCTAGAGTATTGATTGTTATAAATAAAATAATTTTTTTATTCTATGAATTTACTATGCAAATAATCCCTAAATCGGTTATGAAAAATTAAAATGGTATTACAACTAGAAAATATTAATATACAAAGCCAAGATTTGTCACACGAATTTTAGAGTAAAATAAATCACATTTTTGTCTTTAGTTTATTTTGTGGATATGGTCACCAATGTTTGAGATGAAGATAGAAAAGCACAAGGTGTGCAATGGTTATTCTCTTGAGATATATGCCAAGAATATTTTTTCCTATAAAGAGAATAGATATGAAGGGTTGAGTCAAGGTTATTCTACTAATATATTTGATCACTACATATTAAGCATTATTACATCAACATTGGTATATATTCTCCATTGTTACATCTACTTCTACTACATGTTAGCATTCTTTCTTTTATCTCTTTTAATTATAAGGTTGATTCCTCAAATGGAGCTTAACCAAGGCAAGACACTTCCCACTAAAAATTTTACCCCTCTCTTGTGAGCAAGTGCAAACTTACATCTTTTCATATTGGTTTCATGATTCTAAGGTTTCAAATTTTGCATATTTTTTGTATTTAAATTTTCTTTGATGAGTAGGTTGATGTGAACCTTGATCTAAACCTTAAGTTGACCTAGAGCATAAGTCAACCTAGACCCTAGGAGTTGACCTTGACCTGAGGCTTCCATATTTTTTGGGTTTGTAGATTCTAGCATGTAGGTTATATATCTCATTCAATTTCAATTTTCACTTTAGTTTGACAACCCACTTGTAGGTTTCTATTTTGGTAAGTATCTCTTCGCTATTTTTCATTTATGGTGAAGGGTACTCCGCTTAATACCAAAAAGACATAATAGAAATATAAAAAATAACAATATAGCATATCATTAGCAACTTAAGTTATTCATTCATCACTTAGTTCTTTGTTATGTATATGATCATGACTAACAAAAAATAAAAAGAAATAAATAGCATGCATCACACATATATGACACCAAGATTTAATGTGGAAACCTAATTTGGAAAAAACCACCAAGAAACATGCTACCACTTTTCACTTTTTTGAAGTGAGTTTGGTGAAGATTTGACCCTATTAAAGGTTACAAAACACACTATTAGGTGTGATCTTTTAAAGGATTTTATCACCCTGTTAGGAGTGGCTTGATTAGAGAACTTTGGATCTTTCAATTAGAATGGCAGCTTGATTAAAAAATTTAAAATTACTATTAGGTCAACCTTGATTAAAGGATTTTGATTGCCACAATGTTTAGAAAGTAATGACAGGTTTGATCTATTAAGATACAACTTATTTTGAAAATTCAGATCTCCATTCAGCTTATTTGTTAGTTAATTAACTGGACTTCATTAACATCTCCTTCCATAATATGCTTTGCATCCCTTCAAGCAATCATGCTTCACCAATCTTCTCACTTTCCTCTTCTACTCTATTCTTCACAAGTTCTCCACAAAAAAATGTCAGTCAATAATGAACCAACCTTGGAGAACATCTCTTATGTCTCCTTAAATAGGTAGCTTTGATCTTTTGCCACTTAAACATCACCATAGATCATAGGGTTTGATCAGATTCAAAGAATCTATCCATATTTTTGTCCTTCTGCTTCTTTCTTGATACTTTTATAAACTTCTTATTTAATCCTTTCCTCTGATTGCATAACAAACTTAATTCATGCATTAAATTAGCTAACTCATCAATCCTTATAATCCATGCATTTTGACCAATCTAAAATTTCAACTATGTCACCCTCAAACTTGGCTCTTTCACAAATTGTTGTTTTGTTAACACTCCATCATCATTGTATTCTTCTTTTCAATTAACACTATGTAGCTTGATCTCTCCTATTCTATCTTGTTCAACTTTCACTAGCTTTCTCAATCTTTACTATGCTCGATCACTTCTACATTTTCTTCGTCATCTTTCTCAGCCATAACTATCACTCAATTGATACTATTTGCTCAAATATTTCTTAAGTTCCTAAATATTTTGCTTCATTATCCTAGTAAAATTATCACTCGGTCAAGCTTAGTGTTATACTCAACATCTTGTCAAAGACTAACTAATCAAGTGCCCATTTTAATTCCAACATACATACTCCTCTTTACTCAACAACTTCGCTAGTTCGTCTAGTTATCTCTCTTTTCAAATCCTCTACATCAAACAACATATATGGCACTCTACACTATTAGTAAATGTCTTACCAATAAATTTGACATCAACGACAACATAACAATTGTTCCCATTTTAGTTTCCAACACTCCAATGCGAATTCAAGGTGGGCATGTTACACTTGATGAAGTGATTTTGATCCCTAGTTAAGACACAAAAAAATTAACTTATGATTAGATGAAAGCATTATGTGAGTTGTTAGCAAGGAAGGCCAAGAAAGAGGAAATGAGAAGAGAACATGAGCATAAACAAGTATTGCATGAAATCAAGGATATATTTCTCAAAACCATTGATGTAGAAAACTTGAAAGAACATGCCCTAATCATTGAACAGTTAGTTCAAATTGTAAAGAAGCTAAATGATCCTAATATAGATACAAGATAAAAACTAATCCATAGGTCAAAGAGGAAATTTGAGAATAAGGTGATGAAAAAAGTTACAACATAATTTGCAATCAAACAGGTTGAACTTTCTACCCTTGTAAATGACTATGAAAAGATAGCTCAAAGAGTAAATATATTATCTATGAATCTATGTCATATCCCATCATTTACAAAAGAAATAAGAGATCAAATGGAAAATATTGATGCTGATTTACAGTAGAGTGGGAACACATTGACCTTGGATGGAAGTTCAAGTTCAATACATTATTCCAAGTTAAGATTTTTGCAAGGAAAGCAATATGAGTTTATACAAGAGGGGTGTAAAATAAGGGTAGAAACTAAAAAAAATCAAGCTTTGTTGACACCTCATTTGGAGTTAATGCAAAGACATTTACAAATTTTCAAGGATTTGATTCAAAGTAATCAAAATTTATCTATTACAGATAATATGGTGAACTTAGCTACTAGGTTGGAGATTGAATGCCAGATACTTGAAACCCTCAAGAAAAATTGGGATACTATATTGTCTATTGTGATGAAATGACATCACCCATTTTTGGCTAAGTTTGGTATAGTTCCCAGACCCTAGATCCATGTTACCATGAGGAAACTATGACAAAAATAATGTGGAATATCATAGTATAAAGATGAGAGAGATCATAAGGGAGAAATTTTTGGATACCGAGCAATAGAGTAGTGTATATTGTTATTGCACTAAGGTATGGAGTATGCCAAAAGGGGGAGTTACAATTTTTAAGTTTTGTTATGTATTCATTTTTTTTAATGATAAGTGTTTTTGCCACTAATGTCAAAGGGATAGATTGTTGAACCTAAAGGAAATTGTATATTAGTGCAAAATACGTTGTCATTTACTAGGAAATGTTAGTCAATCATCACAATGACCAAGCCACTATACAGGTTGAGTTGTCAAGTAACAAAGTGGATAAGTTTAGTATGTGTCGAGGTAGTTATAGTTGTTGAGTGCACATAAGTGTTATGAAGAAATCCATAGTCGCCAAGCATTTTAGTTGTTGCCTAGTGATTCTGAAGGCAATACACACCAAGGAATTCAGAAGGTGGATTACATTACGATCGAGTTAAGTTTATGTTTAGGGACAACATGAAAGAACAAGCACAGCCAATCACCAAAAGCTATATGAGCTAAGTAACATAGTTTTTTGCATTTGTGTTTGGAATGGCACAAATTGATATGTAAACTATTTTGCTAAGATGGAAGTGTGTTTTTATGATTGAGGAGGTAATTGTGGAGGTAGTTACACTTTTTATAGGTGATCATTAATTACTATGTTATGTGATCAACCAATCATAAAAATGGAAAAGCCAAGAGACAAAAAGTGTGAATCTTAATCATTGATCGAGATCTAGAAATTTTATCAAATGGCTATAAAAGAAGGGTTTAAGCCATAATTTCATTTTTTTAAAGTTGTTAGAGAGACAATTATATAGTTGAAGGTGAATTGGAGCTTGAAGGACTAAGGTGACTGAGAAGTGCAGAGAGAAGATATAGCATATTTGTCACATAGAGGTGATTACAAATTGGAAAGAGAAGATATATCATCAGCAATCGAATGCAAACCAAAGAGTCATGGTACTGATTACATTCTAACCGCTATATTAGGTAAATCTCTTAACAGAGTGGTCCTAACATGGCAATTGTAAATCTCTTAACAGAGTTCTCATTATATTGTGATGTGAAAATCATGGTAGACTTAATAGTCTTGTAAGCTCTAACTAGGGCAAACCCCTCATAGGATAGATCATCGTAAGTGATGAAACAATGTAGACCTAAGATGGACACTTTATTGTTGTTGTAGTGAAGACTTTGTGGGTGACATCCCTACCACAATTTTACCTTCACCTTGGAGGGTTTTTGCATTACCACATCTGGAGTTATGTATTGATTATGTGTTTATGTGTTATACATGTTATTAGATGTTAGATCTAATATTACATGTTTATATATGGTGATGCATAGTTAAGGTTAAGGTTAAGGCTAAGATGAATGGTGAATTAATTTTGAATGTGATTCAAGTTTGAAGTGGTAAAAGTTTTATAGATCTTAATTTTCCCTCCCCCTTCCCCCCTTTTCCACTAGATTTCTAATAAATCTCCTTAATGACACTCCTTGGAAGTTTTATAATACTACCATACGACTCAGGCAAGGTGACCCCCTTTCTCCCTACTTATTTATCATTGTGGTTGAGGTTCTAGGGAGAAATTTTATGGTTGTGGATGAACAGGGACAGATGAAAGGGAATGCGCTTAGTAGTGATGGAAAGATAGAATCTCTCTTTACCTTCCTACAAGGTATTCATGTCTATTTTTAATCCTTATTTAAAATTTAGGGACACTATTGAGAAAATTTGGCACAATTTTTTGTGGTAGGAGTGGAGGAGAAATCCAAGATAAGACTTGTGGCCTAGGAGGAGGTACCCAAACCCAAATCCCAAAGGGGCTTTAAATTGAGAAGAGTTTTTGATCTTAACAGGGCTCTTATGGCTAAAGTTGGTTGGATGTTGATTTGTAATGATGTGGGATGGTGTAGAATTATGAAGGCTAGATACCTTAAAGGCTCACCTTTCCAATACCAGTTATTTAGTAATGATCTCCCAAATGGATCAAGGATATGGAACAACATTGTCAAGAGCCATAAAATTCTAGGCAAGGGAGTGAGATTGGTGTTTGGAAATGGGAACATCGTCAAATTTTGGGAGGATAATTGGGTGGGTGATAATCTTCTCTACCAAATCCAGTATAATATTGTGAGGAATGATAGAATGAATCATTTTGGTATATGGTTATGTAACTATGTAGATAACAACTAGAAAATTGGTGAAAACTTGAACAAGATATGAAAAACCATATTTTAGTCCAAGAGCTTCAAGACAAAGGAACCCAAATTCTACCCTTTCTAGTTGAGGACTTAATTTGGGAATTAAATGGCTCTAGATAGTTCAATGTCAAATCTTCCTAGAATGCTATTATTTACCATGAAGAGTATAGGGATTGGAAACATGTGTGGAATCTAGGTATACTCCCTGAGATTAATTTCTTTTGGTGGGTGGCAGTTCATGGTAGTGTCCTCACTATGGACAATCGCAAAAGGAGAGGATTCCAATTAGTTAATCGGTATGTGTTATTCCATAAAGAGGAGGAATATATTGCTCATCTCCTAATAAATTGTACCTATGCTAGTAAGGTATAGAAGAGAGATCTTTAATAGGTTTGGGATCCAGTGGGTTTTAATGGTAATCTCCAACAATTTATCCTAGACTAGGAACCTTTGTCTGTTCACCCCCTTATTAAGAAGTTAAGGAAGTTGTTGCCCCTATATGTGTGTTAGCACTTATGAAAGGAAAGGGAAAAAAAGATCTTTAGATATAAGCCTTCTCTCCCCTTGTTTACTCTATAAATCACTATTAATCTACTAAGGGAATGCACCCCTTGTAGCGATGGAAGACTCCACCCCATCCTCCCACAATTAATTATCATAATATTGTAGACAATAGGGGACTGCTTGATCTTATTTCCAAGTTTGACAACTCCAAAGTTATGACCACGAGGAAACTAAAATGGAAGTTGCCCCCACCTCCTGGTATAAACTCAACTTTGATGGATAATCTTGGAATGGTTCTACTACTACAGGAGGCATAATTAGGGATGATAAAGGTAATCTAATAATTTATTTCACTAGAAATTGTGGTTAGAATACCAACAACTTTGCAAAATTCATGGGGTTATTTTGGGGAGTTAAGTCTACCACCTCAGTTGGGCTTTAAAACTTGATTGTGGGGGGCAACTCTCGAGTCATTATTGAGGGAGTAGAGAGACAAAGTAAAACTAATTAGAAATTTTCCTCAATAATCAATGATGTCCATATCTTTATATCAATATTTTGGGAAGTTTCTATTTAGCATATTTACCAGGAAGGAAACTAGGTGGTTGATGCACTAGTGGCGATTAGCCATGAGGTTGTTGTCATGTGTAACTAGGTTAATATTGATGACCTTCCAGATAACATGCATGCCTTGATGGAAAAATAAATAAATTAACCTTTATGGGGTCAATCATTTATTATTATTTTGATCCCCTTTGGGTAATCATTATTTTGGTTGCCTTTTTAAAAGGTAATATGGGTCAAAGTAACTCTCATAAATTTAGAAAGACCATAATTGGCCCTAGATATGGTTATCCACTTTTAAAGTATTTTGGCAAAAGATGGGGCATCGCCATAGGTAAGATCTGGTAGGATTTTGTCAAGGAAAAAAGATGAGATTTTTATATTATAATGATACAATTACTCTTGGCAAAGGTATATATGGCTAGTATCAAAGGGGATGTATTTGGACCCATCATGATACTTGGTGGTCTATGCTCATGCCTTACAATAATCAAAGATATTACTTGAGGATTTATCATTTTCTCTTTTATCATTTGAATTATTTCTTGCCATTTCCATACCGTGTTGTGGGAAAGGTGGGGTAATGTCAATTTCTTCTAGGTAATTCACTATAAATTTGAGAGAGAATAAAGTTATAGATGGGAATCATGTTCACATTGAGTCAAATACCATTGAGGAATGTAATGAAGCTACTTATAGTTACCTTAAGGAGGGTGGATTTATGTTATACATGTAGTGTATTCAAGGCTATGATGATGTTGTTTCCATGCAATTTGTCAATTCAAGGAATAATAGGAGGATGAAAGTTAATGGGATCCCTTTTAAGATCAACAAAGAGGTCATTGTGAAGGTAGGAAATGGAGAAAGCAAACAAGGGTCTCAAATGAAGTTAGACTCAACCAATTCTTCCATCCTGATGATAGTTTGAGTCATGAAGGTGGTGGGTTTGTGAAAGTGAACCTATCAGATCCCTAGAAAGAGGTATGTTACGACATTATATGTTATATGACTTTCAAGGGTAGGTTTCAGATTTTTCACTAATACCATTTTCCCATCTTGAACCACTTTAGAAACTGTGACCTTATTTCATTCCCCTACCTTATTCTACATTCTATGAAAGACAACATCCTCAAGGTTAGGAAGAAGATGAAGGAAAGAAAACCCTATATTGTCCTTTACAAGGCTTTAATGTTTAAACTATATCATTTCTACAGAGACCTTTTCCCTCTCCATCCTATCAATTTCCAAGTTATTTTACCCAACCTTACTATCTCCACCTCGACCCATCAAGTCTCTATCGAGGTTGTGTCCATTGTTGAAACCAAACACCCTAAGCCCTTCCCTCTACAAATGCTCAAACAAATTAAAATGGAGAAGGACATTCATATTATGAATTATAATGTAGAGACAAAAGGTGGTAGAAGGAGGTCCCTCGAGAATAAGAAAAAACCATTGCAAAAGGAGCCCAAGGCCAAGCATGATCGTCATGCTAGTTTGGATTCTACTAGTATTGGAAAGGAGAAAGCCCCCTTAGAAAAGAAAAAAAAAAGGCTAATAGAAAGAGATACATTGAGGATAATCAAGAACATATGACTAGTGATGATACCTTCAAGAATAATCCCCCTGAAACATCCAAAAGGGTAGGGGACAAGGGAGACACTACTACCTCCCCTCCTCGCTAGCATTAGAAAAGTAAATAGATCTTGGAAAATGACTCCCAAGTGACCCCCATAGATTATACCCAGATCTAGAAGGAGGAGTATACCACCCTAGAGAAGAACATCAAGAAGATGGAGAAGAGACAAGAGTTGTGGAAGAGAGGTTTCATGATGTGGCCAGGTTTTTGGATCGATTTATTCATTTTTTGGCTTTGACCCTTCACCTACTTCATGCTAGAAAGATGATCTTACTTCTGCAGTGAGGGTGAACATCACAGGTTCCTTATACAAGTTTCTAGCAAATGACTAGTTGTAGCTACTATTGGACAATTTGTAGGGGAAGGAGAAAAACATAGAGGGCTATCTCTCTATTTTTTTATAGGTTATTTTGTTATGTTTTTTGCTTCAGCACTTGGCCCAAGTGGGCTCTTTTTATGGTGTTTTTCTAGACTCTATTTTATTACTAATTTTGTTTATATTATGTTTATAGCTACTAATAGTTTTGTTAGATTTTGGGATACTATGGTTAGGGGGTTTTTAAGATAAAGAAAGGGGCTAGGATAAGTATTTATTGTATTTGACTTTATACTATTTTTCAAAATTTTGTTTTTGGGTTTGTCCCATTTTTTTGTTGAGTGAAGGGCACAATTTTCTCATGTGGTTGGCTCTCTTTCCTACATAAAAGAATGTGTTGATCCCACTCAAAATTGCAAGGGGACATGAGATGACTTGATATTTTAAGTCAAAATAAATGTCCTTAGGTAGTTCAAGACTTGAGTTTAAAGAAATAAGAAATATGGCATTTGTATGAGGAAGTAGTTGGTTATCAATTTTATCGATTCTGAATACATTCTTGATTGTTTCGAGTTCTTGGGAGATAATAGTCAACAGAAATGTAGGTAAATTCATAATAGTTATCCATTGTGCACAAGATAATTCAGAGATCTCATCTTGGGTAGCTTTGAGAGACCACGATAATGCCCTAAAATCTAAAGCATTGGTTGTCTAAAATTATCTTCTTATGGTTTCCTTTTGGCTATTAGGGCTTACCATAAACATTAAAAAAAGCCCTCCTCCACTATTCTAAAGTACGAAAAAATGCAAACCCTAACTATTTCCCCAAATGACATGTAACCATTCATTCATATAATTGCAACAAGGGAGATTGGAAAGTTCCCTTGTTGCAATTATATGAATGAATGGTTACATGTCATTTGGGGAAATAGTTAGGGTTTGCATTTTTTCATACTTTAGAATAGTGGAGGAGGGCATTTTTTAATGTTTATGGTAAGCCCTAATAGCCAAAAGGAAACCATAAGAAGATAATTTTAGACAACCAATGCTTCAGATTTTAGGGCATTATCGTGGTCTCTCGAAGCTACCCAAGATGAGATCTCTGAATTATCTTGTGCACAATGGATAACTATTATGAATTTACCTACATTTCTGTAGAAATTTTTTTAACCTTGAACTTTTAATGTCTATAGTAATGACAATTTGCATATAAGGTTTGATAATGAAGTTATCAATAGGCAAAACCTTACCTCTATTGTTTCCATGCTCATCTTGATTAGAACCTCATGCTTGTTGCTTGAGGAAGTGGGCTAAATGAGTATTGTTGAAGTGTCCTCAAGTGCATCTCTAAAAGTCTTAGGCATGCTTCCCTCCTCATTCCTATTCTATGAGTTTAATGTACTCATTGTTAGGTGATGTTGTCCCCATATATAGGCAAAATAAATGGTGTCTTTAATGTTACAAATGACAATCTTAAGTATTAAAGATGACAACTTTCCACCTATATAGAAGGTCTCATTGATTTCTATGCTCAGTGTATTGCAAAACAATCATACAAAAAACTTTTCAATAACTTAAACTTTAAAACAAGTCATAAATTTTATTTTAACTAATTATATATTATAGATAAATTTATTTTATAATTATTTAAAAAGAATGAATTTACTGTAATAGTTTCAAATTTTACTGTTCATTCTTTACCAAGCTAGTTGCCACAACATTACATTCAAACGTGACAGTAAATGTACATTTTGCAAATGACGAATACAGTGGTATCATCCAAAATTGTCTGTTAAAAAGGAAAAATGGAAATCAAATTTGGACAGCTATAACTCAAATAAAGTTCTAAAGTGGTAAGACAGTCAATTTTTAGTATATGATGTTTATATTCAGTCATCTTTAGATCCAATCTGAAACATATTATGTGTATAAAATAGCTAAAATAATTTTTTAGATATTAAAATATTTCACAAATAGACGGATAAAGATTTTAAAAATTACACATCACCAGTTTCAATCGTTGAATCAAAGTCTTGAAAGACGAAAATGATTGCTTATTTTCTTCTACAAGAACACGGTCAGTGACTTAACCATTTTTCTTCCGCGTGCGTAGACTTTGTTTTACAAGTGGCCGTCTCACGAAATGACTTTTCACTTACCACACATTTCTTCGCAGGAAAGATTGGACAAATTTGTAGAACAGAAAAACCCAACTGATTTTCGAACACCAGTTCTTTACTATGTTAAAATCCTACGCACCATAAAACTTAAGCTGTAGCGCGTGAATTGAATATGAATATATGACATTAATTCATGATGAACTGATTGTAGACAAATACATGATATGACTTGACTCTGTGGAATTCCAGTGCCGTGTCATAATCTAGAATCTGATATTCTGGAATATCAACAAAATTTCTGAATTCTTGAGTATATAATATTGTTAATATGTACAAATATATGACAATAAATAACTTAGACATTTAAGAAATTAGGGCCTTGGCATATATAAAAATATGATAATCAACGATCAGACATTCTAGAATATCAAAAAGTATGCATTTTCAGGTCTACTGTCCTGTCGAGTCTAATCATATGACAGTTATTGAATATGACTCAATTTTATTAATTTTACAAGTTTATCCATTCAAGACCTAAATATTAACATGAAAATAAAACTTACTTTTACAAGTTTATCCATTCAAGACCTAAATATTAACATGAAAATAAAACTTTCTGTACTTTGTAAAACCAAAAATGGTTTCTAGAAATAGGCACCAAACTTGTGGGTAATTCTAGGGTGTTTGAGATCTCCTTGAAATGGCTCAAAACAGTCCGTTTAAGTGGTATTTCTTCCTATAAGCGCTCTATATGTTTCCTATTGTTATATATCTGTTGCTGTATATGACATTCTATAGTTTCATAAATAAACATACAATACTCTATGATTTGATATTCAAGAATATGAAGAAAATTGTTATTAAGTCTATTATTTGAAGGTAGGTAGAGACAGAGAAAACTAAAACAAAATAAGAAATTTTTATATTATTGCTTCTTTGTCTTATGATTACATCCATTACAACTGCATCTATTTATAGAGGTCTGAGAAAGATCTAGAACCATGCATATTCACAGTAGGAAGGATCTGGAATTCATCAGTCAAAAACACATGTAAAAAGTGGAAAGGAAATAGTGTACATGGAAGGGCAGTGAGAAGTTTCCATATTAAATATGGTAGTTGAGATATTATGCCAAAGTCTAGATCATCGGCAGCAGTGGAAATTACCACATGCCAACACTCTCCTCTAATTTCTACCATTAATTACATCAAAGTTTACAATATTTATTTGGTTTCTTACATATTCAAATTGTTCTTATGCTAATGCCTTTGTAAATATATCTGCCAACTAATCTTCGGATCTACAATACTCCAAGCTGATTTCTCCATTATTGACCAATTCTCAAATAAAATGATATCTAGTATCCATGTGCTTTGTCCTCTTGTGAAAAACATTATTCTTTGATAGTGCAATGGTGGACTTGTTATCACAATAGATTGTAGTAGACTCATCTTGCTTGTGCATTAGATCTTTCAAGACTCTTTGCATCCATACTGCTTGAGATGTTGTTGATGTACTAGCTACATATTCTACTTCAACTAAAGATATAGTCATGACAGGTTGCTTCTTTGATGCCCATGCTACAATACTTGTTCCAAGATGAAATGCATATCTAGATGTGCTCTTTCTATCATCAATACTTCTGCAAAGTCACTGTCAGTATATCTAACCAACTGAAAATCATCTAAAAATATATATATTATGCCATAATTTAGAGTCCCCATAGTGTATCTCAATATTCTCTTTCCTGCTTGACAATGTGAGTTTTTAGATGAATCCATAAATCTAGAAATTACACTCAGTGCATACATAATATCAGGCCTAGTTGTTGTGAGATACATCAAACTACCAACCAACTTTTTCAATTGAGTAGAATAAAATTTAGTCTCATTATCTTCTCTACTTAATTTTGTGCTCATTGTTATAGGTGTAGAGACTGGACTGCAATTTACCATTCTAAACCGTCTCATAACATCTTGTGTATATTTATTTTGACAAATGAAAATACCCTTGTCATTTTGTGTTACTTGAATACTAAGAAAATATTTCATCAAACCCAAATCCGTCATATCAAATTCTTTCTTCATTGCCAATTTAAACATATATCAATGGAAAGATTACTAGTAAAGATCAAATCATCAACATACAAGCAAACAATCAAAATTTTTCCTTCCTTACTGACTTTGGTGTATAGTGTTGGCTCACTAGTGCTCCTAATGAATCCATTCTCAATCATGTATGAATCAATTTTTCTATACCATGCCCTTGGTGCTTGTTTCAACCCATAGAGTTCCTTCTTCAACCTATAAATCTTGTGTTTGTGTCTTTTGATTTCATAACCTGGTCGTTGTTGCACATAAACTTCTTATTCCAAATACCCATTTCAGAAAGTTGATTTTACATCCATTTGATAAACCAACAATTTGTTTTGAGCTGTAATAGCTAGTCTCATTCTAATAGTATCTAGTCTAGCTATGGGTGCAAAAGTTTCATTATAATCAACTCCATATTCTTGTGCAAACCTTTAGCTACTAATCTTGCCTTATATTTATCAACTTCTCCATTTGCCTTATACTTAGTTTTATAAACCCATTTTACACCTATGCATTCTTTATTTTTAGGCAAATCAACTAGTTTCCATGTATTATTTTTATCAATAGATTTCATTTTTTCATTCATTGCATTAATCCATTGTTTTTCCTTGATTGCATCTTCAAAATATATAAGGTCTTGAGTAAATAAAGAAAAATTTGATTGTAAATCTATTCTATCCCCTTGTTCATAAATCTCTTACAAATTTTCAGTTTTATTTTTCTTAATCCTTGATCTCAATGATGCAAGTATAGGATTAGAGTCATTACTTTTGGACTTGAAGATTCTCCTCGCCCATCTTCCATTTGTTTGTTATCTCCATGTGTACTTCTTGAAGGAGTTCCCCCTTGCTCATTTGTTTGATCTACAATTTATTTTTTAAATACTTAAATTTCTAAGTATAGCAGTAGAATCAATTATCTCAATTAAAAATTATGATCTCCAACTTCTTACAAAACTAATCACTTAAAACAGAATGTAGCTCATAAGCACACACTCATGGAAGTGCCTCAACTTCAAAAATAAAATGCAATACCTTACTGTTGAACCAATCTCATATGTCTGCCACAAACATTGACAATGATTCCATTAAGAATTAGCACCCCTTTAAAATCACAGCATACCTTCTTTCTTGCAGCAGCAATCTATTATTTTAGCTCCAAAGTCTATCTGGATTGTGACTCCATGGTCTACCTCCTGTGCTCTTATACCACTATGAAGGTGGGCAGAGACAAAGAGAACTAAAACACAATAAGAAATCTTTATATTATTGCTTCTTTTCCTTATAATTACATCCATTACAACTGCCTCTATTAATAGAGGTCTGAGAAAAATCCAGAACCATGCATACTCACAGTAGGAAGGATCTGGACATCATCAGTCAAAAACACATATAAAAAGTGGAAAGAAAACAGTGTACATGCAAGGACAGTGGGAAGGTTCCAAACTAAATATGGTAGTCTAGATTGGCAGCAGTGGAAATTACCACATGCCAACATTATTATATTGTTTCACATCTAATATCATCATATATAAATTTGTGACAACCTATAACTTTTCAAAATCTCTTGTCATATACCAAATGCATATTATAATCTATAATCTGACATTCTAGAATATCAAGAGAAGTATTTCGTGACTAAATATATGACAATCACAGTTCAACAGTTCATTGAATATGACTTGACTTTTAATTTGATTGCTTAGGTCAAGTTTACCCATTCTAAGTCATCGATATGAAAATATGTGTGAATCATACTGTCCTGTGTAAAGCAAGAAGAATAGAATTTGCCTTATATTAACACCATATATTAGGGTAATTCTCAGCATATTGTTTTCTTGAAATGGCTCAAAACAGACTGTTTAACTGGTATTATTTCTTCCTTGCACCACTCTATATGTTTGTTCTACCTTACAGTACTAGTCGTTTTCTAGCAGCTGACAACAGAGACAGCATCGATTGGGGAGCTTCTCTAACTGGTAATCAGAGAATAGTTTCTAAGAACAACACCTTCGAATTAGGGTTCTTTTGTCCTAATGGAACAACCAACTGGTAGATAGGCATCTGATATGCTCAAATCTCTGAAAGGACCATTGTTTGGGTGGCCAATAGAGAGACTCCCATCAGAAATAAACCAGGCATTTTGAAGATGTCAACACAAGGCTATCTCCAACTCAATGATTCAGATGGGCGATCAATTTGATCGACAAAAACGAACCAGAAAGCAATAGCCTCCAGAGCTACGATATTGGATTCTGGTAGTTTTGTTATGTTGGGTTCCAGCAGCATTTCTGAGATTCTGTGGGAGAGTTTCTGGTATCCAGGAGACACATGGCTGCTTGGAATGAAGATGTGGAAGGGCATGAAATTAACTTCATGGAAGAGTTCATTGGATCCGGCACCTGGGCCTTTTTCTTTAGAAATGGATAGAGCCCCGAACAAGACCCAGTTTTTGCTGGTGTAAAACAACAGTATTACTTACTGGAGCAGCGGAGAGTGGGTTGGCGACCGTTTCAGTGGCGTGCCAGATATGCAAAACAAGTTCGAATCTGAAATTCTCAGAACACCCTTTGTAAGAATTTCGCCCACAAAGATGTACTTCACATATATTCAAATATCGAAATTTGATACTATCAAGCAGCAGCTGGAATAACATCTGGTGCTAAAAGATCTGTGCCTTTTTTATCGTATGTGTGGGGCTAACGGAGCATGCAACAGCAACAATTTCCAGTTCTGCAGCTGCCTCAATGGCTTCCATCCAAAAGACAACTGCGCTTGGTATTCACAAGAATGGTGGCTAAGCCGATGCGTTCGTAGCAGCCCTCTCCAATGCTCTCCTACCAACGGCACCACCACAGATGGGTTTCTGCAAAAGAGTGACATATCCTTGGCAGAACAAGATGCCGTTCTATATTCCCAACACACGACTCCCCAGACATGCAAAACTGCGTGCCTAGAAAATTGTTCCTGCTCAGCCTACAATGAAGAGTCTTTGTTTAAATACTTTCAATTGGTAGTATTATGTATGCTATGGTTTCTACTCGCTCCGACATTGCTCATGCGGTGGGAGTTGTGAGCAGGTTCATGAGCAATCTTAGAAAAGCTCATTGGGAAGCCGTCAAATGGATACTCAGGTATCTAAAAGGCACTTCAGATTATATTCTATGTTTTGGCGGAAACAAAGTTCAGCTACAAGGTTACACTGATTCTGATATTGCCGAAGACTTTGATAAACGAAGGTCTACCACTGGTTACACCTTCACATTTGCTGGAGCTGCGATCAGCTAGGCATCACGGTTGCAACATTCCATTGCTCTTTCTTCAGCTGAAGCTGAATACTTAGCTCTTTCCGAAGGTGCAAGGGAAATGATTTGGCTTCAGCGGTTACTTGGTGACTTGAAAGTTCATCAAAATGAATATAATCTATTTTTTGACAGCCGTTGTGCGATCTTCATGGCACATAATCAATCATCCCAACGTCGCTCCAAGCATGTTGATGCACATGCTCACTTTGTTCGTCATGCAGTCGAAGAGGGCAAGCTGAATGTTGTCAAGATTGACACCAAGATCAATCCGGCTGATATATTCACGAAGGTTGTTGCCAAAGAGAAGTTTGAATGTGCTAGAACTTCTCTTGGGCTTGTGAAGAAAAGATAGATCATTCTTTGAGCAGGGTATTGGGTGATCAGTTGCAGCATTGGTTGTCCTTCAGGTGGGAGTTTGTTGATATTGTGAAGGCCAACAGTCATCATTGTTCCCTCCAATAATCGAGTCTCTTGGTTTCCAAAGACTCTTCATTTGTAATATTATTGGAGCCCATTTATATGCTACTCCTGCTCATTTTGTAAATAACTTTTTTTTATTAATTCAATACTCTGCAGTCTAGACGTAGCCACTATTGTGGTGAACCAAGATAAATCCGGTGTTGTGTATTTCTTCTTATTGCGACATTTAATTTCTTTGTTTAAATCTTTTCAGATCTTACAATAAATTTGTTAAAATCAGTTCGAGATACTGTGCATGATATAAAAATAGCAATCACGTGGTTGGATTGCTTAGGCTATAGTGTTGTATTTAAAGATAAAATAGAGTTGTAAAAGATGAGTTCATACATATTATTATCTATAAATTATGAATCACTAAGTTCAACTAAAAAATCATGTATGCTAAATTTTAATATTAACATGTATAAATAAGTAAATTAAATATATGTAAGAAATTAACTGTCCATTATATTATAGCAAGAATTTCATAGAAAATACAATTTCTATCTAGGACTCTAAGAATAGACTACACTTGTATAAGACAACTAAAAAATGTGACCATAAGAATATATAGATGGAAGTCAATGTTCATTTTTTGTTGCGAAGTATTTTATTCGGAGAATAGATAAGAGGATGATGAATGAAAAAAGAAACCTACATTTATTAATAATATATTAGATACGTTTTGTGCATGAATAACAATCTACAAAACATTTTCTGAGCTCGACTATGTGCTCAACTATTCCATCAACTCTCTTTGATTATACCCATTCTAAGGAGTGTTTGTGAAATTTATGCCCTCCCCACCTCCACCTTTAGCTTTGCCAAGGACTATTGTGGTTTCTAAAGTTTAGTCTATGCATACTTACGCTACTATTAGATTGGTCACCAAGGTCTCAACTCTACCTTTAGGAGTCTCTTCACCCTCTTCTTCTATTACTGACAAGATTGCACTTGACGGTAAGATAACATAGACTTTCCCTCTACAGGAAAGGTTATTGTTTACAACCAAAGTCGCTTGAGAGGCCTTGAACCCTCTAAGAATGGCTTGCAAAGCTAAAGGATCTTTCTCTATGAAGGGAACTACTATTAGAGCCCCAGATTAATTATATGGAGGTAGGGATATTTCTCCTCTTTAGACCCTCTGTTAACTAGCTCAGGAAGTGTGTTGCATCTAGTTGGTCTATGAAAGGCAGTGTTAAAGTTAAGGCCCTTGTTAGTTGTATGTTCATGTTTTCCTTTTGTGATAAAGATCATATTTCTGTTCTCACTAATGGCCCTAGGTCTTTGTGGATGAATTCAATGAATACATTGGTCATTTACAAATGGAAGCCTAGACTAGAACTTGTAGGACCTTGGAGTAGTGGCCCCCACATGGGTAAAAAACTATCAGGCCTCCCCATGGAATTTTGGAACAATGAAATTTTGAGGAGAATTGCAAAAGCTTTTGGTACTCTTTTTCTAGTCAATAAGATGACGCAATCTAAATCACAACTTCTCTTTGCCAAAATCTATGTCAATGTCAATATGAATAAGGAGTTGCCAACCTTTCTTACTCTAGACTCCAAGTTGGGCTCTTGTGTCCAACTACAAAAGGTTTGGTCATTTGAATATTGATTGCCCCTTCAAAATAAATGACTCTACTAGAGAGGCACCTCAGTATGGTCTGAAAAATCACCCTCCTCTTAAGGGGGTTTCCTCTTCCATCCTAGCTAAACCCTTGTATTCTTCTTCTCTTGAGGGATCCATTATGGGCTCTTCAGGTCCTTTTCTCAACCCTTCCCAACAAAAGATCCTAGATGAAGCAGCCAAAAATGCCTTGTCAAAGTCCCTATCCCATGTCCTAAAGTCACTCACTCCTTTAAATTGGATCACATCCAACCCACACTTGTGTATTTTAGTAGTGTTATCTCCCCCTGCCTTGCCAATTATTCTAGAAGATGTGGGTACATTACAAACTAAGGAACAACTTCAAGCCTCAAACTCTTCTCTACCCCTTTTTCTTCAACTTATTTGGTTGAGTATGAGAACCTTTTTTAAGAGTTTGAGTAGATGGTGGTTGAAAAAAAATATGAAGAGGAGAAAAATGGACATTGGAAGAAGCGGAAGGTTTGTCAAGAATCCTTGGAAACAAGACTGATCTTGTCATATATTGCCTATAGTGGAAGGGACCCATAGGGGAATAACTGAGGTTATAGGCACAATCATTGAGTGTTGGTTCCCGCCCTGATTTTTTTTAAAATTAAATTAAAGTTATGTCTTGGAATTTAAGAGGTCTTAATAGTATAGTCAAACAAAACATGCTCAAGTGTGCCTTACAAGAGCTCAAAGTGGATATGATTCTTATTCAAGAAACCGAAATGGAATAAGATGGATTTGATAAAGTTACTGGTAAAATCTAGCCCAATACAGAGTGGAATTGACTGACTCCTTGGGGGCTTTTAGAGGTCTTGTAGGTATTTAGGACAAGCACAAGATTTTAGGTACTGTGCTACACTCTTCCCCTAACTCTCTTATCTTAGCCTATCGAAATAATTCTACAAGGTAGTCTTAGAATTTGGTGAACATCTACGCTCCTAACAATAGAGGTTAAAGAAAGCAGATTTGGGTATGTTTAGAATCACGGGGGTCCAAACTATACCCATAAGTGGCAGTGTAAAATCAACAAAGCAAGTTTATGTCAACTTGATGTGCAATTTTGAACTAGTTATGAAGTTTATATTAAAAAGTTGCAAGAGTAGAATCTATAGGAAATTGAAGTAGTTTCTACACTACTAGGTTGTATCTGGAAAAAAAAAAAAAATGTGATTGGTCAAAATTTCATATTTTAATGCAGTAGTTCAAAAATTTCAGGACACAAATAAAAAGTAGGTGTATGTCTAAAAACCTTAATCACAATCAAATAATATTTTTTTATAAGATTCTAGATATAAGAAGTATACTCATGCTGAGATGTGATACTATTCTTTACTATTTTTATTCCAAAGAAATAATTAATTATGAATTTTCTACTACAACATTTTCAGAAGAAAAAACTTGTCTCTAACCACCTTAACTACTTTAAAGTATTACCAATATTTTTTAATTGTAGTAGGCAAAGCATAGAATGCACTAGTACATTTGGACCCATTCTGTGATGGTAGGTTGTCAGAATTGCAAGTTATAGTTGTTTTTCAATCAATATGTAAATCATCACCTTATAGTATCTTCATCTAAAAATAAGTAGTAAATACTTATTGACCTGATATTTTGAGAGCAATTATATCACTGCAAAGCTAAGAACTTCCTCAAGAAACCCTTTTGTTTTCAACTAATGCAAATAGATTAAAAGTAATTAGATATCTAATTGAAGTCTAGAAGTCGCCTAAGCTAGGCAAAATCATGCTTTTTGATTTGACCAACTAAGCTTGGCAATTACCAAGCTTAATGGGATGCTTGATATATCAGACACTCAATATATTGTTGCCTAAATGATTTTTTTTGTTTCTATAATTGAATTTAAAGTTCTAGTTATATAATAAGTAACTATATATTATATATTTAATTATATCATATATATTTATAGTGTATAGTATATACTATAATATATGGTATATATTTAATTATAGTATTATAGTATATTATATTAAAGTATTATAGTATATAGTATATAGAAATTTTATATATTTTATATTAAATTATAATTTTATATATTTAATTATAATATATATTATAGTATAGTATAATTTTGTTTGTATATAATATATATTTGTAAATTTTGGATAAATCTAAGTTTAAATTTTTTAATAATATTTTCAGGAATAATATATTATATTCACAAATATAATATCCTTTATTATTCTTCACAAGGAAATAATATTAATTTTTGGTAGCAAAAATACATATAACTATGCACTTTACTTAATATATCTTTTAATAATAAGTGAGGGCAAATAATCTTATAACTTTGCTGATGTCACCGACCTGATTGCTAAAAGGAAGAGGTTTGAAAAGTATTTGATGAAGATTAAATGACAAATGAAAGCATATAAATACCGTGACACACGCTATGGATGTGACTCTCTTATGAGTCACGTCTACTTGATGGGCATGACTCGTATGAGAGTCACATACCATTGGGTACTTAAAAAAATTAATAAGCCCGAAACATAAAGAAGGATTAAACAAGAATTATGAGTTTCATGAATATATATAAATAAGACTATATAAAATATATATACACAATGAGTTTTATATATATATATATATATATATATATATATATATATATATATATATATATATATATATATATATATATATATATATATATATATATATATATATATATATACAATGTTATTTATATATGAGTTGTGTGTGTATAACTTTATGTTATCTATAATGACCATGAGAATTTAACACTTCTTCTTAGTCAAGAAGGATAAATACATTTTGATAATCAAAGGTAAAGGATGATCAGTATTTTGAATAACTCAAAGATAATCAACATGATGACATCTATGCTCTTAGTTGTTAGTCTTCACAAAATACAAACTTACCTCATACCCAATATGCATCTACATAAACATCTCAAAGATAGTCAAGTTAATGACATCTAGGCACTCAGTTGTAAGTCTCGTAAGGTGCATACTCTCATGATTTAAGGACAAAAGTTACTCAAAATGAATAATATAGTTATAAATAATATTATCTCCTTATAATAACTTTCACAAAAAAATAACATATGAAAGACATTTCTTTCATTTCTTTCAATAAGATTCACAAAATTACAACAATTCTGGATACAACAAATAATATGAATCTCAACTTATTGAGATTTGTACTCAAGAAACATTATCATACCTAGACCTTCTCTAAATTTTTCCACTTTGGTTTTGGCAAGGGACTTGGTAAGCATATTAGCTACCTGATACTTTGTACTAATGTAATTAAGCTTAATTACAGTCTTCTCAACCATATCTCACACATAGTAATATGGTAACTCAATGTGTTTAGACCTATTATGAACACTAGATTTATATAGAGTTTAATACAACTTTGGTTATCACAATAGATTATAGTAGGCTCCAAATATTCCTTGAATAGATCAAAGATAAGCTTACTTAACCAAAATGCTTCTTTGGTTCCCATAGTAGTGTTGGAAATAATTGAAAAGCTCATGAATGAAGAGTAATGGAACTAGTAAAGAAAGTTTTCAATCATTGTTTTGTCATTGATGTCAAACTTGCTACTTGCAGGAATGACAATTGCTTTAGTGACCCAAATACTATCAGTCAGTTGATTGACAAGGAGCTGGAAATCAATAAGATGTAACTAGAGCACCTAGAGAAAGGTTGAAGTTATGATGTTGTAATGAAGTATAAGGATCAACTAAGCCATTGATGAAATAGGGTATTAATGACATACTCTAAGACACAGAGGATGGACACACTAGGACATATGACGTAAAGAGTTCTAGTTAGTGTCGAACAGATTCTCAATTGAAGCCGAGAAAGTTCAATTTTAGTATGTGCCGAGTAAAGATCAAGTGTCGAGTGAGCTTCAGGTGCCGAGCAGTCTTCAGATGCCGAGCAAGAAATAGGTGTCGAGTGAAGATACAGGTGCCAAACAAGATACAAGTGTCGAGTAACACAGAAGATGCCGAGCATCAGTAAATCAATAATGTTGAGTTGCTGCATTATTTTGAAAATCGAAGATTCGCTAGATCTAAGCTAACATGGTAGTTATCTAGAATTCTGTGAATCAAATAGAAGATAAGAATGATGAGTTGGTGGCACAGAACACTATGTAAAACATTTTTGGCAAATACAATTGGATTCTAGACGAAGTTTCTAGATAAGAGCAAGAAATGGGATAGAGACATTTTATCCTACCTAATCTATTGAAACCCTAAAGTTGGAGAGGGAGAATCGAGTAGAAAAGCTCTTCCAGATTTCTATTTAAGGAGTCATAAGGTCACGAAGTAAAGAAGATGGTAAAGAATGAAAACATGAAGTTTTGAAGAAGGTGCTAAGGTGGAAGAAAGCACAAATACTCTACTTCGATAGGTGACCATAGATATGATTGCATTGGTATGATGAGTAAGAAGACTCAAGGTGATGAAGCTTGAGATGACAAGCTGACAGAACTGAAGTGATTAAAGCCAAGCAAAGGATTGAACTGAAGTGTGATCTATAATCTGCAAGATATGTTGTAAGTTCTATCAGATCAAAAGCCATTATTGTTACTCTCTTGCAATTGTAACAGTTAGAATAAATCCTATGGACTTAGGTTGGTTTAATAGCCATGTTGTAAATCCTTTAACAAGGTGACATTCCAAGTGAATGTTCCAAAGTCCTTTGACCAGGCCCATTCCTAACAGTATGGTGAAATCCTCTAACAAGGTCACATTTAACAATGTGTTGTAGCCTTTAACAGGGTAGGCCTTTAATAGGGCAGACCATCAGAAGTGGTAGAAATCAAGTGCACTATTATTTTGTGGGTATCATCCCCACTCCAGTTTTACCTTCTTATTCCTAGAGGGTTTTTGGGTTATCAAATTCTTAGTGTTATGATGTGATGCATGTTTACTTTTCATGGTTGTTTAAATTGCATACATGATAGTTTAAATTGCATACATGATAATTTCAGTTATGTGCCATTAAGGATTTGTAGAATAAGTTGCATTGGACATCATTGGACCTTGGATAACTGATTCACCCCTCCTCTCAGTTATTCTACAAGATTCTAACAATTGGTATCAAAGCCTAGTTGCTGACTTAGTTTAAAAGGGACTAGAAGCAGAAAAGATCAAAATGCCTAAGAGAGAAGTTCACAAGCTCAACAAAGACAACTTTGTTGCATGGCAAAGCTTGATGAAGCTACATCTTAGATCCATACGAGATTATTCCCAAAATTTAATTTTTACTAAACATGTTGATCCAACTGGTACTCTTACTACAGAAGATTTGAAAAACAAACAGGAACACAATCAGACAATGTTGGAGATTGCTTCTACACTCAACTATGTTGAATTCGATGATATCAAAGGATGTGACACTACATTCAAGATGTGGAAAGCCCTATGGAGGAGATCTAAATGTCCAAAGAGAAAAAAGAGAAAGTCTCAGAGGAAAGTTTGATGATATGAAAATGGAAGAAAGTGAGAATGATGCTCAGTAAGCCACTAGAATAAAAGAAGTGGAAGTGCAATAAGATGTTTGAGTGGTCAATTAGATGATGATACTATTAACAGTAGGTTCTTAAGAACCTTGCTCCCTATCTATGCTATTAGAGTATCAGCTATACAAGAGCTAAGATGTGTGCCAGAAAATAATCGAAGTTTTGAAGGTATAGTGGGTAGACTCACTGCATTTGAGTTATCTAACTTTGACAACTACAGACCTGAGAATGTTGAATCTGCTTTCAAGGCCAAGCTATCACTGAAAGATGTTGAACAGGTGAAATCAAAGAAGGGAAGAAAGATGAAATATGTATCTAGTGACAGTAGCACTGATGAGAAAAATGTGGAACAATTAAAAGCATTACTAGCTAGAAGATTTCACAGAGGCAAAGGAAAATTCAAAGGTAAGCTACCTATCATTTGTTTCAATTGCAATGAAGTAGGACATATTGTTGCAAGGTGTACATAGAAAAAGGAATACAAGGAAGGCAACAAGTACAAACATAGAAGAGAAGATGATAAGAGAGATTACAAAGACAAAGGCAAGAAGTGCTATATTGTTGAAGAGGATTCTGATGATAATGATGATGAAGTTGTGTATGTGGCCATGAAGGACCAATCTGATGAAGAAGAGCCTACAGCACTGGTAACATGTATGAACAAGAATGACAGATGGATCATAGACAGTGTATGCTCACATCACATGATAGGAGACAAAAGTAAGTTTGTTAACTTTACTCAGTATGATGGAAATAGTGTTAGATTTGGTAATGATGTTCCATGTCAAATCAAAGAAAAAGGCTCCATTAAGCTTACCGAGAAAATTTCATGTGATAATGCATACTATGTTGAAGGATTAAACTACAATTTGCTAAGTGTCTCATAGTTAGGCAATGAAGGGTGCAAAGTAGAATTTGAAAATAAAACTGCAAAACTCTATGATACTAATGGTAAATTGATAGGAAAAGGAGATCAAACAAGAAGTAATCTTTTTTATCTTGATATGGAAAATACTTCTTGTCTTGTTGCAAAATTTGATGATGTGTGGTTATGGCATAGAAGGCTATGTCATGTCAACTTTGATAATCTAGTCAATATTAGTAAAATGAAGAAAGTTAGAGGTTTACCTAAATTGAAGAATCCTGACAACACCATGTGCAAACAATGTTAACTAGGAAAGATGACTAAGTCAAGTTTCAAGAGTAAAAACTATACATCTAAAGAAGTACTTGAGTTAGTCCATACTGATTTATGTGGTCCAATGGAAGTACAAAGCTACAAAGGAGATAAATATATAATGTTGTTTTTTGATGACTATTCCAGGATGATGACTGTTATGTTCTTAAAGCAAAAAATTTGATGCTTTTCAAATGTTTAAGTGGTATGTGGCTAGAGTTGAAAAGGAAACAGGAAAGAGTTTGAAATGCCTAAGATCAAATAGAGGTGGTTAATTCACATCAAAAGAATTTGAGACATTTTGCAATGACAAAAGAATTAAGAGACAAACATCAGCTCCTAGAACTCCCTCACAGAATGGAATTGCTGAGAGAAGAAATAGATCTGTGATTGATTGTGCTAGAACATTAATGATGGAAAAGACTGTTGCTCTAAAATATTGGAGAGAAGCTGTAAGTGTGGCTGTTCATACACTGAATCGAGTATAAGTCAAGAAAGGTACAAATGCAACACCTTTTGAATTATGGTATGGTCACTCACCCAATGTAAAGCATTTCAAAGTATTTGGTTGCAAATGTTTTATCCTTAAAGATGTTAAAAATGGAAATTTGATGCAAAAAGTGATGAAGGCATATTATTTGGTTACTCCACTAGAAGTAAAGCATATAAGTATTTAAATACTAACACTAACAAAATTGTGGAAAGTGCAAATGTAAACTTTGATGAGCATACAAATGTCCAAGTTGAAAAACCAAAGAGAATGGATGAATACAGAACCTTTGTGTATTCTTATGAAGGAATGTCTGTTGATGAGGATACTATCAATCAAATTGGGATTCAACAACAAGTTTCAGTTTCAGCCGAGTCACAACTAGAGAATGTTGAGTTGCATTCAGAAGTCGAGTTGCAGAATGAAGGAAATACACATTTTGGCTCTAAAGTCAGTACACATGAAAGAGATGTAGAAGTACCTGACAACGAAGTGCATAGTGACCCTAAATATGAAAGATCAAACATGGAAATAAGGATAGAACCAAGATTATCCAAATATGTAAAGAAGCATCACCCTGCTGAACAGATAATTGGTGACAAAGATGCAAGACCAATAACAAGGAATAGACTAAGAAATGAATCATGTCTGTTAAGTAAATTTGAACCTAAAATAGTATATGATGCATTACAAGATGGTGACTGTTATAAAGCTATGGAAGAAGAGATTGATCAAATAAAGAAGAACAAAACCTGGAGTTTGGTTCCCAGACCAGTTGACAAGAATGTGATTGGCACCAAGTGGGTGTTCAGAAACAAGCTAGATGAGAATGATGAGATTACTAGAAACAAAGCCAGACTAGTATGTAAGGGTTATGCTCAAGAAGAAGGATTAGACTATGGGGAAACATTTGCCCCTATTGCGAGAATGGAAGGAGTGAGAACTTTACCTGCATATGCTGCATATAAAGGTTTTAAAGTCTATCAGATGGATGTAAAGTCTACTTTTCTGAATATATTAGAAAAAGAAGTCTATATTGAACAACCAAAGGGATTTTTTGATGAGAACAATAGGGATATGGTTTGTAAACTACATAAAGCACTCTATGGTCTGAAACAAGCACCTAGAACATGGTATGAGAGACTTCACAAGTATCTAGTGCAAATAGGATTTGACAGAACTAATGATAACAGCAACATGTACATCAAATCAGAAGAAGGTAATGATATTATTGTACCTAAAATCTTTGTGGATGACATAGTGTTTGGATGAAAGGAAGTGCTTTGCAAAAGTTTTGCTGACAAAATGAAACATGAATTTGAGATGTCTATGTTTGGAGAGATCAAATTTTTTGTTGGGTTGCAAGTACATCAACTAAAACATGGTATATTTATGAAACAATCAAAGTACATCAAAGAGATACTTAAAACATTTGGATTGGAAGACTCCAAACGAGTCAGTACACCAATGGCAATAGGACATAAGCTATCCAAAAATGATCTATCAGCTAAAGTTAATCAAAAAATGTATAGATCCATGATTGGAAAACTACAATATGTTGTACATAGTAGACCAGACATAGCACTAGCAGTTGGAATAGTGGCCAAATTCTCTACTAATCCTAAAGAAAATCATCTCATAGCAGTAAAAAGAATGATGAGGTATCTCAAAGGAACTGATGATTTTGGCCTATATTATAAAAAGAATGAAAAGTTTGAGCTCAATGCATACACAGATGCAGATTGGGGAGGCAACATTGATGACAGGAAAAGCACAAGTGGAGGAGCATTATTTTTAGGTAAAAGACTAGTTACTTGGACTAGCAAGAAACAAACATGCACATTTCAGTCCACTGCAGAATCAGAATATGTGGTGGCAGCAACCAATTGCACAAACATTGTGTGGCTCACACATCTATTGAAAGGAATGAAAGAAGAGGTAATCAAACCTGTGATATTGTATTGTGATAATACAAGTGCTATAAACATATCCAAGAATCTAGTAAAGCATGCAAAAACCAAGCATATTGCAATCAAGTATCACTATGTCAGAGAATTGGTAGAAGACAAACAAGTGAAGACGGAGTACATTCACACAAAGGAACAAACTGCAGATATCTTCACCAAACCATTGCCCAAGGATGCTTATGAATGTCTTAGAGGCAAGTTGGGGGTAATGCCCCTAACTCAAGCAGTTTAAAGCAACAAAGAAGTTGCCTTTCATCAATAGGAACAAATCATTGAAATATTAGAAGAATGATACAGAGGATGACAGAAGGAGAAAGAATTCAAAATCAGTCACAAGCATGGTGACAGAGGGAGAATACATGAGATGCAAAGCTTATATTTCGCATATTAAAGATGCTACATCTTTGGCATTTATGTCAAAGAGGGAGATATCTGATCAATACAAAGTAAGAGGGTGATTTATGAGAAACTAAAAGGTCAAGATATGGAGATATATGAGATCAGTAGTAAAGGATGTAGCAGTCAAGGAGGAAGCAGAAAATAGCACAAAACGTATATAATTTTGGTGGTAACTATGTTGCTCAATTGATCAGTTTGATTTTCCATCAATGCCAGAGAGGGAGATTGTTGGAAATGATTGAAAAGCTCATGAATGAAGAGTAATGGAACTAGTAAAGAATGTTTTCAATCATTGTTTTGTCATTGATGTCAAACTGGCTACTTGCAAGAATGACAATTGCTTTAGTGGCCCAAATACTATCAGTTGGTTGATTGACAAGGAGGTGGCAATCAATAAGATGTAACTAGAGCACCTAGAGAAAGGTTGAAGTTATGATGTTGTAATGAAGTATAAGGATCAGCTAATTCATTGATGAAATAGTGTATTGATGACATACTCTAAGACACAGAGGATGGACACACTAAGACACATGATGTAAAGAGTTATAGTTAATGTCAAACAGATTCTCAGTTAAAGCCAAGAAAGTTCAATTTCAGTATGTGCTGAGTAAAGACCAAGTCCCGAGTGATCTTCAGGTGTTGAGCAAGAAAGAAGTGCCGAGTGAAGATATAGGTGTTGAACAAGATACAAGTGCCGAGTAACACAAAGGATGTTGAGCATCAGTAAATCAATAATGTTGAGTTGCTGCAATATTTTGAAAATCAAAGATTCGTCAGATCTGAGCCAACATGGTAGTTATCTAGAATTTTGTGAATCAGATAGAAGATAAGAATGATGAGCTAGTGGCACAGAACACTATGTAAAACATTTTTGGCGAATACAATTGGATTCTAAATGAAGTTTCTAGATAAGAGCAAGATATGGGATAGATACATTGTATCCTACCTAATCTATTGAAACCCTAAAGTTGGAGAGGGAGAATCGAGCAGAAAAGCTCTTCTAGATTTATATTTAAGGAGTCATAAGGTCATGAATTAAAGAAGATGGTAAAGAATGAAAACATGAAGTGTTGAAGAAGGTGCTAAGGTGGAAGAGAGCATAGATACTCTACTTCGATAGGTGACCATAGATATGATTGCATTGGTATGATGAATAAGAAGACTCAAGGTGACGAAGCTTGAGATGACAAGCTGACAAAGCTGAAGTGATTAAAGCCAAGCAAAGGATTGAACTGAAGTGTGATCTGTAATTTGCAAGATATGTTGTAAGTTCTATCAAATCAAAAGCCATTATTGTTACTCTCTAGCAATTGTAACAGTTAGAATAAATCCTATGGACTTAGGTTGGTTTAATAGCCATGTTGTAAATCTTTTAACAAGGTGACATTCCAAGTGAATGTTCCAAAGTCCTTTGACCAGGCCCATTCCTAACAGTATGGTGAAATCCTCTAACAAGGTCACATTTAACAATGTGTTGTAGCCTTTAATAGGGCAGGCCTTTAATAGGGCAGACCATCAGAAGTGGTAGAAATTAAGTGCACACTTATTTTGTGGGTATCATCCCCACTCCAATTTTACCTTCTTATTCTTGGAGGATTTTTGGGTTATCAAATTCTTAGTGTTATGATGTGATGCATGTTTACTTTTCATGATTGTTTAAATTGCATACATGATAATTTTAGTTATGTGCCATTAAGGATTTGTAGAATAAGTTGCATTGGACATCATTGGACCTTGGATAACTAATTCACCCCCCCTCTTAGTTAATCTAAAATATTCTAACAAGTAGCAGCAATGTTTTAAGCTTCAATAGAGCTCTAAGCTACTAATGACTGCTTCCTGTTGAACCAAGATATCATTCCTAATCCTAAGGTAAAGCAGCATCCTAAAGTATTCTTATATTCTACTAAATCTCATGCCTAATCTTAGTCTGTATATCCTCTAAGCTTGAAATTTTCATTCTTGTATTCTAGACCATATCCTATAGTTCCACGAAGATATCTTAGAATATGTTTTGTAGCTACGAAGTGAATTTTCTTTGGTTTACTCATGAATTAACTTAGAGCATTTACTACATAACATATATCAGGTCTAGTATTTACTAAATACATTAAAGATCCAATAATTTTATGGCAAAGAGTGGGGTCAGCATCTTTAGAGTCTTTAGTTTCTTGTTTCAATTTTAGAAGATTTATTTCCATGGGTGTCTTCATAGGTTTTCTTTCCATCATTCCAAATCTTCTTAATATATCCAATGTATACTTACCTTGATTTAGAAGAATTCTATTATTGCGTTGTGATACTTCTAGTCACAAGAAGTAATGTAGAAGATCTAGGTCTTTCATATCGAATTCAGAAACCAGATCTTGTTTACATTTTGTTATAAGATGTTCCTCACATGTAATCAACAAGTCATCAACATAGAGAACTAGTATTACCATATCATTATTTTGTATTTTGAAATATAGGTTTGGATCTACACTTTTTTGGAGAATCCAAGTTTGATTAGATGGTGATCTATTCTTTCATACCAAGCTCTAGGAGCTTGTTTTAAACCATATAGAGCTTTCTTTAATTTGCACATATGTGTTTGATTATTATGCACTATAAATCCTTTAGGTTGGTCTATATAGACTTCCTCTTCTATTTCCCCATTTAAGGAGGCTGTCTTAACATCCATTTGATGAATTTTCCATCCTTTAGAGGTAGAAATAGCAATTACAGTTCTAACTAAAGTATATCTAGATACTAGAGAAAAAGTTTCTTCATAATCAATTCATTCCTTCTGAGAGAACCCTCTTGCAACAAATCTTGCTTTGAATTTGATGATACTTCCATCCAAAGTATGTTTAATCAATAAACAACCATTTTGATGATACAATTGATTTATTTTTATGTCTAGGAACAATATCCCAAACTTCATTCTTAAGAATAGAGTTATATTCTTCAGTCATGGAATTTCTCCAATTTTTTTGTTTCATAGCTTCCTCTACATTAGAAGGTTAAAATTTGAAGATCGCACTTATAAGTGCAATGTGATTAGAGAATATGGTAGGCCTTTTTCTTTCTCTAATACGTCCAATAGGGGCAGTAAAGTTTTTGGATTCCTCAATCAATTTATGGGCCAATCGAGGTCTTTTCGTTTCTTTATGTTCATCAGTTGTATCCATGGGTTTAGAAGAATCATTTTCTTCCATTTTAATCTCCCTCTCAATTTTAGGAGATGGATCTTTAATAGGTTCTTCAATATTTGACTCATTTTCTGTTTTGGACTTTTTGTATGAAGTATCATCATCAAAAATCACATCTCTATTTAATTAAATATTTCTTTGACTAGGGATGTAGATAGGATATTCCTTAGAGGTTTCACTACAACCTACAAGGAATCCTTTTTTTGGAGAAGGTTTGAGTTTGGACCTTTTCTCTTTGGGTATGTGGATATATAAGGACATCCAAAAATTCTAAAGTGGCTAAGATTTGGTTTCTTTCCAGAGAACACTTCTTCCAGAGTATTATGATCAAGGTGTGAGTGGGGACATCTATTTTATATATATATGGTAGTGTTTGAGGCTTCACCCTAGAGGGAGGTTTGCAAATTTTGATCAAGTATCATAGCCCCAGGGAAAATTCAACTATGGTTCTATTCTTCCTTTCTGCTACCCCATTTTATTAAGGATTGTAAGGGATAGTTCTCTCTCTTAATGCCAACACTTCTACAAAAATTATGAAAGGTTTCAATATATATACTCCTTTCTATTATATGTTCTCAAGATTTTAATTTTCTTCCGAGAAAGGTTTTCAACAAGAGCTTTAAAATCTTTAAATTTTGTCAAGACTTCATCGGACTCTTTACATTTTAGAAAGTAGATCCAAATTTTTTTGAAGAAGTCATCAAAAAAAGATAATAAAGTAGAGGAATCCTCCTAGGGACGCAATGGGCATTGGGCCACATAAGTTAGAATGAACAATCTCTAGGACTTGTTTGGTTTTACTTGTGTTATTATGGAAGAGATTCTCAGTGTTCTTCTCTAATGCACACCCTTTACAAATTCCTTCATGATTTGATTCTAACTTGGGTAACCCTATCACCATATTTTCCAAAGAAAATCCTAGAAAGTGGAATTGCCCCAATATTTTATGCCATAGTTCAATTTCTTTGAAGGAATCATGCAAGTGTTGTAGAAGGGCATAAGTTTAGTTTATATAGAAATCCATGTCCTAAACTGATCTTTTGAGCATTTTTAATATTAGAATTTTTAGGCCATGCAAGAACTTTCCCTTCTATAAAAGTAACTCTATATCCTTCCTCTTCAGGAGTGAAGGTAGAAACTAGATTTATTTCGATGCCAATAAAATAAAGCACTTTATTGAGATCAAGTGTGATTCTTGATTCTAGATTGATGGATTATTTTCCAATTCCTCTTACTAGGTATTTGGTGTCATCTCCAATTGTTACATCATCAACATAATCTTCATTTATTGTATCTAATTTCTCTTTGAAACCAATAATGTGTCAAGATGATCCACTATCTATTACCCATGTGTTAGATATATTAGATGTTTCACTAGAGAGTGCAGAATATAAAACATCATTTTCTGAATGTTTAATAGGACTATTGGTTTTAACAAAGGATGCATGTTGCTTGATTTTGTTAGGATATTGATACACTGGGTGACCATATTTATCACATTTATAGCATTGCATTTTTTAATAGTCTCGATGTTTCCATTTTGAATCTAGTTTCCTCCATTTATTTACTTCTATGGAGAGGATTTGAAAGTCTTCTTTTGAAGCGGTGGCATCATCCTAAGATTTTAACATACATTCTTCTTGTAAGAAATCAACTTTGATTTTATTGAGTTTAGGAACTTTGTATCATGAGAATAATCTTAGTCTGAAGGATTTCCATGACTTTGGTAGACCTTTTAATGCCATTATTGCTAGCTCTTTGTCTTTACATATATGGCCTATTGTGGTTAGTTGCTTTCTTAGTTCAATTATTCTATGAAGTAAGAAGATATGGTTTATCCTTTAGTCATTTTGATGTTAGAGACCTATTGTCTCTTAGAGTAATTATTCTGGTAGTATTGTTAATTTCAAACATATTCTCAAGAGCTTTAAGAATTTCATGTGATGTCTCCAATTTTGAAATGAATGGTAATAAATGGATTTTAACTACATCAACAATCAGTCGGATAGATTTGATTTTATCCATTTCCCACTTTTCAAAGTCATCACTTCCCTTAGGTGGTGGATTAGAGTTTTCAATGAATTTCTTTAGACCATTTTCTTTTAGTGTATGTTTCATTCATAGTTTCCATCCTACAAAATTTGAGTCACCTTCAAGGTGATCCTCTAGCCTCATTCCATTTACCATTTTGATAGTTTTGTCTGATTAGATTTTTTCCCTCAACTAGACTTTGATACCATGTCAATTTTGGATAAATCTAAGTTTCAAATTTTTAATAATATTTTCAGGAATAATATATTATATTCACAAATATAATATACTTTATTATTCTTCACAATAAAATGATATTAATTGTTTGATAGCAACAATACATAAAACTATGCACTTTAATTAATATATCTTTAATATATAAGTAAGGGAAAATGATCTTATAACTTTGTTGACATCACCAAACTGATTGTTGAAAGGAAGAAGTTTGAAAAGTATTCGATGAATATTAAATGAGAAACGAAAACATATAAATATTGTGACATACATAATGGACGTAAATCTCTTATGAGTCACATCCACCCAGTCAATGTGACTCATATGAGAGTCATGTACCATCAGGTACTTAACAAAATTAACAAGCTCAAAACATAAAGAAGGATTAAACGAAAATTCTATAGATTCCATGAATATATAAATAATACTATATAAAACATATATACACAATGAGTTATATATATAAATTTATAAAAGGTATACACAATTTTATTTATATATGAGTTATATATAAATTTATATTATTCATAACGACTATAAGGTTTAACATTATTTAATTATTATGCTTTTGAGAATATATATATATATATATATATATATGTTCACAACATATGTTCTTAGGGTTCCTAGGACTCCTAGGAACATATCTCATATGTTTGAATGGGTGAAAAGGGGTCATAGGGTACCTTTCAACCCATTAAATGATAACATATTTTCCTAGGGTTTTTGTGACCTCTAAGGACATATCTTGTATGTTCAGATGGGTCAAAAGGGATTGTAGGGTAATATATGACTCCTTTTGACCCATTCGATGATAACATATGTTCTTAGGGATCATAGGACCCCTAGGGACATATATAATATGACTAAATTAGTTGAAATGGGTCATAGGATACCCTATGACCCCTTTCGCCCAATTTAATGATAACAGATCTTTCTAAAGGCTCTACAACCCATAGGGTCATATCTCATATGTTCAAATGGGTCGAAAGGGGTCATAAGGTACTCTATGACACCTTTCAACCCATTCAATGACCACATATATTCCTAATAGTCCTAGGACCCTTAGAGACATATCTCATATGTTTGAATGGGTCAAAAAGGGTCATAGGGTAGGGTCATAGGGTACCCTATGACCAATTTTGTCCCATTCAATGATAACATATATTCCTAAGGTTTCTAGTACCCCTAAAGAAATATCTCATATTTTCAAATGGGTCAAAAGGGGTCATGGGATAACATATGTTCACTTTTAACCTATTTGATGAACATATATGTTCCCATTCAACCCATTCAACGATGGCACATGTTCCTAGAGGTCCTAAAACCTATATAGATGTATCTTATTTGTTCAAATGGGTTGGAATAGGTCATAGGGATTTATATTTTCATTGAATGGGTCAAAATGGGTCATAGGGTACCCTACGACCCCTTTTAACCCATTCAAACAAATGAGATATGTCTCTGAGGGTCCTAGGACCCATAGGGATGCATGTTGTCATGAAATGGGTTCAAAGGGGTTATAGGATACCCTATGACCCCTTTTGACCTATTTGAACAAATGAGATATGTCCTTAGGGGTTCTAGGACCCCTAGCAATGTATGTTGTCATCAAATAGCTCAAAAGGGGTCATATGGTACCCTATGACCCCTTTTAACCCATTCAAAAAAAAAAGATATGCCCCTAGGGGTCCTCAAACTCCTAAGAACATATGATGTAATGGAATGGAATGAAATGTGTCATAGGATACCCTATAACCACTTTTGGCCCATTAAAATAAATGAGATATGTCCATGGAGATCCTAGGACCCCTAGGGATGTATGTTATCATGAAATGGGTCAAAAGGGATCATAGAATACCCTATGACCCATTTGAACAAAAGAGATATGTCCATATGGCTTGTAGAGCCCCTAGGTATGTATGGTGTCATTAAATGAGTCAAAATGAGTCATAAGATACCCTTTTGGCCCATTTGAACAAATGAGATATGTCCTTAGGGATACTAGGACCCTTACGGACATATGTTGTCATAAAATGGGTCAACAGAATCATAGGGTACTATATGCCCCTTTTGACCCAATCGAACAAATGAAATATGTCCCTAAGGACCTATGTTCTCATGGAATGGGTCAAAAGGGGTCATAAGATACCCTATGACCCCTTTCAACTCATTTAAACATATGGGATATTTCTCTAGGAGTTGTGGACCCCTAGGGACATATGTTATCATCAAATGTGTCAAAAGGGGTCATAGGATACCCTATGATAGATTTTGACTCATTTGAACAAATAAGGTATGTCTTTAGAGCTCCTAGAAATCCTAGGGATAAATGTTGTCATCAAATGGGTTGAAAGGGGTCATAAGATACCCTATGACCCCTTTCAAACCATTCAATCACATTGTATATGTCCCTAAGTGTCCTAGGACCTCTAGAGATATATTTTATCATGCAATGGGTTGAAAGGAGTCATAGGATACCCTATAACCCCTTTCAACCCATTCACACAAATGATATAGGTCCTTAGGGATACTAGGACCCCTAGGGGCATATGTTGTCATGGAATGGGTCGAAAGGGGTCATAGGGTATTTTATCATGCAATGGGTCAAAAGGAGTCATAGGATACCCTATAACCCCTTTCAACTCATTCACACAAATGAGATAGGTCCTTAGGGATCCTAGGACCCCTAGGGGCATACGTTGTCATGAAATGGGTCAAAAGGGGTCATAGGATACCCTATGACCCCTTTCGACCCATTCAAAAAAATTAGATATGTTCCTAAAGGTCTTAGGGCCCCTAGAGATGTATGTTTTCATGGAATGGATCAAAAGGGGTCATAAGGTACTCTATTAACCCTTTCAAATCATTTAAGTAAATGAGATATGTCCCTAAGGGTTCTAGGATCCCTAAGGACATATGTTGTCATGGAATGGGTAGAAATAGGTTATAGGGTACCCAATAACCCCTTTCTACCCATTAGAACAAATGAGATATGCTCCTAGGCATGTATGTTGTCACAAAATGGGTCGAAAGGGGTCATTGGATACCCTATGACTCCTTTTGACCTATTTGAACAAATGAGATATGTCCTTAAGGGTCATAGGACCCCTAGGGACATATCTTGATATCAAATGGGTCAAATGGGGTCATAGGATACCATATGACCCCTTTGGACCTATTCGAACAAATGAGATATGTCCCCATATAATTATTATAATATATATTAAATAATTATGAAGTTATAATTATAATTACTATAATATGTACTATATATAATTATATATACATATTATAATTACATATATACTAAAATTTATTATACATATTATATACTAATTGTATATGGTATGTGAAATATATAATATATTAAAAAATTATACTATATAATTGCTATATTTACTAAAATGTATATACTATATACAATAATATATAATATAATATATCCTATATACTATATAATATATAATATAATAGTATAATATCCTAGATATATTATATGCTATAAACTCATAATACTAAATATATGCAACAATTTATAATTAAGAATAGAATTAAATGATAAATTTGTTGATTTGTCTAATTCTTTAACAACCAAGAAGGAATAAACTTGACCAATTGAATTTTAATCACACAAATCAAGGAGGAGAGAATTTCAGCCTCTCATTAAATTTGAATCCAAACCATCCAATTTCCATGGGATTCCTCTCACTAGGTATGGGTGGTAAAAGATCAGGTACCTAATAAATCAGGTATTTGATTTGTTTAGGTAATAATTTTTTTTGCTTTGATATTAGGATTGGGGCTAAGGGAAAGTCAACGGGATTTGTAATGTTCTTTTGGGCATTTTTGGTCTTGTTTTCTTTCACATTGCCATTTTTTGTCCCACCATGGTCCCGCAGTACCCTCTTGGTCTTCTTTTTCAAGTCTTGTGGGTAATAACAATACTATCAAATAGATGGTGGCATAGGAATTCAAATCTTCTCTCTAGCCTTTAGAGAAACATGGAGGTAATGATGACTATTCTGAAAGTATGGAAAACCTTGGGGAGTTCATTCTAAACTCTAGTCTTATTGATTTGGACCTTAAAGGTTCTCACTTCACTTGGACTAACCAAAGGCAAGGTAATAGACTTATGTAAGTGAGATTAGATATATTTAACTTGTCGTCTAACTAGAGCAACTCAGATGAATTTCACCTTATAGACAAAACAAGGACTAGATCGAAACACAATGTTATTCTGCTAGAATGGAATGTTAGTAGAAGGGTGTCTTCCCCTTTTAGATTTCATGAATCTCTCACCCACTTCTAAGGGATCACATTAGCTCTTGGTGGCTTACCCCAATGGTGACTTCTCTAAATTGAGAGAGGTAAAAGAAAAAGTCAAGAAAATTAATTAAAACTCATTTGGCAATATCTTTGAAAGAAAAAGAAAAAGACTTAGTGGACAAAATGGAGTAGGTAAAGATTCAAATTCAAATGGATTATGAGGACATGGAGCTTGAGCAAAAAGGAAAAATCCCAAGGGAACAATGGTTGAAACTCTCAAAATAGGAAGAGGTGTTCTGGAAGCAAAAGTGAAGAGTCTAATGGCATGAGGGAGATACAATTACAAGGTTCTTCTATCAATCAACTTTGAAATATAGAAGAAGGAACATAATCAGATTCTGCATGCTCCCTAATGGCTCTATTGTGAGTGAAGAGGATATCATTTATACTAAGGTGATTAATTATTTTGTAGATAGAGGATTTATTAACTAGGGCCTTACTGATCCAGTTGATCTCATTAGCTTTATTCCTTTTCTAGTATCAAAGGAGTACAAATTTACTCTTATAACTAAGGTTTATTTTGCAAAAGTGAAAGAAGAAACTTTCTCCTTTAAAGCCTTCAAATCTATGCACCCAAATGCTTTCCCCCCTATTATTTTTTAGGAATATTGGAACATTGTGGGTGGCAATGTCTTCAAAGCAATCTATCATTTCTTTAGAATTGGCACCATAGGAGATAAGGTGAATTATACTTATATACTCCTCAACCCAAGAAGGAAGACCCTATCCCTATGTCAGAATTTATCCCTATAATCATTTATTAACAGTGTATAAAATTATATCTAAGGTCATGGTTAACAAGTTGAAACCCACTCTTAAGAAGTTGATGTCTGAAAACCAAAAGGGATTTGTGGTGGGAAGAAAAATAATGGATGTTGTTATCACTACCCACATGAGCTAATACATTCTATGGATTCTAAAAATAAAGCTTTTATGACCCTTAAGATGGATATCTCTAAAGCATATGATAGGGGCACATTGACTTTTCATGAAGTGGTGCTAAATAAATTTGGTTTGAAACAGAAGTTCCTCAAAATGATAATGAGTTGTGTCAGGACTATGAAGTATGTTGTGCTCGTGAATGAGGCCAATTCTGAATTTTTTCCTTTGTGCACTGGGCTAGGGTAGTGGGGGCCACCTATGCCCTTACCTCTTTATCTTAGTGGTAGAATTTCTAGGAAGGAATTTGAGTAAACTCATAATTAGTAATTCCCTAAGGGGAGTGAAAGAAGCTTTTAGACTTCTTCCCTTGATACATCAAAAATTTGTTGATGACACTATCCTCTTTAAAATAGCTCTCATTTTAGAGGCAGAAGGCTAAAAGTCCATGTTGGCCTCTTATGCTACTCTTTCTGGTCAACAAATAAACCTCCAAAAGAGTAAACTATTCTTCTCTAATTCTAATAAAGAAATGCAAGTTTTGATATCCTCCATTCTCAATTATTAAATTTCCTTAGTCCCATATACTTATTTTGATCTCTCATTTTCATTGGCTCAACCTCCCCCTTCAGTATGGAATAGTATGGTGGAGAGATTCCACAAGAATATTTTTGGTTGAAAAGGGAAACTCCTCATTCTGGGAGGAAAAGTTCATCTTTTGGAAGCATGTTTACAAATTGTTCCTATATACTTTATGTCCATGGGAGTTACGCCAACTAAGGTGTAAGAAGAATTAGAAAACATAAAAAAACACCTTCCTATGGACATGAATAGAGGAAAGATGAAAGATGTCGCTAGTTAGATGGGAAAAATTTTATAAACTGGAACCTAAGGGAGGGCTAAGAATTATAAGAATCAAGAAAATTAATAAATCCCTCATTATAAGGGTGGGTTGTACTCTTCTTAAAGGGGAAAAAACTGGACTAATATATTAAGAACTAAGTATATGTCTTATGGTCCTTCAAACTCCTTCCTCGATAATATCACAATTAATGGTTTTTCCCCTCTGTGAAAAAAGTATAAATAAGACTAAAGGTATTCTAATGAGTGGTAGGACCTCCTTTTGGTTAGAATTAAGGAAGGAGGATGTCCAATTTAAGGATGTCTTCCATAACTCCCTCCTCAAGGACTAACTTGTTAGATCTTTAAGGGATAAAGTGGATCTAATTACTTGGAGTGGGAGGATAGAAAAGAAAGGTTGATAAGTTTGATTTCAGTTTGGGAGAGTCATAGAAGTATGAGGAGAATCCCTAAGAGAAAAAAGGAGGATGTCAACACTCTAGTGAACATTCTCTGTAATCCTATGATATTCCACCATAACATAGAGGATAGATGGATTTGGAGATATAACAGTAATGGTACCTTCTTAATCAAATAGGCCTTCCTCTCACAATGGATTAATGAAGTTATGGATCC
Source organism: Cupressus sempervirens (assembly GCA_028749045.1). NCBI lineage: Eukaryota > Viridiplantae > Streptophyta > Pinopsida > Cupressales > Cupressaceae > Cupressus > Cupressus sempervirens. The sequence goes on along the minus strand of CM053789.1, from coordinate 761,262,521 downwards.
TCTCTGGAAGCTGGTTTGGATCTTGCATCTAACACCTAAGATGAATTATTCCTAATGAACAGTGACAAAATAAAATTATCACTTTGGATAATCTATCTAAGAGAGGGTTTATCCTCTCTAACATATGTGTTCTGTGTGAGAACAGTGTTGAGTCGATAGAACTTTTTTCTTTTTGTTTCCCCTTTTCTTCAAAATTGTGGAGTTTGGTGTTATGCTCTTTGCAAACCTCCTAGGTTATGTCGAGATCTCTAGTCGATGTGATCCTTCTTTGGAATAATTCCCCTTTTGCTCATTATATTATTAGTAATCCATAGCTTCATATTCTTATTAGTACAAAAACAACAATATATTACTAAATAAACTACCAAAAATTGTAGATATGTGACTAATTATGATCACGTGACCAATGGTAGTTTATTGCCAGACATTTATCTCCCAACCAAATTCATGATTAACCTATTTTAATCATTGATTTAGTCATTCACTGTTGTTAACTAGTCATTTATTTGGTCGTTTATGTGGTAATTTTGGTAGTATATCTGGTAGTTTATTTGGTTATTGATTTGATTGTTTATTTGGTAGTATATTTGGTAGTTTATTTGGTAATTTGCATAGTAATTTTGGTAGTATATCTAGTAGTTTATTTGGTAATTGATTTGATAGTTTATTTAGCAATTTATTTGGTAGTACATTTGGTATTTTATTTGGTAGTTTATTTAATCATTAATTTAATCATATTAAGGTACGGTGGAATTGAACTACAATCCTCCTACTTGTAAAAAAGGTGCTCTTCCATTGAGATAGTACTCTTTAAAGAATAGTGATGTTATTAAATGCATAATATAAAGATCAAGAGAATTTTTTCATTATCAAATTCATTACAAGTGACTTGTTCCCCTTATTATAATAAAGTTGTGGAACAAAAAAAGAAAAACCTTAATAGTAGTAGTTAAGTGTAAAAAATCAACAAATTCATTTCATAACCAACAACAACACTGCCTAGATTTTGATTTATTTAGTAATTTATTAAATGTTTATGTAGACGATCTTCATGGCATCACCTTCTTTCCTAAATACTAGTCACCCATTTGTTAGCTCGGCCTTCTTTCTTGATCATAATCAAAGTCATTACATGTGACATGTTCCTCTTGTTATAATTAAGTCGTGGAACAAGAAAAGAAAAACCTTAATAGTAGGAGTTAAGTGTAAAAAAACAACCTATTCATTTCATAACCAATAGTAGCACTACCCAGATTGTGAAATAGTTTATTTAGTAAATTATTAAGTGTATGTAGATAATCTTCATGGCATTACCTTCTTTCCTAAATACTAGTCACCCATTTGTTAGCCTAGCCTTCTTTCTTGATCATTGTTATGGTGGTCATATTCTTCGAAATGACATCTTAGAGGTACAAATACAAATACAATGCTTCTTATTTTATAGAGCCATGTCTTAAAAAGGAATTACAAAACCAATTTGAAATGCTTCCACACAATCTTCAACTAGTTCAATTCTTGCTGGAATAATAGACAAACAATTAAAAATCCAACATAAATTTGATCAATAGCAATCATGAGATTATGTAAGGGGAATGATTTGAAAAAAAAATCTTTATTGTTTTACAAACACGAAATGTGGGACAGTGTTCCAAGACCTCTTTAAGACACATCCAAATAATTCCCTTTGACACAAATCATGTTTCAATCATTCAAAAAAAAAAAAAATCTTATTGTCCACTATGATTAAGGGGTAGGGGGTGGGTGGAGGAACCCCCCCTCCCCCTTATATAAATATCTCAAGCTACTGAGTGACACTTTGTTATCTATTGATAGATAAATGTGGATTCTTTGATGACAAAGTAGAACATTTATGGTTAAATTTATACCCTACAGAATCTTTGGACAATAATTAATGTTTTATGTTAGTCTTCTAAAGCCAGCAGATATTCAACCAAGTGAGCATGATGTGCTACAATGCAAGAGAATATACTGCCAACCACAAGTGCCACAACATTTTTTTTTAAATTAAGGCTAAACTAGATAAAATATTCTACATCACAAAACATTTCTCTAGATCAAGTTATACCTTTTGTGGCCATACCCAACTACCTAATACAATGGAAAAATTCAAACTAAAATACATGTCACAAGCACCTAATTGAAAGATGAACAATATAATTCAGAATAAATGTTTCCTATTAATGAATTCAACAAATACTTTTCACAATGAATTCAACAAATACTTTTCACATAATCTCATATTAATGTTACCGATTGATAAGATTGGCATGTATCAGCTTCCATAATCTCCTAAGTCCTCAATTGAACTTCTCCTTAGGATAGAATGTTGCAAGAACACTATTGCCTACATAAACAATGTGTATCTTGTGTGACCAAACCCAAATGACACAACGCAATAGAAGAATTTACACCTGAAACACATATTGGAATAACTTATTATAAAATTAACTATACAACCCTTGGATGACTTAACATATAGGAATTATGTTAATGAATTCAAATGCAGATAGAAAAACACTCAGCACTGTCCCGAGCTAATGTTAATGATCAATAGAATTGGTATCTCTCAACATCCATAATATCCTTGTTCAAACTTCTCTTTAGGATAGAATATAGAAAGAACATTGCCACTGAATTTGTGCCCATTAAGAGCTGAAATGGATTTTGTTGCTTCTTGAGAATTAGAATGCTCAACAAAAACTTGATTATAGTTATGATGTCAGTAGGGGTATAACTAAAAATCAAGGTTGAACTTATGCCCAAGTATACATAAGAACTGCAAATAGCAAGTGGAATTTAACTAGTAAGCCTAAATGGAAAAGAATGAAAACTTCAAAGACTCTAAAATAGAAGGAACATATGAAATGTGTTTGACTTTACCATCCCCACACTAGATGAAGCTTCATTTTCAGATGGTACAGGACGAGGGATAAAAAGATTTTTCAATGTTCCTACAATAGGTAAGTATTTACTTTTTGATCTTAGAAGGGCATCTTTAATATAAACTAGAATCAAATATTGTTAACAAAACACACCTCCAATTATTTTAAAACCAAAAAATGGTAAAGCTTGCCAATACTAAATCTTAATGCTCACCATACTTTCCACATTCCTCATGCATATCTTCCAAAATCTCTTCATACTCATTATCATCCCTCAAGTTCCACAACCTACTATGCATGATATCTATCATTCAAGAATAAAAATAAGAAACTTGGTGATAATGAAATGCTAAGTGTTTCTTATACCTATGAAAGGAAAACTACTTTTATAGAATTATTGACTGGTTGATTGCTTTCAATTTCTATTAACAATCCCAACAACATGTCAGACATACTAGTTTCTTCATTTAATTGTAGAACTAGTTCTAATAGACATGAAAATAAAAATAAAGACAACAAATATATGGACCCAAGTAGAAAGAAAAAAAAATTGATTGTTACAAAGACGTGAACAACAATTTGTTGTTGTGCATAAACCAAAACATTAGCCTACTCATGCTTAGGTTGGCCATTGCATGTGAAATTAAGGACAAAATAGTTATGAAGACATTTTATATAATCTAGTATACATCAATTACTAGAAAACAAATGTAAAAAAGAACTAGAAATTACTTCACTGATTCTCCATTCAACATATAAGAAAATATAAGAGTAAATTAATTTTCTATTGTAATATGACACATGCAAAGAAAAACTCCACACAAGAAACACATCACACATCAAAGGATTGACAAGATATAGCTTTGAATACAATACATGTACTGTGCCAATTTAAAATATAAATCTCACGATTATGAAATTCTTAGTTCTCTCATTGAGAGCTCAAAAATTACAAAACTTTGGCATATAAGAAATTCTAATAATTTAAACAATATAGGTCAGCAATTCCATTTAAAAAGTATCAATTAAGTTTTGAAGCTATGATAATGGATCCCCCAACCCCTGTAGAAGCTTGTCTGATGGTGAGTGTTCTATCACCCATCTTCAAATCATTAAGAGTAGCACAAGGAATATCAATCACTGTCGGATCCTAACATATTACCAAAGGAAAATTGAAGCCCTTATTCCTTAAAATTATATGCATAATTGTCTCACTATGTACACTGGTAGGAGTCATTATGGTAATATTCTAGCTTGGTAGACACAGAAGCCATAACTTTTTTATTTTCCCATCTCATGATCCTTTACGAGATCAAATTCACCTAATGGTCTAAAAATATATAGAAATTAACAAATAATAATACATTATCAATTAATAATGATAATATATTAACAATAGAGAATTATTTATTAGTATATAATAATTAATGCTTCTGTAATTAAATAAACTTGCATGGATTAGAAACCTACTATTCAGTTTCAGAGAAGAGTTTAAGCATAAGATTCCTATTAAATTAACGAATTAAATTGTATGATAATGGCAAGAAGCAATCAAAAAGTATCTTCATAAATAATAATGAATAAAAGTTATTGCCCATAAATATATTTAAGTGCCAACATTAATCATTTACTAGAATATAATGATTATTATTATATTAAGCCACATCCCTTTCGCACTTGTCATCATCCACGCAACACACTCCACATGCCAAAGCCACATCCCTAGTCCACTAGGTCATTCCAAGTTAACATCAATATCGTTGTAATGCTTATGCTTATTTATTTGGGAAGGACATGGCGGCAGAGGAGCAGTGTCATTTTGTCCTATTTTTGGTGGGCACAGGAGACCCAACGTCTACAATAGGATAACTCTCCATGACAAACAAAATTTGGACTATTGAGTGCCACAATTTAATATTTTTGATTTTGAGCTATGCAATCAAGTCAGTATAGGCCTTGTTGGTAGGTTAAGTAAACTTGCATATTCTAATCATCTCTCCTCCTTTGCTAGTTGTGTCTATTTAATATGTAACATCATTGCATTCATTCAGTCCACACAAAGCATGAAGTGGTGTATTAAGCTATTGTAAGGAATATTGAAATATTAAATAATGATGAATCTTTATTTAATTATGATGGTTGCATAGATTTTTCACTGCCACAATCATGATTGATGATTTTTGGTTGCTCAAGATTAGTGTGTTTATAATATAGTTAAAGTATAATATTTTTATTACAGCCAAACTATAGAAGTTAAATATATGACAATAAATGTAGTGAATTTGATTAAAGTATATAGGAACACATGCCCACAATGCATGTAACACAAACCCTTAGTATATTTAAACATACTCACAAAATTTAAAATGAAAATTGATTTTTAAGACCAAAAAACATAGATAAAATTCAATGAAAGATGGACAAACTTGTGCCAGGTCAAAGGAAAATTTATATTTTAGCCAATAAGGCTATTAGAGGAGCTTATGTTGCTGCACTCAAAATGCCAACAAGATACTTGTAGGAATGGCCCCTAGAGGAACTTGTTTGTTCTGTGACCTTCCCTAGAGCTGCTATGGTGGCCTTGTCGGTGGGTTATCTTCATTTGTGCAAACTCTTGCAGTAGTATGCTACAAAACACCCTACTTTAGACCCACCTTAGACATGGAGGTTCTTGCTACAAATTATCACCATGCCTAAAAAGTACAAGGGATTCATAGGGCATATGTATACCATGCTCACATTCATAGTAGTAGAGAGGTATTTAGATAAAGAAAGTGGGACCTATTTTAGTGCCATTAGTTTTCCAGATTTCCCTTTCTAAATTTGGTTTCTTGTGCACTTGCAAATAACAAACAATAGGAATACATGTGTGCTTTTGACCTCAAATCTTGCATGTTACCCGTCATGTTTATATTTTGTGTAATTAGTTTTTGACATATTCTTGTGATCATAGCATATTCCTTAATTAGCATCTTTTTTGGTTTGGTTTGGTGATTTTTCTATAATTCTACACTTGAGGAATATTAATTTTGTGTTTGTGCATTGGTTCTCACCACATATGGAACTATAACTGCTTCACAAGTTTGATATCTATCTAATAGATGGCATTTCTATTTTGTACTAGCAAGCCCTAAACCAAAGGAAGCACTAGTTATAAGACATTAGCCTTTCTTGCCATATTTTTACTATTGGGGGTTACTTGAGTAACCTAGTCTTTGCCTTAATCTTGAGGATATGGATATTCCTATTCATAATCCTTTTCTATACAATAAATAAAAGATTAATTGGCTTATGTAGATTAGGCCAAAAACATCAATAGATTACACAATGAAAGCCAACTATTAAAAAATGCATGCATCAACTAGATTTGAGGTGGCTTGAAAAATTAGAGTTGGGCATGAATAACTGAGGGTTGGGAAGCCATATTATCTCCGCGTACTTTTGCAAGCTCAATACCTTATCCCACTTGTGGATATGTGTATTGTATCACTTTAATTGCTGCATAGAATCTGCATCTAGAAGTGAATATTGGTCCTTGTATGTTCATGTTACAGTCACTCCCTATTCCTAGGATATATTACCTCTTCTTGCTGCATATGTTTTACCATGTACACCTTGTGTCTTCCTGATACCATTCTATTATGTATCTCCTTCTTTGATCTGGCTAAGATTTTAACTTTATATCCAAACCCTGTCATTTGAATGCCATGCCTCTTTTTCCTATCAAACATACTGTGCTAACTAGGATTATTATTTCATGGTTGACTGCAATCTATCCTCTGGATAATAAGTTATTTTTATTATCCTTCTTAGATTTCCATCCTCTATTTTTATCTCCCTTCCTTAATTCCTTGTCTTCCTATAAAGATTATATGTTCCTATATGATAAGCATTTGCAATCTCCTTTTAGATATGATTCAATGTTCTTGTAATTTCTGATAAAGATTATTCTTCTAATTTTCTATCTCTTGCATAAATATGGTGCTAGTGTGGTCTCTTCATAGGCACATCTATTCACTAATGTGGCTCTTCAGTGATAACAACAACCATTTATAATTATTGGATATTATTTAATTATTATTACGTTATCAATTATATGCATAGGCCCTCTTAATAGTTCCCTAAGTTTTCCTTCTCAACTAACAACCTTCATTAACCCTTCATTGGTAGCATATGAGAATCTATAAATTTGAAGTTTAGAAAAAATTGCAAAAGAAACAACCAAAGCAATATAATGAACATCTTCTAAAGAGATGAGAAGGGCCCAAGATACCATGAGCAGTAGGACAAATGAAATCTTGACCAATTTCCAGCTTAGCTTCTGTTCTAATCCAATACATTGGACTTGGTAAGTACATCAAAACCAGAGACTAAATCATAAGCCCCCAACATGACTAGAGTTGTACACCCCAAATCCTAGACTATACTGCTAAATTGAACTCCATAGAGAATGTTTCTATTGCTTCTAATATCATAAAGTGTTATTGTTCCAAACACCCTTTTTCATTTCAATGTCAAAACCATAGGTTTTGAAGAGCTAAGAAATTTTTACCTCATTTGCCTAAGTTTAGATGTTGGAAATGTTGTGTAGGGCTTGGGAAATGATGTTGCTAATTCCATTGAATCAATCATCTCGTAAGAAATACAAATGTTGTGAATCCCTATTGATGTTTTTGCACTCATAGGCATCTGACACAGCAAATGACTCATAACGACCATCAACAACTCTATTATTGCTTGGTCTTCCCCTATCTTTTCTATAAATAGATTTGGAATCCCATGCCAACAAAGTTGTATGATCAATTTTGTACATTTATACAATCAATCACAGATCTCTCAATTATAGAACATTTTGAGTGCCTTGCTGAAACTGACTCCATTTCTACCAAATAGATAGACCCGTCATTTTCAACCACCTCCTCATGTGATTCACCACTTTCCAGTATAGTAGGGGGTTTCCATAGAGAGCAGTATTTATAATAGATCCATCAGGTAAATCTCAAACAACTACCACATATTTTACTCAAATATTACTCTTTCTATTAAGAGAAGTAAAAGTCATAATAGTGGATATCTAGCAAAAAACTCCTTGATTGCAACCATGGAATTTTTGCCTCCCTTATTGCGAAGAATATCCAATTCTTTCTGTTCTTTTTTTCAAAAGGAAACACTATCTATTAAAGCCTATTCATGAGAGTATTTTAGAGGAATTTCTTCTCCAACTTCCATATCTTTTTATATATTTCTTATCCAATCATCAAAAGAATTTATTGTATTTTTAAAGTAAAGGCTTCACAAATCTAAGCACCATTCCTTAGGAGACTTTTTAAGAAGATTTTGTACAGTTTTCCATACATTCCCAAAAAAAGAAAATGGTGAACTCTTTCTTGGAAAATGAAAATTTGACATAGATCAATCAAAGAATTGGAGTTTGATCTTTGTCCTCTTTGAATCTTTCCTAGGGATGGTTTGAACTTCATCTTGGAAAACATGCAAGTCCACCTCCTCTTCTTGTAGCATATTTACAAGTAGACCTAATTTAGGATTGACCTTTTGAATGCATTCAACAATTGAACCTATTTGTTCCTTCTCACAGAAGGTGAGAATCCAAAGGTGAGAATTACATTAAACATCTTTAAAAACTCATCAAATTTCTTTGATTTATCATAGCATTGTATAAGGAAAGTGTAAACCATAGGACTAGGCCTGAATCTAGCTTCTTGCATCTCATTGAATATCCTATTGGCTTCTTCAATCTCTTCTCTCCTTGTATATAGAGTTATCATGGATGTATAACTCTAGCTATTAAGCTTACAAACATCTTATTGTTGCATCTGTTTGAAAAGCACAACAACCTCCTTCACACAACCTAGCTTAGCGAACATACCAATAGTGTATTATTAATGGACAAGCCTATGTCCTAACCCTTCTCTTCCATTTCCTTACAAACCTTCAAAGTATCAACTACCCACCTAGATTTACTATAGATTATAATAAGACTAATTACAATTATCCTATTAGGACTCAATCCCATACTAATCATCACATTCAAGAGAGTTCTAGCCACTAAATGTCTCCCTAGTTTAGCTAGCATGCTAAACATTACATTGTATGCAACCAAATTAGGATTAACCCCCAATTCTTACATTTCCTCAAAAGCATTTAGTGCACTATTGAAATCCATAGAAATGCTAAAAAAGGTTAAATAGTGTACAAAATGCTTTTATATCAAGTCACCAGCCATATGATTTTGTTCGCTCATACAAATTTATAGCCTCCTATACTTTACAAGCCTTACCATAAGCATCTAGCATTAAAGTAAATGTTACCTCATCAAGTATAAACTAATTCCCATTCATTCTCTAAAACCATTTGACAGCCTTGTGGGGAAGATTGCACAGCCTCACACAACTTGTTACAATAGAGTTATCTGGCAATACCCTCTATGCTAAGCCATTGCCTTCCCCTTCTAATAAATTTCATGGTCACATTGCACATTGCAGTATCCATTTGGAAATATTTTTTCTTGATAAGCCACTAAAAGAAATAATGGGCTCTCTCCCAATCAAAGATATCATTCATCACTATCAGACCTCAAAAATGATTTCTTAGCTTGGTACAAACAGTTCATGTTGTGCCTAGGATGTTTCTGTGATAAAACTGATACTCTGGGATTTCTTAGAATGACTCATTTTAATTCAAACTTTGGTAAGCCCTAATGGAGGCACTGATCATCAATGACAGAGGTTATTGTGTCAAAAAATTTAGAATCATAGAAATCAAATTGGTCTATCATGAAAGGATTTTTAGCTACTTTTTCAATCATTCCTTCCCTACATATTTTGTAAAGCTCTTTTACATATATTATGAAGCCAATTGCAGAACCAACAACTATAACAAATTAAGTTGCATTATATCTAATCACCACAAGGATTGAATGGTGTTTTTTATATTTGGTGTCTACCAATGTCTTTAAAAGGAGGCAATTATATATGGCAGTTAAGGCCTTTAGTGCCATTCTAGCAGCTGACCCACAAATATATGTGCCAAACTTGACATTTGTGTCAATAGTAACATAATTGAAAAAAAGTAAAAAGGAAATGGTGATACTCTAACAAGCATAAGATTTGGAACTAACAAAACCAATTTCCTTCTCCTGCTAACCTTATTACTGCAACTTTTGAAGGCCATCTTTTCAGCCATCTATCTAATTGATTCTAAAACAGTGGGCCAATGAAGTGGGGAAATGGCATGCCAGTTGTAGTTCCTTCCATTATTATTAGAAATACAAGGCCATAACCAAAAATCATTCAGCCACATGAAAGGCCCTGATGGTAGCAATAAGAACATAGGAAAAATGGTCATAGAGGCAATAAGAAGAAATGCAAGAAGATGTCCTTTGAAGGTCGACACCTGTCATTTCATGAGTGATAGGACAAATAGGTCTTACAACATTAGAATTTAATATTCCTAGAACCCAAAAGCATAAATTTTCAAAACCCTAACACATGAAATTGAAGAGAGATTTCAATTTATCTCTGATAATCAAAGTCTACTAAGCCTTTAAGTGAAAAGAATGAAAAACTTGAAAAAAATGACAAAAATACAAATAGGCTTATCTCAAGCTAAAGAATTTCCTAGAGTTTTGTGATATTTCTCTTTTGTGTTTCCAGAAAATGTGTTTTTGATCTACACAATCTAACTCCCTTGCAACTCTCAAATGCATTGAGAAAATGCTAAAAACATAAACAAATGGAAATTGAAATACACTTGCTACACTTTTACAATTTTTACAACAATCCAATCTCATGCAATCATTTAAAACATACAAAAATACTTCAAAATATGAATATATCATGAAATTAATACTTGCACTAAAAAAAATTGTAGGGTTTGGTGATTTTCCCTCAACTTTTCCCTTTCATTCTAAGGTTTTAGCACAAAGGAAAGGATGTCTTTGCATGCTAAAATAGAAGCTAAGCAATTGGAGCTATTTATTAGGGATCATACAATGTTGAATGCCTCTATGAGAGAGAGAGAGAGAGAGAGAGAGAGAGAGAGAGAGAGTTGACTCCCCATTCTAACTATGAAGAAATTATGGCTCCAAAGGAAAAGATAAATATTGTAAATATTTTATTAAAATAGTAATTGCAAGGTGTGAAAGGTCAATCAAAAGGAGATTTGGTCCTTTTTTCATACATTTATTGTATAGTGATATTGTTTAAATATTATTAATAATATTTTTTATGTAAAATTAAAATATCACATAAATAATCATTAAATAGATTTAATTTTAATAATTCAATTTATGTTCTATTGGATGGTATAAGTGATGAACATATTATTTTTTCAATTGATCTCTTTTTCATATATTTATCTTATAATGTTTTGTTCTTTATTTTTATTTTCTAATCTATTTTATCTTTATCTCCCTTTCTCCCTCCCTTGTAACTGTCTCCTTATGAATGAGTTCTATAAAAATTATATGCTAGAAAAGTATATTACACTCATAAATTTAATATTTTTATATAATAATATATAATAATAAATATAAAATATATAAAAATATTTTATGTTTGCAATTTTCTAAGATTGAAAATTGACGATTGATGAGAAATGAGTCTTTGTGATCCAATATTCATGATAGGTAATTCATAAGTCCTTATGAACATCTCCTAGATGAATAATGAATAATGAGTATGTAGGAAACAATTAAAAATCCATCTAGAAGTTAACTGATAATGAGTATGTAGGACATCTGAGGAAGTTAACAGACAATGAGGTATTGGTAGGGAAAAATACTTCATCTATGAGTAATAAAACTTATAAAAACCTTAAAGAATGTATTAATATGATTAAAAAACTCATTGATCATTCATTTACTTATTTGTTTGGGTGACTAATTATTAATGACCAACTGTTTAGTCATTTATTTCATTACTTATTTTTTTCCAACCTTGTGATTTTATCTAATGACTAACTTAGTCATATATTTAGTCAATTATACATGTAAATTACAAAATCTTAATAGAATTTTATCAGTTTTAGTCACGTGACTAATTTCTTTAGTATTTTCACTAAAAGTTCTAGTCATGTAGTCATTAATTTGCCAAAATTCTACTAGTGTTGGACTCTATGGGAATAAAGGAAAGATACAAATTTTAGAGAAAAAAGTAAATCCATTTTGTCTCTTTTCTACATTGTGAAGAGGTCTATAATGGAAACTATTAATTTTATGGTCTACCCTAAAAGCGCATCCTTTCTTGCCATCATTGACCTGAAAATTGGTAGATTCGAAAGATCAAACAGAGTCTCATCAATTTGAACCAGGTCTATATTCGGAAAAGAAAAGAAACTTAATGGCACTCTCTAGATATTACATGACGAAAGTGTAATGTTGATGGTTGTTCAAAAGGAAATCCTAGGATCTTGGGAGTATGGGGTTTAGAGTGAGACAATAAGGGACATGATTGTCAAGTTGTGAACATTAGTATGAAGAATTTAATCCCTCGACCAAAGAAAAAAGAGACAACACAAGTTCAGCAGAAAGAGGATTGGAAAGATTTAGGAAAAAGTAGGAAACTTGCTACAAGGAGGACACCAAGGATGATATGCAAGAAACCCAAGAGGAAGAAGTGATTTACAAATGTTGGTCTCAGATTGGTTTTGACAATTGAATGTCAACACACTTTACCAATTTCTAAGATGATGCCGAGTTTGATATAGATGTCAAGCTATAGTATAAGCTGAGCTAGAAATTCAACAGGTGCCAAGCAAGTTTCAAGTGTTGAGTGATAAGAGATGTTGAATGATAACAGATGCAGAGAAAAGTATAGATGTCGAGCGAGATAGAGTTACTATAGGAACCAAGCAAGATAGAATCCTACATGTGTCGAGCATCAACAATCAATAAGTGTCGAGTAACACAGAATCAACATATGAGTTTGTGCCTTCACAAACTCAGATGTAAACCATTTCTGAGCTGACACAAGATGAATCTATAAGGATCTAAAAGATAAGATCGAATCTTTTACATTTCCTATGTAATCAGCATGTAGCCAATCAGAAAAATGGTAAAGCATGCAACCAATAGGAAAAGTGTAAAGATTTGAGTGGGAAAAGATGGATGAATATTGATCGTAGATTCATATCTAACCCTAAGCCTTCGAAGCCTTTAAAAGGAGGTTGATACTCCATAATTTGTGTGTGTGAGAGTTGAATGGAAGAGTAAGAAGTCATGTGGGAATGCATGAAAGAATGCTAGCGCAGTTTTGAAGGAAGTAAAAGGGGTGTAAGGACTTAAAGGAAGAGCAGCATTACATAATCAAGTTGATAAGAGCAGAGTATCAACACAACGAATAGAGAATTATTAAATCAAGAAGGATCAGATCAGATTAAGCAAAACAAGGATCTAGAATCAGCAATTGAAGATTGTAAGTCATCAGATCAAGACATTCTACTATACTTTCTAACCATTGTATTAGGAGAATGAAAATCCTATGATGATAGGTTGGCTTAATAGCTATATTGTAGATCCTTAACAGGGTTGTAAATCCATTAACAAGGTAACATTCCAAGTGAATGTTTGTAAATCCTTTAACAGATCACATTTAACAAGGTGTAAAGTCTTTAACAGGGCAGGCCTTTCACAGGACAGATCATTGGAAGTGGTCAAATTTTGTAACCTTAACTAGTTACATATTGTTGTAGTGATAATTTGTGGGTGTCATCCCCACCCCAGTTTTACCTTCTCATTTTGGAGGGTTTCTAGGTGACTAAAATCTTGTGTTATCTATATTCATACATGTCTTTACTTTCATGTTTTTAGAGATGTTAGATGCATGTGAATAATCTGAGTTAAAAGTTTTAGAGGTTAAATATGGTTACTTCTTATTCAACCCCCCCCCCCCCCCCCCCCACCCCCCGCCCAACCCTCTTAGAAGTAAATCTCCCCACTTGTAAATTCCAACGATTGGTATCAAAGCTGAGTTCTCACAAGGAGAAGCCTTACAGCTTGGAGAAAAGATCTAGAAATGGAAGTCTACAAACTTGGGAAGATCATAGAAAAATAGGTGATTGATATACAACTCGCTCTACATACTTTGGAAGAAGCCAGGGAAGAATTGAGAAAATCCTTAAAGAGAAGAAGAGAGATTGCCATAGCTAAGAATGATACATAGTACAAGGAGATTAACACCTCAAAAGTGTTTGCAAATGAAGATTCCAAAGAGTTTGATGTAGCAATAGCAGACCTGATGGAGAAGAATAGAGCCCAAGCAGAAGAGATTAGAATTGTCAAGCTTGAACAAGAATCACAAGCCATGATGCTTTGTGAAGTGACTGAACAGAAGAAAAGTGTCATTGAAGATAAGGCTATGATAGAAGAAGACAAGAGAAACCTTGCTAACAGATTGGAGGAAAAGTCAATTGAACTTGCAAGAATTTCCAATGTGCAACTAGACACCTTAAGTCAGATCATGAATACACATCATTAACTAAATGTTAAGGACATTGAGATCTCCACACTAAAGATGCAAAATAAACAACTGCAAAATGACCTGAAAAGAGAGAAGGAGATTGCAGAGAGCTTCAACAAACCTAATGAAGCCATCAAGTACTTTGAACAGCTACTGAAATCACCAAGAGCCAGCAATGATACTTTAGGAGTAGGATACACTAGCACTGAAAAAGGAGAATCATCGAAGAATACAGAAGAAAGAAGTGACAAAGGTAAGAACACTAAACCCACTTGTCATTTTTGTGGTAAAAAGAGGCATACCTCTAATGTGTGCAGGAGTAAGAATGCCCATCAACATGGCAAACCTAAGAATATGGGTCACTGTCACAAGTGCAACAAGCAAGGACATCAAGCACATGATTATAGGATTAGAACTATCAGGACACCAAGATTTGAAGGTCATTGCTACAATTGCAAGAAGTATGGACATAGAGCTTTTGAGTGGAGATCAAAGCCTATGTGGACACCTAATCAACTATCAAGATCAAACAATCATGGATATCACTACAATTGGGACTACAACACTAGACATAGTTGTCACTACTGTCAAGAACATGGACACATCCCTAAAAATTGCATAAGAACACATTTCAATGGAAACTAGTTTGAAGACTGGACATATCAGCAGAAATTTCCCAACAAGGTCAAAGGCACCCAACTGAGAGCTCAACAAAGGAAGAAAAAAGGTAGATGGTTAACACATCAAAGGAGAAATGAATAAGACATGGAAGAAGAAAGATGGAAGCAACACATCCAATGAAGGGATCACTTCACCCAAAAGGTCAAGTGGTCACACTTCACCTAACTGAGCAAAAGAAGGAATGTGGCACTAATATTTAATGTTTTATCATACATCAGTTCCTAGACAAGTACTGAAAAGAATAGATCAACATGAATAGAAATGCAAAGTTAAAATTTCAAGTTTTCACAAGTATTGTCGAGTTGCCCTCAAATGCCAAGTAAAAGATCCAGTACATGCTGAGTTGCTTGCTAGAGTCAATAGAAGTTGAGTGATTAGTTGCAGCCAAGTTGGTAGTGGAAGCCGAGTAAAGAGAAACTCTAGTTGAAGTCAAGTAAGGGAAACTCTAGTGTATGCTAAGTGTTTGAAAAGACAATGGAAGTCGAGTAAAGCAGAAATGCTTACTGAGCCAAGTCGACAATTGTAAACACACTAAGCATTAAATGGTATGAAATAAGGGTATATGTTCGCATTTTGAATCATTTTTTCACCATCGCGAACAAAGAGCAAAGACGAAGAAGAGTGCAAAATGATTTCCAAGTAGAATTTCAAGCATTTGAGCAGATTTCTACAAAGATTCAGCATAGTTTCTTCGATTCCAAGGTATTTATACTAGTGTCAAGCTACGCAGTTTAAAATTCTTTGTGTTTAAAACCCTAGTTCAAAGAAATGGCCTCTAGTTCTCGAAAACCTTAGAAGAAAGATTCATTTGAAGTTCAATTAGTATCAAATGAAGGTAAGCAACCTGATTTTTGACCTATCCTTGAAGTTGCCTACAAAAATAGCCTAGCTGGAGCCCTATCCGTAATTCCTCCTAAAGTAGTAATGGTGCAAGATGATAGGAGATGTTATAATTGTAAGATAGGAGCCATTGGAGATATGGAGATTAGAGAAGCTTATGATAAATTGTGTGAGAATGGAGTCTTAAAAGAAGAATACTAAATCATTGAGAGGAAGGGTTTAACCCATGCCCTAAAGTTCCCTACTATCTTTAAGACTGAATGGATCAGAATTATGTTGAGTAGGATTCATGATGGCAGTTTGTGGTTAGAGGATGGCCCAATCAAAATATCAAATAGGATTGTTCACAGGGTAACAAGGTATCCAACCCTAGATCGGCCCAAAACCTTAAGGAGTGACTCCAAAGAAGTCATTGAAAAGAATACTGGAGCCAAATGGAACAAGAGAGGCATGACCATAGATACCATTTAGGATCCTCTTGTTGATTTTTTTGTCAAAATCATTTCCCACAAGTTTTATCAATCTCGTAGACTTGACAATGTTCCATGCATTGTAGTAAATATTGGTTATAAACTAGTTTAAAAGGATCATACTTATGACCTAGCAAAATTGCAATTGTAGCAATTCAATGAGAACTTAGGAGCTATAAGGAGAACTAAGGGAGCCCAATGTAAATTTGGTGCAATTTTGATTTGTATATTTTTCCATGTATAGAATGAATTCCCATATTTTGGAAAAGTTAGCTGGAAAACAAACAGGTCCATTGTAGCCCAAGTAAATGAATACATTGAACAAATGGGGGAAAATTTTGAGACATTAATGACTAGCTATTTTGAATATTTCAAGAATTCAATGAAGCAGAGACTTAAGATACCTATCTCATTAGTAGAGCAGCATACAAATGCCATTTCCTTTCTTGTGGATATTGATTATACTTACATTCAAGCAGCCATACCAAGGGTTATATGGCTTAGACCTCTTGGTTATGAGATAAACATTGATGAGGCATCTGCAACCATAATAGCTCTACTAGCAAAAGAAGTAGATAAGAGTGCACCATATTTTGGCACATATGATATGGTGAGGTCCAAAGTAGATATGGAGCTAAAGACAACTTCTACATTAAAGAAAAAGGATAAATTAGTGAAGAAGCTCAAGGTCAAATTTGGAGAGGGCATGGCAAAGGTAGAGGAGGCAGAAGATGATGATGAAGAGGAACAAGGGCAAGGGCCACTAGCATTAACCCAAGGCATGGGTGAGGATGTTAAAGAAGAAGAAGGTGCTGAGTAAGAAGCACCTAAGGCAGAGCCCAAGAAGAGGAAGGCACAGAAACAACCTACTACATAGCCCAAAGGCAAGAAGAAGGCCAAGCCAAGCCCAACCAAGCCTACCACAAGGGCTGATACAAGGGCTACAACTAAGGTGGAAAAGGAACATGAAAAGAAGAAAGCCATAGAACAAGGAGGGCCAATAGAGAAAAAGAGAAGAAAATATGTGACACCTCCAGAGTCGAATGAGGAGAGGATAGAATCTGATAATGGACAATTCAAAGTGGTAAGTCACACCACCAAATCTGACTTAGAAAATGTTTGTGACAATATTAGGGATAATGCAGATTTGACTAGATTGAAAACTATTGATTTCAATAAGTTAAGTAGAGAGGAGAAAAACATTGTGGAAGAATCAATCTACACTATGATGGCCAAGTTCAAGAATACTCCAATTGAACTAGATAATACAATGCCTAAGGAGCAATATACAATTGTAGAAAATAATTGGCATTATTGCCTACAAATGGAGAAAGAAATAAGGGAATCAACTTTAGCTCGTGTAATGCCTGAACTCACTAAAGGTCAAATAAGCAAGGCAAGCAAGAAACGGGGGAGAAAATTTGCACCCAAATATAGAGCCTTTAGCATTTTACAAAATAAAATTGAATATGTTGTAAAGAAGTCCACACAAATGTGAAAATTGATTTATGGGCTAACTACAGTGAAAGAAGGACAAGATCCCTTTGAGGGAAGAAATAATGATGAGGAAGAAGAGGAAAATGAAAAGGAGGAAGAAGGAGAGAAAGAAAAGGACGAAGTATCAGTGGAGAAGGAAACATAGAAGGGTGATGAGGCAACAACTAAGAAGCAGCAATAGGAACAAAGTGTGCAAGACACACAACAGTCACCACCTAGTCCTCCACATGCAACACCTACATCTACAAAAATAATTATTGTGAAGGATGTTCCTAACACCTCTGGTCAAAACATTAACCCATTGAATGGAGAGGATCTCAAAAATATCCTTCACCAAACCACACTACAAGCATAGTTATGTACCAATCCAGTTCTGGTGAGTGTAAAGGAACTTCAGAAGGCAGTAGCTGAAATAACCAAGGAGAAGGTGAACCCACAAGAACACCTTTACAAATTTCAACAGCTACAAGTGGACAACCACAAGAGCAACCAACACAAGATGCATTTGTTAAGGTTGACACTACAGTTACAGTAACTGCCGAGGAGCAAGAAAAGGAGAAGATAGGACAGAAGGATATCTATGATCCTATAGCATAGAGTCAAGGTGCACCTCCTCTAATCACTATAATTGATCAAGGCAGAACTGAAGAAGACAAGAAAGAGGAGAAGACCCCTAAGGAGAAAGAATAAGAGGCAATACAAGTGTTGGTCAATTTTCGTACTATGGGGACTCCTACAAAGCAGCTGAGCACTAATGTAGTACCATTGCAAATTTTAGTACTAGGCTTGAGCTCTACCAAGGTAGCAAGGGTACTTCACTATGGAGACCATGTACTTGACGAGGAGATAGTCATACCAAGCTATGACTATAAAAAAATGAACATAGCACAGATCAATGAAGTGCAAGAGGCACTAGAGAAGAAGAAGAAGCAAGAAATAGTATGGAATGAGTATAGGCAGAGGCAAGCATTGATAGAAATTAAAGACATCTTTCTTGATGCTTTTGTCCTGCTAGTACCTGATGAAACAAAGCCCATCATGGAGCAACTATCCAACATAGTGGACCAGGTACAAAATGAAGACCTAGACACTAATGTCAAATTACTTGAATAGTCTAAGAAGAAATTTCAAATGAAGGTAAATGAGAAAATATCTAGTGAGATAGCACTTTCTCAAGTAGAACTAGCTAAAAAAGTTGAAAAGGTGAAAGTAGTACTTGAGAACATATTCTCATTGTACTCCAAATTGTATGATTCCTCATACTTCACACAAGAAACAAGCTAGAGGATATTGAGCTTCGAGAGGAACCTCAAGGTATCTAGCACACAACTACCAAAGGATCCAGCTCAAAGTGAGAAGCATTTTGCCACAACGCTTCACACTCAAAAGGAATTAGTTGTACTCATAGCAGATGAGGCTAATACTAAGGCCAAGTTGATACAAGTACAGTCTGCCATAACCCCACATATGGAAATTTTGTATAAAGAGATGGCTTATGCAGAAAATGTTTTGAAGAAAGATCCAAATCTTTCTACACCTTGCAGTAGAGATAGCCATCCAGCATAAAGCACTGGAAATTGCATTAGACAATTGGGATGTTGCTCTGAAGATTATTATGGAAGTAAATAAATTTTTTTTGGCTAAATATTCAATTCATTCATAGAACCCTTTGACATAAGTGTCAAAAAAGGGGGAGATAAATAATACCGCTATAATAAGTTGAGGGAGATACCCAAAAGGGGGAGATAATAAAATTTTGAGTTTTGAGGAAAAATAAGGAGATAAAGCCAAAAAGATACAAAAACTACAAGGAGATGTGTGAAAGGGGGAGTAAAATCAAAGTTGACATAGAGAAGAAATAGAGTAGATAAAGGAAAGGAATAACAAGGCAGAGATAAAGAGTATCAGCATGAGACAAATCCAGCATAAGGAATTTTAGATATAGAAATGGCACATTAGCTAGGGGGAGTTACAAGTTCTTGAGGTATATAGTCTTCTACAAAATTTTGAACAAGTTTTTGAAGTTTTGTACATATGCCAAACAAGATACATATTATACTCATAGAGATCATATTCACAATGCTTAGTTAAGTGTTTTTGACACTCATGTCAAAAGAGGAGATTGTTGATCTCAGATTGTTTTTGACAATTGAGTGTCAACACACTTAACCAATTTCTACGATGATGCCAAGTTTGATATAGATGCTAAGCTATAGTATGTGCCAAGCAAGAAATTCAACAGGTGTCAAGTGAACTTCAGGTGTGAAGCAAGTTTCAAGTGCCAAATGATAAGTGATGTCGAATGATAACAAGTGTTGAGCAAAGTATAGATGTCGAGTGAGACAGAGTTAATATAGGAGCCAAGAAAGAAAGAATCCTATATGTGTCGAGCATCAACAATCAGTAAGTGTTGAGTAACACAGAATCAGTATATGAGTTTGTGCCTTCACAAACTTAGATGTAAGCTCAATTGAAATTTTGTACATATGCTGAACAAGATGCACATTATACTCATAAATATTAGATTCACAATGCTTAGTTAAGTGTTTTTGACACTCATGTCAAAGGCGGAGATTGTTGGTCTTAGATTGGTTTTGACAATTGAGTGTCAACATACTTAACCAATTTCTAAGATGATACCGAGTTTGATATAGATGTTGAGCTATAGTATGTGCTGAGCCAAAAATTCAATAAGTGTTGAGTGAACTTCAGGTGCCAAGCAAGTTTCAAGTGCCAAGTGATAAGTGATGTCGAATGATAACAAGTGTCGAGAAAAGTATAGATGTTGAGCGAGATAGAGTTACTATAGCAGCCAAGCAAGAAAGAATCCTATATGTGTCGAGCATCAGCAATCAGTAAGTGCTAAGTAACACAAAATTAGCATATGAGTTTGTGCCTTCACAAACTTAGATGTAAGCTCAATTGAAGTTTTGTACATATGCCGAACAAGATGCACATTGTATTCATAGAGATCAGATTCACAATGCTTAGTTAAGTTTTTTTGACACTCATGTCAAAGGGGGAGATTGTTGGTCTCAGATTGGTTTTGACAATTGAGTGTCAACACACTTAAGCAATTTCTAAGATGATGTCAAGTTTGATATAGATGTTGAGCTATAGTATGTGCCAAGCCAGAAATTCAACAGGTGTCGAGTGAACTTCAGGTGCCAAGCAAGTTTCAAGTGCCAAGTGATAAGTAATGCCGAATGATAACAGGTGTTGAGCAAATTATAGATGTTGAGGGAGACAGAGTTACTATAGGAGCCAAGCAAGAAAGAATCCTATATGTGCCGAGCATTAGCAATCAGTAAGTGACGAGTAATGCAGAATCAACATATGAGTTTGTGCCTTCACAAATTCAGATGTAAACTGTTTTTGAGCCGACACAAGATAAATCTCAAAGGATCTAAAAGATAAGATCGAATCTTTTACATTACCTATGTAATCAACATGTAGCCAATGAGAAAATTGGTGAAAGCATGCAACCAATAGGAAAAGTGTAAAGATTTGAGTGGGAAAAGATGGATGAATATCAATCATAGATTCATACCTAACCTTAAGTCTTCGAAGCCTTTAAAAGGAGGTCAATACCCCATAATCTGTGTGTGTGAGAGTTGAATGGAAGAGTAAGAAGTCGTGTGGGAATGCATGAAAGAATGCTAACGAAGTTTTGAAGGAAGTAGAAGGGGTGTAAGGACTTAGAGGAAGAGCAGCATTGCATAATCAAGTTGATCAAAACAGAGTATCAGCACAATGAACAGAGAATTATCAGATCAAGAAGGATCGGATCAGATTGAGCAGAATAAGAATTTGGAATCAGTAATTGTAGATTCTAAGTCATTAGATCAAGGCATTCTATTATACTTTCTAACCATTGTATTAGGAGAATGAAAATCCTATGATGATAGGTTGGCTTAACAGTTATATTGCAGATCCTTAACAGGGTTGTAAATCCATTAACAAGGTAACATTCCAAGTGAATATTTGTAAATCTTTTAATCAAGTCACTTTTAACAGGGTGTAAAGCCTTTAATAGGGCAGACCATTGGAAGTGGTCAAATTTTGTAACCTTAACCAATTACATATTGCTGCAATGATAATTTGTGGGTGTCATCCCCACCCCAGTTTTACCTTCTCATTTTGGAGGGTTTCTGGGTGACCAAAATTCTTGTGTTATGTGTTTTCATGCATGTCTTTACTTTCATGTTTTTAGAGATGTTAGATGCATGTGAATAATCTCAATTTAAAAATTTAGAGGTTAAATATTGTTACTTCTGATTCACCCTCCCTCTCCCCCCCCCCCCCCTCTCAAAAGTAAATCTTTCCACTTGTAAATTCCAACAACAAGATGGAAACTAAGGTCTCCTAGGGAAGACATAAGGTGTTTGATTTAGAGGACGATGACTATGAAGAGGAGAAGGTTGAAAATGCTGACAAACAAATGGAGGATGCTAGAGAGGCTCATATAAAGGTGGATTTGGGGATGGAAGAGCAAAAACAAGGGGACATTTCCAATAAGACAGGAGAGAAAGAGGTGGGGAAGACTACTCTTAACCTAATGGACACTAAGTTGAAAGAAATGGAAAAGATGTTTATGAACCACATTGACAACCTCCAAAGTAAAACTAATGCATCAACTAGTATGTTCACAGAGGCCATTAACAACATTGAATTCGGTCTCATGGCATTCACTATAATCAAATTCAAAAGGAAATGATGGTGAAAGAAATATTTGATGTCATTATTGGAAAGGGGAAGCTCAAGAAAGACAATGAGGTGAAAAAGGACAGACAAGAGGAGGAGCAAGTTTCTGGAAACCTTACTGATTGGACCGAAGATCTTAATAAATTTGTGAATCATTGGGGGACTATCAAGAAGGCCTACCAACATTGGCCCTACTCAATGTGTTATTTTTTCAGGTTTTTGGTTTTCTACTCAAATACATTATTTCTAGTTATAATTTATATATGTTGTTTAGAATTGGTATATTAAGTTACCAGTGTTTAGCCATTCTCAACAACAACGTGTTTTGTTGGTTGAGTCACTGGTTTCTCTTTGGCTTCTTTAAAAGTTCTCTTGAATTTGGTGGTTACATTAAGAACATTTTTGTTATTTTTATTTGAAGGCTAGGCATTGGCTATAATGCTTTATGTTGTTCTAGGTCATGCTTGATTGTAATGGCCTAGGGCATTGCTAGCCGATTGTTTATTGTTACTTTATGGGTTCAGGTCCCTTCCCTTCTTAATCAAAAGAATATTAGATATGTCTATCGAAAAGTGTTTATGGCTAATATAGGTAGCAACTTGTTTCATAAACAACAAATTAAATATTAAGAAAATAATCTAATACATACATGCATGCATGCATGCATAGATACGTACATACATATATTCTAGTGTCAATTTTCTCCAACATCTTTAGTTATATTTTAACAAATCAAGCTAGGAATTAAAAAATTTAATACATTGCACTAATGCTAAATCTTTTTATATATAGGTGGTAGGAAATTTATGTCATTTACATTTATAGTTTCTCTTATGAGTAAAGAAAATTCAAAGGATGGGCTAGTAAGATACTTGCAATTACAACTATTGAGAAAAATATTTTCTTTAATACTTAGTTCCAAAAAAATTATGCCATCAAACTTCACAAATTTTAAATACTAAAATGTGTTAAACAATCTATATAGTTGTTATGTTATTATTAAAAGTACACACAAGGATTTAATACTAAATATTCCTCACTAGTGACATAGTGATGTATTGTGCCATTTATGACGACTATTTTCTTTGATTCTACAGATTGACAACTTATTTAACCTTCAATATGATTGCTTAGCCACAACTTTTGCGATACATATTATGTTTTATTTACTATTGTGAATCATTTATTTTATCTTATTTATTGTTGAAAATGACAACTCAATTCCTTCTACATTTGAAATTTGGAGGCTAAACCAATTCCTTTCTAGTTTTTTCCTAAGGTTGGTATTATGTCATGATGTTTTTCCTCCCTAAGGACATGTAAGGTGGACTTGGTGAGTTTTTGTGAGCCAACTGATTTAGGGAATCCTGATTCTATATGTCATGTCATTCTTGTGCCTTGCAATGAAGTTCCATGATGTTGTGTTGTGACATGATTTCAATATGGATATCTTGCTTTGTCGATTCTTCCAAATCAGAATTAGAAGGGATCACTATGTTTTATAGCATATAATTCATTACATCTAAATAAATGCAAAAAGTTTTATATCTATATTGTTGAGATAATGAGTGTTGCACACATTGCATAATATTGCTATATTGTATTATTTTATTTTATTATGCAATGTTGCACCTAGATGGGTATACAACATGTACATATTCATATGGGATATACTTGATGAGTTGTATTGTAACATTGTGATAATATTTTATGTAATTATTTAATATTGGAAAAAAAATTTAAATTTTCAATATTAAATGTGTGGTCAGTGGGTTAGGTAGCACATGGTTTATGTAATACCACTTGGTGGTTTTGTGGGACTTGCAACTATATAAATGGCCACAAGGGTAGTTTAGGGACAAGGCTTGACAAGTTAGCCAAGAGAGCATTTGTGAAGGTTGGAAACATGGCATAGGATGTGTGGATTCATGTTTGTTCACATGGATTGCTTGGTTGTGGCTATGGCTTTGAAAGTTTACATTGTTGTATTGCAAATGGTATTTTTTGTTGAATAATACATGGTGATGGATGTTTTTGGAGGCTGGGTTTTTTCCCTCAATAAGGGTTTCTCAGCGTATATCTTGTCACAGTTTTGTGGGTATGTTGTCTATTCTCTTGCATATGGATTTTAATTGCATATTTGTTTAAGATCTATTATGGGTTATGTGGAAACAGTTATATTCTTTATTGCAAATTTTCTAAGTGGTATCAGAGCTATGGTTTTATTGTTGCAACCCTAGGTTGAATCTATGGGAATGCATGAGAGGATAAAGGAGAGGGCAAGATATATGAGTTTTTATTACAAATCTGATGGTTTTGGATGTGTTGTTATGATGGGGTGTTTGTACATTTTGGGCATGTGAAATTGTTGGACAAAAGAGATTTTTGAATGTTTCATTTAAATGAGGATTTTAGGAGGTAGCTTGTGCAAATGACCTCCTAGATAAAAACAAACCTCACCATTGGATCTAGGTTGATGTTTCTATAAATTTTGATATATAATATGCCCTACTTTGGCCATGTTCAAAGGAAATGAAAGAGTTTTTTAGTTTCAGCCTGTAATGGCCATCAAGTTTAATCTCATTAGAATTTTCGTCATAAAAAAAAATTAAAAGTGAAAAAATTGCAGTAAAAATGGTAAAAATGATTATCTTAGTAAAACGGACATAACTTTCTCTCAAAATATTAGATTTCAAACTTCTTGTAGGTGTTGAAAAGCTAATTCGGAGCACTACAACTTGGTGTAGGTTTAGTTCTGTGATTTTGACATTTTGTTAGGTTTTACTAGTTTGAAAGTTAGATATTGTTTATTTTGAACACAAATTAGGGCATAACTTGGCCATACGGAGTCAAATTTTTGACTTTGAGTAGTCAACAAAAAGCTCTTAGAGAACTTTATACATTGATACCGATTTGGTGTAGGTTCGGCATAGTTTATTCGGTGATATATTGATCTGAACAATTGATGGTATATATTAATTATGGTAACATTGTGAGTTTATGGCATTGTATATTTTGAAGATTTGGATTTGATGTAATTGTATACTCAATTCATATTTCATATTGGTCTCATGATGATATGGTTATTAGTGTTTGATTTGGATATGTATGATGACTTGTTGGGTCTACAAGTTTTGCAGTGTTGAAAGTAGTCTATACTTACAAGTTGCATTTATGGCTTGTATATGGGTTGTATTTGCCCATTGATCTTTCATTATTGATGTATATTCAAATTGGTGGCTTGGATTTGGGTTGTCTATGTCCTAAGTCACATGATTTGTTGATTTGTCTTCATGTAGAAGGGATGAGATGTTGTTTCTAGGTACAATCATGGTGGAGGATTGTGGTTGAATATTTTTTGCTATCCGGTTCAACATATTGAGAATCAGATGCTCAATTCATGGATGTGATCATGGTGTCATAAATTTTGGTATGATATGATTGGATATACATGAGGTACATCTTTGATGTTCATTGGTTTGGACTCCTAATTTGGTTATGGTGGTATATCTTCTTGGTTGAGGATCATAGTTATTTGGTTTCTTTTGAGGAGCTCATAATGTGCATTTTGATTTCTTTGATGGTTTGATGTCTTGGTTGATTTTGATGGTTAGAGGAAGGTTTTTCATAATGATGTCATGGATAGTTTGGGTGCACGTTTTAGTGAGAGCTTGTGATAGTGATGAGATGGTAGTGTAGGATTAGTTCCTGGTTAGTATCTTCTTGGGTTTGGAGATCTTGATTTTACTTGGTACTAACACTTTGGTTGTGTGAGTGTAGACTTGGAGGATCTTCATGTAGGAGATAGATTTATATGATGCCATGGATGACTCGATACCATGGCTGAGTGGGAGTTTTTGGCATTGATATAATTATAATTGCGTATTTGCAACTATTGGAAGTTTGTCTTAGACCATGTTGGTGCAGAAGCATCTTTGATATTTGCATGGTGCACTTGTTATCTTCATGGTGTGTGGAAATGGTTTTTCATAGTATGTGGAGATGGTTTTCTTCATGGTGTGTGGAGATGGTTGCATCTTGAGGACTCACAAGGTTATTGGTAAAGGTGTGGTTTATGCTCTCATTTGACATGTTATCCTTGGTATTAGAATGGTTTCATTATTATGTCATGGTATACTCATGATACGTGTTTAGAGTTTTGACATTTTATGGTTTGTTCATATCGAGCATTTTATCTCTTTTGGTTGAGATGGTTAGATCATGTTGTCATGTTTTTGTTCCTAAGGCCATGGTTGGAACTTTGACATTGATCTTAGTTTAGTTTCTTGGTATTGAGTACATTGATCATTTTTTATATACTTCATGATATTGCTATGTTGCATTTGAAGTTGGCATAGATTGATTGGTTAGAAGTGCTCATGGATACTTAGACATAGTGGTGATGTTGATTTCTCTTGGATTAGATAAGTATCTGTTGGGACAGTTGTTTGGTTTCAGCAAGAGAGTCTGAGGGGCATTCACCTGTTATGGACTTGAGAGGAGATTGTTCTTAGATGAATTTTGGTTGGAGACTTGGATATCTTGATGAGCATTCTCATTCCCCACTCTTTGTTTACTCGATGGTTTACTACTTGAGAGGTATAACCCATTGTCTCTCAAGAGCATTATGTTTATGTTTGTCTTTCATGGATATGGATCTTAAGCTATGGTACATGATTTAGTTCTAGAGGGTTCATTTGAGAGATGGTTTAGCATTGGTTATCTCCTTATGCATATGTTTTTATGTTTGTTAAGTTTGGGAGATGGTTTTATATTGGGCATATTCCTTGATTTAGGAATAGTTATTCCTTGAGTTAGAAATGGTTTATGAGTTTGATTTTCTTGTGAGAGGCTTACATCCATAATTAGTTATATGGTATGATTTGGGTGTTGTTGAGGCTTCTTGTTGAGGTTTTATGGAGATCATACTTGCACAATTTACATCTAGAGGTGTGTATAAAAGGACATGATATAGGTTATGATTTGCATGGTTTCTCTTTGGTCTTGGTTATCTTCCTTGATGTTCAATTTCACTTACACTAGATTTGTGATTGGTTAGAGATTGTGATCACTCGTTTGTGTTTATGTATGCCATGTGAAAGATGGCATGCTTATTCTTTTTATCTCTTTCCTTTGTTGGTTGTGGAGTACTTGGGAGAGCATTGGCGACTTGTTATGAGTTGTTCTTGCAGGTTATCAATTTATGTATTGTGGATGTCCTTGATAGTACATGGATTCACTTCTTTGAGACGTTGTGAGTGGATTTGTTATAGATTTGACATTATCTTTTGTAGTGGGAGCTTCATGGTATATATGTGGCAGGTATTGCTCTTGAGGCTTGTGATTGCAAGTTACAAATCGAATATGTTGATGATATGAGATTCACTTGGTATATACATTTGGAGGTATGGATAGTTGGATGGTTTGGCACTTATTGTGGGTGTTATTTCAGCTATGGATATTTTGACAACTACAGATATATGTCATTACCTTTGGATCACGTTTTTGTGCCTATCATTTTAGTTGGTACCGGATTTTATAATCTTCTAATGTGACAGGTTGGGTGGCTTTCCCTTTGGATGGATTCTATGTATGTCGAGTAGCAATGACATAATAGGAGGTGGCATCATTCATGTTTGAGATGTTGGGTACTTTGATTTTGTTGCAAGTACCAAGATGGAGCACTTGGTGTACTTTGATCCATGATGGTGGATGTGTTGGGAGGGATTGTTCCCTTGTTCATTTATGTGGCTACGGATTGACCCTATGCAATGTATACAAGTGGGAGATTGTTAAGATAATGGGTGTTGCACACATTGCATAATATTGTTCTATTGTATTATTTTATTATTTGATTCTATTATGTAATGTTGTACCTAGATGGACATGCAATATGTAGAGATTCTCATGGGATATACTTGATGAGTTGTATTGTAACATTGTGATAATATTTGATGTAATTATTTAATATTAGGGGAAAAAAATTAAATTTCTAATATTAAATGTGGGGTCAGTGGGTTAGGTAGCACATGGTTTACGTAATACCACTTGGTGGTTTTGTGAGACTTGCTACTATATAAGCAACCACAATGGTAGTTGTAGAGATAAGAAGAAGAAGGCAAAAAGGAAAGAGTCAAGCGGGACAAGGCTTGATAGGTTAGCCAAGGGAGCATTTATGAAAGTTGGAAGCATGGCATTGGATGTGTGGATTCATGTTTGTTCACATGGATTGCTTGGTTGTGGCTATGGCTTTGAAGGCTTCTATAATTGTATTGCAAATGGTATTTTTTGCTAAACAATACATGGTCATGGATGCTATTGGAGGCTGGGTTTTTTCCCTCAATGAGGGTTTCCGAGGGTATATCTTGTGTTACAATTTTGTGGGTATGTTGTCTATTCTCTTGCATGTGGATTTTAATTGCATATTTGTTTAAGATCTATTATGGGTTATGTGGAAACAATTATATTCTTTGTTGCAAGTTTCCTTACACATAAGATAATGGTTTCTTAGTTGTGTTTGCAAATTTGTTTGAGAAATCATTTTTCTTGACCTTCTATGGAGAATAAGGTATTTAATATTTTCAAAATTGGTAAATGAGGAAATAACCACGTGTAGTTGTGTAAGTTGGTGCATTTGGCATATGTGTAGATGTAGACAAAAGGATGCACTTAAAGTTCCATACTTGGATTGTGTGGACTTCAAAGGTACACT
The DNA here is from genome assembly GCA_028749045.1 of Cupressus sempervirens. Classification (NCBI taxonomy): domain Eukaryota; kingdom Viridiplantae; phylum Streptophyta; class Pinopsida; order Cupressales; family Cupressaceae; genus Cupressus; species Cupressus sempervirens. The sequence goes on along the minus strand of CM053789.1, from coordinate 761,233,237 downwards.
AAGTGGAGTTCTGGGTAAATTGTTATCTTAACTTTATAAAGGTGATTAGTTTTAGTATATTAATGGTTGAACATATCTGTCGAATCTAGTTTACACTAGAGAATATGTTTAAGTTTTGTGTTCTTACCTTCTTAGTAAGAAAACTATTGCATGTGTTGATGTAAAGTTAAAAAATTATAATAAGAATAAAATACTTTAGGAATGGATAAATACAAACATTATTTCATGATCATTGTGTGAAGGTTGTTCTATGTGTTTTCTCTTGTCTAAATCTTTGTAGAGTAGTTTTATGAACATGTGTTCCCCATTTGGAGTATGTGATTTGATTGTCTTTAAACCTTTGGAATTCTTGTTAGCCTTGAATTAGTGGGTTAGACATTTTTTCACATCTTAATTTTTGTTGAAATCAAACCCTACATCGCAAGGGACAACTAAGCCGGAGGTACGAGCTGCCTAGGTTCGGGTGCCTCAAGCAACTTCTATGATTTCTTCTCCATCTCCTCGTTGCTCTCACAACCCTGAAAGCAATAAGCAAAGAGCTATCACTTTGGGTGACTCCTCGTTTGATTCCTCCTCTTTCTTGCATAACAGTTTTTCCTTTCTTGAGAACAAGGAGAATATGCAAGCTAGTTTATAATGAATTTTCTCTCATGGAATGTGTGGGGGCTAATAGACCTCCCTAGAAAGTATTTTGTTCGTGATACCAAGCGTAGGCTTGGCAATAATGATGTTCTGTGTTTGCAAGAAGTCAAAGTCTTTGGGTTCCTTTTCAACTCAGCTTGCCATGTGATATGGCCGGATGGTGTAAGTTTTGCTTCTCAACATGAAGCTGGTCGAGGTGGTGTAGTCACTCTCCTCTCCCCTTGACTTTTCCCTTTTGTTATTTCCATGGTTCTGACCCCATGCAGAGAGTAGTTTGGATTTTCTTTTCTTTTCAAAATCATTCTTTTGGCATTGTCAATATCTATGCCCCTAATGATGTGATTGAGCACTCACACTTATGGAGGTGGCTAGTTGATTCTTTGCCACCTACCACCTAGTTATTCTGTGGGGATTTTAATATGGTTGAGTTGGCTATTGATAAAGTGGGCCTTTTGTGTTTTCGATGGTCAGTTGGTGAGCGAGAAGCCTAGTTCTGCATGCGGAACAAGTTGGGTCGTTTTGATCCCAATGTTCATCATCGTCAAATTGATGGCGTTTGGTACACATGGTCCAACTTTCGAGAGGGAGCTGACAGGGTCCTTAAAAGGTTGGATCGTGCTATGATATCTGCTCAATCCTTTTTTTATTTTTCTCACACAAGTCTGCTACCTATCACTCTGCTCCCTGACGTGACTCTTTCAGATCATTTTCCCATCCACTTCTCCATTACCTAGCATTCTGCCCCTCCTCGTAATTGTAAAACCCAATTTTACCTTAATACTTCTGTGCTATCCCATCCGCCCACCGTCGCTCATATTTTACAAACTTGGAACCTTGAACCTAGGCCCCACTCATCCTCTAGGTGGATTTAGTGGTGGAATGACGCCATCACCCATACTGCGAGGTTTCTTCGCATTTATGGGAGGCAATTGGCCACATACTGCAAGAGATCCTATGAGGCCACTATCAAAGATCTTCATACAACCACTGAAGCTCTTGCCATGAATCTATTTGATATGGATCTCTAGGTTCAGCTTGCCAACCTTCGCCATCAAAAACAAGTTGCAGACAATTATACTGCCTAGGGAGCTCAACTCAAAGCTCGCCTTCACTGGCTGGAGGTTGGTGATCGAGCTTCCAAGGAATTCTTTAATGTGTTGGGGGCACGCCACTCTGTGGTGGGCATCAAACGCATTCAAGAGCGTCAGCATACCCTCTGTGAGCTTCCTAATATTCTTCAAGCCTTTGTTTGCCACTATGAAAAAGTTTTCACAGCTCAGGGTCCCTCGGTGGCCAGAGACCAAGCCTTGTAGGCTTGTTAGCTATCACGCCTAAAATTCTCGCTCTAGAACAATATGCATTTTGGGAGCAGAAGCTCACCCTAGAGGACCTCGAGGAAGTTGTCTTCTCCATGGCGGATGATAAGGCCCTTAGTTGTGACAACTTCCCTTGTGAATTTTACAAAGCATTTCGGGATGCGATTGGTCCAGACCTGCATAAGGTTTATATTGAGGCATACAATTCTCGTTCTCTAGGTAATCTTATTAACAAAGGGAATATTAAGTTCATACCTAAGGCAGGTGACCCTAAAGACATCTGCAATTGGAGGCCTATCACATTGTTGAATGTCTCCTATAAGATCATTGCCAAGACTCTCTCACTAAAAATCTGTCATCTTCTTGATCAAATCATTCACCCTGAACAAACAAGTTTTATTAAGTCTCATTATATCTTGGACAATATAATTGCTATGTGGTAAGGGATGGAATGGGCTCGTTATTCCAAGCAACAAGCCATCTTTCTCAAAATTGATTTTGCCAAACCTTATGATAGGATTGAGTGGCCTTTCATTCTGGCCATGCTTCAAGCTCTTGGGTTTGGCCTTACTTTTTTGCAATCAATCCAAATGCTCTTTGGAGATGCCTATGCTTGCATCTCCATTAATGGCCATCAGTCCCAAGCATTTGGGCTTTATCGATCAATTTGCCAAGGATGCCCACTGGCACCCTCTTTATATGTATTGGCAGTAGAAGGTTTTGGGTATTTGCTCACAAATGTCATCTCCCAAAGAAGGGTCTGAGGTATTTCCCTCCTGGTTGGTGTTGTGCTGGCAACATGAGGATGTCTTTGTTTTCTATTGTTTTCTAAAAGTTTTTTGATGAATAACTAATCTTTGGCCAGTGGCCGTATGGACTCGCGGTGTGATCCTGTTTCCTCTGGCCCCTTTTTGTGCGAATATGTAACTTTATTGTATTTTTTCTAATATAAGGAAGGGACTATTCATTAAAATAGTTAGATCAATGCCTCTCAAGTCAAATAATCTAAAATATATACTCTCTACTCCTTAGTCATCCCTGCAATAAGCTGACAAAAAATCACTTTGAATTAAGCTTTTTTATTATTGCTCTCCTTGAGAACAACCACTATCATCAGTCTCGAAGCCCTCTAGATAGATGCACCTCTTTGCTATACTTAGTTTAAAGGAGTGATAACAACCCCAAGCTTCTCCTAAACGAACTTAAAGACACCCTAATCATATAATGGAATATATCCTCGAGTGCCTTTACTCCTTCAAACTAACTCCACATAGTAAAAGTCTTTTGAATTGATAGATCATAATGAGATAGAAGAAATAACATGCTCCTCATCAACAACTTGTACATCAATGCTTCTATGTTCTTCATCTTCGCTATCATTTGAAACAATCACTAGAGTAATACAACAATCCAAACCTCAATCTCATACTCTTATCTTGACTACCAAAGCACAAAGCCTTCATAAGCATATTTCTCATATGTTTTCCCTTATCTTTGTCTACTAACACATAACACTACCACAACACCAATCCTTGCACTACTAGTACCCTCGAAGCCTAAATAATGTTCACACATGAAAATGCAATTGACCAAACAATTTTGGACTCCTCTAAGTAGTAGAAATTCTTATCCACATAATAGAGGACAATATCCTTAAAAAATGGCACAAACTCATCCTATCGTTCAACATATCAAATAATCTTCTACAATCAACAACATTGTTACTCAAACCATCCAAATGCATAACATTTCTTTGATCCATATTTGAAAACAACTTAGTATGATCAATCTTTGATACTATCAAATAATTGATATACTATTCATAGGACCATACAATCACCTTTCCAAACCACAAAGCACAAATCTTAACTTCATAACATCTTTCACACCTTATTTTCATGTTGAGAAGATATTAAGTATCCAACCGTGAGGAGGGAAATATATTTATATGAAAACTCAACTACAAACCATATATTCTAAGTCATTTGATAATGGATGAAGCAACATTTGGACTGCATGATGAATTGCCAACATTAGCAATTTATGTATTCTTCATCAAATGTCTTTTTCTCTTCTATTGAGTCTTCAACAATCATTGAACAATCATCCTATTTTTCCAAGCTTTTGTAGAACTTCACAATGTCAAATCATGTTACATTTATAGAAAACTAGACCATCCATTTTCATTTTAGCGATTTCTTTATTCCTAATATTGATATTTATAATGCGTTCAACTTTTTTATGTGCATATCCTTTGCAACCATCATAGTATATATTAAAGTTCTTTTCTTTTACCATTCACTACTGAAGTTCTTAATATTCACTATTTTTTAACACTAAATTGCATTATGCCGTAATTTATTGCAATGATGACATCACGTAAAGACATAATTCATTTTTATACTTTATTGCATGAAAAACACAATGCTTGGAATGGCAGGTCTCTGATTTATCAAGCCCTTTCTATCCTTTCCCTACATCTGATCTTCCAGGTTCTTTTTATTTTTCACCTACTTCTATTTTTTTTAGTTCATTTTTGTCTTCCACTTGCCTCCAATCTAGCAAACTCCTTTATTCTCTATTTGCTTCTAGTCTACCATATCCTTTTTGTCTTCTTCATCCTTCTAGTCTACCATATCCTTTTTGTTTCTTCTTTCTTATAGTCTACCATAACCCATTCAACTTCCACCATATTTTTTGATTCATTCATTCTCTCCTCAATATTCTTTAGCGATGTGGAATACACTTTGTCTTGTTTGAGTTCCAGCTCAACACCATCTTCTTTCTTTTGGATACCACAACCATCACTTTTGAGCATAACTTCATAATATTTCTTACGCATTTAGTAAAACTTAACAAATTATGTTTCAAACCTTAACACAATAAACAATCATTTTTTTGCTCTTACCACCAATTGAAATGGTTTTGATACCTTTCATTTGAGCACTTCCTTCTCCTACAAATTTGATTGCTCCACTTATCATATTCTTTAAACATGATAAATTGTCACTTGTTTCTCGTCATATGATTTGAGCTTCTAGAATCTATAATCCATGCAATTACAATATTAACATGCAATGTGATCTATAATGTGATCTACTTTTCTTTTGTGAAATAGACAAAAACATAGATTCCTCAATTGTTTTATCAATATCCTCATCTTGGGAAAAGTATTCTTCCACAGAACATGAGCTCTTTTTACTTTTGTCTTTCAAATTTACTCTTTGTCTAAAATCCCCTTTCTTTTGATTGTTTTTTCTATCTTCTTTTGATTCACTATGATATTAATTGTAGTCATTTGCAAAATGTCTTATCATTCCACAATTAAAGATCTCATGAGGTAACTTACCTACGTATCTATCAGTGCCTTGTTCAAATTTCCTTGAAAGATATTCTTTAACTTCCTTCGAGATCTTGGATATCTCTAGTTTAGCATCTTTGATGGATTTAAAAGCAGTCTCTCTCTTTTCCCTTTCAACTTCTACAATCTCAAATGTAGATTGTTAATGAATAAGTAGATCAATTGAATGTTATTTTATATCTTATCGGTATGAACTCCTTTGACAGGGTTAATAAGATCTTTAATAACATTATTATCTTCTAGATGTCCATCGATTCTAATTCCATGAACAGCATCCATGACTCACTATATGTAGCTTTCAACATTCTCATCTTCTTTCTTATGACAAACTTCTATTTGAGATTCATTAGTCTTTCTTATTTTGTCTTTAAGTATCCTTCTATAACAAGACCACATTATCCCGTATCTCTTTAGGACCTTTCAAACCTTTCACTTTCCCAAGTTTTTTTCACATAAACCATTGAAAAGAGTTTTTCATGCTTTCACAATAGCTTCTTTTTATCTTTATTCATCAGTAATCAAAGTTCTTCAAAAAAGAGGCTAGAAACCAATTTGAATAACCTCCTACATCTGATTCTCTAATGTTTCCATATACACTTCCACCTTGTCATTCCAATAAGGAAAACTAGTGCCATCAAATACCAAAGCCAAAATTGCAAGTTTTGTGCCATGCCAAATCCCCCTTAAGTGATTAAGTTGAACATACTCTAGATGTTGAAAGGAGGGTGTGAATCAACATAAACTAAAATCACACTAGAGTAATCAACTAACTTCAATTTTCACCATATAAAACATTAAGAAAATAAAAAACTAAAACAACACATGAGCACCAAGATTTTATACGTGAAAACTCAAATTGGGGAAAAACATAGTGAGAACATACTTAGAAAGATAATTTTTCAATGTATGTATTTTGATTACAAAGATAGAAAAAGCTCAATGTTCTGAACCTACAAATAGAGACGCACTATCAATGCAACAATGAATATAGATGGGAGCTCACTACTTTGAACTTGTAAATAGAGGCACACCACCAAAGTAGCAAGATATAGTAAAGAACTTGTGCGCCCAAGACTCATTGTCCTAGGGACAAAGTACATACAACTCTTCACAATATATAGAGAGGAATTCTCCTTATAATGCAACTAATTTGCATAACTCCGTCACACTCTCTTTGCCTTTTTCCTCAATTACATAAATAGATTTCTACTCTTCTAAAACTTTGCTAGCAGATCTTCACTTGCTCTATCACCACACACCCTCTTTCCCAGTCTTATATTTTGCAAAGAAAAACCTATAATTATATCCAAGATAGATCATTTGAGTTTACAACAAGGTCAACCAAGCCAAACACATATTACAATTAAGTTATGAGTTGGTCATAACAATGACAAAATTCAATATGATATCATGCTAGAAGCATCTAAACCACAACAAATATTATACCTAGCATGCACCCAATTGGTTAAGAGATAAGCATTAAATACATAGGTCACACTTAGCACAAACCCATCTAGATATTAGATGGACATTAAATGCGATACCTAGACCCAAAAATTTGAATCGTGATCCACTCTAGGAGAGAGCGATCGTGCACATGTTACACAACCCAATACTAGAATCATAATTATTGGAACAACTATCATAGTTATTTCAAATGTGTAGTAACACACTTCTCAAAGAACCACATCACATGTCATCTATATTTGGACCCCCACACACCATGGTGAGATCCACATGCCACACTTAAAGTCATCTGAATTGCACACAATTCATGTCAAAAGCCATCACAATACATTTTAGGACTTGGTAAGAACTTATCATAACTACAACACTTGGTAATATTATTTTTGGATCACCAAGAAATGTTTCTGAATCACCAAGAAGTGCCATAACCAAGACCAAGACCTTAAAAAAATGCAAATTATGTTTGCATATCTTCAACCTTTATTTCCAAAGTGGAAACCTTTCAAAAAGAACACTTGCAAGCACAATTGTAGCAATGTCATTTGCAATTGTATATCTCTAACACTAAAACACAATTAACTAGTTTTTTCAACGTGTATTATCATGTGACTCATATTTTGTGGTTGTTAATTAATGTCTACTATTCTAGTCTTATTTGTTTGTTTCGGTCTTATTATTGGATCCGTCAAACTAACAACATCCATTTAGGATCATACAATGATAACTTGCATTCCCTTTTTTTCCTTCCATGTGGCCATGCACTTTTTATGTATGATTTTATGTGTATGCATGTATGTTTTTAATTAAGTGAAAACAAGTTTTGATGGGGCCCTGAAACCAATTACATATAGATTTTGAAAGGGATCTAAAACCCAACATAGACGAAACGCTGCAAAAAGATATTCAACAATAGAACAACAAAAAAAGCCATCCAAGAGCCAACTGAACGACATCAATAGAAAGATGGGAAAAATAAAGCATCAGTTGCATACAAAAGCCCAAAAGGGTAGACCAAGACCCTACACGACACACCAAATCATAGGGAAACAAGGGGGACTACCCTACCAACCCAAAAACATGGCAAACATCTTTGACCAGACATGATCAGTCACTTGAAAGTACATATCCTTGAACCAACCAAATCCACATAAGGGAGAGATAACCTCTTCATACCATTCTCCCATCATAGTTCCCTTCCACCTCAATAGAAAGGGATCCCACCTCAATAGGGAAAACAGGGAGGAAGGAAATCCCCAAATAAGACCACTTCTGATACCACCCCACCTTTGAAAAGGGAAGACCAAGACCCTACAAGATCCATGAGATCATAGGGAAAAAAGGGGGACTACTCCACCAACCCCAAAAACATGACAAGTATCTTTGATCAAATCATGATCAACCACTTGAAATTACATATCGTCGAACAAACTAAATCCACATATGGGAGAGATAGCATCTCCATACCAATTCTCTCATCATAGTTCCCTTCCACCTCTATAGCAAGGGATCTTGCCTCAATAGGGAAAATGGGGAGGAAGGAAATCCGTAAATATGACCACTTCTGATAACACCCCACCTTCCAAGAAAAGGCATACGGCGAGGGTGTGCCCTTCCCACCAGCAACCTCACTCATATGGTAGATCACCACCTCAATAGATGATAACTCCATCAATATGAGTTGAATGTTGAAGAGACAACATCAAAAAGCAACCCTCAAACCAAAAAGCCTCCAAAAGAAGATGTCAAGAAGGACAAAGGAAGAACTTCATCTCTACAAAAGTCTTCAGGGGATGAAACAAAAGAGAGCACTAAGTCCACCAGATGATTAATAAAAGGAGGCACCAAACTCTAGTAAGGGGGGAAATCCCACAAAAGAATCTCAGTGAACCAAAACCAACAAGGAGCCAAAGAGGGCCCTTGAAAACTTTCAACATCTGCCTAGCAATGAAAGGAAAGACCCAAAAACAAAAGAACCCACTTGTGAAACTAAGCAAAATGCTTCCACATTCTCACAATGTTGAAAACACTGACAAATGAGGGTCATCGTAGCCACAAAAGCGACAGTAAAAAAAGCATAACACCAAATCCCTCGAAAATGGGAACAAAAGGCCAACCCAAGCCAAGGATACACCCAATCACCAAAGATGATCTAAGCCCACCCAAGAAGGGGAGGGAGGCTCAGGAAGAGCTTATCGAAGAAAGAGCCAAAGCTCAAAGAAATGACAGATAGAAAGAACTCATAATTGCTCTTCCTCATAACACCATAGAGCCCCCAAAATTGGCAAACCCTGCAACAGTACACCCTCGGAAGTAGGTTGGTGGATAATGGGAGGCGATGAGTGGCAGCCATGAAATGGGAACTGCTTTGGTAGAGGCACTACCTAGGCACATCATACCCAAAAGAAAATAGGGCCCTGTCAAGGAATGTCCCCCACCAACACTATCAAAACAATCATCCCCGAGCCAAGGCAACCAATACACTCCAAGTGTGAGAGCATTGAGCTCCATCTCTACAGCAACTTCCACCAACAACCAACAGTAGGACCAAGCAAACCAAAGGGAAGCAAGTGCAGATAAGTGCCACCACCCATGTGGATCATCTTAATTTCAACCCACCGCCATCATTGGTTCTATCATTAATGGAAACCCTAGCAACCTGCACACTCATGTATGCAAGGATGTTACAATGTATGAAATGCCATTTTTTTGGTTAGGTAACCACATCCCAATAATTATGAGACATTACAGTTTTGGGTCAAAAAGAAAACACCAAATAGCTCCAAAGTGGGAACATAAGGCCCACCCAAGCCAAGGATACACCCAATCAACAAAGATGATCTGATCCCACCCAAGAAGGGGAGCAAGGCTTAGGCAAAGCTTACTAAAGAAAGAGCCAAAGCTCAAAGAAACGACAAGTAGAAAGAACCCATAACCGCTCTCCCTGATAACACCATAGAGCCCCCAAAATTGGCAAACCTTGCAATAGTACACCCCTCGAAGTAGCAAATAGGGGCAAAACCGAGGTGTGCCTTACCCAAAAGCACATAGAGCCCTATCGAGGAGTGTCCCTCACCCGCCCGAGGAAACACTAGCAGTGTCAAAATAATCGTCCCCAAACCAAGGCAACCAATACACTCCAAGCGTGGGAGCACTAACCTCCATCTCTGCAACAACTTCCATTAACAACCTATAGCAGGACCAAGCAAACCAAAGGGAAGCAGGTGCATAGAAGCCCCACCGGCCATCCAGAGCATCTTAATCCAAACCACCACCATCGTTGGTTCTATCGTAGCTAGAAACCCTAGCAACCCACGCCCCACCACATGCCTGTGGATGCAAGGATGTTCCCATGTATGAAATGTCATTTTTTCAGTTAGGTAACCACATCCCAAAAATTATGGGACACTTTTGGGTCACAATCTCTGCCTATTCCATAAAAACTCCAAACTAGAATGATTTGAAGTCCAAAAAATAATTCATAACCATTTTTTCAAGAATTTTACAAACCTCCCTCAAATTGTCATCCTTATTTTTCCCAGTTAATATATAAGGAAATGCTTATAAAAAAGTGACAAACAACCATATTATTTGGGAACAATATCCTTTACTTGGTATTTTCCCCACAATTGTAGAATTGCAAGAGAAGAGCCAATAGAAGAATTGTATTATTTATCTGTGTTCATCTTTCCCCAATGTAAACTTGTATGTGCATTAGTAGTTGCATTCAGTATATAAGAACATCATTATCTATATGAATTCCATCAGTGCAAAACGTGTGGTATTTATGCAAACAATTTACAGCCAAGACTGTAAAACACATAAAAGACCATAAGCATTAAGAGTCAAAAAAAGTTGAAAACTGAGAGCAAAATTTAGAAACGCAGGCTTCAAAAGATAGACTACAAGTTAAAAGCAGAGTGGATATGATGACATACCTTTCTGCTAGATGACCTCTATTTGCATGTTAGGCTGTCAAATTTCTTCCATATTTGCACACTTGCCTCTCTATAAAATTGGCCAGAAGATATTCAATTGTAAGACAACAGATCCGCTTCCGACCTCATGATAAGTGTTCAATTGTGGAATATAATGCAAGAGTTCCCCTATAAGAGTAGATAGGTTATCTTTCATAAATTGAATATCCTAATACAATTCACTTCAGCCATCTTCATTTTGTTAGGCAACCACTGCTCCAACACTGCAAGCCTTGTTTTAACACTGTTGGACTCCTCTACCTGTGTATATTTTCTTTAAAAGAAACAAGTTAGCAGTTGGAAAAATTTAATAGGCAACAGTGTCAATACTTCAATATGAGGAATTACATCAAGGTTTATGTGGCACTTCTTCGGGAGCATCTACAACTCACTCTAGAGTCTTAAAAGATATTGTTTTTATGATAGTGAATAATGTCATGTTGGAACCTCTGTACAAGGTCGGTTTATGATGATGACAAGATTATCTACACGAATCTTCCATTCTGTTGCACTTAAGGAAATGGACTAAATGTTTTCTATACAGTTTTTACCAAAAAAAATCATTGCAAGTATAATAGTATCTTTTTAATTTAATAAAAGATAGTCTAGAAAGGGATACAAAAATACAATTTTAAGAATAGTAAATAGAACCACAAAACAGGAATAGCTATTATCAGCTCTAGCAGTGATTGTAAAGCTTTATACATGATGTTTCTTTACCAAAATATTTGAACAATTGAACAGTATATATACAATAGGAGAGCACTAGATAGATCAGTCTCAGGAGCCTATGATATTACAGCCGCATTCAACCTTGTCTGTCTCATCTATTCCCAGAGGTGGGACAATCTCAAGTTGCAGGTATGTCTACTTTGATAATATTGGATTTTTTCAGAACCTGCTCCAATGCCATCAACTCATTCTTATCCAGCATATCTTTGCAAGCACTGAGAAGATGTGTTGATTTAACATCAGATTTATAGAGCAACATGACTTCTTGTTGTACCAAGATCATAAACCTTTCTTTTGAAATCTCTATAACTGCTAACACCTGAAAAGTGATGGAGAAAAAAGTGAGTTCCCTGTTAAACTCGGTAAGCTTTCTTCCTTGCTTTGAAAAACATCTGGACTGCGTTTAGACCATAGAAATCATAAAACTTTACCAGAATGAACAAACTAGAATTTATTAAGTTTATCATCCAAGCAATCAACATAACCGGCCGATACTTCCACCCAAGACAAGCCAGGGGAGGAGTTCCAGACAACGTGGTGACCCAAAAATAGAGACCAGACACAAGAGGCAAAGGGACAGTCAAAGAAAACATGACCAACTGATTCAGGGAGACCACATGCAGAACAAGTAACAGAGTCAAGACTGAAAGCAGAAAGAACATCACCCAAAGCTACTTTCTTCAACAAGACCTGCCATCTAAGACATTTTTCTGAGTTCAACAGTAGTTTTCGACATTCTAGAAAGAACAAACTGCTACTTCAACTCAGACCAAGGATAGTTCCAGGATATATTAATCCAAACAAGTATTTGATTCTCATCCCTCAACATTTGGTAAATCTGTTTAATCTTGGCGCTCTGCAGGAGTGTGCCATCAGACTATTTCAACTATTCCAAGAACTGTTGTCATAAAAAAATTGCCAGGGAAGAAGGGAACAACAACCTTATTAATTAGGGAGTAAGTCTTCTTATGAGAACTGGGAACATTAAATTTAAGACACAATCCCTGCCAGAAGCACATTTGATTATTCACCATGATGTCACCAATGCTGTTAATACCCAATGAGAACCATGCCTTGGTTGAACAACTTTGTGTAAGGGCCAAAAATTTGCCATTAAGTATTACTCCACACCATAATGATCAGTCTAACACAGGGTACGACAGGGTACGATGGACCATGTCCAATTACCTCTCTATTTATCAGAAGTTGTCTCACTCTAGTCCAAGATTTCCATATTGAAGCAAAGATAGGAGATACAAAGATCCCCACATCAAAATTGCCCATCAAAATATCACAAATGCCAATGTCTTTCCAACACTTACCTTTCTTAGGTTTTGATAGATAAGTATTATTTCTAATAAGGAACTTCCGCGGTTCCTCACCAGATAATGCCTTCAATATCCATTAAGATGCAAGAGCAATCCCATGAGCTTTAAGGTCTCTCAACCCAAGCCCCACTCTATGTTTAGGGACACAACACCAGTCCCAAGAGACATTGTGTCTCCTTTTGCCCCCTCAGCTGTCAGACCAAAGAAAGTCCCTAAAAATCTTCTCTAATTTATTGATTTGATAATCAGAGAACAACCAAGTAGATGCAAAATAAATGGCACGAGGAGAGAACTTTTTGAACAACTTGAATTCTACCTGCCAGAGATAGGTGTGTCTGCCACTTTTGATGTTTCTTTTCAATCTTGGCAAAATAGTCAATTCCACATATCTTTGGTAGAGGAGCATAGGGCAAAGGGAATCCCAAGGTACCTGCTAATAGTGTGAGGTCCACCCCACCCCAAATTTTTTTGAGGCCAGCCAGTATGGGAACGAATCAGACCATCCCATAACAATGGATTTATGGGGAGCAATTTTAGCACCAGAAGTCATGCAGAAGAACTAAACCTCTTAACAGTATGATCAAAATCATCTTCAACAAGATCACTGAATAAAGAAGTGCCATCAGCAAATTGGGCATTAATAAGCTCCTCTTTATTGAGAAGGATGATACCTCTAATGGATGGACCAATAATATGAGACCTCATATAGAACATGGCATCAGCAGCAAGAACAAACAGTGAAGGAGCAATATGACACCCTTGTTTGATTGATCTCTGCAATACAATAGGTTCACATAATATCCTATTCACATCAAAGATAGTTGAAGAATCCTTTTAAAAGACCTCCACCCATTTGCAGAAGAAAAAAGGAAATGCAAATGCTTGTAACATACCAGGGACAAATTGCCATTCAATCCTCTCCTAAGCTTTCTCAAAATCCAACAGAATCATGGCTGATTTCGACCCATTTCCTTAGCCCAATGCATGCCTTCCCAGCTAGTAATGAGATTCTCCAGGATATTCCTTCCCTGAATGAATCCAATTTGAGTGACAAGCAATTTTCCCAAGCAAGCCAGATATCCTATTACCCAGGAGTTTACCAATGATTTTATAGGAGGTGTCTAGCAAAGTTATAGGTCTCCAATTCTTGACTAGTTTCTAGTCGCCTTCTTTTGGAAGTAGTTTAATGACCACTTTATTAATCTGATCTGCCAGTGAGCCGGTTTGAAAGGCTGCATTGTACAGATCCAAGAGTTCATTTGTAATCCATTCAATATTAGATTTGTACAACTTGCGAGGGAGTCCATACAGCCCTGGTGACTTGTCAGTGGCAAGGGATTCAATAGTATTTTCAATCTCTGCAATCATGGTCTCCATAGACAATTGGGAGACATCAGTATCATTCAGTTTCCTTGGGATCAACTTCAAACATTCTTCCAAGGTTTCTTTATTCTCCAACACAAACTGCAAGTGAAAAGAGAGGAGTAAAATTCAAAGAAGGCTTCACAGATATTCTCAGGCTCTTTGATAGCCGTGTCATTTAAACAGATCTCATCAATCCTTACTCTTTTTGGTTTCTGTCTAATAAGAATGAAAAAATATTTAGTACCTTTATCCCCTTCTTAAATCCATTTCATCTTGGCTTTAACAGACTGACCTCCGAACTTATAGTTCTGTATCTTGCTAAATTCAGCTTTAGTTTTGATTAGCTCATCTCTCAAATAGTCATTCTGCACATCATCCTGAAGGAGACCTTCAACATTACAATGCCTGGTTTGAAGTTCATTTTCCAATCTGTTCCCGTCTCTAGCTTCTCACCAATTAGCTCAAACGTCCTCTATGGCAGATCTACTATGGTTCCAAGATTTGGAAAGGTATGTGGTCATCTTAATGGTATTCAGGTTATCCTCACACTTAAGGAGGGAGGTATTGAGTTTAAACAGCTTATGGCTTTTGGGTCTACAATGAGGTTGAGCAGAGCTGTCAATCTTGATGGTGGCGAAAATGGGTGAGTGGTCTGAGATTGTGGTATGGGCAACAACAATGGGGTTCCTATCTTCTAAATCTTATAAAGAGATAAGAGACAGATCCACATACACTCTATCAAGACGAAAAAAGATCATATGCTTGCTACCTTGATTATTACACCAAGTGCACTAAATACTTTTAGACATCTGTTTCTTCTTTCCAGTGGATCAAATAGATTCAAACTCCTTTACACTTAGCCAAGAATAACAGTTCATTACACCTCCATTCATGCCTTATACCACCCTTTTTGTCTCCACTGTGTGCAATCGTGTTAAAGTCACCTGTGAGGATCCAATTGGCTTTGGGAATGGAGGAAACCAACCAATTCCAAAGCATGGCCCTTTCTCTGTAATCATTTGGGGCATACACATTGCAAATGCCAATGGTTCTCCCCTGAGTTTGACATGTAATCCAACAAACTCGGTTACAACGCGTTACTCCTGAGTTCCTGATATGGTATTTCCATTAAAAGAAACAAGTTGTTAAGCACTTGGAAAGATATTATGGGAAGCAGTGTGAATACTTCAATATGAGCAGTTACATCAAGGATAATGCAATGCTCTTTGGGAGCTTCTACAACTCACTCTATAGTCTCTAAATATATTAGTTTTATGGCAGTGAATAATGTCATGTTAGAGCCTGTGTGCAAGGTTGATTTAGGATGATGACAAGATTATCTAGATGAATCTTCCATTCCATTGCACTTAAGGAAACGGACTAGATGTTTTCTTTACATTTTTTAACAAAAAATATCATTACTAGTACAATAGTATCTTCAATAATTGGAACTCCAAATAGAAATCTAAAAAAATCAAAGAAGACAATTCAATACCAACGAGTAAAATGATCTTTTTCATTGTCAATTTTGATGGTGCGATATTCTTGCAACTTTTGCAAATTCCTCTTCTTTATTCCTATTCCATAGCTGTATGAAGCAGAATGTTTCACACTCATCGGTTCAATATGTTCCCTTGATATTCTCCTTTGCTTGATGTATCTAGTTGCTTCTGCTTGGACTGTAACCAACAAAAAAGACATAAGATATCTAGGAGACATGAAACTTGGATTTCCTCATTTCTCTTTCAAAATGAATTAACACACTTAAAATATCATATAAGATATAATTGTAGAATTATTGCCTAAATAAGTATAGGTCAAATGTTTCTAGTCCCCAGTCTTAAGTGCTCAACATGAAAGAAACAAAAGCTTCACAAAAGTTGTATCGAAAATATAAAAGCAAGAGATAAATGATTTTGACATTATGAAAAACTCATTTCTCCAAATATTTTTAGAAGAAAGAAATCACACCTTATCAACACTACTCTCTAAAAGAATTATCATTTTCATGCGTGCTGAATATTCCAATTTTTTGTGCCTACCATAGGATATTAACTTGGAAACATTACTGATTAGCTACGAAGAAATGGAACTGAACTTTCAGAATCAATATATATGACTTTTTAGAAGATGATTTTCCAGTACAGTGGCAATGTATGTAAGGTGCTCTCCCAATTTAAAGTCCACTATCTTTTATGCACTTCAAACTAGACGTTTCTTATAAGAAATATTTGATTTATATATCTTACTCTTAATCAGTTTTTATTTATTGAGCTTCAGAGATTTATGTTTCCTCTTCTGGCTATGCTCATTAATTTTGGTTTTAAATCCCAGACATTACCTCAATATCTTTTGGGATCCATACGAAACCTCTTTGCCTCCAAAATTTCTTAGACCTCACTTTGTTCTTGTTACATGAATTTTAAAACCATGCAAATCCATTTTAGTATATGTAAGGTTCACAGAGATTGGATTGCTAGATCACAAATGCAAAAAAGTACAATACAAATGATCATTAGTTCCAATTTTGAATCATTTTAGCCATTATATGTATGTTGTAGTTTTACAATTAAGTTTTTTCCTATCATTTAAATGCAATCCATTTTTTCTCATATGTTAAATTTAAATTCATATATGAACAAGTAATCATTGATATATGTACTTAATCATCTTTTAGCAACCAAATGGATTGCAGTTGCCATAGAATAAGTAGTCATTAAACATTTAGTCACCAGTTTATAATCAGGACCAAAATTAGTAAGTTCTCTGGTCTATACGAGAGCCCAACATAATTCTAACCTTCATGCACAAAAAAATCTACGAAGTACACTTTTATACAAATACCATCTAAGGGAATAGCCTATTGTTTGTATCACCTACACCTCATGCATAGTTCCGTAATCTATAATACTAATTACTATATAATATCACTTTATGTTTAATATGAGCGTAGAAAACACTAACAAATATCACTTAACTATTCATACTCTTGACTTTCTATCAAATGACTGTTCTCAAGATGATGAGGTATCTCTCGCTTGTAGGGTGTCTCTAACTTGTCTCTTGGACCTTGTTGGTTCACAAAACCACATATTGAAAATCCAAGAGTTTTGTCAATTCTCTAATAGGATTTCTCAATCAGTTTTGCCCAACAAACGGGAACAACCTCAATCCCCTTGCACGTTAGGCTTAGGTAAACCCAAGTAGGTAAACCTTCACCTTAAACCCTAATCACTTGGTTCAAAGCTTTTTTATAAAGAATTTAAACTTTGTGAGTTCTTAGGTTGGCAAAATCCTTAAACTCGATCAAAATAAAGTTATATGAATGCTTTGATATTTTTACATGTGAAATGAATGTTATTTAAATGAAAGGAATAGTGTTTATGAGTTATGGATATGGCAGAATATCGAACTTCAAGACCTCAAACATCAACCCACTTTCATAAAATAAACTGCACACCACTCCCTTATCCAGCGTTGGGAAAATAGAGTCAAACTTTCTCCAAACCCTTATATACAACGCTGAGGGACAATGCTATACCATCCACTACTTTAAAGACCGAAGTTTCAATTGGCAACACAATCCCTAGTCTAATTGAATTTGATTTCTTTGGGAAAACCAATTAGACAAAATTCACATAGACAACATTTCATATGCAAATTCTATTAATCAAAGACTTGTATTGAAATCAACTTCTTTACTGCTAGTAGCAATTGATTTAAACATTGATAATCACAGGGGATAAATCTGAACAAAATATTTTGAACTTCGAATTTCAAGATGATTAAGGAAAAACAAGGCCACCAGTCCAAAATCACTAAACAAAATATTTTGTCTTTGCCAATCTAGCCGAACGGTGATGCGTGAGTAATTTATACTTTCCAAAATGATGTCCTTGACTATTGTCATGGACCATATAGAAGACCATGTTGATGTTGTAATGAATCTTAAAAAAACTATGTGCTTGATTTACCAGTGATCTAAATTCTTTGTTCCATTTTTCGCAGTGTAAACTTGTGGTTAACCATACAAATGATATATTCATTGTCTTTAATCACTTCCTCTGTGACATATTTGTTCATGAATGTTTTATAATTCAGAAGTCCATCACATTCTCTTACTTGGCTCATATGTTGCATTATCTTGTGATGGAAAAATACAAACATACTATGCACTTTTCTAGAACAAAAAAACTCTAGCACATTTGTTGTCTTCTTACTTTTATCAATCGACCCAACCTGTTAGCTACTTGTATATTATGACCATGAACTGCTAAATGCTAAGCTGATGTATATTAGTTGTATATAAAAATTGAATATTGTACATGTCTTGATTAGAGAATATATAGTTGCTTCATGCTAAAGTATTTAGACGAAGTAAATACTCCCACACATACATACATAAATGCGTGCATGTATGTATGTATGTGGGCGCATGTATGTATGTATGTGCGGGAGTATTTACATTGTCTAAATACTTTAGCATGAAGCAACAATATATTCTCTGATCAAGACATGTACACAAAATATATATATATATATATATATATAGAGAGAGAGAGAGAGAGAAAGAGATCACTCGTGTATTTCAAGTGTCTTCAATGTCTTAATCAATAAGATATGATGTCCTTTGCTTGTGTCTTTAACTTCCTCTTTGGTATATTGACATCAATGACAAATTTACATTTAGTAGTAATGTTTCTCAAATGGAGTGTCGTGTCCCCTCTTTAGCTCTATCTAGCAGTGACATGAGAGTTAGCCTATTATGTAGTCTCGTACGCTGGCAATGGTGATCAAGGACTCAATCAGGGTTTTTAGCGTCCGGATTTGGTATTGCAGGCAGTAGTAAATCAATTGAGAGCAGTTCCTTGATTTTAGAAGGTAGATCCTTGATTGCAGGAGGAGATTCCTACCTTTTAGGAGGTGGTGACATTTTCCAGAGTTGAGGTTCTATGAGATCACCCCCCTGGTCTCAATTTCAAGAGATTTGGGTTTGTTCCCTATTTTTTAGGAGTATCCCTAGATTTGAGGGTGAGATTGCCAATTGGCCCAGGTTATCTGGCATCAGTCACAGGCAAGTGACAAACTCAGTTTCATGTTTTAGAGGTGTTTGGGTTGTTCCTTGGCTACTTGGGAAATATTTTAATATATTTATATATTCTCCTAAGTTAGCATTTTAATAATTTAAACAAGGCTAAGTGTTTAGCCATTTTGGAGTAATAAGGAGCTTTCTGGCTTCATTTGGATCAATTTGCCTGTGTGATAGCTCATTGGAAAGAGCTCAGTCTCTACTATTTGATTATCACTTGTCGGGACTTATTTGATGCTTGGAGCTATTTGTCATTAATAAAGTAATGATTTCTTTCTATTTGAACGCCTTTATTGGGGAAATAACGTTATACTATAAAGTTCAAATGAAATCCACTTTAGGATTCTTTTAGGGTTCGATTTGCTTTGGAGAGGGGATATAAGGAGATGGTAACCTAAAGGTGAGTATCTTTGATCATTTTGTCAAACTATTTTGGATGTCATTTTCTCTGGAAGAGCATTCCTCACCTAGGACACAAACCCTAGTGCCGAGAGCAAATTTGTTGGGACATAGCCCTCAACAAGATCATATTCAAAGGTTCATATGCATACAGTTTGATCGAGGTAGGGGATCGATTTCTAGTAGTGCAGTCACACTTTGCAAGCAGTGGATTTTTAGGGAAGGCGGCTACTTTGGTTCAGCCTGGCATTTATTTATAGCAGCTCATGTGAGGAATTCTAGAGTGTTTATTTGCAGTAGACTGGAGTTGTTAAATTGCAGCTGCTTGGGCTTTAGCATTTGAACTTGTTTGGCTGTAGTTGGTTCCCATCTTCAACTGGCGTCAACCTTCTTTGAAGTACATCTGTATTGGTACTATTCTGAAATAAATCAGACTCTTCTGGTACGGTTTTAGAATCATTTCCTGATTACTATGTATTGCTACATATGATTTCTATCACTTCTATTTTATCAGTTACTGTTATTTATTCTTTGTAATTCTTATATTCTAAAAAATATAAAAAGAAACAACATTCTTCTGCAACTTTTGTCTAGCTCTATAAGATCAAAGAAAAATCTACAGGAAAATATAATTTATATAATTAAACATTATAGCAACAACAAAGCAAATATCCATTTGGGATGTTTCAGTGGTATCAAAGCCTCAAACCTGCCAACCTACTGGGTTAGTTGCAGGTCAATACCATGGCTAGAATTAGAAATAGCTGCTCTAAGGTTTCATCTCCATCAATAGGTACAAGTAAGATGCTTCCTACTAAGTCTTTCAATGATGCAATAATGAGCAACTACCATCATTATCGTTCTCTTCCTAAGGAGATACAAGACATGCTTGCATTCACACAATTTAGGGGTGTACCAGATGTCGAGGATGATTTGGTATCCAAAAGTTCATATCAACAGCAAGGAAGGAAAGAAGAATCAAAGGATAGAAAAGAAAGTATTGGGAGAGAAGATAAGTCAACAAAGGAAACAAGGACCAGCAATAACCAGCAAGAGGAATTACCAGATGAAGATCTTCAAGGGGTATCAAAAGAGGATATTGAAGAGAGCCTTGTTCTTCAATGGCAATCCACATCCTTTGCTTATGGATTTACACATGTCCTTAAGCTTGTAGAGCCAACTGAAGGTTGGCGTTTTAAAAAGGTCACTGCAGCCTTGTCACATTTTGACAGTTCCCACAAGTTAGTAGAGAGCTACATTTGGGAGGTCCAACTTGAGGGAAGACGTAAATGTAAAGAAGAGGCTTCATCAATCTCTGATTTGCATGTGCTTAAGACAGCCATGGAGGCAATGAAAAATAATTACTTAAACCTCCTCTCAGATAGAGATCATCTTCTTGACCTTGGTGTTATTTACTCTATTGCTTTGAGGGGGAAAGAAGAGGAGATTGATCAGCTTATTTCAGAACTTTTAAAGGTTAGAGAAACTTTGGAAAATTCTCAAATAGCTCTCCTCATGGAAAAAAATCAGATTGAAGAACTAAATAGAGAGTTGAGTTTAATCTACGCTTTACCTACAAAATTAGAAAATCAGTGGGAGGAACATTGTGTGGAGCTGAGTCTACTACATTCTACTTCAGCTCAATAAGAAAACTTGTCTCTTGGAACAATCCGTTCAAATAGACAACATATTCATGAGGTGAATGAGGAAGATGAACCATTTGATAATACATTATCCAGTGATACCAGTAGTTCCATTAATACTGAGGATATACAAGATGATTCCAAAGAAGGTATAGAGGAGGATACCAAAAATCTGAGTTTGGATAGCAGCAATTTTACTTCCCATTCTCATGAGTTTGCTGCCTATAATCTTGAAGAAGTTGATAACATACTGTCAATAATTGTTGATAACCCTTTTTCCGAAATGAGTGCTAATTTGATTTTAGATAACCCACTCTTTGAATTGGATGATGAGGAGGCTCATGATCTTGATGACACAAATGATATGAGGAGCTCAATCTTGGAGTATGATTGTGAAGTTGAGCATACACTTGGTGGGCATACACTTGGTGGGCCAGCCACTCAAGAGTTGTCCCTTATGGGCATGGATGGCACATATACTTTTGTTAAGACGTGGCCTCATGGTTTCCTTGACGAGGTAGAAATAACCTTTCTGATCGGTGACTTTATACTTTTCAATCCATTGAGGATTAGTGACTATCCTAGTGGGGATCTTATGACTCATTTGAGTTTTTCACTGTCTACATTAGATTTTCAACAGTATGAGAGTGTTGGGAGGTGCCCCTACAGGTTAGCGATGGAGTGGGGAGTGTTTGTTGTTGATTGGAATTGGTTTGTTATCATGCTTGATATCACTTTTGTTGCTGGTCAGAGTTATGACAGTGAGATAGGGTGGCCATTGCTGATAGTTTTTGAGCATGCAAGATATTACTCACCCATAGTTATGGTGTCTTGCATACACAAAGGGTTACTTGATAGTGATGGTGATAATATGAAATTCTTTTACATCACACACAGTACAACATATGTTTTGTTATGGGACCCAGGTATTGATTCGCAAGATACATCACTTTCCACAGACTTCCATATATTGCTTCATGGTTTGGAGTGTATGGGCATTTTTGTTAGAATAGAACAGCTGGTTGTATGTTTGAGAGATATGGAGGGTCGCAGGCTGTGGTTGAGCATGTTATTTTGTTGGTTCCCCGGATTGCATGAAGTTCAAAGATTGTTAGTAGGGACCTCACAGAGAGGCATTGGCAATATGGGTTTGCACATCTATTCAGACGTGCGCAATATGAATATGTTGCATTTTTTTTGAAATTGGTTTGGAATCCAGGAATCAACATGTATAATACATTCCTCCAATGGATTCATGGTGAGATGCTACACTTTGAAGAGCTTGATGTTTATATCAGAGTAGCACAACAAGGGACATGGGTGCATTGGTTGCACTTGGGCGAGTATTGTTATAATACTATGTATCATATGTCGATTGCCATGACTCCTTTTAGAGCCCTCTACAGTTATGATGCTCTTTCTTTTGTTGATCTAGCGATTAGTGACATTAGGGTTACCTTGGCATAGGATTGGGTACAGGAGAACAAGGACATCATGAGATTTCTCAAAAAGAATCTTCAACAGGCACATAATCAGCAGAAGGTCTACGCTGATCGACACAGGATTGAGAGGATATTTGAGGTGGGGGATATGGTGTACCTACGACTGCAGCCTTACCGACAGAGCACCCTTAAAAGAGGCCGAGCTGAGAAGTTCAAAACTCGTTTTTATGGATCATACAAGATTATCAAGCGTGTTGGAGAGGTTGCATATTAGATTGGATTACCATCTGGCAATAGGATTCATAATGTGTTCCACGTGTCATGTTTGAAAAAGGCACTGGGACAACATATTATACCATCTCTAGATCTACCTCCCTTGGATGAGGAAATTAAGTTGACATTGGTTCCTGAGGAGATCTTGGAAGAGAGGGAATGCCAGTTGAGAAGTAGGGTGATTTGAGAGTATCTGATTCGTTGGAGAGGTCTCCCTATAGAGGATGCCACTTGGGAGGGCAAGACTATTTTACAGCATCCAACTTTGCAATTGCTTGTGGGCAAGCATCTCCAAGAGGGGAGGATTGTCATGTCCCCTCTTTAGTTTTGTCTAGTAAGGACATGAGAGTTAGCCTATTATGGAGTCTCGTAGGCTAGTGGTGGTGATTAGGGACTTAGTCAAGGTTTTCAGTGTCCGGATTTGGTATCACAGGCAATAGCAGATCAATTGAAAGCAATTCCTTGATTTTAGGTGGCAGATCCTTAATTGTAGGAGGAGATTCCTACCTTTTAGGAAGTGGTGACGTATTCCAAAGTTGAGGTTCTAGGAGATCACCCCCTGGTCTCGATTTCAGGAGATTTCGGTTTGTTCCCTATTTTTTAGGAGTATCCCTAGATTTGAGGGTGAAACTACCAATTGGCCCAGGTTGTCCGACATCAGTCACAAGTAGGTAACAAACTCAGTTTCATGTTTTAGAGGTCTTTAAGTTGTTCCTTGGCTATTTAGGAAATATTTTAATATATTTAAATATTCTCCTAAGTTAGCATTTCAATAATTTAAAAAAGGCTAAGTGTTTAGTCATTTTGGAGTAATAAGGAGTTTTCTAGCTCCATTTGGACTAAGTGCTGAGAGTAGATTTGTTGGGATGTAGCCCTCAACAAGATCAAATTCGAAGGTTCTTATGCATACAGTTTGATCAAGGCAAGGGATCGATTTCTAGTAGTGCAGTCACACTTTGCAGGCAATGGATTTTTAGGGAAGGCGGCCACTCTGGTTCAGCTTGGCGTTTATTTATAGAAGCTCACCTGAAGAATTCTGGAGTGTTTATTAGCAGCAGACTGGAGTTGTTTTATTGCAGCAGCTTGGGTTTTAGCGTTTGAACTTATTTGGCTGTAGTTGGTTCCCATCTTCAATCGGCGTCGACCTTGTTTGAAGTACATCTGTATTGGTACTATTCTAAAATAAATCACTCTGTTGGTACGGTTTTAGAATCATTTCCAAATTAGTATGTATTGTTACATATGATTTCTATCACTTCCATTTTATCAATTACTGTTATTTATTCATTTTAATTCCTATATTCTATAGGGGCGGGTTTGGGCATAGTCACTCAATCGTTGAAAAATACAGAAAGAAACAACATTCTTCTGCAACTTCTATCTAGCTCTATAAGATCAAAGGAAAATCTACACGAAACTCTAAGTTATATAATTAAACATTATAGCAACATCAGAGCAAATATCCATTTGGGATATTTCATGGAGGCCCCATTTTTGCAAAAATTGTGGCTCCATCAGACCCTATTGAGGATCTTCCTACACTTGGCTTTGGACAAGCTCTAGATTTCTCATGCATTGGATAGCCACCTTTCACCTCACTGTTCCTTGGCTCCCCCCTCTCATGAGAATGTAGAGCTCTAGTTGTCTCCTAGACTACCCCAATCACATATTCCACAAGTTGCCAACAGGCACACCTACCGTAGACTTGGTATTGTCAAAGTGGAACCCAGAGGTCTAGTTCTTCCATTTTCTTGTTGGAATTTCTTATAGTTTAGCACCTGTTTGTGAGAATATTTATCTGTATTATACTTAGGTCCCTAGACATCTAAGCCCCAAGTTGTCCTATACTGATCAAATTTTTATAAGTTATTTATACCTATAGCATTTAGCCCATCTATCGCTACATCATTGGTCAAATACTTAGAGGATCCCTCTGGATGGAGAGTTTCTTCTCATTAAATGTACAAGTTATCAACTATGTTCTTAATTGGAGGTGAAAAACAAGGGGTACTTCATTTTCAAATTTCTCTTCAAACATGAAATGTAAGAGTAAAAAATCCAGAGAATTTTCAACTATGGTAAACTCCAGTCAAACAGGGGTTACTTCTATCACTTGAAAATGTAAGAAAAATGAGGTTTTGTTAGGCATCTGAATAGAGACATTTACAGAGATTTATTGTGTTGTTAATGCCAAGTTTTGGACTAGTCTAAGGACATAAAAGAGTTATAATCCTCTTGGGAAGTCATTGCATCAAATGGTGGTTATTGCAATCTCATATACTATGGCATGAACTATTCTCTGCCAAGTTAAGCCTGGAAAAGGACGTTTGAGTAGTCATTAAAGTTCAGTTTGGATCCTGGGACATCTCAATTCTTCTATTGACTCCTTGATAATTGTGATTGAAACTCAAGTCAAATGATATAGTATTGTAACCCGTTTTGCTGAAATAAAGAAATTGTTGAAGACTATAATTTCTGTTATAAGGTTACAAAGCAAACATTATAGCTTTAAATTGCATGTTGATTACATGAATGATTCTTGTCATCAAACTATTGCCAAACCATAAAGTTACAAACAACAAACACATTAAATTGATTACTTGAATGATTGGACCAAATAGCCTTGAATATATACAAAACAAATACCAAAAACTTGGCGAAAAAACTAGACATGGGTTTTACATCATCTTACTATTAGAACTTAGAATGAGAAGGATTAAACACTCAATCAATACAAATGGTCAGAAGCACCAAGCTTATGCAATGGCATTCACTTCCTAACGATATTGATATTAACTATTTCATGAGCTAACTCTACTCAAGATTGAACACATGCTAATTAGAACACAACCCAAGGCATTAGGCCAAACATTTATCCCTGTCTCTTATATATTTATAGATATTATTTTGGCATTGGATATTGGGTGAGGCCATATAATATGGCATATTATTATAATGCATTGCTCCACAAGGATGTGATCCCCTATGCACATACAAAATCATCTGATTTCAAGGTGAGAGAACTTGGAGGAAATGTCACACATTGTCTCAACACCTTCTCCACTAAACATAGGACTTCACAATGGCATTTCCCTAAAAGAAGAAACATTTCAATGTCTCCCTAGTGTAGCAAAGGCTTGGGCCAAGACATTTAGGGAATACCCAAGGGTCTCCGAACCATCCCCGAGACTTCCGACTATCACACATGACAATAAAACTATCCTCCACAAATCATGATATCTTGAAGAGGCTCCCACAAAATTTTGATAATTATGATTAATGTCTTTTCTACCTTACTTTTTTGGCTTGTTATTTGCCGATTTTTCTTGCTAGGGTTTTCTCAATCATGGGTCTTTATTGGTTACATTATTATAATTTATTTATCTATTTTATTCTACAAGGTCATGTTTTCAAGTAAATATTAATGCTTATATGTGAAAAGTATTACATTGAATGGGTAGAAGTTTAAATTTAAACTTTGATGTTACTTTTAAAATAAACACATGGCTGATTTTGAAAGAAACCTTTTCTGCTAGATGAGACTACAAAGAATAACAAATTAATGTTTTAGACAATACTAAGAAAATCAGACAAACCCAATACAAACTATGCACATTAATGGAGATTTGAGGGAGCTATCTCTTCTAGAAGCACACATGATGGAGCCTACACCTTTTGCTCCAATAGGGATTACACATAGGTGATGGCTTTGCTATATCATTGTTGGATACACATCACACTTCTTCATGAGACATTGATGGAACATGGAGTTATTCACTTTCTAGGAGGTTTGGTACTGCTGATCGAAGACTTTTACTTTGCTGAGTTATCAACATCCTGGTCTCTAATAACATGATTTCCACATATCCCATCACTTTAGATTATTCGCTAATCTTTGTTGGATGGATATTTTGCAGCCGACAATTTTGTGAAAAATCTTGTTGCAAAATAGGATGACCAACTCAATGTATGAGACAAAATCTCTCCTACCTTAAAGGGAAGGCTCCCCCTTCTCACCGCTCCTTGGATCAACTCAACGTAAACAAGAAGTTGAGAGATTCATAAGGGGTGTTATCAATATTCTTTCCTCTTAATTTTCAGGAAAGAATCAACCTACCTGCAAAGCCAGTAATGGGCAAGATGAAATCTCTAACTACATTTCTATCTAGTAGCTGGAAACAGTGATACCGATAAACCAACACCAACTTAAAGGCTGATTGAAAGCATACCAGTTTGGCTCTAAATCTTGTTTGTCTAATTTATAAGAATAATCACTACTGTTGGGGCGCAAAGACTTCCAAAAGTAGACGATCTCTATTCTATAACTCATTTTTAGTTTTAATCTATTCTATAAGAAAAACCTCTACCATTGGGGCACAAAGACTTCCAAAAGTAGAAAAATTCTAACTATTTTTCGTGAATTTGAGATAGTAACACAAGATACAGTCAAAGCTTCTAGCCTATGTATTACCACAATCACTCCTAGTCAAAGATTCGGCTCCAATTGCTTCTTAACTCACTATGCTCTATAATTGAATACACAATAATAACATGAATCAAAGACAATAGGCACAAACTATAGTCAAAGCTTCTAATTTTCTCTATCACAATTGCTTCCAATCAAAGTTTCGAATCCAATTGCTTCTTTTATTCACTTTTCTCCCAAATTCGTACTGCACAATCAGAGTTATGCTTGCACAAGTTCGGCAAAGATTTCTTGCATACAACAAAAGATTATTTTTACAATGAGAGGGCACTCATTTATATAGGCAAAGGAGTTCAAAAAACAGTGGAGGAAAAAGTAGGAGAAACTCAACCAACTTTGACCTGATCAACCTACGTGAGAAATTATCAGATTGCATAAGGATATGCAATCGAATTACATATGCAATTCATTCTCTCCAACTATAAACATAAAAATACTTAAAGAAACTGTTGAGACTATTGATTTTGAATGAATCAATCCTGTAGATTGTCGGCAAAGGCCTTGTACTTGATGATGCAATCTCGGATGATCATAGAATCGAAAGTTCTTGTATTTCCTGCCACTACATTCATCTTGATAATCATGGTGTTGTGTCTTTTGATAGCCTCTAACTCTATTCGATGAATTGTTTGTTATCATTTGAAAACTTGATGCGATCAAACTTTTTCTCATTCGAGTTGTCGTGAATTCTCCTTTGTAGATTGCCACATTCTAGAGTCTAACACTAGAATCTCTGACACTTTGAAAACTTTCTCAATGGTGTCCGGATTTAAATTTGGAACAACATTCCATCAGTACCTTTAACTCCTTTTTTCTTTTTTTCTAACGCAAAGTTCTTGGAGCATTCCCACACGAACTTAGGTTCTCAGACAGCCATTGAGGAAATGGAGACCAAATGAATTACTTCTTCTTGATATTCAAAGCATATCTTCTCAACGGGATGTTTTTGTTCATTGAAGAAATTCTGACATATCTTAAAGAGTGCGTCGCAAAATGAAGATGAAAACATCTTCCAATGAAATTGGATCCATGAATACTTTAGGATTTGAGTTATAATGACATTCATGACGGATGGGTGTTCAAAGTATGGATTAGATACTTATGGAACACATATGATAGCTGGAAATGAACCGGAAAGCATATGTATTTGGACAAAAAAGGCCGAAATCGGACTCTCAAGGATGGATTGCATGTGGGTAATGATGCTTTTGTGGGTATGGCCAAGAATGCAAGTTGGTATGCATATGGATGTGTGCAAATGGCAACTTTGGTGTTTAAAAGTGTGACCCTTTACCAAAATTGGGTTCTCTAGATGTAATTAAATGTAAAATGATTAAAAGGTAGTTTGAAGGATCGAATAACATGTAAATGTGGATGTAAATGTGATTACAGGTAAATGAAATGAATGTAGGATGGAATTACATGTAATTGCTCTTGGAATGTAATTGCATATAAAGGAAATGGATTAAATATGTTTTGACATGAATTGGTGGGATGGTGTGATGCACTTGACTAAATTGGTTAAAAATGGAATGAATTGAAAATTCTCTCACATTCTTGGGAAAGAACTTGCAACCTCTTCAATGTAATGTTCCCATCATAGAATAAATAAATAATCAAAGCATTGTTTATGGGCCAATTGATTTAGTATAACTCAGACCCATTTTTTATTATAATTGTTTTCGTAGGTGTATCCATCAGCTATCTTTGTATAACCTCAGGAGTTCCTTTGAAGGGTATTCAAGCGCGGCATGCAGGTAGTAGTTGGTATGCAATTTGTATTATTTCTTTGTACTACAAATTGCTGTTGTAGTTCAATATTGTTCGACATTTCAAAAAGTGAAAGATCTTCCCTACTTGGCTTTCTTTGGTTTCGGTGAGATTTAACCCTCACCCTATTTCGTCTATATTGTTTGGCTCAGATCTGGCAAATTGGAGCCCTATCATTATTTGCAGCTATAATATAGTATTAGTTCCATATTGATTTCTTGTGTGTATTCAATCTTATTGTGTATCTTACTTGGCAGACCGAAGGCTATTAACATCTTTGCATCCATTTGATTCCACCGTACACCATCGTACATCCCCTTTATTGCACTCCGTGTGGTTGCCTCCTGCACCGTACAACCATCCTCCCCAATTGTAGTCTTCCAACTGCATCGGATGACCATCCTACCCAACCGTATGGTCTTCCAACTACATTGTACGGCCATCTTCCCCAACCATACAACCCTCCCCATTATACCATACAGCCTTCCCTTTCCAGTTGTACAACTTCACACCCCTACACCATACGGACATCCAAAGGATCGTATGGACATCTTGAGCAGCATGCAATCCACACCTTTGCATCGTACAACATTTGAAGCAGACTCCCACCCACCGTACGGCCACCTATTGTGTTGAAGGTAAAAATCATAGCGAAGTAAGACAGGAACATTACAGTGGTATTAGAGGAAGTGATTCTGCCAGCCTGTAGAAGTGGCTGCAAGTTTATACCCGATGGAGAAGGCGAAATAACCTTGTTGGTAGAAAGGAAAATCCTGAGGATCCTACGAAAGAACTCATAAATCTTTTAAGAGAGCTCAGTAAAAACTAAATGCAAATCAATAAAACCCAAAGGCTTATGCAAGAAACACTACAAAAATTGGTTGAGGGAAAGACAACAGGAGAACAAAATGGGCAAAGCGATGACTCTATTATGGGAAGGACAAACTCTCAACCCTCGCGCTCTCAACCCTCGATACCCATCTTCCTTCCAAGGACGGAAGTACCACACAAAGAAAGAGAGCCCACTTTTTAGGAAATGTAAGAAAGACTTCAAGAAGATTGGAGGAACGTGAATATGGAAGGTGATATATCTTACAAAGACCATGTTGATCTAAGAATGAGATATTCAGGTGGGGGAAATTGTAATTATTTTAATGATCATCTCAAAAGAAAGATCGGAAAAATAAACTTATCACCATTTGATGGATCTAGAGCCATCACTGCACAGGCATGTATTTTGAAGGCAGACACCTATTTCCAACTCAACCCGATGCCCGAAGAGGAAGCAATCAAGTTCACAGAAATCCATCTGGAAGTAGTGGCGCAAGAGTGGTGGCACCATGGATTGGTCACTTTCGGCCACGAACAAGTAACCTCTTATGTCAAGTTCACTGAGAGACTCGCTGACTGTTTTGATGGCAAGGATCTTGAACTAAACTTCAAAAATCTAGCTCAGCTAAGGCAAGCAAGTATGATAGACAATTACATCACTGAGTTCCAAAAGTTGTCAGCACTAGTCAAAGACATCTCTAAAAAACGTTGAATCGTCTTATTCATGGATGGGCTAAGAGAGCCTTTCAGAGGCTGGCTCAAAGGGTTTAACCCGTGCGCACTCAACGAAGCTATTAAGAAGGTGTGTGACATTGTCATCTTCCTCCGAAATTCACGTAGCTATGCCAATACCTTCCCCACAAGAAGACAAAGACAAGGAGCCAATTCAGATAAAACCTCTGTTGGATAAAGACTCTCGGCAAGAGCTTCGGAGGAAAAAACTTTGTTTCACATACAAGGAACCATGGGGACCAGGTCATCGCTGCCTTGGGAAGGGAAGGATTCATTATATTTAGGTGTTTCCTGATGACGACGAAAGACAAGTATCTACAGTGACTGGTGAAGAAATTAACCCGCAAGAGAGAATAAATGTCATTATACAAAAAGGGAGTTCCATTGCTAACCTCACTACAATGGCTAAAAAAAGTATCTTCTGGTTCATGGCGCGCTTCATGGGAAACGAGTCACACTCATTATTGATAGTGGCTCCACACAATTTCATCAATTCATCTTTGGTCACTAGTAAGGGCTTACATGCAGTAGAGCATGGAGGATTTGAGCTTAAGGTTGTTGGAGGAACATTGTTGCCCTGCACTCATGTGATCCCACCGATCAAAACAAAGTCCACGAAGATGCAAAGGATGTTGGCACAAGCAACAATGGAAAAATACCAAAATCTATTTTTTCAGTATTTTCTATGTTCTAGTATTTTGCATTTTTGAATTTCTTCAGGGCAATTCAGGGCTTCAGCAGGGCCAAGAGGTAGTAATTACTGTTGTCTTGCATTTTGCCACCACAAAATGCTGGTAATAGTACGAAACTTTTTCAAACTAGTTTCGCATTTCTCTAAGTTGAATTTGATATTCAATTGCTTAATGTTGATTGATCAGTTAACTCCAATTTGTATATCAAATTCTTTTATTGAAAGCTTTCATCAAGTCTTTTTCTTTTTTTGTTTGTCGAGCCTATGCTTGATTTTTTAGGCCTTCATTGTCCTTTTCTTCTCTTTTGAGTGTGTGTTTGTTGGCTTTTAGTCCTTTGATCTTTGCTCAAGTCATGGTTTTTGGTTTCCTCTTCGATTTGATCCAAGCTAGAGCTTAATTGGTGTCATGTCCCTAATTTCTGCCCTTCCTTAGTGACAACATTTGTAGCAAGGTTGGTCTATTATCTGGTTCCCATAGGCCGGCAGAGCATAGAGGGAACCAACCCAGGGGCTTTGAGAGTCATGCATGAGCTTCCCAAGTAGTTTGGAGCAGTAGACAACAGTTTCCTACAAATTAGGACCTAATTTGTAGGAAACTGTTGTCTACTGCTCCAAACTACTTGGGAAGCTCATGCATGACTCTCAAAGCCCCTGGGTTGGTTCCCTCTATGCTCTGCCAGCCCCTAATTTGTAGGAAACTGTTGTCTACTGCTCCAAACTACTTGGGAAGCTCATGCATGACTCTCAAAGCCCCTGGGTTGGTTCCCTCTATGCTCTGCCGGCCTATGGGAACCAGATAATAGACCAACCTTGCTACAAATGTTGTCACTAAGGAAGGGCAGAAATTAGGGACATGACAATTGGAGTTGCCAGTCAAAAGATATGGCCATTTTAGTGCCCAAAAAGTGAACCTTTATGATGCAATAGCACGAATTAAAAATATCGTGTTATATTTTTAATTTGACATTCACTTTTTGAAAAATATAACTTAAATTCACTTTATGTTATATTTTTAAGTTACTTTGTCAATTAAATTTTCACTCAAAGTAACTATAGTGCACTTTATGTTATATTTTTAAGTTGAGTTTACTTTTTGATTTTTCACTTAAGTGACTATATTAACTATATAGTTCAATTTAATTTTTAGCATTTAAATCAAATGCTCAAGTAAATATTATTTTTTAAACGATATTTACATGTTATATTGATAATATGATGTGTAAATATAATTTATGTCCCATTTAAGTAATATTTTAATAAATATAATTGACATGTGCTAATTAAATCACTTAAAGTCATCAAAAGTGGACCTTTTCCATGCCATTGCATGTAAAATTCAACTTAAAATGTAAAGTCACTCAAAGGTGGACATTTTTTATGCCATTGCATGTAAACTCACTTGAAATGTACAATGACATCAAAAAGGTGAGCTTTATAACTTAAATATGCCATTGCACCAAAAATGTGAGTTTTCACTTAAAACATGCATTCACCTCCAAAAGGTGACTTTTCAAGCTAAAGACGTTCTAAAATATGCAATGACCACCAAAAGATGTGTTTTGCATCTTGGAGAGTTTTTAAAACATGCATCCACTCCCAAAAGGTGCATTCTGCACTATGGGTAGTTTTTTTTAGATATGCATTTGTCACCAAAAGGTGCGTTTTGCACTAAAGCTTATGTTCATGCCCTTCTAAAACATGTTTTTGGAGAAAACATGTGTAAAGAACCCTCAAGAACCCATTTTTGAAGATTGCGATTGATTTCCTTCATGATTTCTCTTGAAATCTTGTAGTATAGGGTTGTTTTTGTCTATCCATGGGATTTCAAACAATGAAAATGTATTTTTCTTGCTAAAAAAACATTATTTTTAACTCCTTCCAAGGGCACGTTTTTGAAGAAATCGTCAAAAATTATCATTTTTGGCTCACGTTTTGGCCAAAGGAGGAATCGATTTGGCTTTTAAGGAGGTTTTCATTGCATCTTGGTACACGTTTTAGTGTTTGAGAACCAAAACGATTTCATTCCATGCCTTAAAAGAATCGCGTCTTTGGAGAAAAATGTCCCATATGCATGTGTTTGTTAAAAACATTGGGATCTTGAGCTATCTTAAGGCACTTTTTTTCCATTGGCCTTTGAAAACGCTCTTTTGCTCCCTTCTACAGATTCTCCTTCCAAGTTTTCGAAGAAGTTTTCAATATTAGAGCCTTTCCCTCCATCATTTTTGGCACTTAATCATCATGTAAGTGGACATATTCTTTCCTGCTATTTAATTTGTGCTTATCTTGCTGATTTTATGCACATTTTTGCTTGATGATTGCCACTTGTTGAAATTGATGCCATGGAAAGCGTATTTTTCCTTTATAAATGATGAAATGGTTCATTTTCATGTTTTTGGTTTTTTCCCAAACTCCAAATTCGAAATTACATATTGATGTGCTTTACTTATTGATATGTTTGAGTCATTTGCCAAAGGCACGTTTTTCTTTAGAAGTTTTTGTGTTTTGTGTGCTCACTTTCCGATTTTCTCCACTTTGGAGAAGTTATAAGTTCTTTCGCAAGAAAGAACTTGTTCTTGTTCCATTGCATGCAAAAGCGTCATCACATTCCATTTCCATCTTCCATATCACAACACTTCACATCTCATCCGTCAAATGCGATTGAATGTTTTACATCTCATTTATCATCCGCACATGCATGTAATCTCATTTTCCACTTCCATTTTCACTCATCTCACTTTCTGTATCCACTCGCATGAAACGATTACACAAAAAACTATGTAATTGCATCTCCAAAAGTCGTTTTTGACTTAAACTCACTTTTTGAAAAGTCAAAAAATCTCATATGCGTGTTTTCCCATGTACTTTGACTTCACTTTTCCATTAAGGTGACTACAAAGTTCATTTCACCTCTTCCATTTTTCATTTCCATCTCTTCATATGCACTCGCGCCTCCATGAGAAAATACATGTTTTTCCACTTTCTATGTCTTTCCACATTCCACATCTCATCCGTTATCTGCACTTACATGTAAAGCTCATCCTCAATTTGCATTCGCATCTCATCTCACTTTCCATCCCTTATTAAATCTTGCACTTACATGTAATCCATTTTCCACGCAATAATGTCTTGGGAACCTAAGTCAAGTCTTTCGAAAATCAGCAATCTTCATTCGCATGCATTCCCATGCGTTCCACCTTCACACATATCCACTTCCTTTCGTATTCGTTCCATTTGTCGTTTTCCACCTTCATAACACTTAATTCCACATTCCATCTCCATTCACTGCATCTTTATATGATTTCTCCTTTGAGATCATTTCATCAGATTTACAAAGTTTCAAATCCGCATTCAAACCTTTGTTGTTGATCGAGAATCAACTTGTATGGCAATTTCCTCTGATGATGTGTTTATGTTTTGGGATTTTTGTATTGCAGCACAAGCACAAGAGATGCCCTCACAATCAAAATCAAAAGTCAAGATGAAATATCAATTTGCTAAAGAGTTGGCTCATGCAACTCCATCATCTATCGTATCTATTCTTGATAACGTACTGGACACAAAAATTGGTCACATAGACATGGCTGATTTTCTGCGAAGAGTAGAAACTCCTGTTGGCCACGAGATGAAGTGCATCAAGAGAAGTCACATTCACTTCGTATCTGCATTTCCTATGGCTACCATGAAACCGGATTTCGCTCTTGGATGTGCAAGACGTTTCAGCCCAAAATTGAAGACAATCAAGGATGCTGATGGCAATGTTATCATTAGTCTCGATCCAGAGGTCATTGCGCAAATCTTCAAGGTACCACATAATGTAGAGTGTGCACATCTGACCAAAGAATCATTTTTGGCAAGTCGGAATGAGAAGGAGATTATCAGAAGTACATTCATCAATACTGAGTAGCTAATAAAAGGAACAACTTCTCAAGATGGCCAAAGACCGTTCACAAGTCTAACTTCAAGCAAGAATATAAAGACCTTATCATTCTTCTCAATAGAGTTTGTGGTCTCAAAGATTCCACTGAGTTTAGGCCATGGATGTACAAATTCATCTTACAAATCATAGAAAATAAAGAACACATCTTTTGGGGAGAGTTGATTAGCACTACACTCTACCAGCAGTTGGTCAACATAGGAGCTCTGGTGCCTTTTTACATGAGCTCCTACCTTGTCTATTGTTGCTTCTATGGGATTTTTCTTTGGTCTTTCAACCAAAGGAGATCGTCTTCAGATTCCAATTTGGGATTACTAAGATCAGATTACTCTAGCTAATAGTAAATTTCATTACAGAAAAGTCCAAGATGCTTTCTTTGGCCATTTTTGGTGCTTGTTCGATAGACACTTATCTATCAAATGGATATTTGATGAAACCTAGGAAAAGGTAAATCAATGTGATTGTATCTTTATCCAATTTCTAACTTTTACATACTTGAGAGTTGGATACTTTAAAGGTGAACCATATACCCCACCTAGGTATGTAACTAATAAGATCATCCTAATGGAGTTAGCCAGACAACTCATGGAAGTGCAGTCTGATCAGCATACTTTGCATAGCCCTGGTTTCGGTATTTCTTCCGCCAAACCCTTAGCAATTGGTAACTATTCGATCAATTATGTGCACAAGAGAACAATATGGAAGCAGAATTGCGATTGATCACTTTGAAGAAGTTCAAAGCCAAATTTGACTTTGATTATCAAGAGATGAATTCTCAAATCAAGAGGGCTTTCACACATGTTCATCGCATCGAGGACATTTGGATTGATGAGGAAAACGCTAGATATAATGAAAATGGATTACTGTAGATTAACTTTGCCACAAATCATCGATCTTAACATGCTTGAGATACCTTCAGATTTCCAAATTGAAGATGACGGCAATGTTCTGATCAGGAATTTCAACGGGTTGGTTTCAACAAAAGGTGCCCTTTTCCCACTCAATGGTAGCAAAAAGAAGGTACATCTACCCTGGATAGATTTCAATCCATTTTGGCCAACACCAAGTGGCTGAAAATTAAAGGCCTAAAAAGAGTTAATCCTATGTTGAGTTTAGATTGTGGATGCTTTGGCTGTCCTGGAAGGAAGCCACAGCTAGAAATTATAGAAAAAGATGGAGCTTCTTCTAATGTGAAGAAGTCCCTTAACTCAAATTGAAGGGAGCAAAGGGATCTAAATCATCTCAGATCCCCAAACTAGTTCCAAAATCAGATGAAGAGTCAGAGGAGTTGGAATTAGAAACAAAATCAGATGAAGAAGATGAGGAGGTAGAAGGGGAAGTCATGATCATATCTCCCCCAAGGCATGCACAAAGTCATGCATCATCCATGCATGACGGGATAGATGATGATGTGAATTCACTTTCCACTATCTTCACACCTTCTATTCCAGTTTCAGAAGTCAATACATTGGCTTTTCCTATTTCTTCAGCCGCTCCTCTTATTCCGGCAAATGAATATGAACATTTGGGAAATGTGTTTGAGGATTTTCCAACTCTTACAAAGGGTCAAGTTTCTCAACTTTGATATGTCTCTGACAGGCTTTGAGCTCTTTATGACAAAGTCCCCTCATCATGTGCCTATGAATTCAACTATGCAGACTAAATCTTGTTCAGTCATGACAGAGATACAATCAGGATCAATGCCAATGGTCTTCACTGTACCTTCTTCCTTGGATGAAAGTTTCAGCTTGCCTGCATGGTTGAGCAGGATCACAACAAAGAGAAGAAAAGTGGTCGTACCTCCGGATAATCTCCTTGTCAACAAAACTAAGTCCAAATCTTTGAAAGATAAGACTGTTTCAAGGATCTTGGTTGATTCGGATAAAACCAAATTTGTAGAAGTTGCTGAAGCACTGGTGGACAAACCTGTTGAAGAACTTACTCATTCTGATTAAAAGTTCACTAAGGTTGAAATCGAGAAACAGTCACATTTGAGTTTTTTTACAAGATGCTCAAGATGCATTAGCTAATGTATCAAAAAGAAATCATGAATTATGGGAGAAGAAAAATCAACTCAAACAGGAGGTTTTTTGCCTAAATGAAGTCATTCGGCAACAATCTTTTCAAAGTGTTGTTATTATGTGTCAAACATCCAAGGAAAGAAAGTTGATTGAAGCCACCAAGTTTGAGATAGGAAAAATCGTCTCTGAAGGAGTTTGAGCAATCACAAAAACATTTGCAATTCTTAGACATGTCAAAGAGATGAATGAAATGGAGCAAAACTTTATTTCTTCTTTGACTTGAGAAGCAATTGATTTGAAGGAGATTCTTAATGACTTGGATAACACTGCAAAATTTGATTGAGATACCTTGGTCTCATGTGACATTCTTCCGTCATGTGAAATGTTCTTCAGATTTCAAGGACTTATGGGCTACAAAGAGGAAATGTTGAGGAAGCTGATTTCAAAGTTGCAGGCAATCCTTGGAGATTGCCAGGCAGTAGAAATAGGTGTCACTTGTGATTTGGAACAAATGGGATGCCAGGTTCTTGATGAACGTGGTAATCTAATTGTAGTTGAAAGGGCAAGTTCAGAATATACAATCAGGATCAATGCTGATTTGGAATCTGAAGGTTTTGGTTCTCACACGATGAACAAGTTTGTCCTGTATAAATCCTCTACAAAGCACTTATTAGATTCTCTGGCAAAAAATTCCAAGGTTGTGCAATCAGCATATGCAGATGCAGTGAGGATTGAGGTCATATCAAAGACAATGGAAATTGTTGATCTTCCTACAGTGCGTGATGTTATTGTCAAGTTCAAGGCACTGAAGAACAATCTTTAAGATTGTTATTTTTGTTTTTATTTATGTTTGTAGGTCTAAGAGGATGCATTGCATGAAAAGATGTAATTACATGTAATGCAAGTTATATGTGCATGAAAAGATGTGATGCAAGTTGCATGTGCAGTTGCATATAACCCAATAATTTCTGTTTTAGTTAGACTAGGCCAAAGTCGATTGAGTTGCTCCCACTTTTTCCTCCATCTTGTCCTCAACTCCTTTGCCATATAAAGGAGTGCCCCCCTCATTGTAAAATCATCTTATATCGTATATTGTATGCAAGAGAGCTCTGGAGAAATTGTGCTAGTAGAACTTTCTTTGTGTACCACAATTTTGAGAGAAAAGTGAATACAAAGAAGCAATTTAGACTTAACTTTGATTGAGTGAGACTGTTAGTTGTGTGAATTAGAAGCTCTATCTATAATTTGCATATGTTAACTTTGATTCATGTTATCTTGTGTTCTTGATAATTGAATATAAAAGAGTTAAGAAGCAATTGGAGCTGGAGCTTTGACTAAGAGCAATTGTGGAAATATATAGCTAGAAGCTTTGTCTGTAGCTTATATTTCTTTCTTAATTTACAAAAATAGTTATCTTTACTTTTGGAAGTCTTTGTGCCCTAATGGTAAAGCTTTTTCATATAGAAGTATGAACGGACTTAGAGCCAAACTAGTACACTTTCAACTAGCCTTTGAGTTAGTGTAGGTTTATCGATATCACCGTTTCCAGCTTTAGATAGAAGTGTAGTTAAAGATTTCACCCTACCCATTTCTCGCTCCACGATCAAGTGTATTCTTTCTTGAAAGTTAAGAAGAAAAAATATTGGTAACACCCCGTTTATAAAATCTCTTGACTTCTCACTTACCTTGAATTGATCCAAGGAATGGTGAGAAGGGGGAACCTTTCCTTTAAGGTAGGAGAGACTTTTGTCTCACACGCTGTGGCTGGTAATCCTATTTTGCAACTGGATTTTTACCCAAAACTATTGCTTGCAAAATATCCACCCAACAACTACGCTTAAAACTTTAGACACTAAATGTAAAACTCTAAAAGATCTTTCCAAAAATTATGACGGTTCATGATTTCGAGCTACGAGTAGAAAGTTATGACTTCTACAAGTAGATGTAATTTTTAATATAAATTTTTGTAGTTTTTATAGTTGCTAGAGTTTATTTTATAATTAATTATCTTGTGGACTCTTCATTTTCATGTCCAAGGGATAGTGATGACCCTTGGGATCCATCAGACTTGTATAAACTCTATTTTCGAATTGAATGGATCACTTTTTGGGTTGCAAAAACATATGTTGTGGCATTTTAATGGCCTTCAATTAAATTACAATACCACAGGTTCTACACCAGGTATTGTAATCTGAATTCTTAATTCAGATTTGTGGTATCAAAGCTTGTTCGCTGCTATATGTCCCATCATACGCAGTTAGCTTATGGAAGGTTGGGACTGGGCACAAGGGATCTCTCAGATTATCTTCCTTTGAGATGCATACGATCGCAGATGGAAAAACTACCCGAGGGGATGGATGAATCCTTCAAAACACCAGTGGAAGAGACATTAAATA
The DNA here is from genome assembly GCA_028749045.1 of Cupressus sempervirens. NCBI lineage: Eukaryota > Viridiplantae > Streptophyta > Pinopsida > Cupressales > Cupressaceae > Cupressus > Cupressus sempervirens. The sequence goes on along the minus strand of CM053789.1, from coordinate 761,193,345 downwards.
AACAACGTGGAGAAATGATGCAACAATTTTCACGGATGCTTGGAAAAAGAGAGGCGCAGACTAGTCCAAGCAATTCAAAATTTGATGGGCAAACCCCATTCAAGGTGCAAGTAAATTTTGACATTCTAACGTTTCAAGGAAAAATCAAAGCAGATGTTGATGATTGGTTGTCCAAATTGGAGAGGTACTTTTACGTTAATAATTTCTCAAATATTGAAAAGATAACCTTTGCCCTCCTCAAAGCTAAGAATCATGTGAAGTTGCATGGAAGGTTCACTTAACAATTGAAGAACACCAAGAGGCTCAGGATGGACATGTATCTTCTGTGATATTTGATGGAAAACCCACATGGGAAGAATTTGTAGAGCATATAAAATGAGATTATTACCCTAAGGATACCTATGAACAAAAATATATGCAATGGAAATTGCTCCAACAAAAGAAAGACCAATCAATTCAGGAGTACACCAACATATTCCATGCTCTCTCTGCAAAGCTTGGCATCAAAGACTCATAAAAACATCTAGTTCTGAAGTATAAGAGTGGTCTTCGTAGATGTATTCAGACTGAAATGGACTTCTTGAATATGTATCAAAAATTGAGACATTTAAACAAAAAGGGAGGAGGGAAAATCCAATGAACAACAAATGGAAAGGTGAAGGTAATAAGCCAATGGGAAAACAAACAACCAAGGAGCCATCTCCAAATTCACCAGCAAAGAAGACATTGGGCATACAAAAAACATGGCAAGACTCAGGTATGTGATGTGAAGTCCATAAAAGTCCCTTTCATAACAATTGTAGAACTATAAAGAATTTAATGATGGAAACCCATAAAGAAGCTATTGAACCCGAGGTGACAGATTTTGGAAAACAAAAGGAGGATGAACAAATCATTGAGGCTGACTCATATGCCACAGTGGCCACAGCAAAGGTATTTGCTCGTGATGATGAAGAGAGACTATTCCATTCACAAATGTGGGTTGAAGGGAAAAGTTTTGCATTTTATTGTTGATAGTGGTAGTCAAAAGAATTAGATATTCGCTAAGACTGTAAAAACATTGAATCTAAAGACAACATCACACTCGCAACCATATTCTATGGGGTGGGTGAGCCAAGGGCAAGATATTCAAGTAAAAAAGCAATGTCTCTTGCTTTCAAGAGAGAAATACATTCATTACATCTTGCTTTCTCTGCGGCCAAAGTGTTGTGATTAGATATGATATTTTCCTTCTCAATTTCCAATCGAAGGATAACATTTCCAATTTGATCGATCAGAGCAATTCCATCTGTATTGAGTTTCTCAATCCATTCTCTTCCGATCTAGCCAAAATGCCTATCTTTCTGAAGCTGTGAGATGAAAGCTTGCACTTCTTCTGTTGTGGGGTTCTCAGTAGCAAGCACACCAATAATGGTTTCCAATGGAACAACTAACTGCCTAAAAAATCTTTTCAATTCTTCAATCTCGGCCTTCATCTTGATTTTTGACAATTTGAGGCTCTCCAATTGTTCTTCTATCACCTCATTACTTGATCTCCATAGGCCCACCTTTGTATCATGTCTAGCCTCTCCAAGATCAATTGAATGCAGAGTGAAATCATCGGGTGTCATGTCCTCAATTCTCCCTGCTTTGTTTGGCTTTGCTACCTCCATTGTTAAGTGTCCTGTTTCTGGATCTTGCCCAAGTATTGTTAAAGTCTTTTGCTTCTTAGCTTTCACTATTGTAGACCCAAAGTGAACTGCTTGAGACACAGTATCCTTTGCAGGGATGCTCTCCTCCTTCCTCTTTCTCTTCCTTTCTAAGGTATCTTCTAGCTAGGACTCTGTACTAATCACTTTAGAAGCAGCCCCAAGTGACTCTATACTAAACATTTTCTTCTTCACCGGAGTCACTGCCACCGTAGTTGCAGAAAAAGGATTCTTAGGATCTTGAAACAGAAGCTTAGATGAACTCGGGGCTTTCTCTTCCTCTTGAGTTTTCCTTGCAGCTTCGTCAGATTCGGTGGACTCGTTGCTACTGCTCTGTTCATCCCCGATCTCTACTATCTGAATGGGGGAACCAGTTGGCTTCAAAAGGGGAGTGCTTGCAGATGGACCGGGGCTATGATGAGGAGATGGAGTTGGAGTAACGTGAAGAGATGAGACTAGAGAAATAACATGAGATGAAACTAGAGCAGTAACACCATCTTTCAACTCTTCAGTCCTCTTTTCTTCGGTGCTAGCTTGGACTCCAATAACTGGTAAAGGACCGCCTTGGCAAGTTGGAGGTATTGAAATGTTCTTCGGGGGTTGGTCACCTCCTCCTGCAGATTGAGCAAGTCCTTGAGCAGTCGTAGTTGTAACACTAGGTGTGACACTTTGAGAAGAAGTGGGGGTAGCAGCGGCTGGAGAAGCTTGAGTAGTCTTGCTCCTACTCCAGCCCTTTTTCTCTGTCCACTCGACCCATTTTCCAGTTCTTTTGACAATCCGGGCCATCATAACATCAAGGTCTTCTTCCATATCAACATATGGCTCGGAACTGATTGGAGTATTTCTCAATTTGGTCAAATATGTATTACTACACATATTTTGCCCATCATCTTCTAGCCTTTCCACATTTAAGTTAATGCCATATGTCTTTATTTGATCTACTATCAATCTAGCAAAGGCCCGATCTCGGCTTTCCAACTCATCTTTACAATCCGCCCAATAATCTTCCACAGTAGTAACATGCTTGATCATGCTTCCAATTTGAAACACATCTCTGGCATACCCATTTGGGTCAAACATAGGCCTCACCACTTCATATTCTTCTAATTTGAACTTGTTCTTGAATCCCTTGAGCATGTTTTTGGCATCTGGTCGGGACTCACAATTGTAGGCCCCAACTTTTATGGGAAATTCGTATCCCTTTTTCCTCAAACTGGCGCTCAGCACATGCACCTAGATTGCTTGTCTCACGATCTCAATGAGCACGATCATGTCATCTGGATATTTGGGCAGCTCAGGGGAAATCCATCGAAAGCTGCAAGACTTAAATATGAAAAGGATGAGAATTGAATGAAATAACTACCAAACTGACCGATGGCTGCCATTGCTTCTAGGCTGAATCTCCTCTCCGGACACCCTTGGAGTTCCCTGCAAAGCCTCATTGTAAATGCATCATTAACTCTGATATACTCTGCATAACTATTCTGTAATTGCAAGCATGGATAAAACTCATAACTCTTTATATCATTTGGAAAATTCTCTATTCTGAGAAGGCCCAGCCATAATTGTAGGGAAGCCAACATATATATCAAGAAAGAAGACATATAAAATGAATTGTAGAACTTAGCTGCATTGAGAGCCCTAGACAGATGTTCACTTACCTCATACGCCCAGTCAACATATTGTGTATCTAAGCAAATGACTTGTACCAAAAAGAAATATTGTTCTACAAAATTAAGGGCTTCGACCTCACCTTTCAATCGATGCAAAAGAACTAGAATGTCCACGATCTCGGGCTTGAGATCAGTGCCAAAAAAGGGTTTTAGGAACTTTACTTTTAGCTCCCCTTGGCTTTTGGAACCAAGAACTCATGATCTCTTTTCGCCACACCATCTTCTTCAGAGAGAATTCAGACATAGCTCCTCCAATTGTTAATTCAGAGAACTCCTCTCTTTCTGGAATCCGCAAACAATTGACTACCGCTTGCCTATCAATTGAGATTAACACCGTTTGATCAGGCAGTAAGATTTGCTTCGTATCTGAGTTATAGTGATTGATACATTCAATAATTAGCTCTGGGGCTTGTACTGCTACGAGAAATCCTGTTGCTTCTACCAGCCCACTTCTTTGGAGCTTCTCCGTTATGGGATGGATTGGTTCCGTCCTCAACCTTCTTTGGAAATCTTGCATGTCAAAGAAACGGAGTGAAGTGTCTATGATATTCTGCCATGTAGACTTGATTCCACCCAATCCATCAAATCCAGCAAATCTTGTTGCCATCTCGACTGAGGTAGAGATAAATTGGAAATCTTAAAACTCAAAATAGGATAGAGAGTAGAACTTTGTAACTGTGGGAATTTCGGAATCAATAGTCAACTCAACAGCATAACAGTTCAAATAAGTAAGCAGTAGTTTAAAAATCCATTATGTTCATCTCTATATAGAAACTCCAATCCACCTATTAATCTTTAAGATCTGCGCCACACAAACGAATTAAATGATAAATCCGTTAGATTAGTAAATGTGGAGGTTACAACGGATTCTTTCTTGTCTTTTCACTGTTTTCGTTGGCCCAACGGTTACTTTCCTTTATTACAATTTTACTTTCTCGTTTTTCACCAAGTTGCAGAGAATTAAAAACAGAGTACTCCGTGAGTAAAAATACACTCAGCCAGATTTTGAATAGAATACCTTCCTCAATGTGATCAACATGCTTCATTTATCTTTTTTAGTTGTCAAATAACCATGCTTGTAAGAGTGATTTCCCGTTGAATGCGGAAAACTGCTTTCAAGGGTAGAAACCTCGAAGAGGAGAAGATGATTTCCACTTTTTTGCTTTTGCCCTCGTTTTGCCCTAACCACTTTACTTTAAGCCTTCGGAAAATATAAAACTGGCTTCACAAGTGAAAGATGGGACCCACTGACCCGCTTTACCTTTCCACAAATGCCTTTCCGAAAAACGAACTTCTTGGTTCAAAACCCACCAAGGAGAAGTTGTTTCTGAGTTTTCCGCCGATGCCCTTTTTTACCATCTTAGTGAGTTTTGAAGGGTTCCCACAATGAAAACATGGCAATACTTGAATGATCTATCCATAACCTAATTTGCTTCTCTTCATTTAAACTCGCAAATTGCATTTGTGAATCTCGGCGGAGTTTCACCTTGGGGGTGCAAAAACCTGCCAAGGAGAAGATGAAACTGGATTTTCCGCCAGTTCAACTTTCTATATGTTCGGAAAAATGAGTTGCAAGTAAGTTCATCTGAAGTAACATAATTTAAGAATCTCCATCAAGCAAGGTCCTAAACTACCCCAAAGACTCGTGATGATAAATAAAACCCACCCGGCCATACAATGTGAGAGAAGGGAAAAGATGAAAACCCGATGGAGGTACTTATCACTTGAGGAAGAAAAGATCAACTGACTCGACTAAACTAAACACAATACAAGTTAATCTCCACTTTGCAAAATTGGTACATGATGAAAAGTGGGGCAACAGCTGGCTCTGACTGGGAACTTGGGTAGAGTATACCCAAGCAAGGAACTTAGAATCTTTGGTTTCACAAATGAAATAAAAGGTGACAACACAACAAAAACTAAACTAAACAAGGAACAAGGAAAAGAAAACAGAAGGGAAAAGGCTAACTAAGACACACACAAGACACTAAGTTTAACTATAGTACAATACAAGGGCTACCTGTTTTCAATTTGCAATTTGATAGAGCTTGAGATCCTGACCATTATAAGTCAGGGGTAGTACTTCACCATCTTCATATGCCAACTTGAAAGAATTGTTTTCGAATGCCTGTTGAATTCTGAATGGACCCTTCCACAGAGCATCAAACTTCTTATGCATTCCTTTCGGAGCATTTCTTTTGTCCACCATATCTCCTACCATAAACTTTCTAGGTCTTGTCCTTTTATCAAAAAGCTCTTTCACTCGCATCTGGTGCTATGTAATGTGGTCTACAATCTCTCTCCTTTCTTCTTCGAGTTTGCTCAGATATAAGATCCTCTTCTCCAGACCATCCTTATAGACATCATCCTCAATTACTATTTTGAGTTTGTTCGTGGCCAACTCCAAAGGTAGAGGAAGGTTGGCTTCAGTTCCATAAACCAGTTCAAAAGGAGATATACCAATTGCCCTCTTGGGTGTCACTCTATCTGCCCAGAGTGCCTCATGAATCTTTTTGTGCCAAGTTTTCTGATTATCTAAGACTAGCTTCTTAACAATATTAATTAAGTTCTTATTGCTAGACTTTGTCTGTCCATTCCCTTGAGGGAAATAATCAGATGAATGACCAACGGTGATACCATACTCAAAACAGAAATCAATAATTTCGATTGAAGAAAAATAAGATGCATTATCCATCACTAATTTAATAGGAACACCAAACCTGACCAAAATGTTTTCTTTTATGAACACACACACCACCTCGGAAGTAGTCTTCTTTGAAGTAGTCTTCTTTGTAGCCTTAGCTTCTACCCATTTAGTGAAATAATCAGTTGCAGTTATTATATACTGATGACCAGCACTGGATGTAGGGCTAATAGGACCAACAAAGTCAAGGCCCCACTGTTGAAAAGGCCCTTCGATGATAACAGGTCTCAAAGGTAAAGCAGCTAATTGAGGACGTCCGGAGAACATCTTGCACTTTTCACACTTCGCTACCCATGCATATGCGTCTTTAAACATCCCAGGCCAGTAATAGCACTACCTTAGTATTTTAAATGTTGTGACTGAAGAAGAGAAATGTCCTCCACAAGCTTCATCATGGAATGTCTTCAACAACTTTTCTTGTTGTTGTTTATCTACACATCTAAGGAAAGTACCATCAATAGCCTTTTTGAAAAGCTTACCATCCCAGATGACATACTTAGCTACTTTTAGTTTTAGATCTTTTCTTTGCTTTGCATTTAGGCCCTCTGGACATTCACCATACGTTAAAAGGTAAGAGATGTTTTCAAACCATGGATCGTAGAGACCTACAACTAACACCAATTGCTTCTCACCCGATTCTTCTGACCTTCCAGTGATTTTGTTTTCTACAATTGCCTTGCATAGAGCATTCCCTCTTATCAACTTGGTAGGTTTAATCTCTATATCGTATTCTTGTATTTTTGCTACCCATGCTCCTCTGACATTGCAACCTATATCCTGTTGTGTCAGTACACTATTTACTGCTACATTTGGGACAAAAACTATTGAATGTGAATGCAGGATATAGAACCGAAAATGTTTAAAAACCTTGACCATTGAGAAAGCATGCTTTTCAATTTGCGAATATTTGAGTTCATGTTTCTTTAAAGGTATGCTCATAAAAGCAATAGGAGCTTGTACTCCATCATTCTCCTACATAAGAATACCTGACAATGTATCTTCAGAAGCATTGCAATAAATGATAAAGTCCCGCTTATAATTTGGATGACACAGTACTGGAGCATTAGCAATAGCAGTTTTTATATCATAAAAAGCTCGCTTCCCTGCCTCATTCCATTTGAAATTTGAATTCACTTTCATCATATCCACTATATGTTTAGTAGTTTCCGTGAAATCAGGCACAAATCTTCTAAAAAAATTCACCTGACCAAAGAAAGATTTAACCCCTGTTTGGTTTGAGGGTAGGCTTAATCTTTGAATAGCTTCCACTCTTTCAGGGTCCACACTAATGCCTTCCTAGGACACTATATGGCCAAGGAGCCTTCCTTCTCTCACACAAAAAACTGACTTCTTTGGGTTGAGAGATATTCCATGCTCTCGGCATCTCTGTAATACTTTCCTCAAATCTTCTATAAGATCTTTTCTTTTTCTCAAGAACACGGTGAGGTCATCCAGGTATATGACTATAATTCGGTCTTTCAAATCAGCAAATGTATTACTCATGCACCTTTGGAATGTAGCACCAGCGTTGATAAGTCCAAAAGGCATTCTGCGATACGCAAATGTACCCCAAGGGGTAGTAAACGTCGTCTATGCTGGTCTTTCTCTTCTACTTCAACCTGATTATAACCCGAGAAACCATCAAGCGTAGACATCATTTCAGATCCCGCTACTATTTGCAATAAATAGTCCATATTTGGAAGAGCAAAGTTATCTTTTAAGGACGCTTGATTTAGATTGCGGAAATCAACACAAATTCTTATTTCTCCGTTCTTCTTTCTGACGGGTACTATATTGGCTATCCAAGTGGAATGATGAATGGGATAAATAATTCTTGCTTTTAACATCTTATCTACTTCTCGGAAGATGGCATCAACGACTTTAGGATTATAGTTCCTTTGTTTCTGCAAGAAAGGGGCTGCATCAGGCTTCAATGGAATTTCATGTTTTACCTTCCCATTTTTATAACTTTTCAAATCTTCATAGCTCCAAGTGAAAACATCTTTATATTCCATAAATAGATTCTTTGCGGCCTCTTTCTCTTTGGGTGAGCAACACCTCCCAATGTTAATCAGTTTGGGATTATGAATATCTCCAATGTTAACTCCTTCATAGTCACCCATTGTTGGCCCATTTTCTGCTCTCTTCTGCTTTATGTAAGCATCATGTCTATTAAACAGTTTTTCTAAGGCCACGAAATATGGGGGAATAATGTTGCCTTTCAACTGAACTTCCACATTTTGGCTATGTTCCTCAATTGCATCAGAGCTTTCATGATCACTTCACTGAACTCATGTTCAAAACTAGACTTGTCATTTTCTAAAAACATCTGCAAACTCTTGTCATCACTGAAGACTTGCCAGGATTCTGTGTTATCTGGGACAGCGGATCGATATAAAATTTCAATCTGATACTTTTTGTCTTTGAAATCCGGATGAGGGAGTAATAGGGAGGCGGAGATAGCTAAAGAATCAGCTTTAGTATTCATCTCTCTCGGAACTGCTTCAATAGAGAAGGCATCTAGACCTTCAATCTCATCCCAAACTCTATTCTTGTAATTCTTCAGCTTGTGATTTTTAACAGAATACTGCACCTTTAATTGCTTTACAATAAGCTCTGCATCACCTTGGGCTTTTAAAACCTTTATTCCTTTTTCTTTTGCTAACATTATTCCCAGTAATAAGGCCTCATATTCTGCGGTATTATTTGTATTCCTAAATTCCAATTTGAAAGCCATAGGTTCATGTTCTCCTTTTGAGGATATCAATACTACACCTACTCTGGATCCTAAAGAAGCACAACTTCCATCGAATTCAAGCGTCCATATGCCTGGTACATCGTTATTTTCATTGGGAACTTTATTATTTGGATTTTTGTCCATTTTTTCTTTTGGGTTTTCTTCAATAAACAACATATAATTGCCAAACTCTAATTCTCGATATAGGATCTAAGCTTTAGGGTCGTCTGATTTCAACACTGTGAACTTTGCCTTCTCTTCAGGTTCTATTTTGACTTTTTTATTCCCAATAGGTATTACTACTTGGGACCAATCTAGTTTTATTTCTCCTCCTAAGTCATGACAGAAACTTCTACTTAACAAAAGTTCATAGCTTGCTAGGATATCAGCTACTAGGATAGTCAATAGGAGCTTTTTTTCTGGATGTGAAGCTAAAGCTACCTAAGCATCTTTTATCCGTCCAAGGGAACTTGTTTGGCATCCATTGAATAGCATCTTCCATTCACTTTAGTAAGATTGAGACCGAAAGCTTTAGCTACAGAATAAGGCATAGCATTATCCGACGCACCCGAATCTATTATACAATTACTGAGTTTACAACCATTGATGTACAATGAGATATAAAAAGGTTCAGGTTTTTGCCTAGGAGAGGTTGCTAAAACTGTGAAATCTTCTTGATTAAACAAACCAGATGTCAAGGTTTCATCTTCTTTTTCAACCGTTATGTTACAATTAGCATCTGATGTGTTTCCTTTACATCGGTCTACCAGTCTTTTTAACTCGGAAAGATGTGACTTTAAATAATCAATAGTGGAAATTTGAATTTTTGACTCTTCACAAAACTGAATGAAATCAAATGATGTCTTGTCCTTACCTGTTTGTGAAGTAGATGTTCCTTGATCAATATGTACATTGTTCATTGAAGGACTGAAGTCATTCCTATGAGTGTGACTAGAGGTTTGGTTCTTTAACCTTTATCCATGGGTAACCACTGTGTATGAAGTTCCATCAATAGTTGCATAACACTGACCTTTTGATTCAGAATCTGATTCATATTCTAAAAACAAATTTCCAGAGTCGCCATTTGAATAAGACTCAAGCTCTGAACAAGGAGCCGCAGTGTTTAATTCATTAGTAGATAACAACTACATCATACGAGCAATCTCCGAACAATTCTCACTGTCATGATCTGTGGTCAAATGAAAGACGCACATATTTCCTTTTTTTGGCACTGCTTCAATCTGCAACCTAGGTTGTGAACTTGTAAGCTGCGGAAATCTACTTTCATTGCTTCTTCCTGGTGAATTTTGGTAATTCCGCTGACAAGAGCTATTGAATCCGAGTAACTGCTTCTTCATTGCTATTAATTCATTAGACAACTTCTAAATCATCTCTTTTGATGATGTGGCATTACTAGAACTCCCTTTAGTTTGAAGTTCTCATTTCCATTTTCCTACGGAAATTAAATCGTCCTCACATTCAATTGCTTTCTTTTGTGCGTCAGCCAAATCAGTGGGACATGCCCTTCTCAAATCATAATTGATATCTGGAGGCGTAGCGCTAATAAAGAAAGTTTTCAGATTACCAGGTGTGGGTCTATCAACAGTAGGAATTCTGCTATTTATCTTATTGAATTTGGCAACGAAATCTCTCATGCTCATAGTTGGTTGTTTCTTAATTGAAGTCAATTGTGTTAGCAAAGCATGTTCATCTTCCGCAGTTTTGAATCTTGTCTCAAATTCAATTCTCATTCTATCCCAATCAATTATTACTATCTGTGAGGGTTTCTACGAACAATCTTACAGCAACATCTTCATATCCCACTCCTAAGATATGAGTAGCCGCAAAGAAAGCTTTAATGTGTTCATCTGTAGTGACTTTCCCATCACCTAAGAATTTAGGAAAATTCTTCCTTGAACCAGCCGGGAGTGGATGGTAAGCGTTTAATGCTAACGATCCTGTTGCCGCGGCCATGGAGCAGCCATGATTGTTCTAGCGGTATATGGCAGAAAATTAACAACTGGAGGGGCAGTAACTCCGTGAAGTGCTAACACCTGACAAGTGGAATGTGAAGTGTTAGTGTCCTAATTTCTAACAGGGGAAGGGGGTCTACTTCAACTTTTACCTCCACCTTTCCACTTTGGGACGTCTAAAATAGGAAAGCCGAGCTCTACAGGTTTATCAAAGGTAGGATCCTGCCCACCCTGTTCCTTGGTACTTCTGAGGAACCTAAATTGTTCCAGGATGTTGGGTCTGTTTTATCTCTGAGCTTATTGTCTTAATTGTCTTTCTGCTCTCCGGATATCTCTCCTTTGAACAGCTCTTTCAAAGGCTTCAGCTCTTCTTTCTTCTTCCTCTAATACCTGGCTACCGTTCCGATAATGTTCAATGTTCCTTCTGTGCCTCCAAAAAAATGTGTTAAGAGATGAAATTATGTCCTCTTGGTCGTCTTAAAAACCAAGGTTAGGTTGGAGCACTGGGATTATGTTTTCATGAGGTAGTACCATTTTCCCTCGTGACATAGGCTTTTTGATCAAGCGACTGTTCGTGTCCCCAATGGAGTCGCCAAAAATCTGTTGGTAACCAGATTTGTCCTTCCTTGTTTCTTAAGAATATGACTGTTAGTGCCCAAACTGTGAGCAATATCTGGTTACAACAGTTGAAAAGCCGTTCTCTGATTATTGGCTTTTCTCTAAATTGGTAGGTACGACTCCCTTACGGAATAATATGCAATGAATTATGTTTTGATCCTAAAACTAACACAAGGTATGCTCTTAACCCAAGCGTAGAAGAGGCAAACCGAATTAAGCCTAAGCAGAACTTAATCCAGGCAGGGTAAACTTTCTAGTCTATGAACCAAATGATAGAACTCACACATCTTATGAATTCATACACTCAACATTCAACTAATCTATAGCAACTATTAACAGAGATGTAAATGGAATAATAAATAAAAAGGGTCTAATGAGTCCTCTGAATATTTCATAGCACATCCTACTGGGTTTATTCACAACATCGAAACAAAGGAATGAAACAAACAATCCTTTCCTTCCTACTGTAACTTAGTTTAAGAGAAAGAATCAACTAATTAACAACTATCAACTTACTGGAACAGGAAATAATTGACATAAAATACTCTTCAATTGACTCTGCAACATCAAGTATCCTACACCAAAATTTGTCGATCCTTCATTAATCATTCAACTTCATACATATAGAGTTGAGAGATGATCGTTACAATAGGAATTTTAATCGGTTCATCTTCTGAGGATGACAAATGGCAAGATGCCAGTTTGTCGTATTACAAAATTTGCAAAATTTACATCAAAAAACGAAAAGGGAGTGTCAACTGAATCACTTGAGCTTCTTTCCCTTTTCAGTTTTTGCTTTGTATGCTTTAGCAGCAACTATAATTGGAATCATTTCTTCATGGTTAGGCACATGTACATTAGTGAATCTTAAGAGCCACTTAGAGTGCTCTCGAGCCAGCTCCTTCACTGCATTTAGCTGACTTGTCAATTCTCCAGCAGCCACGTGTACATATCCACCAAGTGTTTGCAACTCTACCACTCTATTTTGACTACTTGAAGTCATTCCAGATAGATTACTCAAGTATGTGGAGAAGTTGTTTTTCATTACTTCTACCCCAATGAGAGCTTTCCCTTGCCCACTAGTTTGTAGGTCAGTGTGTAATCCTCACATGAGTTTGAATGGTCTGTCTTGAGTCTTCCTCACTTCTTCCCCTGTTTCTTTGAGTCCCTCTTCAGCCTCTTGAATCATCTCCAGCTTAAATTGCATACTTTGAAGCCATTCGAACAGAGGCTCAGTCCCTTTCTTCAAAATCTTTGCTTCAACTGCCTCTTTTGCCTTCATTTGGATGATCATTTTCAGGAGAGAAATACATTCATCACATCTTGCTTTCTCTGCGGCCAAAGTGTTGTGATTAGATATGATATTATCCTTCTCAATTTCCAATCAAAGGATAACATTTTCAATTTGATCGATCAGAACAATTCCATCTGTATTGAGTTTCTCAATCCATTCTCTTCCAATCTGGCCAAAATGCCTATCTTTCTGAAGCTGTGAGATGAAAGCTTGCACTTCTTCTGTTGTGGGGTTCTCAGTAGCAGGCACACCAGTAATGGTTGCCAATGGAACAACTTACTGCCTGATAAATCTTTTCAATTCTTCAATCTCGGCCTTCATCTTGATTTTTGACAATTTGAGGCTCTCCAATTGTATTTGTTGTAGAACAGCAAGGGCATCTTTCGATCACATATTTTCTAGAATTTGTTTGAGGGTTATCTTGCTCTGAAGATTAGTCCAGAGTTTGTTATGTCAACCATTATATTGGATGTGAGTGTTGCTAAAACAGTTATGTTAGATGCTGATTGTTTTTTTTAAGTTGTGCAGCTACCCATTGATAGCTGTCAACGTCATTTACCAATCCCTTAACAAGAATAGATGAGGAGGTACATGTGACTGCAGTTGCTATTTTGGCTAGAAATACCAATGTGGTGTGGACAAGAGAGATGGAACAAAAATTGCTAGATTTGCATTTTGAGCAGATTCAATTAGGAAGAAAAGGTGACGGGGGCTTTAAAAAAGAAGCTTGGACAGCAATACAAAAGAAGTTCAAAGAAGATATGCATATGAATCTTGTAAAGGATAACTTTAAAATCATCTTAAAAACGTGGAAACAAGGTTTCAGAATTATGAAAGAGTTGCCAAACATGAGTGGTTTTGCATGGAATGAAACTATTCAATGTGTGGACGCTAAGGACAGTGTATGGGATGTGTTGCTGAAGGTAATGTTCTCTAGACAATATTTTTTATGTCAATTATACATCTCTCAATCAATTGCAACAAAAGACATGTCTAATTCCTTAATTTTTCTATCATGTAGAGAACTTGCTTCAAAAATGCTAGAGTGTACAAGAGGCAACTATTCTTCTACTTCAATGAGTTAGCAATCATTTTTGGGAGCGACATAGCTGAAGGAAATGCAGCAACAACAGCTACAGAGGCCGAAGATGGGCAGCTATTTAAAGAAGTTGTTGATCTTGACGATGATGGGGGCTTCAATACGCCTATGAATGGGAGCTTCAATACTCCTGAGTTTGATGAAGAGTTCCTTCAATCAAACAATTCTACTACATCTGTAAAACAAAATCCTTCTACGCCAACAGCAAGGAGGCAAAAGAGGAAGAAGCCAAGCATGGCTAGTTTTGTTTGGATGTCATATGCGAGAGTATCCAAAACATAGATTGGAGCATGACTAAGGCTCACAATGTCAATGTTGATAAAAGGGAAGTCAAGCAAGATATATTAAGTGCATATGCTGCCCTTAAAGCCATGCCGGGAATCAGTAGGCAGAGTTTGATTGTCGCGACTTTTTTACTTCTAAACCTACAAAAACCTGGGGGTTCGTAAAGATGACTGAAGAGGAGAGGGAAGTGTATGTTAGATATAAGTTTGGAGGAGCTCTCTAATATATTACAATCTTTATGAACTTACAATGTTTTCGGGACTATTTGTGAACTTACAAACTTTTTGAAGCCATATCTGTAATCCTGATGGCTTATATTTTATGACTTACTTGCAATAGTTATTTCTATGTTTACGGATATAATGATCTTGTTGGGTGGTTCAAACTTGTCAGCATCCATATTCTCAATCTTGTCAATCTTTCCTCTATCTTGCTTCAGCTTCAATGGCATTGTTTTACTGCTAATGAATGCTTGAAGTGTTGTTCTTTGTTAAACTTTTATACATCTGCACAAACAAATTTTATACCTTGTTTTATAGGTTCATTAAATTTGTAAGAAATCCATAAAATCTGAGGATAATTTCTTGTATATAGCTGCTAAATGATGTTGTGAGTTGCTTCATTCCTTGCTTGGCTGAATTGCTGAATTCCTTGTATATGGCTGCTAAATGATGTTGTGAATCGCTTCATTCCTTGCTTGGCAAACAATTGTGTCTCAATAATTCCCAGTACTTCATCCACATGCCTCAAATGATCCTCCCATGTCTTACTATAAATAAATCATTGAAGAATACCAATAAAAATTTGCACAATTACTTGTTGAAGATGTGGTTCATGCAAGATTGGAATGTGGTTGAAGCATTGGTCAACTCAAGTAGCATGACCAAGACCTCATAATGTCCAAAATTGCAATCGACCATTGTTTTCTCTACATTTTATTCCCTCATGTAGATTTGGTTGTATTCGGAACGAAAAGAATATCTTAGAAAACTAGAAGGCACCCTATGACTCATCAAACAACTCGTCGATCCTAGAAATAGGATAACTATGCTTGATGGTCACTTCTTATTGAATGCACGGTAAACCACACAAATCTGAAGGATTCCATCCTTCTTCTCTAACACTACTCATGACACAAAGGAACTAGAGCTTGGTCTAATCAATCATTTGTTGAGAAGCTCCTAGATTGTCTTTTCTATCGCATCCTTAAATTTGTTAGAATAGTGATATGGTGTGGTGATGACAGGCTTAGCTCCTTCCTCCAACTCAATAGTATGCTCAAATCCACAGTGTGCGAATGTGGCAGTGAAATGTCGATGAAGACCATGTAGTGCTTATCTAACATGACCTGAAGCTCTTCATTATGATTGGGAGTTTGTTGTCCAAGTATGGGTTCTGCTAAAATGAAGCAATGTGCAGCCGAGACAACATTGTTCTGTCTAAAAATTGTCTCCATTCATCTTGTTGAGATCTCCCTCAAGTCGTCGTTCAACGTTCCACTCAGGGCTACCTTTATACCATCCACCTTGATGGAGAGCTCCATCCATTTGAAACTCTATGTGTACTCGTCCAAAGTCTCCATCCACTGAGGGTTCACTAAGACCTTCATGTCATCCAAATCTACTACAAAGAAGTCATTTGTTACAATCTGGCTCCCCATGGTAATGCTTAGTTGCAAAACAAGATGGGTAAAAGAAAAAAGGTTTCCTCCTACCACCTTGACTTCAAACCCTTGGTGTGCCTCCCTATGCAAAGTCTTATTTGTTAGATTTAGGATCTCTGCAAATGTAATAACATTGTTGTAATTCTATGTGTTTCAATTGCAAATTTCCAAGATATATAAATATATCTTCAGGAGGCATGTCTTGTGAAGAGACATGTCTCTATGGTTATATATATTAATTAATCATTAATTAAAACATTATTAATTATAACATATCTATATTATATAGAAATATATTATATATAATATATAGCATACAATATATTATATAGAGCATACTATATATATATATATATAGTATGCTCTATATATATATATATATATATTAGAGTATGCATAATTAATGATTAACAATAACCATAGAAAGGATTAACTCTAGGACAGTTCAATCCGACAAAAGCTACAATTTAACACTCCCTCTTAGCTCAGGAGGATTGTTATAGAATACATTATCACAATAATCTTAGAATGTCATATTGAAGACCTTAATATATATATCACACTAGATACATTATCCTTTGATAATATAAGTCTCAACAAGAAGTCTATATCATAGGTGAGATCTTTTTATAGTAGACCTCGCTTCACGAAATGAGTGGGAACAAACATGCCAACAATATCTAATTCTAACAATGATATGTATATCAATTGTTTTCTTCCATAGCTATGACTTAGATACAATCAAAGCTATCTCGATACTCCCTCTTTATTTGGGAAGGTTGATATATACCATACTATGTTTTTGAGTATAAGGAGATATCATCTCACTATGATATCCCTAAAATGGCATATCCATAAATTAACATATGGAATTTACTTCAATACACTAAGAGGCTAAAATCCTCAATACTCCCTCTTAAGCAAAAAGAAATTGAAATAAGTTTAACTTACACAATAAGGTGTAATCATCATTATGTTTCAAACTAAGAGAGAGAAAGAAGAAATAAAACATAATGGATTTTCATGGTGTCCGGCTATCGCCCAAAAGACCCATGAAGGTTGTCAATGTGTCCAGCAAAATCTGGCTTGAAAGAACAAAGATAATCCAAACTTTCAAAACAATGGGTTTTTATGGTGTTCGGCTATTGCCCAAAAGACCCATGAAGGTTATCAATGTGTCTGGCAAAATTTGGCCTAAAAGAACAAAGATAACCCAAACTTTCAAAACAATGGGTTTTCATGGTGTCCGGCTATCACCCAAAAGACCCATGAAGGTTATCAATGTGTCCGGAAAAATCTAGCCAAAAGAACAAAGATAACACCAAATTCAACCATTGTTTGAAGACAGATCAACTAAAATAAAGTCGTCACTTTATAATAGGATCAGAACACATGAAAGGTCGTCATTTTTCACAATACAAGCTTGCAAGCAAAAAAAAAACAATTTTATATTCATGAATATATAGTTTAATAAATGCATTTACAACAAGGTCATCAATTTTACCTCTGAAGTACACAATTTCAACTTTGCAAGAGGCTTGCTAAAAATATCAACACTTTCCTCATCTATACTAATATAACTTATCCTTGTGATAAATGCACTAGTATCACAAGGTCACATGACATTAGGTCATGGAGCATTTTCTACAAGAGTAGATTTATCACTGTATGCATATAATCATCAACCATATGATGTTAGTCAATAAGTGCATAAGGAACAATTATCATCAATCATGTCAAGTTTACCTTTGAAGTGATATGATCTACTCCCTCTGAATAAAAAATTGACAAATCATGTTCTTATTTGCTCCCTCTTAATCTGAAGCAATGTCAAATTTCCTCTTCATAATCTTAATCATAAAAGATGTTCACTTCCAGAGCCTGCACAATAATCCTAGTAGCAAACGTACCAACTTTCCTTTTCTGCAAGAACATCTTTCTATAACAATCCATAAATGTCAAATCATTAAATCTCCTCTCTAAAGATGGTTTCAAGTGGGAATTTGAACATTGTTTATTAAATAAATACCCCCCATAATGTGAAATTTCAACTTTTATATCATCGAACAATTTTACGTACTCAATACCTAGTGTATGATCATGCAAGTTATTTAAGGATCTTTTTATTTTCTTGTGATGTTCACAAGATGTGGCCCATTAAAATCATTTTGTTACTCATAACAACTTTTGAACTCCCTTTGAATATCTTAATCTTTTCAACCTTCAAGTGATAAGTCAATACTTCCTCATTATGTACATGGAGGTAGGCCCATCAAAATCACGAAGTCACACCCATGTATTTCTAGACTTCCTCTAATTTTAAATAATCTGAGCTCCAATGTTGCGTTATTCAACTTGATCATCATAAGACTAATGAATTGTAGATCACAATTTCTTTGGAGCTACTTCATAAGATTTAGTCTGCACAATATGCCTAATGTACCATTCTTTTTTCCTGTAAGATCATCTTCAGATACAAAAGAAAAAGATCAAGGAAAAATAGTTCATATAGTACATATACAAATAAGAGAGAGACTATAATGAGTAGATAAATGTAAAAAAGAATACTTATCTGCACATCAACATAGGTCCATATGCATCAAATCAAAAGATGGTTCATTACTTCATATCTCTTCTCTCCTCTAAAGAAGGTTCAAGATGGGAATGGAACATTGTTTATTATTTCCTCCCACAATGTAAAATTTCCACTCTTATATTGTCGAACAATTTTGCACCACGTCAAATATGGAAAACTTCTCTCTTTTTATTTTTATTTTTATTTATTCTCCTTCTTTAGAAAGAACAATCCTTCTTATAGTCAAGGGATTTAAAAATTCTTCAGCTGCTTCTCAACAAAGCTTACTCTTGAAAAACCATTTCCACATATTGCTTATTGCATAGATCGTGACTTTATACATAGAAAATTCTAGAACTGTATCATTCTTCTCCTGGGAGGGAAACCCTTAGTTTATTCGACATTATAATGACAACTTACAAGTTTAAAACCCATCATTGTGTATAACAATTATGAAAGCTTCTCTACAAGAGCTAAATAGTTTGATACATCTCCCATATAGAAATTTTGATTATTTTCAAAATATGTGAATGTATTGTATATATTCTTCATTCTATCTTAGTTGCAACATTCATCACATCATGATCCCGATAACCAGTGCAATACTCAATACTTCTGCAACACTCAATACACTCAATACATCAACACTTCTGAGTATAGATGTTATGTTAACTACTGATAACAATTATTCTCTTCTTATACAGATTACTAATAAGTAATTCGCTCCATCCTCTGACCACTCCTTATCCACTAATGAAGTTGTTGGTTTCATTGATTCGAGCCTTTCTATATCTGTGATACTAATAGAATATTAAAGTCCTCATTTTAATGACAATACTCCCCATTTTGTCTGTGATATTATGTAAGGATATTTACGTTCTCCAAACCTGCGGTGATTCCTTCTATACCTTCTTTGATGTTTGCGCACTCGTTAGAACTTCCAGCGTAGGGTATTTTTGTGTTCGATGTTTACTTGATGGCACTATTTTGGGATAAGTGTAAAATCATACACTCTCATAAGAATCATACATTAGATTGGGTCTTCAATCTGGGTCAAAACTTTGGATGCTGTGACACCAATACCTATTTGGTATAACTTGAGATAGGTTGTCTTTGTAATGGCACCAATCTATCTGATCCTCACTCCATAACACAGCATGCCCACGATGAATAAAATCATTACATTCGATGTTTATGTACTATTGGGAGGATTTTGCAACTTGTTCTAGGACTATGCTTACTGTAGCAGGTTGAATGCATATTTGATGCCAACCACACCATTAATTATTCAGGCTGCATCCTTTGTTAAGTTGGATAATTGCCGCTGAGTTTCTCAAACATTATTTCGCCTCCAATATATTTGCTCTAACCAATAATAAAGGCCTGTTCACAGATACCTCGACAGTGTTTTCCAACTACGGGGCACTATTTCTATAGTTAAACCAACTTCAATCTTTAGATGGCAAAGAAAAATCGAGGCCCACAAAAAACACTACTAAAATATTTTCCCAATTAAATATAGTCTCTGAATTCAATGAGTGGATCTCCTTCGTAGCCAAAAACAACATAGTTTTAATGTAATAAGGATCATTTATATTAATGAGTGGATGAAGATGCATCTGTTTATCCTACATTTGCAGCCTAAGCTCTGATACCATGTTAGATTTAGGATCTCTGCAAATGTAATAACATTGTTGTAATTCTATGTGTTTCAATTGCAAATTTCCAAGATATATAAATGTATCTTCAGGAGGCATGTCTTGTGAAGAGACATGTCTCTATGGTTATATATATTAATTAATCATTAATTAAAACATTATTAATTATAACATATCTATATTATATAGAAATATATTATATATAATATATAGCATACAATATATTATATAGAGCATACTATATATATATATATATATATATATATATTAGAGTATGCATAATTAATGATTAACAATAACCATAGAAAGGATTAACTCTAGGACAGTTCAATCTGACAGAAGCTGCAATTTAACATTATTAACTAGTGATAAGTTAATGAATTTGAGTGTGATCCCACTATCTAGCATGACCACAACCCTTTGTCCTTGGAGAGTACCTGGTACTTGGAATGTCGGGCACCACAGTGTACCAACAAGTGCTGCAATGGTGCCTCCTCGTCGTACCAGTGTAGCAATCCTCTCTGCATGGTTTATGTTAACTTCCTTGGAGGCTTGTTGATCCTCACCTTCGGCCTCAAGTTCCTCATGCTCCTTGTCATCAAACAGCCCCTCAACATAATGAATGTTTGCTTTGCCCAAGCATTAGTGTCCCAGTTACAATGGCTCCTTAAAATTAAAACATAGCTTTCTTCCCCTAAGCTCTTGTCAGGTGGCCTCAGCCAAGGATGGATTCTTTAACTCAGGCTTGATATCTTTTTCCTTCGAAGCAAGGGGTTGCTAGGAATGTGAACAATTCCAGGAGGAAATGGGGATATTGTTTCTATGTCTCGTGACTTCTTAATTGCTTTGGTGAGGGTGAAAGTATTCAATCCTTTCACCCAACCTTTAAAAGATTCCATCTGTCTATCCATATATGACACAATCCTGTTGATGAATGTTTTGTCACTCTTAATTAAAGCATTTGGGATGACCCTATCAGCCCAAAATGTAACAAAACACTTGCAACAAACAAATGGGAGGGCACAATTATGCCAACCCATCTCTGAAGTTTAGAGGTTCAACTACCTCGTGTAAGATATGCAATGAATAGAAATTGGTACGTTTTTCACCAAAAAGCGAAGAAAGGAAGCAAACATGTATGCTAAGAAATAAAATAAATTATCTCTAAACCAGACAATGAATATAAATGTAACAAAGCTCATTTACATTAAGATTTTCCATAATGCAAACAAGGGAGATAAACTTTGAAATGCTCATTAATTGTTATTCAATGATAACATAACACACAACTTTGATAGTTATGTGAAAATAATCCATAGAAAGCATCGAAACAGAGGTCCAAAGAATGACAGCACAAAATTTCGATATTGCATTCACATGAAAAACCCAAAAGATCACAATCTTTTACACAGGCAAATAAAACCAAAAGTTAGGCCTTTCCTCTATTCCCCTCTCCCCCCCTCCCTCCCTCCCTCTCCCTCTATTTGTAGGAACCACCCCTTCTGATGGTGATAGTTACAAAAAGAAAAATGGAAACAGCTATGTTTCCATTATCAAGAAAGGTAATGTCCTAGCTTCAATCTGGGTCCACTTCCACGTTTTCTTCATCTTCCACTCCTTCCTCTTTGTCCACGTTCACAAACTATAGGTTACGGAGGTCCACCATAAAGTCTAAAGCTTGTCCTTCTTCTACCTTGGCTAGTATAAAGCCAAATTCGCCACAGTTCCTCTCCCTCTCCAGCTTGAAAATGTCACTCTCATAACGGCGGTGGTTGGTTCTCAAATCTCAAGCAGCAATTAACATACTGGAGATGATGTCGAATTGTTCCATTTTTGTTTATGTAAGATCAGGCCAGAGCACTAGCTTGGGTTCTTCATTATTGTATCCCTCTGAAACAACAATTCCCATCTCAACAGGACAAAATCAATAACTAGTGTAGTTTCCAAGATGATTGTCAAAGAACAAGGTGGCTGAAGGATGAGTTTTTATGTCATTCATAACTGCTCCAATTAGCCTTTTAAAGAGGGTAGTGCATGAGAAATTTAAATCTTATACTTCGCCATCTTAGACAAGACATGCTTTACACCCATTTCAAAAAGATACCACTTTACAAGATTACGCCAGGACTGCTCCATTAATTGCAAGGTAACATCATGACTACACTTTGAGAAATCCACCATCAAACAAATGCTTACTACCCAAAGTTTTGAAGGTTTGGTCAAAAGTTATGAACTTTGGAAAAGGATTGACTAAGCAACCATGACGTGAAGTTGTGGAAACACAAAGTGTTGAAGGTGTAGTCACGACTTGTAGAGTTTGTATAACTAGTGTAGTTTCCAAGATGATTGTCAAAGAACAAGGTGGCTGAAGGATGAGTTTTTATGTCATTCATAACTGCTCCAATTAGCCTTTTAAAGAGGGTAGTGCATGAGAAATTTAAATCTTATACTTCGCCATCTTAGACAAGACATGCTTTACACCCATTTCAAAAAGATACCACTTTACAAGATTACGCCAGGACTGCTCCATTAACTGCAAGGTAACATCATGACTACACTTTGAGAAATCCACCATCAAACAAATGCTTACTACCCAAAGTTTTGAAGGTTTGGTCAAAAGTTATGAACTTTGGAAAAGGATTGACTAAGCAACCATGACGTGAAGTTGTGGAAACACAAAGTGTTGAAGGTGTAGTCACGACTTGTAGAGTTTGTAGAATTCGCAACAATGTGACGTCACAAGTTATGACTTTGGCCTAAACAATGATCGGGCGACTTGAGGAATGGTGGGAATTACAAAATGAAAAGTTTTGTAATGGGGATGCATGAACTGTTGGTAACAAATCTGACACCTCTATCAAAAGTCTCTTACCGTTGACTAGCCTTGTTCGCTTTAGCTGCACCAACTCCTTCAAATTAAGCTTTGGATCTTTTTTGTTGAAGCAATCTATGAGCCTCTCAGTGAACTTGGCATAGAAGGTTCTTTGTTCATGACCAAGCGTAAGAATTCCATGATGCCACAACTCGTGTGCGACTCCTTCCAAATAAAGTATTGCAAATTTAATGGCTTTGTCCTCAGGCATTGGGTTAAGCTGGTAATATGTGTCATCCTTCAGTACCCAGCCCGTGCGGACATTGATCCCAATCCAGCATAGAATGACGAGTTCACCTTTCCTATCTTTCGTTTGAGGTCATTATAATTACCATGACAATTGCCCCTTGAATATCTCATACACAGATCAATATAATCTCTGAAGGATATGTTTCCTTCGAGATTCGATTTCCTCTAGTCTTGCATTAATTGCTCCTACGTATCTTGGAAAGTTGGCTCACGCTCGCTTCGTGCTGCTTCTACTTTTGATGCGAATGTCGGCATCGATGATCGAAAATGTGTACATATGTTCTCTGCCTATCAGCGATTTATCACTGTTCCCATTTCATTCTTCATTTGTTTTTCTATCGGCTAATTTTCATAACAGCTTCTCTATGAGTCATTGACATTCATCTCCCTCTAATTAGGGTGTCATTGAGCTTGTGTAATGTCCCCATTGGTTGCCAGCATCAGAATTTCAGGGATTAGCCTAATATTGGATCCTCGTAGGCTAATGAGGATGGTTAGAGGGTCTTATGAGGATTGATTCACCTCCAACATTCAACGATTTATGGATTTAGCCTTCGTTCGATGTCATTTAGACTCCATTTGCCATACTTACTATGCATAGTAAGTTAGGGGTAATAGAGATGGACCCTTTCTATTTTTAGAAAGTGTATTTGGTCACATGGGGAATTATGAGGAGAGATTCCTATTTCAAATGGCATGGCAATCAAACAAGTATTTCAAGAGATATTAAAGTTCAAGTGACTTAAATGATTTATTTAAATATTTTAATGTTATAAAGTTATAAAGTAACTTAAGTGACTAAAAGACGAAATTGACTTTTAATTCCACATTGCCTAGTTGTTTGTGTCTTCCTTCATATCGAAGTTATAAAAGCGTGAAGCTACATTGGGATTGACACAACGAATATATGTTATTTTCTCAAATCCTAATGGTTTCTTAAATGTGACTAGATATTTCCTAAGGACAGAACCCCTTAAAGAAAATAGTGAGGCTAGACGCAAACCTAGTACTCACATTGCACTTTCAAAACTGAGTTTTGAACTGATCCATTGATTTATAGGAAGTTGGAGCTTTAATAGCAGAAAGAAGAATAGGTGGTTGAAATCAGGATAAGGTATTGGCATGTACAGGTCACTATCTGGAAGATTTGTACTTGGACAGCAGGCAGAGTGGACGGTCACTCCTTAGCTAAGGAAGAAGAGGTTGACGTCGGGCTAGGAAATCTACAGACTAACACTCCTATGTACTCCACAGAAGGCTCATGCAGCAGTATTTCCCAAAGGAGTAGTAATACTTGGGCAGTGGTAATAGTTATACCAAGGCAAGGCGACCGAGAGTGATCACAAGGGACTTCCAGGTGGACTTACAAAATTTCTCACACAGCAGTAGCATGTGTTATCACCCCCAATAGCATGGATATTCTCATCTCCAGCTAACGGTATGAGCTATTGTTGAAAATCGGTCTGTATGTTATCTACCTCTGAGTTTCACATTGATTAAGATGGTTTTTGTATAACTTCTAAAGTATGTAGAAGTCAGAATGTATTTCAGTCATTAAGGAGAGTATTGCTGGATTAAATTTTCATAACTCAGTCTTCAAATTTTATGTATATCAATATAACAATATTATGAACTCTCGCAAACAATAAATCAAAGTGTTTGGCAGTTATCTGTTAGTTTGATTTGTAACCATTAACCATCATTACAGTGATATCAACAGTTAACAACAGTCACGAGTATACCAATTGTTTGTTGAAATTCGGGTAGTCTCATTATCCCATTGTTATCTTTGAACATATTTACATTACTAATCACTCCACGTGAATATTGTTTTACTATTAATATCTTTATTATGGGAGGATTATTAAAATCTAAAATAACAATCAATTCTACTTAAGAATTTATATTGAATTAGAATCAGCAGTTGCCCTTGCTGGATGTATACAGTGATATCATAACTCTCATACCAGGCTGCTCGTAAATTGTTTGTCAAAATGTCATTAGTTCAATTCTAATTTCTTGGTCAAATAAGAGCTGGAATATTTCAGTAGTGTCAGGGCTCAAGACCTAGGTTACACGCCAACTGTTTGAGAAAATTTCACTAGCCAGAGTTCAACTTCTTTGATCAAACTTAGTAGGGATTATTACAGCTTGGCTTGACTTCTAATGAGCTCTCTTAGCAGTGCCATGACTACCCAGCAATATCTTAGGGTTCCCCCATTCTATCCACAGAACAGTGTTTCCTTCTTCTAATGTATACTAGCATCCACAACCCTACAAGTTGGTAGAGTC
Source organism: Cupressus sempervirens (assembly GCA_028749045.1). NCBI lineage: Eukaryota > Viridiplantae > Streptophyta > Pinopsida > Cupressales > Cupressaceae > Cupressus > Cupressus sempervirens. Next base: position 761,167,965 of record CM053789.1, on the reverse strand, counting down.
ACTAGCTTTGATACTGTAATGTCCCCTTTTTTAGCATTCATAGCATGATGTTGTCGTTAGCCTATTTCCCCACGGTCCCGTAGGCTAACCAGGACATTAATGGGACTTAGAGGCCATTTGGCCTAGATAGTTTTAGTTGCAAGTCTTTCTGAGGAGTTTTGAGGCAACTTTGGGCATACTTACTATTTATAATAAGTCATCTTGGGCATGGGCGGACATCCAGTGGCAGTGGTATGTCAATGGTAATTGTTTAAAATCGGCAAGAAGACTTGTTTATCATTGATAAGATTTGTTTTGCATTGATAAAGCTATTTTATAAAGTTAAATTTAAATATTTAACTTTATTAATGCATAGACTATAGTTTTATAACATTGGAGACATAAGTTACATAAAAGGAGTGATGTTTTATCCCACATTGAGAAAACGAAGGATTGAGCTCTTGTGAGAACACTATAAAAGAAATGGAAGAGCTTCTTTTAAGTATGCTTGGAAATATCAAAGAAATTGGAAAATTTTCTGAAGATTATGTTTCAATAGTTTGAAAGACGAAATCCCTTCAAGCTGGAAATCTTGACGCCATTGAAAGATATGGTCTTGAAATTCAACATGGTAGCAGTCCGAAAAAGCAGATAGGAAAAAGCAGTCTGAAAAGCAAACCAAAAAAGCAGAACCGAAAAAGCAGTCCGAAAAAGCAGTTTTGAAAAAAGCAATCCGAAAAAGCAGTTTGAAAAAGCGGATCCGAAAAAGCAGTTCGAAAAAAGTGGATCTAAAAAGGCAGTTTGAAAAAGCAAATCCGAAAAAAGCAAGTGGAAAAAGCAGATTGGAAAAAAGCAAAGCAGAAGGGGCAACATTGAAGAAAATTATTACAACCATCTACAACCAGGCTCCTTTGTTAGTATTGTTTTTTTTAGGGTATTATAAGTTTCAGCTGTAAGTGTGCATTATACCAGCATTGTCATTTTGTAATGCATATAAATGCCAAAGTCTTGGCCATATTTCATGAGCATTGTATTAAAAATTTCATTGCAATTAAGAAGATAATAGTTGTTGGTGTCATCTAAGCAATTCAATATCATTATTTATCAGCTACTTAGTTTGCATACCAATTGTTTGTAAAAATGTCAGTTGGTTGTAGGTGTTCATTTCTGATGCTTAGATCATATATATGCACTGAATATTGTCAAAATTAGTAGCACACTCATGTTAGGTCATTGTGTAGTCCATTTTGAGTCTTCTAGCACAAGATTCTCATTGATGCAAATTGAAGAAAGAGTCATTTAAAACAAGCTGAAATACTATATCAGTCATATGTCCCTTGCATGTGAATTGTTTGACAAAATTCTTTGAGCCTTCAATCAGCATCTTTGAGAGCAGATTTGAGGAGGGTTATTATAGATACCATTGAAATATACCCAACCGTTTGTATGATGGAGGGTACAGTACAGGCATACGATTGATGAGGCTAGGATTTATTCTTTATTTTATCATTAGAATGCCATTATTTCCTTTCCTTATACTATTTGTGTTATTCATGTCACCATCTGGCAAGGAAAAACAAGGAATTTGATAAATAGGAAAGAAAAGCTAAAACTTAAATTATGAATGAAAACCTTGGCTAATTGCTGACTAGATCGTCTAATTGTCATAACAGGTGACTTGTAGGTGGATAGGAAAAAGGGCCAAAGGATTGTTGGGCATGTTAATATGAATGTGTTGTCCTCAATTTTGACATCATAAAATTGAGGCAACCCTATGCAATTTTCTCATGGATTCGTAGGTGCATCCTCTTTGTTTAACGCATTCATGAGACATCATGAAAACAATTCATTATCTTCGAATTGTTCTTTGTGTAGTCTTATTTATGTGTTCTTTTGAAACTTCTGTCAAGATTATCCCCAATTGTTTGTAGGTAAGAGTTTTCCTTCTTGCACTGCAAACACTCAATTTTTGGTTAACTTTTTTGTCTTTCCTTTGTTTTTCTTTGTGTTATAAATAGTTTAAGGTCTCGTTTTTAGCTTAGGTGAAAAGCCTTTGGAATTCCACTCGATTCGAGCTAACTTAGGTCAAAATCAGGGTTCTCTAGCTCAAATTATAAGGAAAAAAGTGGGGTTTTTTAGGTCAACTACATATTTTTATTAAAAACCTCATAAAAGTGGGCTCTTTATTAACGATTGCCTGATAGAAAGTTATATTTGATATTTAAAATGGATTTGTTGATCCATTTTAACATTTTCAAATCATTCTAAGATGATTTGACCATTATTTTTTATGTTTTATGAAAATAGTTTATTTCACGGTTATTTTTCATGTTACTTTATTAAAACTATAGTTAAATATTAAATATAATTACATGAGTCAACTTAAGTGTATAAGTGGGATTTTTATTTCCTATTGCATATATTCACATGCAAAACACTTCATGAATATCTGCTTTCAATAAATTTTAAGTCCTAGCATCATTAAAAGTGTGCATTTTAAATGTGGTTGCATATGTTATTGTTTTTAAAGTTCATTTTTTATAATTAAATGCATGTGTTTTTTAATCATCATTTAAAGCGGGCTTTTGAAACTCATTCACATAAAAATGTAGAAATAAAATGAGTTCTTTATTTATTTTAGTTCAAAGTGGTGATTTTGGTCCAAATACATATTTTTTTTATTAAACCATATTGTTTCCTTTACGTCTAAGGCAAGAGTGGCGATTTTTAAGGCAACTACATATAATTTGGACATATGCAAATGCTTATAAGAAATGTGTTTTTACTTAAAAATTCCACTTAGAGCAAAAGTGGTGATTTTATATCCCATTGCATATATTTCTCAATATGCATGTCTCCAAAAAATGCGTTCAACACTTAAGTGGCGATTTTCAACCATTTTACATATACAAGAGTCCATCCATTTGCCTTCCAAAGGTGCGTTTTGGTCTTCATGTCATATGGTGGCAATTTTTCTTGACTTTGCACATGTTTTTATACATGTCATTGCCCTTCAAAGTTGCATTTTCCTTTACCTAGGGTTGAGTGATGATTTTCAAAGTGAATGTATATATTTCAAACCATGTATAAGTTCCAAAAAATGCGTTTTGGCTTGACAACAACATACCTCTTATAGGCGGCAATTTTTGGGAGGAATGCATGTTTTTCGTAACATGTTAATGCCTTCTTGAAGCCCATTTGAAACTTGTGTTTCCTCTATAAGGCATAGGCGGCGATTATAGGAGCTTTTGCATATGTTTTTACATGTGTGTTTGGGAAAAAACAGCCTGTTTTGGGCATGATTTTCACCACATATATGCTCCATTTTGAGGCGTTTTTGCAATGAATATTTTCAAAAGGCTTTCAAAGGTAAGGGCTTTTAATTCCAAGCTTCTTCTTCATCATTTTGCAAGCTAATTTTTGCCCTAAACACCATTTTTGTGTGCCTTTGCATTTGAAGTTACTAGGTCAAAGTTTGTTCCACATTTTGGGCATTGCATTTCTCTAACCATATCCACATGTCCAGATTTCAACCATGTTATGAGGATTTCGAAATCTATTTAAGTCTTGGCTTTGGACAGATCTAAAATCCAAAATCTCTTGGATTCTTTTCAGATTTGCTCATGATTTGGATAAGGATTTATTTTTCTCACTCTTGATGGAGTTGAGGTAATTTCCTTTGGTTATTTTCTCTAAGGCATTTGTATATATTTGTTTGATTGCAACTCTTTGTCATTTCCATTTACAGATTTATATGTTTTTTTCTATCTTTCATCTTCTCCAAGATGCATATGCAAGGCCTCATCTTACTTGCATATGCAGTCGGGTGTAAGATCCCGTTCTTAAAAGAAAGATAAGTTCATTTTTCCCTCACATGCGAATGTAAGTTAAAACCCCAACATAACGCATTCCATGTACCTCCATATGGCTACCCTATGGTTGAAGTTTTCCCACATGCTTACCGGGTAGAATTTCACATTTTTTACATGTTAAAACATGAGATGTTGAATGTGTTATTCACTTTTCCCCTAGCTCACTTAATTCCAAGCTTGTTGGTCGCATATGTAATTCACTCCAAAAAAAACATTTTACTCATATTTTAGTTAAGTTACCGTATTCATTCAGGGAACATGAAAATCAATATTCGATTCGATGCAAAGTCAAAGTCGGTTCGAATTCGAAACCCAGGAGGAACGTCGAATGGTTTTGAACGAATCTCATGTGAATTTGGCAGAATTTCAGTTCGGTTGACTTTCAACGGAAATGTTATAACATTATTTTAATGTTAAATGATATATTGATATTGTTAAATGGTAAACCTAAAACATAAATACATTGTTATTTTGTGACTAATATCGCATCCGTTTGTCCTCTCCCGGCAGCGTTTGTTCTCTCTTGGTGGCATTTGTGTTTTCCATAGACGGTTTTTACTCTCATGGAGGTCCAAAACAGATCTAGCTTAATTCTTCCCATGTATAGCTAGGAAACGTTGCCACATTCGTTTTTTTTTTATCTTTCCAAGCTACCAAGGAAATAAATGCAAAACCTATTGTACTCAGAATGTGAATATGCTCTTTCTGAAAAAGAAATAGAGATATACAAGCTCAATTATCTTCTTCCTCAATGCTCAAAGAAATAGAGATATATGGTGGTGTATGTTGCTAAATTGCTTTAATATTAGCATAGTAGTGTATAAACTTATTTGTTGCAGCATATGTTTACATATATATAATTTTTCTTTACGAACCAAACACAACCTAAAAATAATTTGAGTGAATGTCGAACCCACATACGAACCAAAATCTGAATCGACAACTTAGTATTTTAGCCATTTTGAGCTTGACCCATTTGTTCATTCTCTATCCTTATTCATTCCATCCATTTTTCCCATTCGTACTTTGCCCAAAATCCGTCAAAATCTTGCTATGGATCCTTCACATGAAGACGTTCTCATTTTATGGGATTTTCATGTAACAGTTTAGTAGGCGTACCTTTTTGCAATGTCAAGATAACCTATTGCAACAAAGAGCAAAGACAAAAAGATGATGAAGTATCAATACGATCAGTACATCATACTATGATGAAGTACAGGATACTGATATTTCTCACATGAACATTGAAGATTTCCTTGTAAGAGTTGATGTTGCAGCTATTGAAGATATAGTGTGGATCAAGCGGAATCATATTTATTTTTTGCCCACTTTTTGTTTCTTGCAAGTGCAGGACACTTTGATGCAGCCACACAAACCATCAAAGATCAAGATGGTAATACTATCATTAGCCTCAATCCTGAGACTATTGATCATATATTTCATATTCCTCACACTCCAGTTGTTACAAATATCACGAGAAGGAAGGCTATGGACCGGTGGAATGAGGATACTCCCTATTGTACCAGATTTGTTAATGACAACTCGTTGATCACCAAGAGGCCAAATCTTGTTGGATGGGTAGTTAAGGGAGTGCTTGTGATTTCAAGGAAGAAGTCAGTGACCTCATCACACTTCTCAATTGATTGGCAGGGCTAAAGGATTCAAACATCTTCAAACCCTGGATGTATAAGTATATCTCACTCATAATAAGGTCAAATGATGAAATTATTGCACCAAGTGATTATCCTAAGCAGCAAATTGAAGAGATTGAACAAGTATTGGATTAGAGAGTTAGCAAGAGAACAAGAGGAAAAGATTACTATGAATATTTGGTGAAGTAGAAGAACAGACCAGTGGAGGATGCTACATGGATTTCTCAATCTGAATTGGATTCAACTCAACTTGTCAAACTTTCATAATTCATGAGAATCATTTCTTTCAACCTCGATTATCTGATGCAAGTGCATCCTGGGTTACCTCGCTATCCTCCTCATCTTTCTGCATTTTGTCTGTTATTGCCGTGTTCCAATCAGAATCATTTCTTTCAACCTCGATTTCTGATGCAAGTGCATCCTAGGTTACCTCACTACCCTGCTCATCTTTCTGCATTTTGTCTGTTATTGCCGTGTTCCAATATTGGTCGAGCACAGTGATTGCCGAGGGCAATGGTGGTCGAGTTCCCAGTGATGACTAAGTTCCTATAGTGTTGGCCGACTTCCTGTGGATGCCAAGTTCCTTCAAGTGTCGAGTGAAGGTTTTCTAATGCTCAGTTCCTTCTTTGACCAAGTTTTTATGTGATTGGTTCTTAGTGGGAGTTCATTTAATTTAAGCTGTGAATTTAATGTAAGGATTGTGCATTGGGATGGGTGCAAAACGTTTTCAGGTCGGCCTTCTCTTGTTCTAAAGATCTAAAATCTTCTGTAAGCCTTTTTGGTAAGTATAAGTAGCAAGTCTAGGTTTAGATTTAGCAGGAGATCAAGTAGAAGAATTGTAGAAGTTAGCGAGCTAGAATCAGGATATTTGATTGCAGTTGTATCATGTTAAATGCATTTTCATGTTTATTTGATCTTGTATTGGCCATAACCCAGAAGGCCTCACAGTCAGGCATGTTCGTTGCTGTTATGAGGAATTAATAAAGACATTTTTTGCTTCTCTCTTTCTCTGGTGTTCTCTGCATTTGCTTCCGTTGTGTTTACTCAATAAGGTGTTTGGACAGTTAGGTATGTATCTAGCCCTAATTTTCCAACCATCCCTGCATCACATTGATCTAAATAGGTAGTCAACCCAAAAGTTGCCAAAAGAAAGTCCAATATGCTCATAAATCAACTCATTAAGCCACAAAGATCAACTCATTAAGCCACAAATGGTGCTGCTATGACTTATGCTAGCAATAAGAATGAGTGAAGGTTACATAGCCATGTATAGGGAAGATTTTCATCTCATGTGCAATATCTAACACGTAGTCATGTTTCCACAAGTTCTCATACAGCTCACTGGCTGTTATAAGCCTTGCTAAATCTGAAAATGCAATCGAACTTCAAGTAAGACAGCCACTAATAACTTAAGTATCTATGAAGATAAAATCACCAACCAATAAATTACTGATTACCATTGTTGTTCATAAAGAGGAATCAAAGTAGTATTGTTACTAATTACTTACAACAAAAGAGGACAATGAAGAGTCGTGTCTTTCTCATTTTCAAATGCAAGAAAGGAGTGTCGCTTCAGTCTGTTGTAGCCCGCGGCCAAGAACAAGAAAAACAACGTCTGGGTCAAGCACAAAGATAGAACCCAACAAAGAAGAGAGATGACTGCACATAATAGCCGACTCACTTCAAAATCCATGCACGGCCGAATATAACAGTAGATAGAACCTCAAAAACGTCACAGACTCAGCAGATGAAAGGAAAAAAATCGCAATGGGAGCCTGAGTTGGGCGGCTAGGGTATCAGATAACCCTATTGCCGTGCTTTACCCCCAGCAGAGCAAAAGGCAGATGCATTCGAAACGACAAAATGAAAACCCTTTTTTCCTTTTAATAGTTCCTCAATCACATTTGATAAAAGTTCAAGTCCATTGCATGCATTTTAGGAATTAGAAATATTTATTTTTCGCATGGGCTTGTTATAATGCGATTGCATTATTTGTTATATTTTTGCACGCATATATTTTATGTTATTATACTTTAGTTGATTCATTTTATGATCAACTCAAAGATTATGAATTTTAAAATGCAATTTATAACAATAATGCAAGTAAAAAAGGGATAGAATCTTATTTAAGTCTTACCTTTATTCTATTTTTATTTTTTAATTGCATTAGTATTAAAAGATTGTAATTATTATTTTTATAATTGATAATCTATAAATCAATTATTAAAATAATAACATTCATGCAATTAAGGAAATAAATAATAAAGTCTAAAGGTCAAAGCGAGTTCAAGGAGGAGTTGGGACTTTGCAAATGCCAAAATTCAAGGGGACAGCTTCAATTAATATTTTTAGAGGCCCAATTCAGATTGAAGACTTCAGAGTGCATTATGGAGTTATTTATGGCAGTTTGGGAGACTTTTTTACACTTTTCTTATGCATGGTTGGTGGAACCTCGGTTAGAGATATTTTGAGCATGTTTTTGGGCTTTCTAGAGGGTCTTAATAATGAGTTAACTCATTATTTCGACCCAGCTCTCCTGTTTTGGGACAGTTGTATTGTTGATATATACTCCTCTTATTTTTGAGGAAGGGTTTCAGATTTTAAGAGAGGATGCTTATGTGATTTCATCCTTAATGTCTTTTTTCTCCATTATTCTGATCCATTATGCAGATGTATTGGTTTGAGGGCCTTAGATGGAAATAAAGTTTTCATTGGAACCAATTTTGGAGTTGACAGATTTAGTTGTGTGCGTTAAGGTGATTGATGTTATTCAAATTGTGTTTTAATAATAGGCCTTTCTGAATGATGTCTTATCTTGTACCTTTTTTATCTAAATAGCTTTTCATAGGTTTTGAGTTGTGTTTTCGTTATTGATGTATTCGATTGTGACCAAATTCCTTTCATATATTTTCAAAAGTTCATAAACCTCCTCTTAAATTATTGATATGAATTAGCAGATCTTCAAATAAGGTTTCTTGTGATTGTCTTGTCAAATCTTTCATTGTGTCTTAGGTATAGTAGTAATCTGTCTTATCAATCTTGGTGTATCACCTTATTTCTTTAAGTTTTCCGTGTTTTAGGTTATCTTTTTACCCTTTTCCATCTGAAAGTTTCACTTCTCCATTAGTATAAGTAAGGAATAAGATATATCATACAGGAACCGGCCTAGAATCCAGAGGTTCAGCCAAGTTATAAGTTACCCACAACTTTTGGCTGATCCCATGTTTCTCCAAAATCGCTGCGAGTTTTAGGACTTAAGGCAAATTTTCAGGGTGCAGATTTTGGAGATAACAACCATCTCATATGAAATTTGGGAAAAATCTGAAAATGAAATTGTAGATTCTTTCATCACCCATGGAAAATAACTCTCTAGCATCTAGTTCACTATAAATGTCATCAACAAAATCCACTTCTCCAATGATTGATCTCCACAAAGCAAAATTTCAAAACTATTAAAACCCTTCTTATCATCATCTTAATGTGAAATAGTTGTTACCTCGTAATGATGAAGAGAAATATGACTGGTGCTGCCCCAAATCAGGATTTTGAACTCCTAGTCTATCACCAATTCTTGACTTTTTGCATGTGCTTCCCAAGTGGTCAAAGGTGGTGGTCTCTCAAATAATTCTTCTACAAATGACGTCATTACACTGCAAGGTATTGGATGTATTTAGTATGTAAATTGTTGGAACCATTGTTTCCTATTTCTTCCTTTAAAAATACATCAATCCCCTCTACTACTTGTTTGATATCCATCTCCCTTGTAACAACTTCTTGATCTTTCACTGTATTTAAAACAGACCTCTAATTTTCTTATTGGCATAGAGAGAAATGAGCAATGCTAAGTTGGTAACGAAGATCCTCAACCTTTGTAATATCCCTTGTCAATTCGGACCTCAACTTGTTGATTTGTAGGTCAAAGAATACTATCAAACACTTCCAATACGATCTCTTTGCTTGCTGTTTCTGAGTTTCAGATTGATTATGCTTGCTTGAAATGATATCAAAGAGAATCCAAAAACCTGTAATTGATTACTACTAGATCTAAGAAAAGAACTAAATGCATATAAAATTCTCTTTTGGCTTTTCAAATGCATATAGATGAATTCTAAATGAAAAATGTGCATTTAATCAATTGGTATTTTGTCAAACACTTGGCATGCATACTATTATGTCAAACATGGAAGATATAAATATGCACATTACATTAAATATAAAGACTTGCAACTTATCACTCCTTTAGTGAGATATTTATTTTTTTCCTTCAGCCTTCTAGAAGGAAATAAAATATTATTTAATTGCACTGTCTAGAAGCTTCCCCCTTTCCAATACAATAATTAGTTGTGCTTCTAGAAAATGCACTCTCTAGAAGCTTTCACCTTTCCAATATAATAATTAGTTGTCCTTCTAGAAAATTAAATTAATTAAATATAAAGTCATCTTTGGATTTATTTATTTATTGATTTTAATTTAATTTATTTCTCCTTATTTCTCCACTTAGCCTTCGGAGAATGAAAGGCTAAGAACTCCATTGAAGGCCTAAAAGATGAGGGACGTTACAATTTACCCTCCCTAAAATTGTTTGTCCTCAAGCAATCCAGCAACACAATGAACTCCAACCTCCACCTGGATCCCAAATGAAGTAGTATGTGACACCCCTATCAACATTGAACCAACTGCATACCACTATCAACATCAAGACCAACAACATAACCTACAGTATAGCACTCAAAACCTGTGCTAATGATGTAGGAGTTAGAATATCACCGGGAGAAAACCCCACAATAGATATCTTCATCCTGGTCCCCACCCATATAATATATATTATACTAGAATCTTGATCAACAATCCATTGAAGAGACGTAGCTACAAGAGAACAATATGCACTCATGCCAACTATATCAACAATAGGTGTAGCCATGTCAAAATCTGTGTACACAGGAACATTACCAACTGCTGCAACACAAAACTGAATCTTTACAAATGGTGAAAACTGAGCCCAACTCCACTTAGGTGAGTGATTAACATCAACCTCAAACAATGAATTGTCATTAGACAATGTTGCATCTATGTCGAACATAGGACTGTCCATGAAGTGAACATCAACACTTTGTTGATCGATAGTATAACATGACTTTTTCACTATATCACTCACCTCATCAACAATAGCAAGTGTACTATCATCAGGGCACACATCTACAACTCATGCATACTGCTAAACTCCTCGTTGGATGGCTCAACCAACACAGAAGTGGTTGCTGATATGACAGTATCCTCGCATGCTTCTACTCCCACTATCGTTGCATCGCCATAAAATACATGATCCAGCGAACTCATGCCAACAATTGGATCATCTGACTTAACCTGACATGAATTATCATCACATTCTACCTCAATTGTGCCCAACTCATGCAGTGTCTCATAAGAAATGTCCGACAAATTTGAATCCCCAACTGTATTATCACATTTCGCTCTTCAAAAAAGCGATATCATGCTCTACTCAAATCTCGGATTCAAAATTAGTTGGGTCATCCATTTGTGATTTTGATTCATCTCATTCTCTAGCACATCCAACTCTTTCACAATACCCTGTATCTCAAAATCTCCATCCCTTGGCGGAGAAGTATGCCATTTGCAGGTATAATGAATACCAAACCTTCTATCACTATCCATAACACTGAAAACCAAGTTCTCTACCTGTAGGTCAAAAGAAAAGTGATGAGCACTCCTTACAGTGTAATACCGATAAAAACTCCCAATCTTTCTCAAGGGCTCATCATCATCAAACTGGGAATCAGAAGATGGCTCCAATCTCCAACTCCGAACTATTGGTTGGGCAAGATCTAGGGCAACCCTCTCAGCAAACCCAACCGCAAAATCCCTATTGGGAAGCATTGTAGCCAAGGTCTATATAATCTTCCTCACCAGTCATTGTATAGCACGAGAGCCCGAATAAGAGTACCCTCAAATATGTTGTATGGAACCTCCCGCAAATCCAACCTCTCAAGAAAATACTCCATGAATGACTCAGTACAGTAGAAATTATATGTGGAAGCATCAATCTGCTCCCCCGCAATCCACAATCGATCCCTCTGAAAATGTGACAATGCGAACTGGCCAATGCTACCAGTTGTATGAAAAGAAGAAATAGGTTCACTTCCAGTAGAAGGAAGCAAATCACCATGAGAGCCTGTCTTCACTGATGCTTTCACCTGCTCTGTACATACTACACTCATATCCTGACGAATGTGTTCACCACATCATCACGTCCCTCATCCTCAACTATAGATGCAAACTCACCACTAACCACAATATGTAACGAAACAGGATCTAGGGCTGCTGTCGACTGTACCCGTTCTAACTCCACGATAACCTTATCCAACTATGACTATGACTCCTGAAGAGCCAACTGAGTATATTGAAGTGTGTCCACGGTCACCTCAAGCTCCCGAGTGCTCAGCCACCTCCTCCTCTTTCCCTAACATCTCATAACAGCTGCTACCCCACTCTAGAAGGTAATCCCTGTCAGCAACTACTTGAGAGTAATCATGCTTCAAGATCCTAACAGCCTCTCGAAGCACATGAACCTCTGTTAGGGAAAAACTACTATCACCATGCTTATCTGACATAAGAGCACCCCAACCAGATATAACTAGCATCTGATGAATAGCATCATAATGATCAAGAGATGAAGAAATGTCACTATCGCTCACCTTCAGCTGATAGGTCACATGATGCCTTTGTAACCCCTGACTCCTATGCAAGCTCTGTGTCTCACTAACTGTACTGTGATAGGAAATTGAATCGAAACTGTCCACCACAAGATCATTCATATGTGTGCTATCGTCCTTGCACAACTCTACATGTGAGATACAACTACTATGTACCTCAAACAACTCTTCATCCAAAGAAATGGAAGCCCTCGTAGTATCAATCTCCTCGCCTATCTCAGCTTGCACCTCAATAGTAAGATCCTGTAAACATTGATCCTAAGACTCATCCAAAACCTCCTCAGAGTCATCACCCAATATCTAACAAGGGGTGTCATACCCAGTGCAGCTCATAGCTTCATCAAACAAATCATCAGAGGTGTCCATACTATCTCCATCGACACCTCCTGACAAAACCTCAACTGCGGACTCCTGGCTCTGCACACATGACTCAACGCTAGGCTGCAAATTATTAATAGTAGAACATAAACCCACATCTACTGACTCCACTAAAACACCCACATCACTAACATCACAGTTGGGTGACTCTATACATGCGTCGGTCCCACCTGAAGAATCAACTGCCTCCTGCACTAGAGCAACTCTATGATAGTTGACATATATGTCTCCAATAATAACTCCCTCTGTAGGAGAGTCTAAAAATTTAGTGACAACTACATCATCAACTACCTCTACACTAACCGTAGCGACTACTCTAGGAGCCTCAACCTATTGAAGCTCAATGTTGCTATCCACCAAAGGTACTAAAATATGAACATGTCGTTGTGAAATAAGTCCATCATCAACACTTTGGATAGGACTAGCTGGTGTCTTACAGAATATAGGTACATTTGCATCATGGACACATGTCGAGGAAAACTCAAGCATCCTTTCCTATAACCTCAACTCGGCCTTCTGAAGGCAAAAACCATATCTCACTGCCCTCTCAATTGTCTCTGGATCCGACAAGCTCTTTGCCAACCTGTGTTGATGAAGCTTAAGTTTCTCCATCCTTTTCTACAAAGCATTCATTTTCGTGCTAACTCAACCATTACTCCATCGAATTCTAGAACTGTGAGTCTCCATATGTTTGTCCATCACTAGGAATGTTGCTCACTCTACATGTAATAGAAAATCTAAAAATAAAATTACTTTCCCACCCTACAAGATGGCAGGAAACCGCTCTGATACCACTGTAATATCCCTTGTCAATTCGGACCTCAACTTGTTGATTTGTAGGTCAAAGAATATTGTCAAACACTTCCAATGAGATCTCTATACTTGTTGTTTCTAAGTTTCAGACTGATTATGCTTGCTTGAAATGATATCTAAAAGCCTGTAATTGATTACTACTATATCTAAGAAAAGAACTAAATGCATATGCAATTCTCTTTTGGCTTTTCAAATGCATATATATGAATTCTAAATGAAAGATGTGCAACTTACAGCCAATTGGTATTTTGTCAAACACTTGGCATGCATACTCTCAATCATGAAAGATATAAATATGCACATTACATCAAATATATAGACCTGCAACTTATCACTCCTCTAGTGAGATATTTTATAATTCAATGCTTAACATAATATTCCAAGGCTCTTGGCTTTGCAACCCCAAAAATCTAAGTAGAAATGACATTATAAATCTGATATAAAATGTGCATCTACAGCTACTTATGACAGCCACCTTTACAATGTCAAATGATGCAAATTGATTGTAAAACCTGATATACAAATCGCCCAATGAAGGAGATGAAATTGCAATCATAATCAAGCCAAGTACTATAGCGCAGGTACTGTTCACGGCACTGTAGTAGCCAAAAATAAATGTATTCTCCAATTTAAGCACAAATGGAACTCCAACATAAAGCTCGCCTGAATGCCAAATTTAGTGGATATTTCACCACCTCAAATGCTTGCAACACTAAAGAATTGATGTTCTCCAATGGCTAACTAAAATTAGAAACCCTTAGTTTCTTCTCCCAAGTTCATATCAAATGCAATTGATAATAATCGGATGCCTAATAATGAATCTCTCACCTCTATTTATTCTATACCTTCACCCTTCGAGAAGGAAATAAAATATTATTTAATTGCACTCTCTAAAAGCTTCTCCCTTTCCAATATAACAATTAGTTGTCCATCTAGAAAATGCACTCTCTAGAAGCTTCCTCCTTTCCAATACAATAATTAATTGTGCTTCTAGAAAATTTAATTAATTAAATATAAAGTCACCTCTGGATTTATTTATTTATTTATTGACTTTAATTTAGTTTATTTCTTCTTATTTCTCCACTTAGCCTTTGGAGAATGAAAAGCCAAGAACTCCATTGAGGGCCCAAAAGATGGAGAACATTACATACTAATAATTTGTCCTTCAAATCTTGCAATGCTAAGAGCCCATGATCAAATTCATCTAGGGTACATGACATGTCACACATTTCATTTTCCGGAATTGTTCTCAACTGTGAGAACATTATTCCATTACAGCCCATTGTCTCTTTAGGGATTTTCATGCACACTTCATGTGGCACAAATGGGACAGGATTATGATCATATTACAATTCATCATAGTAGTTTCTCTCTTCATGTTTTCTATCATTAGTTTAGATATACATGCCACTAGCTAGGGTTGTCGTTGCACCACTTGTCAAAACCAGATACAACCACTAGACTGTAGAACACAGAAGCTGATTAAGCCATTCACAAATCCCAAAGGGGAACGTTGCCGGTTAGTCCAACCACGCCCCCCTGCCCCCCCCAAATCCTTTGCCCTCCTTCAGCATTACCTGAGGAGATTCAAACCTGTTAATAAGCTCTAATATTACTTGTTACAAGGTAGGGTTTTTGTTTCATCAAAAGATTGAACTATACTAAAAATACCCAATACAACCACTGGACTTATAGAACACAGGAGGCAATTAAGCCGTGTCACGAATCCCAAAGGGGAATGTTGACGGTTAGTCCAGCAATACATTCCTCCACCAATAAAATCAAGATTGTGCTTAGTACTTATATTCAATGCCCCATCTCTTTATTGCACCAAAATCAGCTCTCACTAAGAGTTGTCGTACAAGTGAAACAAGAGTCTAATCATACCTTTAACCATTGATGCTGCAGATATGATCACCAAGGGTGTTACTGGTACACAATCCAACTGACCAAGATTTAGGATGCTGAAACTACTGGTTTAACCAATTGAAATCCTCTAATGTCACATGTATTAGCACCAGAAAGGATTGATAAATCTAGCATTCATTTGTAATATCTATGAGGTTGCATTCACATACAGAAATGACAACGAGCTTCTATGCAAGAATATGTTTCTACGGCTTTTGTAACCCAAACAAAGAATCGTGCCCAATAGAGGAATGGTGTCATCAAATTCCTGAACCTTCCATGACAATAATGGATACAAGAGACTTCACAATATTAGCTCTATCAATACTAAATACCTCAATAAGCATACGCAGTGCTGCAAATAATGATGACCGCCAACAAGTTCGAACCAATAGAGACTTGATTTATCAAATATTTGACTCTTCCAAATGTGAATACTTCACATAATGTTCAACAATCAATTTTTAAACCTTGCATTTACAGTGGATTTCACAACATTAAACTATATTGTAGCTCCAAACAATATTTCACACTTTCCATCCAAGATATTACTCATACCATACAATATTTTAGGGCACATAGATATATTGGTAATCCCCAGTCTGAAGTATCTATGACACATTAATATCAAATATAATCTGGTATCAATCATTGTAAATAAAGAAATGTTTCACGATATTGAACTAGGCTCAAGCACACCAAATATGAAGTAAACTTGGATAATATAGGCGCCCAGAAATAGTGAAGTGATCAAATTATATTATAAATCTCAAACTTTGGAGTAATGATTAGGTAATACGACAAATAATCAAGTGATTATTTTACTCAGAAAAACTATGAATCATGCACCAAAGTCCAAGATATCACAAAATGCCATATTGAAATCAAACCAATTTATTTCCCCATTTCAAGTATATTGAAAAGAACTTATTCAACAAATTTGTTTCCAAAGAAGGTTTCATTAACAACTTCAAAAACATTCTAGAAATATTTGTCAATAATATTTGTTTTGTGCAATCCATTTTCCAAATCAGATAAAAAACTTCAAAACTGGAAATAACTCTGTTACTGATGATACCTCACAGGCAGGCATAAAAACCAGCTCTGATACCACTGTAGTATCCCACTAGAATATTTGTTTTGGATTTTTCCAAATGTTGAAAAAAGATTTTAGCAAATAATATGCATGCAAATTGAAATCACTTTATTCACTTTATCCAACAAAGTTTCTGGAAAAAGCACAAAAACACAGCAAAAAGTCCTTTGAAAAGCACAAAAATATAGCAAAAGTCCTTTAAGAAAACATCAAAAAACGTCTTAGAAAACAACACAAACATTGCAAAAAGTTCTGAATAATTTGTCAAACATAAACAAAAAGGTTGAAAAAACAAGAAAAACCTGCAATAAATCTCCTTTTTACATACACCAATTCTTTAGTATTTTCAACAAGCATTGGATGACATTATACAGCAAGTTTGAGCTTCAGTGGAGCCAAGTCAGCAAGTCCTCAACGAAACTGATCAAACTGTCTTATCTAGCAAACCCAGCAAAACAGCAAAGCCTTCTGTCAAAAATCATGTTGTCGTAGATCAGACGGAGCAATCTTAGATGGTGTATATCTTATTATTGAAATCAGATAGCATTAGCAAAATGTTAAAATGCCATTGTCCAAACTACTACAAAAACACACATAATCAGTAAGATTGTAACTTGTTGAGTCAAGTTGGTCTTATTATGGCTTGATTTTCGCAGGTCATGTTCCTATACATCTCTGGGATATCCACACGTGATTAGAGCTGTCAGGATGGTTCATGACTTATTTTTCTTTGTCTGATGTCTGTGAAACGTTTGCCATGAAATCTTCAAAAAGCAATCTGGGTGCTTGTGATAACAGCCTTCACACCAACATACAATATCCAACTGTAAAATTGCAACTCATACCTTGGTTGCAAAACATCACACATACCTGAGCTTTGAATGCTCAACCTAGGTGGATTGGCCTACATTCCTTGTCTGTTCAGAGTGTCTGTTAAAATGCAAGGGGATAATCTTACCAAGATCTTTCATATCTTGGCTGGATGGTATCCATTTTTGCGATAATAAAGTGGCTCAATGATGAAAAATAAATAGCTCAATATAGTTGGAATTCAAGTATGGTTATTAAACTTTGAGGCTCTCTGTTTACTATGACTTAAGGGCTTCAATAAGGATTCATCATCATTCTCTCCTCTCCTAACGTTCTATCAATCAATTCTAACATTCTATTGGTCAGTCAATTAATCAACTTATCTATCAAAAAGGTTAGATCAATTTTCAAATCAGACAAATCAATTGGTCAATATTTCCATACAAGATGTCTTTCCTAAAACTAGACATTATCATTCCTAAAATCAGATCACTTGTTTTATACATGGTATATCTTCCCTTAAATCAAACATTGTCGGTACTCTTATACAGGATGGATCCTTCCTAGACCACACAAGATTTTTATCAACAAGCTCTATGACCAATATTGATCAAACAATTATCATAGCCCAACATTCTTCATTTCTTACTAATTATTTTTTCTTGAGTCATTTAATCATCTTATTTTAAGCGATCATTCATGTCTTTCCTGCATAAACAATATCTCAAGAGGATATCATTTACCTTGTCGTCACAATTTTCCCATACAGGGGCATATTTTTTATTTTTCTTTGAAACAGCGCCTGACAATGCACTGTATCAAAGGGGGAAAATGTAGACACCTACAAATGGTCAATTGTTTTAACGCAATGACTTTACAACATTCCTCTTAATTTATTAAATAATCTTTATATTTAATTAAATTGCATCTTTCTACTAAATCTGAATTCAATATCATCAGTTCTACTTACTTTAATAATTAAGTTATTTTAATTAATTACTTTAATCATAGAGCATCTATCAATTATTCATCTATAATATAATTAAATAGTTGAATATTATGTAATTATACCCTATCTCATTCTAACTAATTAAATAGTCAAATCTTGTTTATATGATTCCCTCTTTCTGATTATTGCATTTATGTAACAACTAAATAAAATCTCCACTTGTAATTAAATAATTTATATTTATTTAATTAATTTAATTATTCTTCTCTCATAAATAAACAAGCAATTATTTATCTATAATTGTCACATGCGCAAGTAAACTATTCTTTTATTATTTAATCATGATTATTCTTTCAAAAGTTGACTAAAACTGACTTTTAGTTCACTCTTCAATTACAATCCTAACAATCCAATCAACATTGATAAATCCTACCCCAGCAATCAATTCAGTCTTCTAATCCATAAAATCATTCTTTTGAACGAACAAATCAATTAACTCACCCATGCATTTAGTCAACTCCACAATCAAAACAGTTGTCTGATCATCTATTCTCTTAAACAGATCAGTCTAATTTGTTGACAGGGAAATCAATCCTGTTGAAATGGCAATCCTCTTTGTTGATCTCCCACTGACTCTAAGTTTAACTCATCAATCACTCCCAATCAATCCTTCAATCATGGAATCTTGATTGAAACCCCTAAATCTCATTTTGGTAACCACCCACGCGTTGAATTCCTATGCTGGCATGATTTCAAGTTATTACTAAGATCCCAACATTGCATGAGGAGAACAAGGGCTACATTATTTGCATTTTCGTTGTGTGAAATGAATTCATATTATTGATCGTTCATGCTTTCTATTTATCTTACATCCTTTCTTGATATTAGGAATACTAACTGCATAATAGATCTCTTTGTGGTTGAGATACTAATGCTATTGTGGGTTTCTACAAATCCAGATTAGCCCAATTAAACTAATCAGTCCATTAAGGCAATGTAATTTTCTAACTAACCCACAAGGTGCTTCTTTACTGTAATTATGTGGGCATTTAATAATTGTTAGTGGAGGTTATAAAACCCTAATTAGGATTTTGTTGACATAATCTTGGCCCTTTATTGTAATTGAACTACTTTAAAAGGCCAAGGCCTTCTCATTTGTAACTTGATTTAATTTTAGAATAGAGTAGGAGGAGACATGTTGAAATTGTTGCCATAATGCTATCAAAGTAATTGTCAATTCATTGTTGGTCTTCATGGTTGATTACTTTGTTGCTTTGGAATATTGCATGGTTTCTTCAATTCCTTATGTAGATTAGATTTCATTTCATGTTGAATAGAAGTTAGATGGATGAAAGATAGTGTTGAATGGTGATTAATGGCCACGCCAGTGTCCATACCTTTTGCTACTTAGTAATTGTAAGTAACAATGTAAGGTTAATCTAGCCCTATGTTCAAATGTTTAACTTCCTTTGGAACGTTTTGTTGGTTCCCAAAACCACAAATTGGGAATCCAAGAGCTTTGTGAATTCTACAATTGTATTTCCCAATCAGTTTTGGCTAATGAACGAGAATAATTTCTATTCCCCTACACTTGAGCCTTCGCTAAACCTAGGAGGGTAAACCTTCCTTGGACCCTTATGGCTTTGATTCAAGGCTTTTCTATAGCGAATTTAAACTTTGTGAGTTCTTAGGTTAGCAAAATCTTTTTAAAAGATTAAATAAAGTTAGATGAATGCTTTGGTATTTTTATTGGTGAACTGAATGTTATTTAAAAAGAAAGGAATAGTGCTTATGAGTTATGGATATGATGGAATATTGAACTTCAAGACTTCAGACGTTAACCCATTTTCATAAAATGCAAACCATACCCTTATCCTACCTTGGGAAAATAGAGTCAAACTTCTTCAAATCCTTATATATAAAACCTTGAGATAACAGTACTTACATCATCCACTACTTTATTGTTAGGATAAAAAGACAGAAATAATAATTTTATGCAAATATAACCAATATTAGAAAACAATAATGCACACATAAGAGAACACAAGACACAAAGATCTAACGTGGTTCACCCAATCCTTGGGCTACATCCACCAACAAGTTGTTCAATATTTTATTATCCAGTGATTACAACCGGATTACAATCTGTATTCAATTATAGCTCAATACCGCCGCAAGAAGCTAGAATCGCAACACACCTTATGAAAAACCCCTAACCCTAAGCCATTTTATACAAGTATTTTTGTTTCTTTAGGGTTAAAATTAGTGACAACATGTTGAACCCCGCTGTGTTATTACGGAGTATATACAATACTTCCCTGATCAGTCACCACAAACTAACAATCTCCCACTTGGGGACTGATCAAGCTCCATACTAGACAACAATCTCCCACTTGGAGACTGATCCTGTAGCAAGGCCACTACTCCATGAGGCTCCCACTAGATCAAACCACCCTGGACTCAGTTGTTCCTTTATTCTATTCAGTCTAGAAGGCCAATTGAAACTGAAAAGGAATTCAACTTCTCCCTTGTCACTAGCTTTGTATACATATCTGTTGGATTATCATTTGTATGGATCTTGTCCAGCTTTAATTATCCATCATCCAAAATTGACCGAATGAAATGGTATCGCAACTGAATGTGTTTTGTCTTCAAATGAAGAGCATAATTCTTGGCAAGATGAATAGCACTCTAACTATTTGTAAACAAATAATTATCCCTCTATGGGTGTCCCAATTCTTCCAAGAATTGAAGCCATATCATCTCTTAGCTACCTCTGTAGCAGCAATATGCTTGCCTCTATAGCGGATAAAGCATTCACCTTCTGTAACCGAAAAACCCAACTCATTTCTGCCTCACCAACAATAAATACATAACTTGTAGTACTCCGCTTGGTATTCATATCCCTTAACAAATCTGAATTGACATAGCCCTGCAAATCAGTAGTAGAGCCCACAAAATGTAAACACCTAGTGGATGTTCCTCGCAAGTATCTGAGAATCCATTTGACGGCATTCCAATGCTCAATCCCTAGATGACTCATATACCTACTAACAATTCCCACTGCATGTGTAATATCTGGTTTAGTATATACCATGGCATACATCAAACTTCCTACAATTGAAGCATAGGGTACCTTGGACATTCTGGCCTCCTCTTTCTGTCTTTGGACACATCTCCTTGGTCAATTTTAAATGACCAGGTAATGGTGTATTGACAGCTTTAGCATTCTCCATAGAGAAATGTTGCAACACCTTCTCAATATAATTACCCTGAGATAAAGTCAATTTTATGTTTTTCCTATCTTTCAAAAATCTTCATACCAAGGATTTGTTTTGCTGCCCCCAAAAATCCTTCATAGCAAATGAATGTGCTAACTATTGTTTCAAACCCTTAGTGTGATCCATGTTAAACCCAGCTATAACATAAAATAATGTAGCTATCATCATCCAACCTCTTGAAATAAACACAATGGTTTGAATGACACCGAGTGTAACCATGCTCATGCATAAAACAGTCAAATTTAAAATACCATTGTTGAGGTTCTTGCTTCAAGCCATATAAACTTCTCTTCAACCTACACACTAAATTCTCCTTACCTTTGACCTCAAATCCCTGTGGTTGTGCCATATATATCTCTTCATTCAAATCCTCATGAAGAAAGGTTGTTTTAACATCAAGCTGCTCCAAATGAAAATCTTCAGTAGCCACAATACTTAAAATCAATGCCCTTTTTCTGTGCAAATATTTTTACAACTAACCTGGCTTTAAATCTTTTCTTACCTCCATCCTCTTCTTTCAACCTGTAAACTCATTTATTCTGTAAAGCCCTTTTACCTTAAGGCAACTGACATAAATCCCAAGTCTTATTTTCAAGCAAAGAGTCCATTTCTTCTATCATGGATGACTCCCACTGAATCTTTGTATCCACCTTCACAACTTCATCATAACATCCAAGTTCATCAACATCTGTTAATAAAATGGAATACCAAGAAGGAGAAAATCTATCTGGAGGTCTACTTAGCCTTCTTGACCGTCTAACATTTACTGGGGTGTGTGGTATTTGTTGTTCCAAAGCATGAGAGACTACTGGAACATCATCCTTTTGAGTATCATCCACCACTACATAATCATTTTCTTTCTTCACATGCTACTGCAACAGATCTTTGTACAACACTTTCTCATTGAATATGACATCCCTACTTCTTATAATTTTATGATTTGCAAAATCCTAAAGTGTATAACCAAATTCATCAATGCCATATCCAACAAATATGCATTTCTTTGAGTTAGCTTCCAGCGTGGTTCTATTTTCAAAATCTATATGTGCAAAAGTTTAATAACCAAAGGTTTTGAGAAAAAAATAACTCACCTTCTTACCAATCCATGCTTCCTCTAAAATACCACAACACAAAGGAGTAGAGGGACCTCTATTAATCAAATATACAACAAAATTGATAGCCTCTGCCCATATGTTTAAGGGCAGCCTAGCATGCAACCTCATGATCCTTGCATACTCCATTATTGCCTTGTTCATGCATTCAACCACTCCATTTTCTTGTAGAGTCCTTAAAACTTTTTTGCCTACGAATACTATCAGTGGAGCAATAATCTTCAAATTCCTTGCTACAATACTCACCACTATTATCAGATTTGAGACAATTTTAACATTTTACCAATCTCATTTTCAACCAAGCAATTTTATTTCTTAGAGGTTTGAAATACATTAGATTTTTGTCTAAGGAAATAAACTCATACTTTTTAGTTGCATCATCAATGAATGTAAGATAATAATGAGAGCCACCAAGGGAAGATACTTGAGTTGATCCTTTCCACTCTTCACAAAACTCACTCTCTTTTGTTTTCCATACACAACTTTCACAAAAATCCATATTGACACATTTCAAACCTGGTAAAACTTTCCTTCAATGAAGTAATTGCATACCTTTCTCACTCATGTGCCCAAGTCTATTGTGCCATAGCGTTGTATTAGCTTCTACAACAATTGTTTGTTCTCCCTGCTCAACTACAACAATTGTTCCTGAACATTCATTTTTTGCTGAAACAATTAATGTAGAAGGAACAGTATGACCAATACAAAGATATAAGGTGCCTACTTTCACACCTTTTTCTACTACAAGGAAACCTTTTGAAACCTTCCAATATTTATCATTACAAGTAACTACGCAACCCTCATCACCTAGTTGCCTTGCTGAAATTAAATTCCTACTGAGCCTTGGAACATGTCTTACCTATTGTTGTAGACAATGATTCCCATTCTGCAACTTATCTTAATTTGTCCCTTTCCTACAATCTGACAGGGTTCATTATCTCCCAAATAAACAAGCCCGAAATCCCCATGGACATAATCTAGGAAATAACCTCTATGGGGAGTAGCATGAAATGAAGCTCTAGAATCTAAAACCCATGAGTCATTAAGACTTTCAAAAAAAAAAAAAAAAAAATCTTCGGATTTATTACTTACCACATTTGCCTTCTTGTTCCCTTCTTGTTTGTTGCCTTCATTGTTCTTTTGAATCCAACGATCTTTCTTCTTGATCCTGGTTTTCTGCAGTACCAATAATCTTTTGGTCCTCTTGATTGAGACCTCTTCCCCTTTGATTTTCCTCTTGATTTTCCACAATTTCCAGAGTTGTTTCCTCTCTCAGTCGTTCTGCCTCTTCTTTGTGCGTTCAAAACACTTCTTGATGTAAATACACCTGATCCTTTCTTACGAGTTTCCTCACTTGGAATAAGGCCAATCACATCATCAAATTTTAGGGTATTAGACCGAAAAAGAGAATTACTCACAATCATGACCAAACTGTTCCAGCTTTCTCGCAAAGAACACAAAATTAAGAGAGCCCTAATTTCTTCATCAAAATTAACATTCATAGAAGATAACTGACTAGTAACCATATAAACTCATTCAAATGATCTACAACAGATCTACCTTCTACCATCTTCATATTAAATAAACGCTCCATGAGAAATACCTTGTTTGAAGCAGACAACTTTTCATACAACCTTGGTAGGGTTTCCATCAATTCTTCCGTTGTCTTTACTTTCGTAATATTGAATGCCACGGAATGCACCAGGCATAAACGAATACTTCCAAGTTCCTTTCGGTCCAAAACTTCTTAATCCTCATCTGTCATTGTTGTCTCTTTCTTGCATTTTCCTTGCAAGGGCCGCCATAAATCCTTCTGATAAAGATAGTCCTCCATTTGCATTTTCCATATCTAAAAGTTATGCCCATTAAACTTCTCAAACTTCAACTTGCCCTCATTTTTCATCGCTCCCACTCAACCGTGAGACTTTCCTGCAGAGGATAACTAAAACAACTCTGCTCTAATACTACTTGTTAGGATTTAAAGAGATAGAAATAACAATTACATGCAAATATAACCAATATCAGAAAATAATAATGCACACAAAAGAGAACACAAGACACAAAGATTTAACATAGTTCACCCAATCCCTAGGCTACATCCACCAATAGCGAGTCCAATATTTTATTATCCAATGATTACAACCTGATTACAATCCATAATCTCTTACAGCTCAATATTGTTGCAAGAAGCTAGTATCACATCACACCTTATGAAAAACCCCCAACTCTAAGCCATTTTATTCAAGTATTTTAATGTTAAAATTAGTTACAACATGTCAGCCCAAAAACCTCGCCGAGGAATTATGGAGTATGTACAGTACTTCCCTAATCAGTAACCACAAACTAACATTTATAGATTGAAACTTCAATTAGCGAATTTAATTTCTTTGGGAAAACCAACTAGACAAAACTTACATAGAGAACATTTTATATGCAACTTCTGATAATCAAAGACTTGTAATGGAATCAATGCTTCAGTTTTAGCAGCAATTAAAAATTAATAATCGCAGGGGATAAATCTGAAAGAATACTTTGAACTTAATTTTCAAGAAGAATAGAAAAACAGGGCTCTTGCTTCAATTTTGAAAATAAGTACAAATGATCTTTACTTCATTTACAATATTAACATATCTGAACTACAAAAACATTTTACTCATTATTTCACTTTGTCTCATACAATTCTCCTATTTCTAATATATTTTTCTAAATGGTCTCATCCTTCCTCCTCTTCTTATTTAATTAATATCTCTTAATTTATTTTGGATTAGTATGACTTTGTTTGAATGTTTCAAAGTCCACAGTGCAAGGTGACTGTTTGTATGTTTTGACAAATATTTGCTTGTATCTTCTTTTGATGAGGATGTCTTCTAACATTACCATAAACCTTTGTTCACTGCTGCTCCTGATCTCCTTTATTGATGTTTGATAAAATTGCATCACTTAATTTTAATCAATGGATAATATATGTTTCCTGCCTTTTTCACAAAGGCAGCAGAGCCTATGCTTCCTATTGGTTGAATTGCCACCATTACTGTCTAATATAAATTAATCTCCAGCTACCAACCAATCTTTAGGAGCAGGAGGGCAGCATCAGCTGTGAATCCATTGCTTTCTTCCATATAAGAGTTCATTTTGTCAATTCCCCATCTTCTATATTATTTTCAATGGTACAATATTGCTGCTATACTGACTTTCTATCTTTGTTCACTCTTCACAATAAAAAATGGAGACTAAAATTAGGGCTCCATCAGTGGCTCTTGCTGGGGACATATGCCCCTTGGGGGCATAATTAGACTCCATCTATGTCAGGGGAGGGGACCATTCATAAGCTGATGCAAACTGAAATTAGGTGTCCCCAGGCCCTCCAAAAAATGAACATCGCTCCTTTTCTTTATCGAACAATTGATTCTAATCATGCAACAACTCACTCCTAATCGTGGTATTCTTTTCCTTCATCGTTTTCTTAAGATCAGAATTTTCCATAGCCTTATCAACAAGAGGATTTGAAAAGAAACAAATTTTATAATTTCTTAGCCCCAACATCTGATTCCTTGTTGTATTAGATGCATCATCTTTGTAGACAATAGTTATTCCTTCAGCAATCTAGTCTTTGACATTTGACTTTTGTTTAGCCTTTGAGAAGACATCAGATGTACTGTGTTCTTTGCTAGATGGAAGATCTTTGTGGTCATGCATTTGAATAGTCACACTAACATCTAAATTAATTATTTCTACTTGTATGTCCTCTTGTACATAATTTGCTTAATCTACATACTCAGGACATCGTTTCTCTTCACAATACGGTTTTGAAAATTACTCACATTCAGGAAATATTACTTCAATTTTATCAAGAATCTGATCAGATGGGACATTTGGAAA
The DNA here is from genome assembly GCA_028749045.1 of Cupressus sempervirens. Taxonomy (NCBI): domain Eukaryota; kingdom Viridiplantae; phylum Streptophyta; class Pinopsida; order Cupressales; family Cupressaceae; genus Cupressus; species Cupressus sempervirens. The sequence goes on along the minus strand of CM053789.1, from coordinate 761,141,505 downwards.
AATTTCAGAACCATTCTCTAACACATTCTCCTCACCATGTTCATCATGATGTATATATTCATTTTTTGCAAGGCCTAATATTTTTTTTATTGTGGACATCCTTGTTATTAGATATGACTCACATTCAAAGAAGATTTCTTCATGTTGCTGATGGATTTGATTGCATAGAGCATCCTCTTCAAATGTTTCATTTTCTGGAGTTGATCTTGGACTTCACCAAAACTTTTATGAACATTGACTGATCCATCAACTTGTTTATTCCGGTAGATTGAGAAAAAAATTGGACCATTTTTCTTGACATGTTTCTTATATTCCATGTCTAACAAATCTGAAATTTCTTCTATGTTGAGAGAATCCTCTTCCTCATTTTCATATTCCCTACGGTTTATTTTCATACAAGTCTCATTGTGATCGGATCCCTTCTTAGACTACCCACAAATTTCTCCTCCATTCAAATCTGAAAAATTATTATGTTTTTGTATCATTTTGATATGTTTATCATCATCTTCTAATATCTGAAAAAGAAGTTTCAAATCAGGTTCATCTAGCAAGATTCCCAACTTAAAGACATTTTTTAGAAATTCCACGTATGGAGGCATGAGGTTAGATGGTATCTCATGATAAATGCTTGTCATCCTCATGAATGAATGTGTTGCAGATTCGTCATCATATCTTCCCAAATTGAAAAATGCATCTAGTAGAGACATGTTATGTAGTGCCTACCCCTAGTTTACTTTTCATGTTATATTGCCGAATTCTTTTAGGCTAGCTTTATGGTTATGTTTTATGATCAGTGATACTTGGTTACCTGATTTGATCTGGATGTTACTTCATACTCAATTGATATATTTGATGAGCTACTTGATACTCAGTTATTTCATGTGTTCATGATTATTCTTTCAATGATGATGCTTATATGTTCATATAGTGATTTCAATATTTCATGATGATAGTTAGATGGATGATCTATATGCGATTTTCTATGGATACTTACCCCATACTTGCATTTGTATGGTGTACATGTATGTTTTACTTTATATTTGACGTTTCTGATGTGGTTGAGGTAGGGAGTCATAGTCACCTATCAGTCGGGATCTACACGATGCACCACTCCCCGCCATTGCCTATTTAGTTTAGATTTATATGTATATGTACATGCTCGGCTTTTATGCAGATTGCAAGTACCGGGCATTGTTCTTGCATTCCCAGATGAGCGCACCCTATTGCAGTATCTCAATAGTAAAGAGGGGAGATATTTCTTGAGTCCAAATCCTAACCCTAAACCAACTGTCCTAAAAAATAGGACAAGTAACTGAGTTATTTACCCTTCCAAATTCATCAAGTGACAAGAATTCAAGATTTTGACCCTTGAGCTTGATTTAGTACTTTGTCTTTCAAATCGGTTTTCTTATTTAGATTTGTGGGTCTATTGTGATTTTCAATTATAATTAAATCAAATTAAATGAGTATTAAATGATTTAATTTAATGAAAAATTATAAAGAAAAATTAATTTTTAATTATATTTAATTAATTGAGAAATAAATTAAATAGAAGAATTAAATTTAAAAGATTTAATTAAAGTTTCAAATTTGGCGTGATAATATTTATTTAATTTAATAATTATTATTTTAGGAGTTTCATTTTAATTAATGACCTCTAAATATTATTATTATTTAAATTAATAAATGTACTATTAAAGTCGTCTTGTGATTTACTAAAAGAGAATAAATTTAATAAAGTTTATTTTAATTAAAACGCAAAGAAAATTGCATATGAAATTTAAAATAAACTAAAATAATAAAGAAAAGGATCTGCATGATTGTAAAACTGAAACCCTAAAGGGAGAAAGCTCTTTATTGCGAAATTAAAGCTCATTTCTCCACACGGAGGTTTGGAGGAGCAAATTTTCAATAAAGGGTTTTTCAGAAGACGGAAATCTTGCAATCTCCGAGAATTCATCTAATTAGTGTCAGGTCGAGGTAGGAAAGTTGCTTGAATTTATCACAATAGTTGTTTTCGAATCTTTCCTCTATCTTCTTCATTCTTGTGTGAGAATCTTGATTTAGTGAAGGATTTATTTGAAACCCTCGTTTGAGTAATTACTATTCTTCAATATGGAAATATCTGTAAACAAAAATCAAATTTGAAAACCCTCGTGTTGAGAAATTATGTTTGGTTATCAACTAAGATGGGGTTTTTTTTTTTATTGGAGAATTCAAATCTGTATTGAATTGGGAATTGAATTGGGAAATGAGTATTTTAATTTATTTATTTTTAAAAAGGACTTGCTGGAAACAATCGAATACTAGGCCTATGTCTGCAATTTTTATTAAAAAATATATATTTAAACAGTCGAATCCAATGAAATAATATACAATTACATAAGATGCCACTTGGCATAACCAAAACGCATAATCATCCGCTGTACAAGTCACAGGGTAGGAAAAGCTCAAAGAATATACATCATGAATGATATAATATCTCATAAAATCTCCGATAATCAAGTAAAGTACATCAGAATATAACCATCGAACATAAACACAAGATCAGAATGAAAGGAACACATCTAGCAACAACATCTTGCTATCAAATCTCAATGGTATAAGAAACACTACCACCCGACCTCATGGAACCTAAATGGCCTACTCCCACCGTGCGGAGGAGATAATCTCAAGTACCATGCGGATGTCAAATCCATATGCCTGGTATTAATACTAAATCTGATACATAACAATCCACATCATAGAATAACCACAATTCAATGAAATAATATACAATTACATAAGATGCCACTTGGCATAACCAAAATGCATAATCATCCACTGTACAAGTCACAGGGTAGGAAAAGCTCAAAGAATATACATCATGAATAATATAATATTTCATAAAATCTCCAATAATCAAGTATAGTACATCAAAATATAACCATCGAACATAAACACAAGATCAAAATGAAAGAAACAACTGCACAAATACATCTAGCATTTTACATCCGTATGGGACTTGAGATTATCTCCTCAGCATGGTGGGAGTGGGCCATTTAGGTGCCACGAGGTCAGGTGGTAGTGTTACTTATACCACTGAAATCCAACAGCAGGATGTCGTTGCTAGATGTATTTGTGCAGTTGTTCCTTTCATTTTGATCTTGTGTTTATGTTCGATGGTTATATTCTGATGTACCGTGCTTGATTATTGGAGATTTTATGAGATATTATATTTTTAATGATGTATATTCTTTAAGCTTTTCCTGCCCTGTGGCTTGTACGGTGGATTATTATGCACTCTAGTTATGGCAAGTGGCATCTTATGTAATTGTATATTATTTCATTGGATTCGTACTTGTGGTTATTCTATGATGTGAATTTTGGACTTGACATTTGTATGGGACTTGAGATTTTCTCCTCAGCCCAATGGGAGTGGGCCACTTAGGTTCCACGAGGTCGAATGGTAGTGTTTCTTATACCATTGAGATCCAACAGTAGGATGTCATTGCTAGATGTACTTGTGCAGTTGTTCCTTTCATTCTAATCTTGTGTTTATGTTTGATGGTTATATTCTGATGTACTGTACTTGATTATTGGAGATTTTATGAGATATTATATTATTCACAATGTATATTCTTTGAGCTTTTCTACCCTATGACTTGCACAGCGGATGATTATGCATTTTGGTTATGCCAAGTGGCATCTTATGTAATTGAATATTTATTCATTGGATTTGTACTTGTGGTTATTCTATGAAGTGGATTTTGTTATGTATCAACTTTAGTATTAATAAAACTTATGTATGTGATTCAACGTCATGGAACTCTTAAGAGATGTAATATGTTTATGTATGACTTTGTATGTATGTGAGTTACTGCTTTCGTTATATTATCTCTTAATGTTTTAATCTTTCGAAGAAAAAGAGTTTGGTAAACTTAGTGACACTTTAGGTTAATTTCTTTTGGGTTCCCTAGCGGGGCATTACATGTTAGGATCTTTCTCCATGCTGTAACTTTGGTCTTCATACTATTCATAATACATGTTATCTTCCTTGCTTGCATCATAAAATTCATAAAAGAACCATTGTTCAAATTCTTTCCAAGAAGAAATACTTTGTGTAGGTAGTGATTCATAAGCTTGCCTCACATCGTATTTTACTGACCTGACAAATAGCTTCACCACCTAATTCTCTGCACAAATCTCATAATCTTCTACAAATGTTTAAATCACATCCAAATGTTGAAGTGTTGATTCATCCCATTCCCTATGGAACTTTGGTACAAGTTGTGAAAGCTTCGGGAACAACTTTTAGGTTTACAATCAAATTTTATGAGATCTAATAGCCTAATGCCATCTGGAATAAAAGGCTTTCTTTGGAATGATCAATACATTTGATATAAAACTATCTACCATTTCTTTTAAGCCTTCTCCCTCAATAGAGTTACCAACTGAAATCTTACTGAATACAATTGTTAGTGAACAGATTTGTCTTCACATTAATATTTTCTAAATAACTCTAATACCCCTATTTTTAAAGACACAAAGGTTCATAATAATTGGGCAGGTTCACTTACTACCTTCCTTTTGGTTTATATGAGGTACAGCTACCCCATTGGATGTTTAACGAATCCCTAAACTAAACATACAAATATGTTTTAAACTCTAAAACGCATAAGGCAGCTCAACTCATTCTTAGATGAGAGGCCAATAACAAGATGATTACAAAAACAATAAATGAAACAAAAAGATAACAAAGTCCTTCAAGTCCCTAGTGGTTCAAAACTTTATTAGAAGATGACAGCAACATCAGAATCAATTAAGCCATAAACCCGCAGAGATCAGAACAGTGTAGAATTTTAGAGATAACATTCACAAAGTAATGTTTTTCATTCCAGTATTACCATCAAAAAGATAACATTTGGCATACACTAACAAAGACCATGTAATGACCCCATTTCTAGCGAGTCTGTGCAATTGATGGAGTTACCTCATCATGGAGACCTTCGTGAGCTGATAGGATGATTTGAGGGTCCCATTTGTGGACTTACTATTTTTAGTAAGTATATTTTTGCCAATTGTTATTTTTGGCAGTACAGTGGGTGGCTCTGGTAGTTAGTTGTCACCTGCAATGGATATGGTCATTGATTGCATGAGCTCATATTTGTCAATTAACTATTAAAATTGCATTATTATAATAATATTTTATTATTATAATGATATTAAGAGATAATGTTTAAAAGACTTGTATTGGAAAGTTCATGAGCTGATTTCATTTGGGAAACTTTCACAGTTTCTGAAGACGAGTTCTTTTGGGAAACTTTTGATTATAAATATGGGCTCATTTCATTGGAAAAGGTATGCTTGGATAATTTATTTGTTTTTGTTGCCTTTGTGGCTTTTTTTGAGTTTGGATATTTTGTGGCCCTTGCTAAAGTATAAGGGTTGAGTCTGAGATTCTAAGAAGTTCTTGGCAATTGTGCTGTAAGTATACAATTGGCCAACATCTCCCACTACATTTTTTGTGGCTAAGGAGAATTGTTCTGAGTATTGTTGCAATTGTTGTTGAGGTATAACAAATTGCAAATTCTCCTATTGCTTCTTACTGTACCTTGGAGATTGGAATTGGTGGACTTATCTGACTTGAGGAGGAAACTATTGTGGTATTTCTTATCAATTTGTTGTGGTATTGAATTTGGTTTGAATTGAAACACTAGTGGAGACCGATTCATATCTGGAGGTCAGCGTTTATGTATCCAGGCGCCAATAAGTTGAATATCAAATAAATTTTCATTAAGAGGTTGGGCAGCATAATTGTTTGGTCCTGCAATTTGTTCCTGAGAAATTCGACAAGCATTTTAGAACTGTGGATTCATTTGGAGGGTCTGCGTATGACTGGACCTGCATTTGTTTGGGCTTGCAATTTGTATTTCCCATCAATCTGGGATTGAGGGACGTCTGTAGGTTGCAGACTTGGGTGGATTGATTACCAGGGCCCATGTGAGGCTCCAAGCAATGGAGAGGATGTTTCTGAAATCACAAACCCAATAGCCAGCGTGAGCCATTTATATTAGCTACAAGTGTGAATGAAAGGCCTAGCATTACTGGTATATGGTATGCGATCAACAAATTGGGAACAATAATCAGTTTATTGGCTTGTGCAATTCATTTCCCAAGCGTTGTATTGAAGTTATTGGCAGCTTGAGCATTTAAGGAAGCAGTTTCCTCTCACACTGGCATTCTCATTCTATTATGGAAATTCCACAACTTCATATGGTTGTGCAAAAGACTCACCAATAATACCCAGGTTCCATTTTTATTGAAATTGAATTTAATTTATGCAAATATTGTCAAACTTAGTTATTGGCCAATAAAATTCATTGAATACTGAAGTTGCATGTGAAACCCTTGTCATTCCAAAAAGATTATTTAATTGCATAGGGCAGAATCGTATATCAAAAACTGGCATTCATGTATGTGAAATTCTTATGACCAAATTGATCAGGATATAGTAAGCACTAATTGCTTTCTCTAGCTTGGATTTGAAACTTTATATTCAATGATATCCGGGAAGCCTGCCAAGTGTTTGAGTAAATTTCAAAACCATAAATTAGTAGTAAGAAGTTGTTGTTTAAATTAGCCATAACCAAATAGGGTTATTATAGATGAAAAACCATCATGTCTTTCTTTCTTCTATCTTCTAACCCCCAAAAATGTTTACCAGTCTACCTTATATAGTTCTCAATGTCAGAGGGGGTCTCCATGAAAAACTCAACCCCCTAAAAACAACATAAAATAAACAAAGAAAAACCCCTTATGCAGGTGAACTGTGGCCTTCATCTCCAGTTTGCTCTTCATTGCCAACTGTACCACATGTCAGTTTCCATCCGTAATATACACCTATGAATTCTTAAAGTGCATTGGAACTCGCATTTCTCAAGCTCAGCAGTAGCACTTTTTACATGTCTATATCCCACTTCATCATGGTGATTTGTCCCATGTATTCTGGCAGGTGTTCCATGCAAGGGATCAGCATAGCTTCAATCAGTCAAAGAAGGAATCAAGCATCAGCAACCCAGCAAGCTCACTAGGCACATGAAGGAACTCAATAACTATAGGGCTCGGCCAATACTAGAACTTGGCAACAACTGCAACTCGGCAATAAATAACAGAATGCACAAAGATGAGCAAGATAGCAAGGCAACCTTGGATGCTCATGCATCAGACAAGCGGAGTTGAAAGAAATGATTCTCTTGAATCATTAAAATGTGACAACCTAAGCTGAATCCAACTCAAATTGAGAAATCCATGTAGCATCTTCCATTCATCACTTTCTCTGACTCTAACCACTCTTCAAATCAATCTTGGTAAAATATTTTGCTCCAATCAAACAATTCATTACATCATCCATCCTCAGCATAGGAAACCTATATTTAACTGTTATCTTGTTAATAGCTCTGGAATCAGTACACATTCTCCATTCTCCATTCTTTTTAGGTGCCAATACAGCAGGTATGGCACATGGACTCAAGCTTTCTTGTTACATCCCAATTTTAAATGCTCCTTTATAGTGTTCGTAAAATTTTGAAAATTCATCAAGGATGATGAATCACAAGGTCAGGGAGGGTATGTTACATCGCAATTTTTGGCTCCATTTGAAATGTTCATATAACCGCTAAGGTATCATGTGAAGTCTGTTGACAGGTAAAATTAGTTACAATCATGTGAAATGGTAAGATGGTTAATCATTATAATCTCATATGAAGTTGGCATGCTAGTTAACAATTATGATGATATTTTTAAGCTATTTTGGAAAGTTGGTTATTTATCATGAAATCATGCGAATTGAAAAGGTGGTTAGATGTTATGATTGTTTATAATTAATAACTTGTTATGGTAATATGATTTAATTATGGAGAATTTACTTCTAGGGAGCACGTCAAAGAGGTGGAAAGCAGTGTCAAAAATAAATTGGGCAGAGGGGCACCACGATCATTGAGCAAATAGCTATGAAAATTGAATCACCGTGGCTAAGGGTAAATGACTAGGCAAGCAAGAGTGTACATTGAGCAATATCATAAACTACTTGATGAAACATATAGAAAAATATATAGCTATCATTATCATAATTCATGTTTAGAACCATTACCGTTGTTGGTTGGTGATGTCATCTCCATTTTTCTTTTATCATCACCTATATATACACACACACACATATATATAAATATATGATACCACCAAGTTATTAAAATAATATCTATTGTTCGTACCTATTAACATATCTATAAATATATATACATGCATATATATCGAGAGGATATAAGGTTAGAATAAATCATAATCCTTTGAGTTACGCACATATACAAATATACGTATTTTAATAAATACAATCTTGGACAATAATAACATGATGGCATCATTTTGTAAAATATATATATATGCATATATACATATATAAAGATATCTTGTTTTTAATAAACTTCTCAAAGGAGCTCTTTAAATATTTCAAATTTATAACTCTTTATATGAGGCGTTGAGTACACTTGGCAACCCATTTTATCTTTTTGAATCGGTGAACCAAGAGGCCAATGATCTTGTTTTTAAACTGCCACCTTGGGCCGCAACTTAAGTTCAAGACTTCTCTCTTTGCCAAGGATGGCATCAACTCTGTTCCATTCTGCTCTTTCTTTCCATCCAGCTCTTTTATGTTCGGCTTTTTCTTTTCACTCGGCTCCCATCACTGTATGTGAAACTGAGCATTGTTGTCGTATAGGTTCTCTGTATCAGACATTCGTTTTGGCCTTCTACTGATCGGAACATTGTGAGCCGGCCAGTCAAGACTACCCGAGTCATATTATCATTGATCAAGTTCTGTAGATACCTCTACTCTTATCTTATATATCAGAAAATCGATGCAAGTATCGGTTTGAATATATCATTGTTCTTCAACAAAGTATATCTATGACACAAATCGATTAATAATGTTCAGTTCATTACAGCCAAAATCAGATCAAATCTGCAATGTGTGCCTCTTATCTTTGAATAGCTTGTCCTTTACTTCTAATGATACAAATTTCTAATTAAACAAGAGTGAGGTCTTTGAGTCACAAAGACGGCTTACGCCAGTAATGAATTACCATCTTTGCATCAGCTAAGTGTCAGCAATGAACTATTAATGGAAGAATTCCATTAATGATCAAATATCAAGGACTCACCCAAGCAAGATGGCCAATGAAAAGGGGTGAAGAGGTGAAGGGGATTCCTGCAAAAAGGAAGAGCAGAAATCAGAACTATCATGATAATTTATTTACTTAAACTTAAAGAACTTTCAAGTAAGCTCATGTTTGTCCAATATGTACCCTGTTGTCAAGTCAAGTGGTGGAATTAAGTACCAGGATGCTCAGTAGCTGGACAAGGTGTTCTATGTCTATTCCGAGTATGGAGGCATTTTCTCAAATGAGATTATGTGGGGATATTTTAAGGGTCCGCGGTTGGGAGGTTAAGCCCCTGACAATGTTTCCCCTCTCCACAAGATGTCAAAACATGCACCAAACAAAGATAAGTTATGCATTCAAACATTTGTTTGTAACAGGTATTTTACCTTTATGATGTTTATACAAGTAGAAGATATGATGGATTGATTTATATCATTGGTTCAGTTAGTTCATTTTAATGAAAGTAGCTTTTCTCGTCAATGTAATTGGCAACCACTTAGATCGGTTGATCTTCCAACTAAACATGGAATATGTCTATATGCAAGAGATAGGTTATCTAATGGATTGTTATTTCATTCTTTCTTTATGTGAATAATGAAGCTGAGCGTATCTTCTAATTGTATGTTATTGACATAGTAGCAACGAAAAGAGAAGGGATGATACAGTGGTATTTGATGCCCTAAATGATATAGTGGTATTTGATGTTGTAATTGATATAGTGGTATTTGATGCCCTAAATGATACAATGGTATTTGATGCCCTAAATGATATGGTGGTATTGGATGGTATTTGTCATTTTGACAAAGTGGTATAGCTATTTGTTCATAAGCAGCATATATGGACTAACCTGGGTTTTCAAATGCTGCCCTATTCAGATTCCGATATGGGATTTAGGGTATGGAAAATTTAATCCTCTTTTTAATTTATATGATGATGCCTCAATTGTTAGTTAAGATAATCCAGTTAAACTATTTGTAATTGTAACCCTCACATGAATATAATTGTTGTAACTCCCTTCTCATGCTCATGAATGTTAATTAGTATTGTACTTCATTGAGATGTTAGTTGATAACTAAGGCCCAGAAAAAGTGGTCGTTACATTTATCTAATCAAACCTTTCTCTAACAAGTCTTTTATTCTCTGTAGGTGTTAATCTATATGGTGCTTTATTCAGCAAACTAGCTCCAAGAATCAGATCCATACAATGGCTTATACTTCTTACAGGCGATAAACCATCAAGGATATCTTCTACAACAATCTCCTTGTACTCATTCACCAAGTTTTCAATTTCAGTTGGTACTCGGCCAACACTATTAGCTTTTGTTGTTACTTGGCCTCTACTGTCTTTTGTTGCTCAACCATTACTATTTGTTGTCACTCAACCATTACTATTGTCTATCATTCGGCCATTACAATTACAACTTGGCTCTCTTGGGATTACAGCAAAGCAAACTTGGTTCTTCTTCATCTCCTTCTCAAATTGTTTCCCATTAACCATACAAACTCAAATAGTAGTTCAATTTACCTCATCTACAACTTCAATCAAAGGAAACAATGTTTTCTACACTCTGTTCACCCAAAGATTATATTGATTCAATCTACCATCATGCACAGCATGTCTATCATACTACTAAAGTCTAGCCAACGAAATATGACAACAATCCATAGGCATAATATCACACAGAACTTCATCAAAGTAGTTTCTAATATTGAATTTCAAAACACATTGCTCACTTACCAACAATTTATGCTCATCCTTGATCCACGAAACATTATAGGGTTTAGGGTGTCTCAACCTCTGTAACTGCAACTTTGTAACCAGCTCCTCTGATGCCAAATTTGCTGAACTACCACTATCAACGATCTCTTTGCAACATTTTCCTATCATCTTATATCTGGTTTTGAAAAGACTTCTCCTTAGGACAAGTTCTTCATTAACTCTTTCACTACACAAAGTTCTCCTTACCATCAGGTTTTCTCCAAGCTCAGGTCCTCTTGGTGAACCCTCGCGATCTCCTTGAATCATAGTATTTCGGCCATTATTATCTTCATTCCTCCTTCCAAAATGTTTACATTCAAAGGCTCAATGTCCTTCCTCACCAAATTTAAAGCAGTTACCACTAAATCCTCATCTTCCATAACTACCTTGGTAAGAATTATCTCTTCCTTGGTAAAAACTATCACCTTTCCACTCGGTATTGCCTTTCTCATCACTTTTCCATTTAGATTTGCCTTTATCTTGTACTATATTGTCAAATCTACCACTTTCTCCATAAGATCTACCTCTGCCTCTATGAAATCTATCACCTCTAACTCTCTATCTTTGTTCATGCTTCTTTGTCAAGATCTCCCCAACTTTCAAGGCATATTGATATGCTTCTTCCACGCTATCCGATTTCACAAAACTTATTTCATCTTGAATTTCAGATCTCAAGCCATTCAGGTACCTTGCAACTTTCTCAACCTCATCATCAAGTCCAAATCTTATGTCTAATCTATAGAACTCCTCAATGTACTCCTTCACAGTTATGTCCTTTTGTCTCAAATTTTGCATCTTACTCAACAAGCTAACTTGGTAATCAACAGGGAGGAACTTCTTCACCTTTTTCACCATTTTCAACCAAGTTCTCATCTTTTCTTTTCCTCTTCTTTGTCTATCAATTTGCAAATGCTCCCACCACCGTGAGGCATGACCTTTCAGCCTAGTGACTGCAATCTTCACCTTCCTATTATCAGGATTGCTTTCAAACTCAAAGAACTTTTCCATATTAGAGATCCAATCCAACACAACAATGGTATCCAACTTTCCATCATAAAGAACTTCCACAGCAGACCTTGAATGTGCCCTAGACAACAATCTCAACAGTCTTTCCTCATCTTGATCTTCCTCAAATTCTAGATTAGGATATGGTGTCACTGCTTCATCGTCACTCACATCATCAAGATGCGCTCCTCTCTTCTGGGATGTCTCTGCGGCATCTAATCTGGCTGCAATCTGTCTCAACATGTCCAATATGGCATTATCAGCATTTCCTCTATCTCGAACCATTTTAATGAACAATTTCCAGCAAGATCATAACCCTCTGCTAGTTATAAGTCAAATCTACAGATCTACCACCCTACAACCAAAACTAATCAGGGTTCTACAAAATCCAATCTCCTCAAGGACGAACCTCAAGCTCTGATACAACCTGACGTAGGGATGGTTAGAGAATCAAGGCGAAAGGCACACCTAACTATCCAAACACCTTTCAAAGTAAACACAATGGAAGCAAATAACAAAGACCAACACCAAGGAGAGAAGAAACAATGATATCTTTATTGATTCATCATAGTATCAGAAAACATGCACGGCTCTAAGGACTTCTAGGTTAGGGCCAATACAAGATTAGATATACATCAAAATGCATCCAACATGGTATAGCTACGATCAAATATCCACACTCTCACTTGCTAACTGTACGATTCTCCTACTTGATCTTCTATATCATGTTACTTCTAAACTTATACTAGACTCGCTACTTATATTTGCCAAAAACGGCTTTTAGAAAATTCTAGATCTTTACATAAGAGAAGGTCTACCTCGTAACAGTTTGCACGCATCCCAATGTACAATCCTTACATTAAATTCATGACTCAAATTAAATAAACCAATCGGCTCATACTAGCATCCAATCATAGACAAACTCAGTCAAAGAAGGAAACCAAGCATTAGCAAACCATCGAGCTCACTCGGCACATGAAGAAACTCGACAACTATAGGACTCGGCCAGAACAAGAAATCGGCCACCACACGAAACTCGGTCACTATTGCACTCGGCAATCACTGTTCTTGGCCAATACTCGAACTCGGCAACAACTACAACTTGCCAATAACTGACAGGATGCACAAAGATGAGCAAGATAGCAAGACAACCCAAGATGCTCTTGCATCATTATCTTATAGCAATTTGATCACTTTGTATGTCTTTCCTTCATGACTCCATAGTCAAGTTATATCTACAGTTTGATCTTCATATGACCATGTCTTTATTGGGCTCCTCTTACCATTTTCAAGAATTGCTTTCCTTCATTATCCACGCTCAAACAAAATTCACTCTTCGATCAAACTGACCAGAAAGCACAGTAGTTATATCAGTGGCTTCCATGGGGCTTGATTTTAGAGTCATTCTTGATTTCTTGATAGTCATCAATTCTTTTAAGATACAAGTAAAACTCTAATAAAGGCAGCAAAACATGTTTACTGGTGACTTCACTCACTGGTTGGCCCATTATATTAATCTCACCACATGATACCTTGTTGTCATTCCCATATTCATTTAGGCAACAGTGCCAAATGTTTGCCTTGCAAGGTCAATGTTCAAAATAGAATAGGATACATGTAAACATAACAATTAGTATACATAATGTATTTGAGAGAACTCAGAACTATTTAATCATTGCTTTCAAATCATTACAATATATCTCAAAGACAGGATTACGACCACACCATAACATAATATCTGATAGCCACCACACACCCAAAGGCAAGTTCAATGTATGTATAGAGGGTCAATTACCCACCGTTGGCAACTGTCAACTAACTATCGGCCCCTAAACAAGAAACCTAGATAATAAACCCTTGACTAAAAATGCTAATTACTCAGCAAAAGACTCTTTCAAATATCATAAATATTACAATTTAATGATTCCTTCTTATGATTCCTACGTTAATATTACAATTTAATGATTCCTTCTTGTGATGTCCCCTTTTCAGCAGGAGTTTGTTCAGGTTGTGTGGGATGGAATTGACTCTAAGCACTAGTTACCAACCGCAGAGTAATGGTCAAACTGAGATTGTTAATAAGTGGGTGGAAGGCTATCTTCAAAACTATGTGTCAGCACACCAATGAGCCTGGGTGAATTAAATATATTTATGTAAGTATTGCTATAATACCACTCACCATATGTCTATTAAGATCAGAGTAATGTGAATCGCCACAATTTAGGTGATTCACGCGATTTTGCAATCTGACTTAAGACATGCAATTCATGGTGAGTCAGTGAATCAGCTCGCCGACTTTTGTGCCTGAATCAGCAATTTTTGTCAAAAATCACCAGAAATTGACAAAATTGGCCCCAAAAATCAGCCAGTTGGTAAAAAATCGCCAAAAATCACCAATTTTAAAATCTTTGAATTTCAAGGCTTTTTTCACCTTGCCGATTCATAGGCAATTCCCGATTCGAGTAGGCCTTGCCGATTCCGAAATGATTCCGACTTTTGGTTCTTTGATTAAGATGACTACTTTTAGAGTCTTGTATGGATATGAATCTCCGAGTTTCATGGATTTGTTGTTTAGTAACAATAGGAGGTGATTTACTGCAAGATAGTCAAGACATCATGAGGACTCTAGAAGACAATATTCAGAGGGCTTAGAATCCGCAGAAGCAATATGCTAACCAGCAAGGGGGTTGCTCGCTCTTTCCAGGTTGATATGGTATATCTGATGTTGCAGCCTTACAGGCAATCATCTATCCAAAAGGGTGAAGCTCAAGCCACATTTTTATGGATCTTTCTATGTTACAAGGCGAGTCGGTGAGGTGGCTTGTGAGCTTGAATTTCCAGTGGACAGTAGATAGCATAATGTGTTCCATGTATCATGCCTCAAGAAGGCATTGGCAGTCATGTTTTCTCATCTCCTATTTTGCCATCCCTAGATGAAGAGGGGAAGTTGGAGTTGATTTTGAGGCTATATTGGAGTTGATTTATAGGAAGTCACTTTGGCTAGTTTCCATTTTTAGCAATCCATTTGGGAGATGCTTTTGGCCAAGCAATTACCTGCATCAAGATGAACACTTGACAATTCTTGTGGTTCGAATATAATGAAAAGTTATTAATTAAGTTTTACTTAATTAATTGCCTTATAACCCTAAGTCAAGTTTAATTTATAAAACATGCATCGAGTTATTATATTCAAAAGTTTGAATACGCGACCAAAAGCAAAGTCATTTAAGTGAAAAGTTTGGGAATGAAGCCATTAGCGATTTGGTGTAAGGGAGAATCTTTCTCTGCTTCATCAATTATAAAGAAAACTTCTAGAGATGAATCAATCATCCTATGGAATTTTATTTTATTTTTGAATCATGGGGTATCCCCGCGACCTAAGCCCAGCAATGACCAGCGACCGATGCGAGCTTAGGGCAAGACTAGTCCCCCATGGGTGAGAGTAACAGCACGCAAGCCACTCTCACCGGTTAAACCCGAAGGCGGAATCGAACCCGAGACCATGGGGTTGACCCATGACTTCAAGCCTATCCGTCTACCGTGCGTGCTAGGGGTTGCCCCCATCCTATGGAATTGTTATTTTGTGTATCTAAGGACTTGGTGAATTCCAAAGCTGAAAGAATTTTGTAATTCTTCCAGCCTTTGCACTTTGACTTAGTGACCGTTTATACCAATGAATTGTGCTCTATCTATGCTACAATGAATGATTGTAAATTTGCATTGATTCAAATGCTAGTTTTTCCTTAAAGTGTTTGATATAGAAGCATCTTAAAATTCTGAACAATTGGAGACAATTGCACCTGGTTTGAGCAGCCACGTGAGAATTTAGCGATTCAGCCGGGCAGCATTTAGAGATCTAGACAGCAGTATCGTATATATTGGAAACAGGGAGGTTAAGGAAGGGCCTGCATTCAGCATTTAGTGGCAGTATTTGGTCTCCACAAGGCTGCGATTCCAATCAAAGGCCTCGGGTAGCTATTGGAAGGCCTTTGTTTACATGAGAGACCAATTCATGCCCATTCTAAGCCAATCTTGGATCAGCACTGCAAAATACCAGGTGCTTGTATTTGGATAAATGAATGTGTACAATGCATATATTTGCATACCCTTGCATATGTTTGCATAATAAAATATAGAAGAGTGAATTTGTAATTTACTATTTCTATGCTTTGTCTTATATCCAATTCTGGAAAAGCATAAAAAAGCATATATTCCAAAAACATAAAATAATCAAAAAACTTTCAAAAACACAAAAAACATCAATTGGTCAGCATGGCTAGAGCAAGAGATATCGAGTTTCTTTACAATATGTGTTTTATCGGTCCATACATTAATGCTTCGACCTACTGATTTTTAGGCTTCAAGCAAAAAGAGATTTTGAATATTGACCATGACAACGCAACCCACTGTTTACATGACAAAACTTTCATAACTTGAAAAAAATGTGTAGACTAGCACAAGATCTTTTAGAAATATAATAGTAAAATATTTTTACATCAAAAAAAAAATTGTAAATAATTTTAAAAAATCTCAATACCCAAAAAAATATAGTTTGTTTAAAAACACTGACCCAAATAATATAGTTTGATTCAAAGACTTACTATCTGTATTTAGTTCTGTTCTAACCATGTTTCATCTTCCACATGCTATTAGCATTTCTGCACTGATTCAGACTGTTACTAAATTCTGTATAGAGTTTTTGGATTGAATCAGCATTCAAACTTTACCTTCACCCTCGGTTGGTCTCAATGCAATGGGCACCCCTGAATGTCCCAAAAAACTAAACCAAATTGCTGAAAGGAATTATGTCAAACAGTTTGCATTCAACCTCTTATTTTTCCATTTAATGTTTTAAACCCCTTATAACTCCGGAAATCAAACGTTTATTTGTTTGTTGTGTTTTGTGCATGGAATTGGTATCATACAACATAAACAAGAAAGAAACTACAATAATATGCAAAGTGGAAATGAACTGCTGCCAATAAAATGTTATTTTCAGAATTCATAAAACCAAATACATGGCAGATTTATCAACTCACTAATTACTTCAGCATTATTGACATAATACTCTAGCCCATGCTTTCGAACTTGCTGCTACAGTGCCGCGTGAATAGTGCCGCGTGAATAGTGTCGTGTGAATAGTGCTGCGTGAATAGTGCCGCATGAACAGTGCTGCTACAGTACTTTGTCCTTCAATCAGCCCACTACCTTCGTAATATCATTCCCTCAAAGCGGCATAAGCGTCGAACAAGTAGTGAAGAAGATATGAGCAAAATACCAAATCTGCCTATAGCTGGAAATGCAACTAAACTGCCTGATAATGAAGCTAATAACAAAAAATTTCAAAGGCCAAACCCCAAGGTAATGACATCTAGAATGTTACAAGAGAGGATAAACGTCCTCAAATGCCAAGAACGGAGCTGCAACTCACACACCAATTTCTTCTTATATTCAACCTGTCTAATGAGGCCACAAATGCTTCCTTTTATTCTATTTCCAAGGGTCCGCTCAACTCATATGGCAATGTGGGATAAAAGATGTGTAATATATAAAACATATATTAAAATACCCCTTATGTCTCCCTTGGGTACACATCCCCATAAAATAAATATTAAAGTAACACTTTAATATTTTACCAATTAAATTAGACGTTACTTTAATAAAACTTCAACCATTAAAATGTATTAGCAATCGGACTCTGAATAATGCGAGTGATAGCTCATCGGAAAGCTCTCACCGAGAAGCATCAAATCCAATCACCAAAATTGACCTGCACTATGTCCTGCAAACTTACTAAAAATAGTAAGTATGCCTGAAACTGAGTAATCAACTTCGTTTTGGCCCAAATTGGAAATGACTAGGCCAAAACACTCCAGGATCCCATTAAACCCTTCGTTAGCCCTCGAGACCATGTAGAACAAGGCTAATGCACACACACTTGGTCAACTGCTAAAATGGGGACATTACAGTCCGCCCCCCTTGAAATTGCTTGTCCTCAAGCAATCTCAGTCCAGCCTACTGAATAACCTGCTCACTCTCCCATGTAGAATCTTCCTCCAGCAGGTCTTTCCATCTGACCAAATACTCCTTCACTATCCTGTTTCTAAGCTTCCTCTCTCTGGTGTCCAAAATAGCCTCGGGTACTAACTCAAGCTTCCCCTCCTCATCCAAAGGGGGTAAATCTGCAGAAGGTACTACACTCTGACAAATGGCTTTCTTAAGCCTAGACACATGAAACACATTGTGCACTCGATTGCCCTCTGGAAGCTCAAGCTCATATGCAACTTTGCCCACTTTGCGAATCAACCTGTAGGGACCATAAAATCTAGGTTTCAACTTTTCAACTCTACTCTTCTTGAGCGATGACTGTCTATATGGTTGTAGCCTCAAGTAAACCATATCCCCTACCTTGAAGTTATGCTCTATTCGGTGCTGATCAGCATACAATTTCTGTTGATTCTGGGCTTGTTGTATATTCTCTTTAAGCACTTTCAAGATGTCCTGACTATCCTGCAATAAGTTTTTGGCTTCGGGCACTCTACTGTCCCCCAAAACTAAATCCATGAAGCTAGGTGCTTCATAACCATAGAGTGCCATGAAAGGAGTCATCTTGATGGACATATGATAAGTGGTGTTATAACAATACTCTCCCATATGCAACCATCTGATCCAAGCCTTTTGTTGTGCAGTTACATGGTTCCTCAAATATCCTTCCACCCATTTATTCACAATCTCTGTTTGCCCATCTGTTTGCGGATGATAACTAGTGCTAGGTGTAAGATCTGTACCACACAACCTAAACAACTCTTGCCAAAAAACACTCATAAACTTACTATCCCGATCACTGACAATGAATCTGGACAGCCCATATAACCTGAATATCTCTCTAAAGAAAAGATCTGCCACCTGTGTTGCTGTGTAAGTGGACGGAATAGCAAAGAAGTGAGAAAACTTCGTCAAGCAGTCCACCACCACATAGATGCAATCCCTTCCCTGCACTCGTGGTAAACCAGTGATGAAGTCCATCGAAATACTTTCCCATTTCCTATCAGGAATGGGCAAGGGCTGTAATAAACCTGTAGGAAATGTGTGCTCTCCCTTATTCTGTTGACAAACCACACACTCCCTGACATACCTCTGAACATCATCCTTGAGCCCTTTCCATGAAAACCGCTCTCGGATCTGCCTGTAGGTCTTGAAGACCCCCGGATGTCCAGCTGTGGGTGCATTATGAAATGCCTTCAGTATCGCCTCTCTCAAATGTGATGACGAAATCAAATAAACCCTATCCTGAACTCTGATCAATCCATCTATCACCTCATAGCGATCATCCTGTATGGTAACTAAAATCAATCCAGAAGCCCAAGCATCTCCGACATATTCTGCTATAATCCGATCTCTCCAATCTCCTGAAATCTCTGCCAGAGCACATAAGTGAGGTCTCCGAGATAAGGCATCAGCCACCACATTTTTCTTACCTTTGACAAATTCTATGTCAAAGTCATAAGCCTGCAATTTAGTCACCCATTTTTGTTGCCGGTCATTAAGATCACGCTGGCTCATGAAGTATTTAATACTGTTGTGATCAGTCTTGATCACAAAACGTCCACCTACCAAATATGATCAAAATTTGGCCAATGGATGCATTATGGCCAACATCTCTCGGTCATAGACAGAATAACTCTTCTCAACTCCCCTGAGCTTCCTACTCTCGAATGCAATGGGATGCTTCTCCTGCATCAATACTGCTCCAATCCCATCACCTGATGCATCACAATGAAGCTCAAAAGGTTTCGTGAAATCCGGTAGAGCTAGAACTGGACATGAAGACATTACCTGCTTGAAATGCTCAAAACACCTCTGTGCTGCCCCTGTCCACACGAAGGCTCCTTTCCTGGTAAGATCTGTCAAGGGTGTAGCAATCTGTGAGAATCCCTTAACAAACCTCCTATAAAAACCACATAAACCAAAGAATCCCTTAAGCTGTGTAAGGTTTGTGGGAGTAGGCCACTCTACAATAGCTCTAATATTTTCGGGATCAACCCGAATGCCATCTGCACTAATGATATGCCCAAGGTAAAGGAGCTCAGTCATGCCAAACTCACATTTAGATTCCTTAACATACAATGACTCTCTCTCCAGAATAGATAACACCTCCTCCAGATGATGTAAGTGCTCCTCCCAGGTCTTACTGAAGACCAAGATGTCATCAAAGAAGATCAAGACAAATCTCCTCAGCTGCTTCCTGAATACCTGGTTCATACAACTCTGAAATGTAGCGGGTGCATTGGTTAGACCAAATGGCATAACCATGAACTCAAAGTGACCATAGTGATATCGGAAGGCTGTTTTCTCAATGTCCTTTGCTCTCATCCTGATCTGATGGTATCCGGATCACAAATCAATTTTGGTGAAGAAGCATGCCCATGCAACTCATCAATCAGCTCATCAATCCTAGGAATGGGATACCTGTTTTTAATTGTTTTCTTATTCAGTGCCCTGTAATCAATGCACATGCACATCATGCCATCCTTCTTCTTTACCAATACTACTGCTGAAGCAAAAGGGCTCTTATTGGGCCTGATATGCCCCATCTCCAACAAATCCTTAATCGCCTTCTCTATCTCATCCTTGTGTTTCTTAGGATTATGATAGGGAGTAATCATAACTGGTTTGGCTCCCTCCTTGAGCTCAATAACATGCTCCATCCCTCTGTCAGGAGGAACCCCATGAGGAATATCGCTAAATACTTTAGCGTGTCTATCAAGTATCTTCTGGATATCTGGTGGATGACTCTTTTCTTGTGGCTCTGGCGAAGTTGGCATAATGTAGCACTCTGCCGCCCACTCTATGTCATCATGACGAAAAAGTCTCTGCATTCTCCTCAAGGACACTACTCTGCAACCTCCATCTGAAAGTCCTCTAAGTACCAAGTTCTGCCCTCATGCTGGAATCTCATCTCCAATTTCGCTAGGTTGAGTCTGAACTCAACTAGTGAAGCCATCCATGTCATGCCGAGGATGACATCATAATCTCCCATGTCCACAACATAGAACTCATCCTCCAACTCATAGCCATCTCCAAACCTGATGCGAAGATTAGATATCTTTCGAGTGCATAATAATTTATCACCGTTAGCCACCATGACTCTAAACCCATCATGCTCCTCTGTCTGTAACCCTCTCCTAGCTACCAACTGTGCATCTATGAAGTTATGTGTAGCGCCAGTGTCAATAAGAGATATCACTTTCTGCCCATGGATGGTACCCCTGACCTTAAATGTGATTGCCTTTTGGGCCCCTATCAAGCGTGCCAACGATCTATCATCCTTAGGAATGCTGCTCTCCTCTATAGTGTTACCCTCATCTGAATCGGAGTGCTAATCCTCCCCCTCTGATTCTGACTCTTCTGCTGAAAAATACTCCATTTGATTTGCCTTAGCCTTGAGAGAACATTTATGAGATAAGTTCCAAGGCTCTCTACAATGGAAGCACAGCTTTTTCTTTCGAAGTTCATTCAAGGTTTCATTGTCTAGTCCTTTTGATCCTTTTTGGGTTTGCTATACTCTTTCTGAAATGGTTTTTTGTCTTTGTCCTTGCAGTAGGAAGAATTTGTTGAATGGTTTTTTCCTTTGTATATCGAAGCGGCTAAATCTCGTGCCTTTTTAGTTGCTTCAGCTAAGGTGAGTGGATCATGTCCCTTCACCCAACCTCGTAATGGATCAGCAAGACCATCACAAAATAACACCACCAATCTCCTAGGAGAGATATCAGTAACAAGTACAGACAAGTGCTGAAACTCGGCAATGTAAGCATCCACAGAACCTAACTGTTTTAACTGTGCTAGCTCCTTGAAATGTAACTCAAGATCCCTAGTGTCAAATCTCTCAATCAATGTTTTGGTGAATTCCTCATAGGATGTAATCTGATTATGTCCCCAAGTCACCATGCCATGATGCCACCATTCATGTGCAACGCCATCCAAGTGCATAGCCGCATATTTGATAGCCTCCTCCTCAGGGATAGGATTTAGCTGCAAGTATGTATCTACCTTCTGCACCCAAGCTCATGCAGTCATCTTCCCTGAAGCATCATAATAAGGTAAAGAAGGTTTTCCAATTTTCTTTCTCAGCTCAAAGTTTTGATTCCTCCCTCTTGCTCTAGGCATGTGTCTCATCCTCAAGTCCATATAATCTCTGAGGGAAATATCCGCCTGAAACTCCGGTCAACTAGCCTCCCAATCCCTCCTAAACTGATCCTGTAACTCAGTAATCTACGGTTCGTTTACTGGTTGAACCGGATCTCTGGGTGGGAAGGTGGATAGAAGAGGTCTCAAGCTCGCAGTCCGCACTGGGCGTGCAACGTGTCTAAAGTTATCAGCCTCATTCTCATTGTTGCCGTGTCCATTATTACCATTAATGTTATTCTCAGGACCATTGTTGTTGCCTTGGCCTCCATGGTTATTGTTTCCCCCATTGTTATTGTTTCCCTCATTGTTATTATTTCTCTTGTTGGCATCACCTGGATTAATATTGACACCCCTTTGTCTAGCCATGAGCTGCAACATCATGTCCATTCGCCTATTCTACTCCTGCTGCATACACTGCCCCTGCTCTAATGTATCCAGTAACTGTCTGAACATTACCTCCCCCTGATCTAGACCGGCACTCCCGCCTCTGCCTAATCCTGTATTCCTGTCATCTCGATCACCCATATTGTTGTCCTGATCAAAGACTATCTCCTCTATGTCTGTATAGCTGGATTCAATGTCCACCTGCACGGATGTACTAGACTGTTTGCTTTGCAAGTCTGAAATCCTATTTTGTCTTGCTCTGGTATCACGGAAATTATAAGGCCCCTGTCGCATGCTCAAACATAAATGCTTAGCCTGTGTTGTTTTTTTTTTTATTTCTGATTTTAGTGTTTTAACATTTCGTCAAACACTTTTCCCTCTATCCGGCTGTTCCAAATTCCCTATAAGACCTCCACAGAATGGCAGGACTTATAGTTCTGATACCACTGCAATGGGCACCCCTAAATGTCCCAAAAAACTAAACCAAATTGCTGAAAGGAATTATGTCGAACAGTTTGCATTCAACCTCTTATTTCTCCGTTTAATGTTTTAAACCCCTTATAACTCCGAAAATCAAACGTTTATTTGTTTGTTGTGTTTTGTGCATGGAATTGGTATCATACAACATAAACAAGAAAGAAACTACAATAATATGCAAAGTGGAAATGAACTGCTGCCAATAAAATATTATTTTTCAAAATTCATAAAACCAAATACATGGCAGATTTATCAACTCACTAATTACTTCAGCATTATTGACATAATACTCCAGCCCATGCTTTTGAACTTGCTGCTACAGTGCCGCGTGAATAGTGCCGCGTGAATAGTGTCGCGTGAATAGTGCTGCATGAACAGTGCTACTACAGTACTTTTTCCTTCAATCAGTCCACTACCTTCATAATATCATTCCCTCAAAGCGGCATAAGCGTCGGACAAGTAGTGAAGAAGATATGAGCAAAATACCAAATCTGCCTATAGCTGGAAATGCAACTAAACTGCCTGATAATGAAGCCGATAACAAAGGATTCCAAAGGCCAAACCCCAAGGGAATGACGTCTAGAATGTTACAAGAGAGGATAAACGTCCTCAAATGCTAAGAACGGAGCTGCAACTCACACACCAATTTCTTCTCATATTCAACCTGTCTAATGAAGCCACAAATGCTTCCTTTTATTCTATTTCCAAGGGTCCGCTCAACTCATATGGGCAATGTGGGATAAAAGATGTGTAATGTATAAAACATATATTAAAATACCCTTTATGTCTCCCTTGGGTACACATCCCCATAAAATAAATATTAAAGTAACACTTTAATATTTTACCAATTAAATTAGACGTTACTTTAATAAAACTTCAGGCATTAAAATGTATTAGCAATCGCACTCTGAATAATGCGAGTGATAGCTCATCGGAAAGCTCTCACCGAGGAGTATCAAATCCAATCACCAAAATTGACCTGCACTGTGTCCTACAGACTTACTAAAAATAGTAAGTATGCCTGAAACTGTGTAAATCAACTTCATTTTGGCCCAAACTAGAAATGACTAGGCCAAAACACTCCAGGATCCCATTAAACCCTTTGTTAGCCCTCGGGACCATGTAGAACAAGGCTAACGCACACACACTTGGTCAACTGCTAAAATGGGGACATTACACTCAAAGGCAATCATTTTTCTTCCCTTTCAGTCAGATCATCTACGCAATTATGACAAAAAACATATCCTTTCCCACAAGGCTTAACAGATCTGATGATGAATCTAACAGGGAACAGGAGATCCGTTTCTCCTTTTTCCCTTTTTCTTCTTAAGGATTCTTCCCCATCACATTGGTTTAGCATAACTTATCCTAGAGCTTCCTGACTTAGAATCAGCATACATTTTGTAGGACATCCTTGCTTTGATACCAAATATTGGAGGAATGAATGCACGGAGTTCTAGAAAAATGGATGACACACACATCAATGAGAATATGCTAGTTTTTATCATTGTATAGGGAAATTGCATGGTGTTGGTATCTTACATTGTAAGTTACCTTTTAGACATAACTAGTCTGGTGTTATTTACATCATCAACATAAGCAATAGATGCAATTGTGTGGAAAGTGCAGTCTAACATAATATTATATCAATTATTGCATTCTTGATAACTAATGTGTTAATGTTTGGTAGCTTCAGTCGGATAACTATATGACTATAAACGTAATTATATATAAGATATAATATTATGTGAGATATAGACTTATTATATGAGAGAAATATATTTATATTCATATATATATATATACATAACAATAGTTAAGTTTATATAAAATAATTGTTTGATTATTGAATAGACATGTCTCTTTTTTCTATTCATGACCTATGTTCAATATAAAAAAAGGATGTTGCATATGGAAAACATATACCTCAACACAGGCAATGCCATTACATTTGCAGCAGATCCAGAAAATTCAACATAATGTATGCTCGTTTATGTGTATGTGAGTTGGTAGCAGATTGGTGATGCCTAGTAGAGTTTCGGAATGAGACTCGAAACATGGTCTTCCGAAAGCATGATATTGGTACAGTATATCATATTGATATCAGTATATTGAATTAAGCGCAATATAGATGTTGCACGGTACACTGAAAACACACTTTTTTGCATCTAAATAGAAAATCATAACCACCAATCCTCATTCGGACTCAGTTGTTACCCATGTCACACCTAGCTTGAAAGCTCAATTTATCTCACAACAAATAAGTCAAACTGACATTGATTTCTCCTTACAGAATGTTGGAGACATTATCATTTTTTGATAAATGAAGGAAGATATGTCTGAATTGGATTGATAAAAAATTTATATGTCCAGATCTCGCTATGCAGGAATCTATAACGAATTTTAATGTTGCCATTCTTAATTCCAAAGTGTTCATGTGTTATGTATCTGTCCTGTTGTGGAGTATTCAAATTATACTGTTGCATTTTAACAATTCAGATAGAACAATATGTCTCTTTATGTATAAGGAAGGCAGTACATGATGCAACGACAGAACTGCAAACTGCGAGACAATTCCTTGGGAGGTACCAAATATTTTTAAAAAAGTGTTGGGTAGCTCACATAGATTTTAAATCTAATGAATAAGAGATAACCCCAAAAGCTTTCATATGATATGTATCCATTATGTTATGAAGTGCTCAAATTATACTGTCCTGCATGTTAACAATTCAGATGGTATCTGTCTATTTACATATCAGAAAGGCAGCATGTAATAATTTATAAAGCGACAGAACTGAAAACCACCAAATAATTCATCTGGAGGTGCCAAATATAAAAAAGGTATGTTAGACAGCTCACATACATTTTAAATATAATGAATAAGCTATAAATCCCACTAACTTGTGATCAAAAATATCAAAGAAAACTTGAGCAAGGAAAGTTTCCTAATGCAGAGTCATCTTTAATAAATTATAACATCCATGGACAACACCCTGCACCACCCCACATTAATGAAGTTCAATTTTCAGAAAGGACTTTCTCGATGACAGATTTAGAATTAGCTTGGATTGGCAGTTAGAACTAGAGAAAGGAAAGTTTGACACCCATTTCTGATTTGTACGTTTACCAGTACAATGACTTGCAAGTATAGCATGACATGTGATTGTATTAATTTCAATATACACACAAATATTTGCATAGACACGTAAAACTCTACTCAAAAATTAAATAATGCAAAGGCCTTAATAAACAGGTTCATTTTAATTCATTGACTTCTTAAGAAATGGAATGTCAAGGAATGCAAATTTATATATGGCATACCACTATCTGCCGACAGCATGTTCTGAGCAAGATCTCTTATATCTCTGATTGCATCGACTTTTTCTCTGCGTGTACAAAGTTCCTCTGGCATTTGATTTGAATTATTAAAAGACCCCAAATATAGGAGTGCTTTGTCAAAGCCCTAAAACATTCAAGCATAAGTGTCAATGATGTTAGGATATATATGCTATATTATTGGATAAGTGTATAACCAATTAGTAAAGAAATCAAGGAATAACGATGCAAGTCAAAAAAAAAACAATTCAAACACGTATTTGTCTTATACATGATGCTAATTTTATGCCAAAGATAATAATACAAGCAATTATCTACCAAAGAATAACACTTCAAATGTTGTAATATAATTTTCTGAAGCAGCTGGAACTTCCGATATTGAAGATCAAAACAATCAAAGGTGCCTTCGTGTTAGAGCCCTAATAAGGCATACAGGAAAAAAAGAATGTAACCGATTGCAAATACAAATTACCCAAAAAAAATGAAAAAAGAGATGTAAAACAAATTGTGCACTAGATGACAAAGGGATGACATCCCCACTAATGATCTTTAGCCTTAAAATGATATCATTATGTTAATGCATTCATTGTCTTAAATAAAATTAAAATTATATCATTTTAAAACTAAGCTCTCCCAACAAAGCAAATTATTTTGACCATCCTGATGGCTATTCTGTCCAGTGCCTAACCAGCCCTTAAAAGTTCATATAAATATCTACTAAGGTTTGTGTATTCCACATAGATGACATAAAAACTCAAAAAAGGCATTAGCAAACTGAGACAAAGTTGAACAAGCCCACCTGACCAAGTAAATTTTGACAATTTTTTACTTCTAGATAGACATATATGCTACCACACTGAAAATGTCCACAAACATTAACCACACTCAACGCATGACGTAGGCAAAGGATGAAGAACTAGGGCCAATGGTACACCTAGTTCTCCGAACCACCCTGCAAGAGTTAACACAACGGAAGCAAATGCAAAGAATAGCAACCAAAGGAGGAAGAAGAGTGAAATACTTTTATTGATTCATCAAAATATCTTCATACATGCCCAGCTATAAGGCCTTCTGGGTTATGGCCAAATACAAATACACTCACATTCAAAGATCCAACAGCAAATTCGCACTTTCCAATTCTGCTCTACAATCCTCTTCCTAAAACTCTTAACTCCCAAAAACTGTCCTAGCTCTAAGCCTAAACACTCTATTTATACTTGCCAAAACGGCTTACAGATCATTCTAGAACATGGAGAGGCCACAAGTCGGCTCTTAGCAAATATTAAATGAAAATAAACCAAAATTAAATACACAAGTCGGCCTACATCAGCAATTAACTATTCTAAAATCAATGTCCGAGCAAAATTGCGATATCTCCTAGCTTCGATTGAGTTACAACTTGCGCTTTGAACTGTGGATAGATATTTAGGTCCTCTACAACCCCTTAAGTGCACAAAGTCAGATTCATCAAGGAAAAGTGTGCATCCATTCTGAAAGTTGAGCACAAAAAATTGTTGCGCAAAACTGCCAGAAATCGATGTTCAGGGAGAATTGTCATAACTCCCAAACTATAAGGAGTTAAACTTGCGCTTTGGAACACAGATAGTAGTCTAGTCCCTCTTCAATCCCTGAAGTGCACAGCTTTTCATTCATTATGGAAATTAGTTACACGGTCTGCAACAGGCACCCAGAAACCAGAAAATACAGCTTCAATAGAACCCAATTTCAGCAGCAAGATAGAAACTAAAAACATGCAGGATAGAAGTGCAACCCAAGATGCTCTTGCATCAACGAAGTTGATATTGAGTGCAATCTTTTCAAGTTAGCAATATCTACTGAGTGATTTTGAGTCAAACTCATTGACCCATGTTTCATGAGTAGTGATTCAACATGAATCCATCTCTCATGAGAATAAATGGAACACTTGGCACTCGTTGGATCTAGGTGATGCTCACAGGGGTGAAGCACTAGGACTTCCCCATATCACAATTTGGCTTGCTGTGGAAATTATCTCCTACTTACCAATATCTACTGAGCTAACTGAATGAGCTATGTTCAAAAATAGAAGGTAACAATTTTGTTTCTTCTATGAGGTCAGTGGAAGGTATCAATTTTGTTTCTTATATGAGGTTAGTGGACCACTGACACTTCTTTGGCTTACTGAAATACTCTTGATATTCCCTCGTTGCAGCAATTCACAATCTCCTTAGCACTGAATTCTCTACTTCTTTCACTCTGCTCTGGCGTTCAATCATTCTTTTGCAAAATAAAAGTTAAGCATGCATTATATTTTTGGATTATACCCACACGAGGAAACTTAATTCACCATTAATGTGTTGCAGGGAATGGGTATGTATACTTTGCGAGCGATTTTGAAAATATATCATTGATTCACAACATATTTGACGGCCGCAATTGAATTTCATTGCTGAAATATCATTATGTAAGCTGATGTGGTAGTCAAACCAATCGTAAATTGCCAACTGGAGTACACTCTATCCCATTTAAGTCCTTGTTGTACCTGCTGGAAACTAGGGACACGTGGTGTGATGTCGCTTTGTCGCTATGGTTAAAAACCCTGCAGGTTTCAATAGCAACAAAGCAATGTCCATAGATCTATTTTGCATCGAATGGCTTAGATCAAACCCTTTTCTTACGATGATTTACATGATAACTAGCCCACCAACAACACATGGCATTAAGTCACATAGTCGCATTGGTTAAAAACCAAGTATTTTCCATAGTGACGTTGTGATGACCATTGATAGGCTTTTGATCTGACGGCTAGGGGAAATCATATCTACCTTTCCTTTCATGGCCCACCACGACACATGGCGTCCAGTCGCATTTTCGCATTGCATAAACATCGTGTCTCTTTTCATAGTGACAATAGGACAACTGTTGATCTGGGCAAGGACAACTGTTGATCTGGGCAAGATCAACAATGTGAGAAACAGCACCTCCACTATAGGATGTGCCCCACCGAGGACATGTGTCGTGCTGTCACATTGTCGCTTTGTTTAAAACTGAGCACTTTCCCATAGCAACAAAGCGATACTTCTTGATTTTCAACCCAATCAATGGCTTAAACAAATCTTTAAAACAATGGTTACCCTTAGTTTTGATCATAGCAAACTCCCACACCTGTTAATCTTTGATGACGTCTTCTTTCTAAAGTCTATCAGCTCCCAAGGCCCCACCGCATACATGTGTCTTACCGTCGCTATGTCACTATAAGTAAAGTTTGCACATCTTCTCACAGCAATAACACGATAATCCTTGATCTAATCGAGATCCGATGGCCCACAATAATCTTTGGCTGCAACATGTTGATGGCCTCACTGGACATGTGTTGGAACATCACTTTTTTGCAGTGATTAAAAGTCTCACACCTCCCAATAGCAACAAAGCGATCATCATGGATTCAACCCAAATCGAATGGTTATAAAACAATCTATAGCAAGGGTCCACCATATGCAAACAACCATCGAAATTTTGTAATTTCAAAGGGTCTGATTTAATTAATTCTCATGGTGAAGGGATAAAAGACATGAAAAGCTTAGGTTAAAATGCTTTAATAAGATCACCCTTCATCAAAATAAAACCCTAAAATAAGAGGTTCAAAAATAAAATAAGGATAAATATTCTTCTTTGCTATTTAGGGTTTCTGACAACAACTTCCCACCCTAAAATTTTGAAAATGAGACCATTGCAAACAAGTTTTTCAAATCCAAATTTAATAAGAAATCAGCTCCTAAAAGGGGCTAACAAAATCTATGGTCTTTCAGTGTTGGTTGTTCCTGCATAATTGGACGTTTCATATTAGTTGTGGAGCCTGCTCATATCTACATATTTTGAGTCTATCATCACAGAGTTTGGCAGCATGATATTCCTGCTATGGTGTGGGAGTAAAGCTTGTTTAATCTACTCTTCAAACACTACACACCCCTACCTTGGCGTTGACACTTTGGAGGAGAACTGGGAGGAGTTTATGATTGTGTTCTTGGTATTTATCTTAGTAACCCAAGTTCGCCGTTTTGGCCCAAGAACCCTTCCTGGGTTCGAACCAGTTCGAAATTTTGGTCCAATTCGACCTAGGTTTGAATTTGCCTAGGCTGGTTCGAACCTGCAACCTAGAATTCAAACCTGGGCGAATTTGGGCTTCCCAGTTGGAACCCGTGATGAATTTGGGACGAATTTTGCTGATGGGTGGCTTCCAAGTCATTTTTTATAACCAATTTTATAATTTTTGAGGTTCAGTTGCCCTAAAAAGTGAATGTAAAGAGATGGGATGTAGATGCAGAGTTGGTGGACTTGGATATTTCTGCTTCTTGGTTTACAATTGAAGACTTTAAAGATTTTGATGCCCATACTATTGTTGTTGGTGCTGATCCCATTGGCCTTAGCTCTATTGCTGAGTCAACTAATGCAGAAGGACTATGAGAAGAAGAAGAAGATGAATATTAAAATTTTATACATTATGATTACTTGACTTGAAGTTGAAACAATGATACTTGAACTTCCTGCTATGATTCATGGATAATGATTTACTTTTAAGTTTTAATATTTTCAATCTTTGACGTTGAACTTAAATATTGAAATATATTATGGTATGATCTGTATTCATGATGCTATGATTAGAACTTGCGTGTTTAAAGTTTATGCCTATGGTGTTTTTGTTGTTTAAATGATTAACTCAGTTTAAATCATATGATTTTATGATACTCTATGCTTCTAGAGTTCATTAATATGTATATATATAATTTTTTATAATTTTTACATGTTTTTCGTATGGATGAACCCAAACAAACCCAAAACCCTTTCCAAAATTTTGCCATACTGACGAACAAGTTCAAACCGAACCCGTATTTCAAACCGAACCCGAACTGGTAACTAAGGCATTTATTAACATTGATTCTGGGCATTTGAACCTTCCTATAGACACTACTAGCATCTGATTTTGGCATCCAATTCACTCATATCCTGGTCAGCATTACCAGTGTCTGCGTGATAGATCCTAGCAGGGTATTTCCCCCTTGATGTGACTAGAAACTTAAGCCTGCCTGGGCGTCTTCTTTCACTGGCCAATGTGTAATGTCCCCTCTTTAGTTCGACATGGCATTGATCATGGATTTGCCTATTCCAGACTCTCGTAGGCAAATGGTGTGGAAAGAGAGTCAATTCTGCGGATCAGATAGTCATATCTTGCTCTTGAAGAAGTGTTAAGAGGTTATATTTTATCATTATGTGATATTGGGGCCCACATGTTATAATTTTAATTTGAGTTGCACTTTTTATTTTATAAAATTACTTTATTATAAAAAGTGCATTATAATGAGAAATTATAAAGGATGTTTCTAGAAGTTCTAGCAACTTCTTAGAAAAGTGAATAAATAGAGGGTTGGGCCTCTCATTTGGACATGCTTGGATTGGAGAACTCTTCTACTTCTTCATTGTGAAGACATTTGTGGACTTTGGATCTGCAAATTATTCGATCTTTGGGAACGAATCACTCCCTTGGATTGGTGACTTTGAGGGTGTGAAATATCACCTGAATTGTTGCATAATTGGAGTTGGTATTCAGCCATCTCATTGGAGCTTATTGAGAATTCATTGTTAGGGTTTGTTTTTGGTTGGAATAAGGATTTCAGATTTGCCCTATCATTGGAGAAGCATTTGACAAGAGTTTGAAGACAGAATAAGTGCATTTTCAGAATTGGCAAAGCAAGGTTCGGAACCACATAATTGCTCATATCTCCTCAACCCCTTGGAGTTATTTTTTATGGTTTTACAGGGTTACTACCTAACCCTAGGCGCCCATTTTCCTTGCATTTGGGGGTCCCAAAACCCTAATATTATTTTATTTCAGCAGCCGTACAGGTACGGCCTGGTACGGCCCTGCTAGTTTGGGCAGCAGCAGCAAATTAAGGACAGTTTGGGGGTGCGGTTGGAGGTCTTCATCAACGATCTGCAGCAAAACGTGGTGTTCTTCCATAGTTCTTCAAACCAGGTTCTTGCATTCTGAAATATATGTCAATTTTTGGGTAAATTTGCTGTCATACAATCATTGTAATAATCAGTCCAGAATTGGTAATAAAAATAATTTCAGAATTTATTGCATTGTAATTGAAATATAGTTCAATGGCTTTATATATATTGTAATTCTGTGATTATATTCTGAAAGTATCAAATCTGAAATTACCATATTCTGAATATTGTTACTGTTACACGCCAAGTGTTTGACAAAATTCCTAAGTTCAGTTTAAGGGTTTCTGTGGCCTTTATAGAGAGGGTCATTACACAATGTCTTGGTGCTGGGCTTCAATATTACTAAATTGACGTGGATTTTTTCTAAGCCCTGTGGCATCTGTTACAAAGGAGATCTAAAGGTCTGCTGCAAATAGAGAATGGACCAAGAATTACCAAGTTCTCTTAAGTTGGTTGCAAATTTCAGTTTGTTTAAGCAGTAGTTTCTTTGTAATTGTTAAATACAAAGTATCCGAAAGCGTTTAGCTCTCTTCCAATCTCTTGTCTAAGTAGTGAATCTCACTTTGGGAAGAAATCTAAATTGCAAACATCATTTACAATTCAGTCTGGGTTTAATTAGTGGCAAATAATTGTTATTTATTTCAGTATTTAATATATTTGAAAATCCTAAAAACATTTGATGTCATAGTCTTTGAGAAATACAGACACATCTATCAGTTTGCTAGTAAAAGCCCACGTGGGAATTATTTCAGTAGTAACAGAGCTCGCTTGCCAAGTGTTTGACAAAAAGCCAAACCACTGATTAGTAAAGGAAATTGATGTTTGATAAAGCTATAACCAGTTGAGGTTATTACATTTACCCAATGATTCCTTCATGGTTGATTTGGATGACACGTATGTCATTTTGGGCATTCAATGGATGGAAAACCTCAACAAATGCACAGAGTTTCAAGAAGATGGAGTTCTCGTTCAAGATAAAAAGAAAGAAGGTGGTGTTGCGAGGGGCGTTCAATAGAAGTCCTAGGAAGATTCTGCCAAACCATATGAAGACAGCTTTTCAGCATGATGTTCTTCAGGTTGATGCATTATCCAAGGGACCCACCATATGCTCTATCTCAAATTTAAGCAGATTAGAGAGCTCAATTGTTGGTAGAGTACTCAAGGAACACCTTTTCTTTGTAATATGGATGGGTAGATTCAAGATGATAGGTACAAGGTGGCAGATGATGTCATCTACTACAAGGACAGTATCTACTTTGTGCCAAAACCAAAGATAAAGGAGACGATCTTGGAGGAGATTCATGATTCACTCCTAGCAAGACACCCATGGTTGAGTTTGCCATTGCTTAAGGGCAAGCAGTTCCCATAAGGAGAGACTGTCATGTCTCCTTCCTAGGCAAAACCAATTATATTTTGCAATTAACTCTTATGGTGCCCCTACAATTATTTGTTACACAAGGGGGGCCCAATTGAAGGGGTGTACTTGTGCACCACTTTGTTTAAGTAGGATTTAATTTTATATTTTGAATTTCAGCATCCACTTTTGGGACCACCTCACTATGATTCGGGACCTAGCCTTGCCTATCTAAGTAAGTTGTTTGGTTGCTCATCATCATCATTGTGAGTTTATCAATTCTTATGTCTGCAATTCCGATAGAGGAATTATGCGGTGGAGAGCAGTTTTGGAGATCATCAGCAATACCTTGTTAGAATCCAGATCTTTAGTGAGCTTCAGATCCCAGAAATTCATCATTCAGGCTTCCAATCAGTATATCTCATTCATTTCAGTATTGACTACTGTTGTATCTGTGACTTTTACTGCAGATACTTATTTTGAGAGATTTATCACCATATTTGATTCCACATTGTTATCGACATTTATACTGATCTTTGAATTCTGTTTATATGTGTTAGCATCGTTGTGCTTTTGTGTCAACTTTGTATTTGAAACATTACAAAATAGCATCAGGTTGACTCCTCTTAAGACAGATGTGATTACTAGTCCACGTTCTCAGTTTTCTAAGAAACAAAACTCTTTTCTTTAAGAACAGTTTAATGGAACCTTTTTCAGGCTTCTACTCAATGATTTTTTCTTAATTGTTTCCCTTGTGACCTTTTGCTTACAAATTATAGGTTGAATTTTTTATTGTGTATATTGATTGATAACTGGAGAAAACATTTGTAATAAAAAAATATAACAAGTAATGTATTGACTAATTGATAAAACTTTGAAGTCTTGATTTCTAATGAGTTGCATTGATATAAGGTTGGCATCAAAATTAGAACCCCAAGTTCAACATAGAAAGTAGCTTTAGTGACTTTTAATTCTTGAGTGGGGAGCTGGTAGAGATAGGATGCATTGATAGGGATATCTAATTCATAAATATCATAAGGTTGCATCTAGTTCATAACTATGAGAATTAACGCATCTACTTCCAGATTTGATCATGATATACTAGCGCTATTGAAGACTATAAAATGTCTAATTAGGATCTTTTGCCAAGATAGGCATTAAGAATTATAAAATTGCATCTTCAAATTAGTAACTTAAAAGTAAAATTACAATATGGTGCAACAAATTAATTACACTACTTATTTTGTGAGCGATCTCAATCAATAATTAATGTCATGTGCATACTACCAAAACTTTCCTGCCTTTCATGGATCAATATCATCATACAAGTAACAAACTTCATTTATATATTTATTATCAATTTGTTCACTGTATTATGCAAAACAATTTCTCCAAAACATCTCGATTTGTTGAAACTTGTAAAACTCCAAGAAAAGGGCAAAAGCAAAAGCATCATATGAAATGTTAGTAAGTATTAACCTTGATTGCATTAGGAATGAAGCCATTGTTCAGACAATCTTTGGCGAAACATACCCACTCATCAATATAAACATTAAGCTGGCGATCACTACTAACAACAGATTCCCGTATTATCAAAGCCTCATACCGAACAACCAGTTGGCTCTGCAAAAAAACAGAATCTAAATTCAAAATATTTGTGTGCTTTGTAATGCATAGAAAAGATATGTTCAAGCTCTGGAGAAAAAGGAGACGCCAAACCCAAAAATGGAATGAAAATACATAGCAACATCACATTTTACATTTTGTAGCCAAGAAATTTTTATTTAAATTAACATTTTCTCAAACTATTTTACCTTTTGCATCATTAAAGCTATCCCTTTGACTCTACTGGGAATTCCACAAAGAGATTGTGTACGGTTTTCATTAATTTTTGAGTGCTCTTAAGATTTATCTTCCTTCCATTCAAAAAGAAAAAATGGAGACAATGTCCAACTCACCTAGATTTTGTTGCATCCCACTATCATTTAAATCCCAAAAAGCAAAATATGATGCAATTTCAATAATTATATGCCTTTCTTGAAATGAGTCTTTAAAAAATTATATAGAAAAAATATTTTGCATTTTTGTGCATATTCTTGAAGCATGTGTAGATAATGGTACAGTAATTAAAATATCAAACAAATTAATTGTAACCCATAAATTCCTTCTAATAGACTAATTTCTCAAATTGTAAACACAAAAATGATACAAAGATTTATTTTTAAATTGAAGAGGATTTATAAAATGGTCTAAAATAAAAGCAAACAATATCCTTGTGTTAGACCAACTTCTCAAACAAGAAACATAAAAATTCAACATAGAGAGACAATACAAGAGGGTAAGCATAGATGCAAGTATGCTGTAATGAGCCCCACTGACTCACATTTTATCTATGCTAACTAACTGATTTTTTTTTGTTTTTAAAAGATTTGCAATTTTTTGATTTTTTACAATATATGATTTTTTGTGTAATTTTCAGAATATATAAACTCTTGTATACGCAAAGAAAAATAATTTCAATTTAACACCAATAGCACCAATTTTAATTTCTAACAAAATTTGCAAATATTTTACAATTGCAAATGCACTTTGAACAACTTTATTTAATTAAGAACCTGGCAGCGATAAGAAGCAACGCAAGTCTTTGATTGTGACAGGTGGAGATGTTTGTTGATGCAGAAATAATAAACACTGCTATTGAAATACTGATTGCAGCCCACTTAATGCCAAACACCACCCAAGAAATTGATCGCAGCTGAGAGTAGATGCCAGGCTGCCTTCATACTATGACGCCACCCTTATGTAATGTGCCAAAAAACATCAAAATTGGCCTGAGATAGCAGATTGTCGACCTGTTCTATTTAGCCACTGTAAACCCCAAACGCCAGCAGCAGTAATACACCAAACGCCAGATCAAACTCTCCATTTCTTAGATCGGTTTGCAGAAATTGATTAGAATGATAGCACGATTCGTTGGCAAAAGAGACTTATTGCCCCCATTTCGGTTCCGTATCGTTTTTCATATGGTACTGTGCTAAATCCCGAGTCCAATCTTAAAACTCAAGTCTAAGTCCAAGAGTTGGAGAATGAATCAAGTTATTTCTCATCGGGTTCTTTCCCTTAGTTATGTGGGTTCTTGGGATTTCCCTTCTCATGTTTCTCCTTCGATCACTTTATGCAAGTTTCAGGAAAAATTGGTGCACACAAGCTATGTCAGGTAGTTCGCTTGTCTAGCAGGCGAGTAAGTCATAGGATGTTCTCCTTGATGAGAAATTAGTCAAAGCCTGCCATATCTCTCAAAGTGGTTGTGATTTCGGAGTTTCCCCATCTACACTACTACTACAACTGGAAAAGCAATAAGGTGGCTACTACTCCAAAAGCAAGAGCAATATTGTACCCTCAACAAGCCAAGATGAAGGATGTGGAATATTCACTCAGGGATTCCTCAAAACGCATTGGTCGAAGGAGGAGCTTCCCCTTTGTATCCTCGCAAAGAAGAAAAGCGATGAAACAAAGAGTTTGCGGAAAATGGAGAAGTGTCAATTCCAAGTCTAGACAGCTCACTTAAAGGGTATTTAGAGCACATGCCCAGATTTCCCACTAACACGATGGATCACTGACTCATACTATGAAGTTGAGAATCGGAAAATGATAAAGGCCACGGCCCCAAGTTCTAAAATGAAAGTGAATAGGAAATCTAATCTTATGAGGCTGTTATCAACTAGGCATTTATTCCAAATCTGATCATTGGAAAAATAGTCATTCCTAATTAAATGCAACATCCGTGTGGCATGAAAATCCAGGTCCAAAGATCACACAACAAATCCATAAAAACTGATTTCAGAAAGATATTCATCATAACTTTCAAACGACCATTTTCAATTTCCATAGCGAAGCAAATCCCTTGCATGATATAAAATCTTAGCCATGGCAACGAAATTCTTTGGTTATGATAATTTAAATGAGATCAAGTAAGTGGAAGAGTTTGAGCAACACTCAGGTCAAGTTCTACGATTTGGGTGACCTACACAAAAGATTGAAGTCTAACCTAATTCATCCAATCACTTAGAAGTTGAAGGAGAGTGGTTTAGTGGAAGCGGCGGATTTCCCTGTGGTCGTCCAAGCCCTCAAGCTGATTCTAGAGTGCATAACTCGCTACAATCCTACCATGCAGCAAATTAAAATACCCAACAACGAAATGCTTCTCACCACTGACCGAGACACAATGCAGAATTGTTTCTGCCTACACGCCAGAGAAGAATTCAATGAGATGAATTTTTGGAACTCAATGTCGAGCTATAATGAGAAGAAGATGATCAGAAGAGGCAGCATGTTGGTGACATGGTTCCAAGTGCCAAAGAATAGTTAGAGTAAGCTACAAAGACGCTTTTTAACACAAATCTGAAGAGGGAGATCGTCGATATTTTGGTACTCCTGTAAAGGTTGAAGGGGGATGAAGATACCCTAAACTTCGTTGAGCACTACTATTATCTGGTGCAAGTAGTATGTATTGGAGGCGAGTGTGTGGAATAGGCTCAAATGTTAAGCGAGGCAATTTTCCAATTGGCTACAAGCAGCGAAGACTCGAAGACAATTTTTTATGTCCTCGTATTTGATATATGCCCTAGCCATTGTTCAACTATGGCTCAAGCTTCCTCATATAGAAGAGTTTGATGAAGATGTTCAAGTATATGATTTCTACCCCTACCTCCAGTTGCACAACAGCTATGTAGAGTTTGTGAAAGTAAATGATGCTTTCACAATGAGGCTATGCAGGGAACTCCAGGGGTGCTTGGAGAGGAGGTTATCTCCAGAAGTTGTCTCTGTTGTGACCCATTCGGCAACTATTTAATCCAATTCCCTTCATCCACATATATCAGGATAGCCGAATTTGATGACTTCCCCTAGAAGCTACCGAGGTACCTAGATGACAAGATCATTATGGTTGAGCTTTGTCGCCAAATTCTTGCACTGAACACTCCTTGTGCAAACTTGCGAAAGGCGAGCATTCCTTTCCCTATCACAATTGGGATTTACTCTTGCATGTCGCATTCAAACACCAAGAACATGTTAAAGGCATTCGGTGAGAAGTATAAATTGGACTCCAATGAGGTAATAAGATTGAAATTTGACCCAAACAATTGTATTAGAGATCATTTACAGTTGGGTTTGAGCTTTAGACATGTCCCCATGCTAGAGGATTATTGGGCGGATTGTTCTGATGAATTTGAGACTAGAGAAAGATTCTACTCTAGGCTAACTGTACAATAGATCAAGCTGTATAATATGGATGTTGATGTGGATGGTATCGAAGATGATGGTTTGCATATGCAAACATTCACATATCTAAATAGAATTAAGGGCACACCCATTGACTCCGCACCACCTCCAGAACCTGCGGTGGAGAGTCTGGATGAGTTGATGGGTGGCATCATAAAAAGAATGGATAAATGGGTGGAATGGACTAAGGCAAGGAAGAAAAGAACATGTGCCTCACCCTCGGCCTCCAATCCAACACAAGCTTCCCCTGTTGCTGCTACAAGCTTTGCTACCACAACCTTGGTCACATCAAGACCCACCTCCGTCACATCAGGACCCTCACAGACTATAGCTGGAGGAGACCAACCTCCAGAAAAGAACATCCTGATCCTGATTCAACCCACCTACAAAGGCAACCTTGCTCCAAACATAGGGTCAACTGAGGAGGCAGAGAAAGATAACGAGAAAGAGAACACTACTAAGTGGTGGTCGGAGAACACTCTGGAGAAGAAGAGGAGGACAGTACAGGAGAGTGCCCCTCCCAAAGACCTAGTTACTCAAGCAACAAATCCACCTCCCCCTACTCAAAAGACGAAGAAGGCTCTTACGCAGGCTACCTTAGGAAGAGATGTCAACACAGGAAGCAGTGTGATGGGAATAGCTCAGGCCCACTATATCTAAAGAGATCTACTATATCTTAATTTAAAAAAATTTGAGTCGTTCACTGGAAAATAAATGACCCTGTAATGTTCCCTTTTTGGAACATTAGAGATATTGAAGACTTGTTTTGTATAATGTTAAATTTGACTATGAGACGAAGACTCAAATTATTAAAAGGTCAAATTAATGTTATAAAGGGGGCAAAGGGTCAAGGAGGAACAAAATGAAATGCCTTAAGGAAGTTGAAGAGCCACAAGGGAATAAAACGAAAGCCAGAGGGGAGTCGAAGACACTTAGTTTGTGTATTAAACGGGGAAAGTGGCTCATTGTTGGTCATGCTTGATTTTATTATTCAGTTCAGTTTTCTCTCTTGTGAGAGTCTTAGAAAGTTTCAACTTTCAACTAGTTGGAGGATGTAGCCCCTTGTGCTAGCAGAAGCAAACCCATTGTCCCGGGAAACATCATTTCAGGTGTTTCATTCGTGCTTCTAGGTTCTCATCCTAGCATTCCAATTTGACTGTTAAATCTGTATTTAGGATTGGTTATTTTGTGTACTGGTTATTGTATTGTTGTTGTATAATACAATAACGTATTTGCAAAGTTGTATGGAAATTTCTGGTTTTAACATTATAAGTCTGTAATGCATTTCTATATGCCTAAAATTTTGAATATTATTCTGAAAGGAACTGGTTATTAATTGGTGAAGAATCTTCTAGTTTAAACATCGTATTGTATTCCATTTGCATATTTTTGAGTTTGAATATTATTATTAAGAAGAAGCTGGTTAAACATCTGTCGGCCATTGTACTAGATTCGTTTGTGTTGGAATACATTTGCAAGGTTTTAGTTCTGATTATTTTGTTTATAAGAGAAATCAACAAATATCTGGTTAGGGGATACTACAGTGGTATCAAAGCAGTGTATCTTGCCACCCTACAGGGTTACTTATTTGCAAAATTGGAGTATTCTAGTTTTGAAATAATTCTTTTGTCTTGCTAAACATAAGGATTATTTTATTTGAAAACAGTTGGTCATACAGTTTGAAGGAAATCCTCAGTTATTAAGTCCTAGTTCTTACAGTGATTTGGGTGAAACCTTATGGCAGAAATGTAAGTGTAAGCTTGAAATAATCTGTGACTAATTGGGAAAAAACTTTATTTACTGTGATAAATACAGTATCATTTTTTCAATGGCTCTTTCCAACACAAAGGGAACGTAGCTTTTGAATAGGAGACATTTTATTTTCCCTCTAGCAGAAGCCAAACTTAGAAATTACAGGCTATTTCGCAAAGTTGGGTGTTGACAGTAGACATGGTTGGCCAACATTTCATAGCAAGAATGAGAAAACCATATAACATGTGAGGCTTCATTAGGAGTAAGGAACAAGACGCATTGACAAGGTGATTGCCAGACGTCAAAAAAAAATGGACAGTACCTCACGGGTTAGTACACGGTATTGACGAAGACAATTTCACCACTCATCAGGCCACAAACGGCTAGTATGGTTGTAACTGTATGAAGTCTAGAGGATATCGAAGGAGCATTTAGTTACAGTCGAGTTGGGCTGATTACACAGTGATAGTCGGCAGACGAGACGAGTCTTCAAGGAACAACCAGATTTCCATTGCCTAGCCTACGAAAGAATATATGGATAGTAACACTCCAGCATCAAATGAAAAATTGGGTCTCAGATGAGCACAGCCCGAGCAAAAACCGAACACCACTGCAACCTTCGGTCAAAAAGGAACTTGGGATTCTCGCAGGTCACTAAATCACTTAAAAGACTATCGTCAAACTATTCCTTCATTCTCAGAAGAGACATTATAGGAGTGACCGTCACATAGTATTATCGTGACTGGCAACCGTTACTCTTTCGAAGCGTTTTTTTGGGCATGTGTTGGATTTTGTTTTTGGCTAAGTGTCATTAAAAGGAGCCGTAACTGCATGACGAGGCATATCAAAAAAAACATGGGGAGGAAATACCATGTCTTTTATGTGATTCTAGCAATTTTGGGAGTTATCATGACACTTGCCGACTGCTGTGAAGAATTTTTTGTGTAACGTTTAAGACCGCCTCTGCAATTCGCAAGTGATAATAATCGTAAAAGATTAATATTGGTTATTCCCTCAATTCTGAACTTTTCTCTCAGGAAGTCATTTTGGGTTATCGTGAATTATATTTTCAAAAGGGTGAGGTGAATGCAGCCTTGAAAGAGGAGGTTGGTTGAAAGGTTTAAGATATACAAATGTATATGTTTTAATTAACTAATGATTCGGTTGGTAGACTTGACAGAAGTTGAAACCATACATATATATATGTTGCCAAGAGCGGGAAAATAAACTTGCAGTTGCAAATTCAGGATCTTTGTCGACTGAGCTTTAGTACAAGTTCGGGCGATGCTTTTAGATCCATCTTGTTATGGGTCAGGAACGGTATTGCAGCGCTTGGATCATCTACTTCCTTCACTTTTTGTAGGTCATGGCAAGGACAGTATAGAAGTGAAGTGATTAAATAACCTTGCAACCTTTCAAAAGAAGGCACTTTTACATGCTCTTTTGTTCCCAAGTGTTGAAAGAATTGTTTATAGAACGTGCTCCATTCATCAAATAGAGAATGAGGATGTTATTAATTTTGTTTTTCCCCTTACAATTTTCACTTGGAAACACCATTTCCTAATTGGGCACACAAAGGTCTTCCATTTTTTGAAGAAGCTAAACACCTCCTAAGAATAGAGGAACTGGGTATATGGAAGGTTTTTTTTATTACATTGTTTGTATGACAATCTATTAAGCTTGAGCACCAAAATAGTTCTGCAAATAGATCTCATATAGTTTCGTTTGGAGATGTGATTGAAATAAGTACTTCACATTCCAAACTGGAGTCAAGACAAAAGCATAATGCTGATATAACAACAGGGAAGCCTGAAAAAAATCATGTAGAGGAAGGTTCTCTCTTGCCTTTGCCAAAATTTAATGTTGCACATGCGAAATAGAATCTTCCATGTAAAAAAAAAAAAAATTAAGAGCAACAAGTTACAAGCATGGTATCAAGAAATTCTACTGAAGTACTACCCACTTCAGGCTGCATGTTGAAATTATCAACAAAATAAAGGTGCAGATAGAACATTCGAGAAGCATGATCTTGCTATAGTAGCATCCTTTTCTACTACTTCTGTATGACCTAAAACAAGAGAAGCCAATAACAAAGATAGCAATCTAGCAATCCAGGGAACCACAGTTGGAAGGTAGTCTGAGGATATGAAGAGATCAAAACTAAATCCATTACAGAGCAGCCTGGAACTTACAACCAAAGCACCTATTGATTTTTCTGACACCGAGACACTTATTGAAATATAGTTTGGGGAAGTACATTTGATGTTGATGAGTTTGGTCTTGCAACAACAGGAGTTGGCATCCACCCAAATTAAGTCTGGTTCTATAAACAATGGAATCCGCTCCTCTGTCTCTTTGAGTAATTACAAAAGGGATGAAAGGCGAATCAGTAGACAACCCTTCATGGGTTATAGCAATCTTGAGGAAAGAGTTGAAAATTCTAAACAATTCCAATCAACAGATATAAGAATTGAAATACTAAACATTTAAAAGGAGTATCAAAGACTTCCCAAATTCAAAATGATTTATCATTCAGTGATTACATGGAGTTTCATCTAGACCAGCAAAATAAGACTAAGGTGGCAAAAAGAAAGTATTTGGATTTGGTTCAGGATCTTCTTGCAAGGGACCAGGGCAAAAATGTGTATGAGGAATTTCCAACAGATCAAGAGCATCAAATAGAGGTTCTTGAAGAAGAAGAGCAGCCAACTACTATTGATTTACAGCTTTCCAACGACCACATGGAAGATGTTACCCAGGGTACAAGTTTTTATGTTGGTGAATTGGAGGTTAGTGTTGACAAACAGGCGGATGAGGGCAGTTGCACTCGAGATTACTGCAAGTTGGAATCTTTGTATGATGAATCTTTTAATTCTGATGCCCATGACATAAAATTTAAAAAAATACTGAGATGACCCTACAAAACGATGAACCGATTCGAAATGACAATCATGAAATGCACACCTTAAGGAATCAGTTGAAGGTTAATGAAGATAGAATTGTGGCCTCTCTAGTACATTATGACAGCACTCACAAGTTGGTTGAGGATATCTACAAGAAGGCACAAAGGGAAGGGAAAGGGAATTGGCCTATTGCTAATCTGCAAATGATCAAAACAGCTCTTGAATCTATGAAATCAAAATATTTGTATTTACTTTCCGACAGGGATTATATTCTTAAGGTTGCTGAGATTCATGCAACACACTCAAATAAGGAAAAGGATGAGATTGAGGACCTCAACAGGACGCTTAAGCATGTGGGGAGGCACTGAGTGAAACTCAATTTTCTCTCCAGGGAGCAAAAAATCAAATCAAGCTCATGGAACACTCTCAGGAACATGAGAATAGAATGAGGTAGGAGTTCTTCCAGGAAGTCACTGACGAACTTGATAGTATTCAGCAGACATATGCTTTCGAGAATTGCCTCAAGCGATCAAGTACAGAACACTATCAGCTTATCGATAACCCCATGTTTGAAGTAGATGCTGACTGGATTTCTAATAATCCTCTTTTTGAGTTAAACAAGGACTCTCCTTTTGATTATCATGATGAAGATTATTCTAACTTCAGGATATGGAATCCTGGTACAATTTCCTAGCAATAAATATGGGTCACAGGATGGATGTGGTGATCTGACTATAGTTATGCATCATAGGATCAATCCACATTGGATTCTTGATTTCACACCATACCAAAGTTGGTTGAATTATTTACATCAACCTTTGGATAGATATTGGTGTAGTTTTGAGGAGAGTTATGTGTTGATCATAGGGAATGCTCTTTTAACTTCGTTCTTATTCATAGTACCTATGTACTTGGAGATTCGCCAGATTGAAGATGATAATTTGGTTCTCGTTGCACTCAGGGTGTTACACTCAGTTTTTGAGCAACTTGTTTATTACATCATCTATTTAGGACAAGTTGTCATCATCTTCTAGGTTATGCATAGTTCACTGATACATTTCTATCTTATCATAGCGGCTGGTTATGAAAACGTGGTTTGGGATCTAGGTACTGATTGCTTGAGGACAAGCAATTTTAAGGAGGGGAGATTTGTAATGTTCTCCTTTTGGAACATTAGAGATATTGAAGACTTATTTTATATAATGTTAAATTTGACTATAAGACAAAGACTCAAATTATTAAAAGGTCAAATTAATGTTATAAAGGGGGCAAAGGGT
Source organism: Cupressus sempervirens (assembly GCA_028749045.1). Classification (NCBI taxonomy): domain Eukaryota; kingdom Viridiplantae; phylum Streptophyta; class Pinopsida; order Cupressales; family Cupressaceae; genus Cupressus; species Cupressus sempervirens. The sequence goes on along the minus strand of CM053789.1, from coordinate 761,096,605 downwards.
CAAGGAGGAACAAGACAAAATGCCTTAAGGAAGTTGAAGAGCCACAAGGGAATAGGACAAAAGCCGGAGGGGAGACGAAGAGACTTAGTTTGTGTATTAAAAGGGGAAAGTGGCTCATTGTTGGTCATGCTTGATTTTATTATTCAGTTCAGTTTTCTCTCTTGTGAGAGTCTTGGAAACCTTCAGCTTTCAGCTAATTGGAGGACGTAGCCCCTTGTGCTAGCAGACAGTGGACACAAACCCATTGTCCCGAGAAACATCATTTCAGGGGTTTCATTCGCGCTTACAAGTTCTTATCCTAGCATTCAAATCTGACTGTTAAATTTGTATTTAGGATTGGTTTTTTTGTGTACTGGTTATTGTATTGCTGTTGTATAATACAATAACGTATTTGCAGAGTTGTATGGAAGTTTCTGATTTTAACATTATAAGTCTGTAATGCATTTCTATATGCCTGAAATTTTGAATATTATTCTGAAAGGAACTGGTTATTAATTGGTGAAGAATCTTTTGGTTTAAACATCATATTGTATTCCATTTGCATATTTCTCAGTTTAAATATTATTATTAAGAAGAAGTTGGTTAAACATCTGTCGGCCATTGTACTGGATTCGTTTGTGCTGGAATACATCTGCAAGGTTTTAGTTCTGATTATTTTGTTTATAAGAGAAATCAGCAAATATCCAGTTAGAGGATACTACAGACCCCAAGTGTTCCTAACAACTTCAAAGGCTATTTTAAGGACTTTTCAAATTCGATGTTTGGTAGTATCTTTCGTGGTCATGTGGCTGGTTATTGTTATATTGTTTGTACAGCTGCCATTCTTTGTATTTCTAAGACTTGTCAAAGTTGTAATTTTGCCAATTATGCGGTCTTATGGCTGAAAATATTCTGATATTGTGTGTTCTAATGATGGTTTTTATAGCTGTATTTTTAGTGACAGAATATTATTTTATTGGTTCTCTATTGACAGCCTTTCTTTAATGTATTTTTTTCTGAAACTGTATCTTTGCATTGATTCAATTAGAAAAAAAGTTACAAAGAAAGAACACTGGGAACTATATTCCACTAAGTTACGATTTCACTAACAAACTGCAAACTGAGAAATCTGAAACAACCTAAAACATAAAAACAAGGAACCTAATCTGTTCTTCAATCTACACATGGCTTTAATTTGAATTTCAGAACAAAGTTTGTCTGCACTTTCATATTACTTTCAAATAACAGGGTAGAACAGGCAAAACGCCACAAACTAAAATTTAATCAACACCTCATATTCATCAATTTAAAATTGGAATTGGAAATAGCCAATAACTTAATTTTAACGAGATCCTTCCTTTCAGCTATTTAGCTTACAGAACCTATAGAATCTCAGTAGATCTGAAACCTAGTAAAAATAATTTGTACAGATTGCCTCAAAAGAAATGGTTAGAACAAATGAAAGAAGACAAATTATGCTATGCCAAATTAAAATACAGATTCCCGAGCTGCCAAAAAAAATTATCCATGACGCATGATCAAAGAACCTAACGATTCTTCAATATTAATAGTTGGCAATTTTCAAAATTTGCATATAAGGGAAAAGAGTCTTAACGTTAAATTTAATCAAATCTGCCAATCCATCTCTTCGATTAGAAATTTGAAGTCCTGGTCTCAAAGCTTATCCTAATAATTTACGAAATTTAATGAGCTCTAGTATATCTTAATTTAGAAAAATTTAAGTTGTTTATAGGAAAATAAGGACCGAGTCAAATAAACACGAAGAAAGAACACGCCGAATTATGCTCTGCTGATTTACGATTTCGATAATAAACTTCGAACTTATTAATATGAAAAAACCTAAAACATAGAACCAAAAAACCTAAATATGTTCTTCTATTCTATTTGCCAGAGTAAAGGACTAATCTCCACAAATATGCATACGGCTTTAACTTGAGTTTGAGGACAAAGTTTATCCGCATTTTCCTGTTACTTTCAAATAACATGGTAGAATGGAGGAAAACCCCAAAAAACACCTAAAACTAAAAGCTGACTAACGCCTCTCATTCTTCCATTTTAAAAATAATTAAACCCTATAACTAAAATTACGAGAACATAAAGAATCTCATTAAATCTGAACCCTAATAAAAATAATTTGTACAGTATGCCTAAAAAGAAAGGGTTCGAGCAAATGAAAAAGGATAAATTATGCTATGCCAAATTAAAAGATAAGTCAGCAGCCGCGACTTCAATTATCTATGACGCCGAACCAAAAAAAAACCTAACGAGTGTTCAATATTAACAGCTACCAATTTTCAAAAATTTGCATATTCGCGAAATTTAATCTCTGGAACAAAGCTTCGCTGTATTTCCCTAAAAATAAAATAACAGCAGAAAAGGGAAAAGAAAAGGAAGTACCTCTCTGTCGTGCGTACAGGTAAAGGCGTCAAGTAAGAATTGAAGCATGTCCAGCTTATCCTCAATGGAATTCTGAGCCATTAGTTTCAAGTAACTAAATGCCGTCTTTCTGAGCAACTCTGAGACTCGCAACCTTGCTGTGAGCATTGATCCTGCATCTCTCGAGAACATCATAGTCTGCAATTTCTGAAGCGCAGTGCCATATCTGACAATTTATGAAAGAAATTCAGCACAATTGGAGGATTTAAACTAAAATGTTCAACTGCACAAAGCTACAAACTTACATAGCATTGAGCCGCAAATTTTAGTTTAATCTATGTGCTCTTGGAAATGATTTCGATATTCAACAGCAGAGGTGTATAAATTATTAAGTGTTTAAGAGGTTGAACTAAATACCGTTTGCAGCGAATATCTGAAACCAGCGTAGCCCATTCTTCTTCTGCTGGCACTGCCATTTCATTTAATTTCAAATTCAAATGCTTTCGAACGTTATATATCGCCGAGTGATTTGATTTTACCATCCTATAAATTTATATAACGTTAACATAATTTATAGGATGTGGAAGTGATAACCTTATTTTAGTTCCAAATTCAAATGCATTCGAACGTTAGATTGCCGATTAATTAAGATTTTTACCATTCTATAACAAAGAGGCACAAAGTCTATAGGTTCCTACTTTATACTATGTTTAATGATTGTAGAATTGTGATGAAATGGAAAACTATTGAGTTGAAGTGAGGTCATTTTGTTTTATAATTTAGAATTGTGATGAAATGGAAAACTATTGAGTTGAGGTGACGTGATTTTGTTTTATAATTTAGATGAATGAGAATGAGATTAAATACTTGTAAATTAGTATTGGGAATGTATTTTAATAATAGATTAATATCAATAAAGAAAATAAATAAGTGTAATAAGATAAATGCATAGAGGAGAGGGGAAAGATAATTCACATAGTTGGATATGTACAAGATAGATTTGATTGAGTCTCTAACATGAGTTCTTCAAAACCACATAAGTGCGTTAGGTCCTATAAATAGACACACAAGAATGATACATGTTGAAAAAAGTTTTTTTAGAAGGTGGGCTTTGAGGTTTTCTTGAGTTATTTTCATTGGACCTATCCTCCGTACAAACTATACAGTTCACCAAATTTCAAAAAATTGAAAACATCATGGCTTTTTTCTAAAAAACAACAAAAAATTGGAAAAAAATCACTAGTTTTCATGAATGTCCAAAAAAAAAAAAAAAATTGACTTTGTTTTGCGTTTAGTGCATTTTGTTTGGAGATTAGTAAGTTGTTGAAATAGGAAATTCTTTTTTCTTTATATTTAAAATAGAGGTAACATATTTTTACGGGCAATGGTATCATGCTTTAAAAATTAAGATCAAGTGAACTTATAGAAAAGTTAGAAAGATAAAATAAGATTACTATGATTTGATTTTGTCAACATGTTATGAGTTTTTCTAATGTATTTAGAAATTGTAAGTGATAGAAACTTAATATTATCATGTGCAAGATATTAAGATTATATTGTGATATGCATCTTAATGAAACAAATATTACATAAGTAAAAAGTAATACATATATTTTGCAAACAAAAATTACAACATAAGTTAAAAGAAGTGTACAATAACTGATTAATGTCTTGCTACATTTCAATTTCACCCATATTAAAAATAGTTACCTCTATTTCCCTATTTAAAAAATTGGATTGGATTTTTATAACTAATAAAATATCTTTAGAAACATAAGTTATAGTTAAAAATATATATTGTTTAATTATTTAAATAGCATTCAAAAATTACATCTTAATATAATAATTGAAAAATAACCTTACATCTTAATATACTAATTAGCAAACAAATTTTTTAAGAATTATTGAAAAATATTTAAATTTTTAAAATAACTTGCAAAAATTACATTTTTAATATACTTTTAAAATTAGCTTTTATACTATTTAATTTTAACTAAATATTAAACATCTTAAATATGTAATTATAAATATAAAATATATTAAATAAGATAATAATTATTAATTATCATCTTTCATATGATATATAATATAACTATTTAATAATTCATTCATATTAATTTTACTATTGCATATCATTAATCAAAAACAGTACGAAACTATACAACTAGTGAACAATATCAAACGAAGGACAAAGTTCCAACCCAACGATATAACATGAAATGCCCAAAATACCCCAAAATGAAATACATGAGAGCATATATTGTTTTTTCCTTTCTAAAAGTTCTTCAGTGGACTTAGAGGTGGTAAAGGGAATGGGAGAATATGAGGGAGGCCATTGGCTACTGGAGGAGGCATCATGATTGCCTATCCTATACTCAGCCTGGATCTTTTCAAGCATCTCTGCCAACATAGTATCAAAGTTATCTTTAGGTTGGATTGATGTAAAACCATATGCAAGTTTTTCTTGTCTACCGTAGCTTTTTCATCCTTCAACAACTAGAGGAATTTACTTTCTTTAAGCTTGAATATGGTTGTTACCTGCAAGGCAACAATAGATCTTATGAGTCTCAAATGAGACTCAATGAGAAACCTACTTTTCCCCTAAAAGATAACGTTATTCCTAGCTTTCCAAATGTACCAAAGAATATAGGAAGATAAAATAGACCAAAAAGTATTGAATTCTATACTGTGCTTTAAGATGCAACTAGATAATATATTGCTACAAGTAATGTTACCATCAAGAACAAAACCAAAAGAATTCCAAACATGCCTGGCAAAGATACACTCAAAAAGGTCATTAGGAATAGATTCAGTCATGTTGCAGACTAGGCAACAATTAGGAGTGTTCTCACTAGGTTTAATAAATGGAAGCTTGTGCAAAATAAAACCCTCCAAAGGAAACAACAAATTTTAGGTTCAATAAGCATGCACCAAAGCTGGGAGAAAAGATTTTTCCAGGCCACCAAATCCATATCAAGGTTCCAAATGGTTTGAACATGGTTGAAAATGTTAGAGCTAATAGAGAGGAGGGAGTAGATATACTTCACCAAATGTGAGGGTGTAGAATCTGACCATCTTAACTAGGTAGAACAAGAGGGCTATGTGTAGCAGATAGGATAACAGGGAGGTTGCTGAGAGCATTATTGATCAGATAATAGGTCCTCTAGTGAGAAGAGGGTAGACATTACTTCTCAATAAGATCACCCAAAGAGATAAGAGCACTAGTGGAAAGAATATCTTGGAAATGAGAGATGCCCAATGCATTCCACCTTTTAGCTGAGCAACCTTGGACAAATGCAAGGGGTTTATTTCTAGCCTTAAGATTCCACCAAATAGATTCTATTCTACAAAAAAATGTTTCCTTGTTATGTTCTAACACCTCCAACAAATAGTTGTCTGGCATATCTTCATCCTTTCCAAATAACTTTAAAGACATTGGATCCACCCATTCTTATGTTCAAGTCCATAGCTAGGAGGTTTATTTAGTTCAAGTTATTCTATCCTTTGGCCTTGGTTGGATGGTCATCCTTTAGGTTATTTCTTACCAAAACCTTCCAAGGCTCTTCACCCACAACCACCTTAGCTATCCATTTTACTGCTAGTACAATTCATTTGTATCTCAAGTTCTTAATCTCAAGGCCTCCCTCTTCTTTGTTCAAGGTGCACCATTTCAAACTAACAACATGAGTTTTGTAATTGCCTTTACCATTAGACCAGAGGTAATTTCTAATAATTTTTTGAATAAAATCAATCTGTTCTTAATTTCTTCTAGATTAGATTGTGTTGAAATTTTTTACCATCAACGTTTTGAATCACACTATGTGATTCATCATCAGGATGAGAGAGCAAGAGCTACAAAAAATACCATAAGTTGTGTAACATAGTTCCCTCCCATAAAGGGTGTCAATCAAAGAGATTAGATTTCCACAATCCATTAAAATTGTTCTTAATTGCTTCTAGATTAGATTGTGTTGAAATTTTTTACCATCAACATTTTGAATCACACTACGTGATTCATATTGAAGAGCCAAGTTGAGGAAAAGTATATAGAGTAGGAGGATAGAATCTCATGATAGACTTGAATTCTATCGGCCATTTATAGGTATCAGGAGTTCCATTTATTGAGTTTAGCAATAATCTTGTCCTTAACCCAACTCCACATGCCATTGATATAAGTATCAACAGAGAAATGGATGCCTAGATATCTAATTATTTATTTAGGACCACCCCAATTGAGTCCAAATCTATGGCACCAATTGGGGGGCCAATCCTCCCAACCAAGAAACATAGAATTAGCCATAAAAATATTGCTAGACGCATCAGAAAATATCTACAATTTTTTCATCAAGGTTGTCATATTATCTTCATCTAGATGAAAGAGTAGTGTATTGGACATTAATAAGCTCTTCACTATTACGAAGGAATAAACCTCTTACCCTCTAAGACATGGAATTTTCTCTCAACAAATAGTGGAGGAAATTAGCTGCAATAACAAAGAGATCAAAGGAAAATGAACAACCTTGTCTAATTGATCTAGAAAGATTAAAAAACTTAGAACATTTCTCATTAACCACAACATTAGCTCTGGCATCAGACAAAAGAGTGGAGACCGTGAGGAAAAAGTTGTTAGGAAAGCCCAAAGCTTCCATCATGATCTTGATAAACCCCCATTCAACATGATCATAAGCTTTTTCATAGTCAAGCAAGAGCATCCCTATTTGCCCAGAACCTTGTCTCGGTCAAGAGACTACTAGTAGGTGATTAGATTTTATAGGATATATTTTCCTTTAACAGAGCTAGTCTGAGTGGGAGAGATGATGTTAGGAAGAACCTTAACCAATCTCATGGCCAAAATTTTAGCCAAAATATTGTAAGACACATTAAGAATGATTATGGGCTGCCAATTCTTGATGAGGGACTTATCCCCACCTTTAGGGATCAACTTAATAAGGCCAGCATTCTCCTCCCAAAGAACCACTTTTAAAATCCCATTTGTATACCTCCATAAGCTCATCACAAATCCAATTTATGTTCTTCTTGTATAATTCAACAACTAGCCCATCAGGATCAACAGCCTTCTCATTTTTCAGACTCAAAAATAGAGGACTTAATTTCCTCAATAGTAATAGGCTTATCCGAGAATTTAACCTCCTCACCTAACATTCTTTTAGGGATTAAGGTTGTAAGGAAACTTGGCAATAAATAATATAACCGTTTCCACATAACCCATAATAAATTTGAAATAAACACGGAATTAAAATCCACATGCAAGAGAATAGACAACATACCCACAAAATTGTGACACAAGATATACCCTGGGAAACCCTCATTGAGGGAAAAACCCAGCCTCCAAAAGCATCCATCATCATGTATTATTTAGCAAAAAATATCATTGTCATACAACCATGGAAGCCTTCATGGCCATAGCCACAACCGAGCAAACTATGTGAACAAGCATGAATCCACACATCCCATGTCATGCTTTCAACCTTCACAAATGCTCCCTTGGCTAACCTGTCAAGCCTTGTCCCGCTCAACTCTTGCCTTTTGTCTTCTCCTTGTCACTGTCTCACTCTCTCTACAACAACTACCCTTGTGGCTGCTTATATAGTAGCAAGTCCCACAAAACCACCAAGTGGTATTACATAAACCATGAGCTAAAACCATGTGCTACCTAACCCACTGACCCCACATTTAATATTGGGCATTTAATTCTTTTCCCCAATATTAAATAATTACATAAAATATTTTTACAATGTTACAATACAACTCATCAAGAATATTTCATGGGAATCTTTACATGTTGCACGTCCATTTAGGCACAACATTACATAATAAAATAAAATAATTAAATAACAATATTATGCAATGTGTGCAACACCCATTATCTCAACAATCTCCCACTTGTTGTATACATTGCATAGGGTCAATCCGTAGCCACATAAATGAACAAGGGAACAACCCCTCCCAGCACATCCACCATCATGGATCAAAATACACCAAGTGCTCCATCCTGGTACCCGTAACAAAATCAAAGTATCCAGCATCTCGAACATGAATGATCTCACCTCCTATTATGCCACTCCCACTGGACATACATAGAAGCCATCCAAAGAGAAAACCACCCAACCTGTCACATTAGAAGATCATAAAATCCTGTACCAACTGAAATTCCAAGCACAAATAACCTGATCCAAAGGTAATCACATGTATCCGTAGTTGTCAAAATATCCATAGCTGAAATAGCACCCACAGCAAAGTGCCAAACCCATCCAACTATCCATACCTCAAAGGTATAACAAGTGAATCTCATATCACCGACATATCCAATCTGCAACTTGCAATCACAAGCCTTAGGAGTAATACCTGCCACATATATACCAAGAAGCTCCCACTGCAAAAGATAATGTCAAATCTATAACCAATCCACTCAACACATCTCAAAGAAGTGAATCCATGTAGTATCAAGGACATCCACAATACATAATCCTATATCCTGCAAGAATAACTCTCATAACAAGTCTCCAATAGTCTCCAAGTTCTCCACAACCAACACAAGAAAGAGATAAAGTAATAACCATGTCATCTCTTACATGACATACATGAGCACAAACCAGTGATCACAATCTCTAACCAATCTCAAATCCAATGTAGGCAAAACTAAACATTCAGGAAGATAACCAAGATCAGAGAAACCATGCAAATCATAACCTGTATCATGTCCTTCTACACACACCTCTAGATGTAAACTGTGCAAGTATGATCTCCTCCATAAAACCCCAACAAGAAGCCTCAACAACACCCAAACCATACCATATAACCAATCATGGATGTAAGCCTCTCACAAGAAGATCAAACTCAATAAACCCATTCCTAAACCAAGGAATAACCATTCCTAATCCAAGGAATATGCCCAACATAAAACCATCTCCCAAACGCAACCAGCATAACAACATATGCACATGGAGATAACAAATGCTTAACCATATCTCAAATGAACCCTCCAGAACTAACTCATGTACCATAGCTCAAGATCCATATCCATGAAAGACAAGCATAAATATAATGCAACTAAGAGAAACAATGGGCTATACCTCTCAAGTAGAAAACCGTCGAGTAGACCAAGAGTGGGGAATGAGAATGCTCATCAAGATACCCAAGTCTCCAACCAAGACTCTTCTAAGAACAATCTCCTCTCAAGTCCATATCAGGTGACTACCCCTCGGACTTCCTACTGAAACGATCAACCGTCCCAACAAATACTTCTCTAATCCAAGAGAAATCAGCATCACCACCGTCTCTAAGTATCCATGAGCACTTGTAACCAATCAATCCATGCCAACTCCAAATGCAATATAGCAATATCATGAAGTATCCAACTTATGATCAGTGTCCTCAATACCAAGAAACTAAACCAAGATCAATGTCAAAGTTCCAACCATGGCCTCAGGAACATAAACATGATAACATGATCTTACCATCTCAACTAAAGAGATAACATGCTCCATATGAACACGCCATAACATGTCACAACTCTAAACACGTATCAAGAGTATACCATGACATAATAATGAAACCATCCTCATACCAAGGATAACATGTCAAATAAAAGCATAAACCACACCTTTGCCAAGAACCCTGTGAGTCCTCAAGATGCAACCATCTCCATACACCATGAAGAAAACCATCTCCACATACTAGGAAGAACCATATCCACATACCATGAAGATAACCAAGAACTCCATGAGTCCTCAAGATCTAACCATCTTCACACATCATGAAGATAACAAGTGCACCATGCAAATGTCAAAGACGCTTCTGCAGCAACAAGATCTAAGACAAACCTCCAACATCTGCAAACACTCAATAAATATATCAATGCCAACAAAACTCCCACTCAACCGTGGTACCAAGTCACCTATGGCATCATAAAATCCATCCTCTCCAAACCAAGATGATATAAACCAAACCAGGAACTAATCCTGCACTATCACCCCCTCACTGTCACAAGCTCCCACTAAACCGTGTATCCAAGCTATCCATGACATAATGATGAAAAAAATCCATCCTCTAACTATGAGAATCAACTAAGGCATCAAACCATCAAAGAACTCAAAGTGCACATCATGAGCTCCTCAATAGAAACCAAATAACTATGATCCTCAGCCAAGAAGATATACCACCATAATTGAAAGGATGTACCTGTATAACCAATCATGTCATGCCAAAATCCATGACACCATGATCACATCCATGAATCGAGCATCTGGCTCTCAAAGTATGTCCAACCTGTCAGCATAGTCAACCACAATCCTCTGCCATGACTGTACCTGGTAACAAAATCTCATCCCTTATACATGAAGATAATAGTAGATCATGTGACTTAGGGCATAGACAACCCAAATCTAAGTCACCAATCTGAATATGCATCAATAATGAAAGATCAATGGGCAAAGACAACCCATAACCAAGCTATAAATGCAACCTGTAAGTATAGACCGCTTACAACACTGCACAACTTGTAGACCCAACAAGTCATCATGCATATCCAAACCAAACACTGATAACCATATCATCATGAGACCAATCTGAATATGAACTGAGTATACAATGACATCAAAACTTAAATCTCCAATGCCATAAACTCACAAGTTACCATAGTCAAAATATACCTATAAAATGTTTAGATAAATATATCAATAAATAAATCATGCCAAACCTACACCAAATCTGAACCAATGTGTAGAGCTCTCCAAGAGCTTTCCGTTGACTACTCGAAGTCCAAAATTCGACTCCATATGCCCAAGTTATGCCCTAATCCGTGCTCAAAATAAACAACATCTAACTTTAGGGCTCTGAAAACCTGACAAAATTTTAAAATCACAGAACCAAACCTACACCATCTTGTAGTGCTCTGAATTAGCTTTCCAACGCCTGTAAGAACTCTAAAATTTGATATTCTGAGAGAAAGTTATGGTTGTTTTACTAAGACAGTCTTTTTACCATTTTCAGTACGATTTTTCATTTTTAATTTTTTTTTCAGTGACGAAAATTCCGACGGGATTAAATTTGACAGCCATCATGGGCTAAAACTAAAAAACTCTTTCATTTCCTCTGAACATGGCCAAACTAGGGTATATTATATATCAAAATTTATGGAAATGTCGACCCGGATCCAATGGTGAGGTCTGTTTTTACCCAGGAGGTCATTTCTGCAAGCTACCCCCCCCCCCCCCCCCCCCCCCCCCCCCCCCCCAAAACCCTCATTTAAATGAAACATTCGAAAAAATATTTTTGTCCAACAATTTCCCATGCCCAAATATTTTAACATCCCATCATAACAGCAAATTCAAAACCCTCAGATCTGCAATAAATCATTTATATATCTTGCCCTTTCTTTTAATCCTCTCATGCATTCCCATGGATTCAATCTAGGGTTATAATAATAAAACCATAGCTCTGATACCACTTGTAAGGAAACTTGGCAATGAAGAATATAACCGTTTCCACATAACCCATAATAAATCTGAAATAAACACGGAATTAAAATCCACATGCAAGAGAATAGACAACATACCCACAAAATTGTGACACAAGATATACCCTGGGAAACCCTCATTGAGGGAAAACCCAGCCTCCAAAAGCATCCATCATCATGTATTATTTAGCAAAAAATACCATTTCCATACAACCATGGAAGCCTTCATGGCCATAGCCACAACCGAGCAAACTATGTGAACACGCATGAATCCACACATCCCATGCCATGCTTTCAACCTTCACAAATGCTCCCTTGACTAACCTGTCAAGCCTTGTCCCGCTCGACTCTTGCCTTTTGTCTTCTCCTTGTCACTGTCTCACTCTCTCTACAACAACTACCCTTGTGGCTACTTATATAGTAGCAAGTCCCACAAAACCACCAAGTGGTATTACATAAACCATGAGCTAAAACCATGTGCTACCTAACCCACTGACCCCACATTTAATATTGGGCATTTAATTCTTTTCCCCTATATTAAATAATTACATAAAATATTTTTACAATGTTACAATACAACTCATCAAGAATATTCCATGGGAATCTTTACATGTTGCACGTCCATTTAGGCACAACATTACATAATAAAATAAAATAATAAAATAACAATATTATGCAATGTGTGCAACACCCATTATCTCAACAAAGGTTTTAATGAGATTCCTTGCCTCTTCCATTTTATCCCCAACATCTTCAATGGTATATAGATTTTTATAGAACTTAGTGAAGGAGGACAAGATGTCTTTAAGAGATTCCAAGATCGTACCTCCTTCTTTAATGAATTTAATGTTGTATTTAGATTCTTTAGCTTTAAGAACTTCAAAGAAGAACCGAGTACCTTTGATTCCAAGTTCTAACCAATTAAGTCTTGCCCATACTTTAACAACTTGTTCTTTCTTGGTTTGAAGGCATCTCAATGCATGTCTCAAAGTAGTAAGCTCATCAAGAATCTGCAAATTTGTGGTATCATCTTGAAGCTTAGACTCAATTTTGAAAAGGAAGTTGGTAAGTGAAATTTCAATAGCTCTTACATCTTTTAACCTTTTCTTCCCTACAACCTTAAACATTTCTTCCAAGATTGGGTGTGCTAAACCCATCTAATAATGGGATAGGATGCCTTGCCACAAAATTATTAAACCATTGAATAATCTTGGTGGCAGCCAAGACATCCTCATCATAGAGGAGAGAGTTATTAAGGAAGAAACCTTCAGGTTTTCTTCTAGGGGTGCTTAGAAATTCAACTTTGGTAATACTTGCTTTCAAAAGGTGATGATCAGATAGGGTAAAGGGAACTACCTGCACCAGATTACCCTCCTTAGGCTATCTGAAGCAAAAAAAATCTTTATTGACATAAAACCTATCAAGTTTAGAGTAGATTATTTTCTCTCCTTTCTGGAAGTTGGACCAAGTGTACCAGATCCCTTTTGAGTTGGTTTTGTTGCCCTCAAGAGGGTCAAACAAATTCAAATTTCCTATTAATCTATTCCAGTAAATTTGTTCATTCCCTTTCCACTCAAATTTATTACCTCCCTCTTTGTCCTTAACCCTTGTGATCATGTTAAAATCTCTAGCCACAATCCAATGGATACTAGGGAGCTCAATAAGCCATTTCCAAAGTTGAATCCTTTCATTGTGCTCATTAGGGGCATATACAGAACAAATACTAAATTCCATCTTGTTCTTCTTGAGCACAACCCAAACCACTCTCTGGAAAGCATGGATAACTTTAAGAAACCTCTCCCAAAAAAAATGCCTAAAATGCTCGTGAATCCAACATTTTGTGGGTGGGAAATTTTTAATGTTGAAGGCGATTTTTTTGTTCCATGTACGAAAAAAATATTATATGTTGGCAAATTTTTTCTTGCCCTAACAAAAATAATTTTAAATGTGGTGAATTAAATATTTTTCTTGTTGATGGATAAATAAATGATGGCTATCTTTTTCCTTACCAAAAATGAGACTACAATGCTAGAGGTGAATTACTTGTTTTGTAGGAAAACAAATAATAATGGTTCTCGCTAATCTTTATGTTGGAATTATTTAGAATAACTAGGGGGCTGAATTAGTTATCCAAGGTCTAGATGTATAAATAAAACTTTTCATAGCTTAGTGAACCCATAAAGCATTCATACCCATGCATGCATCCATTAGGTAATTACTAAAACTTGTATGTTACTGTTAAATCAATTTGTAGAAATGTAAAACATGAAACACAACACATTCATCAGCATACTTGACAAAAGGATTTACATGGAAACCCAATTTGGGAAAAACCACCAATAACATGCTACTCCTTTTCACTCTTCTGAAGTGATGCCCTGTGAAAGGCCAACCCTATTAAAGGTTACAATACACACTGTTAAATGTGACCCAGTTAAGGGATTTCAATCACCCTGTTAAAAGTGAGCCTTGTTAGAGGACTTTAGGCCATTCACTTGGAATGCCACTCAGTTAAAGAATTTTCAAATGACTATTAGGTCAACCTTAATCCAAAGGATTTACCCTAGATTGATAAGATTGTTAGAGAGTAATAGTAGAGCTTTGATCTGATACAACTTACAAATTCTCTTGCAGATTACAGATCTCTATTCAATCCTCCATTCTATTTGGCCTTCATACTTTGCAGCTCTGATAACCTATTCACCCTTCAAGCATTCATCTCCTTAAGCCTTCTTGCTTAACATGCCACTGCAGACTATTCTCTTGGGTCACTTGATGAAGCAAAACCCTTAATTCCTTCTCCTCCTTAGGTTCTCAGACATGACAACAACCACTTTTGCTTCATGACTAGATATTCCTATAAATAGGAAATTAGGATATTTTCCTACTCATTTTCCATTGTCAAAATTAAGGTTTTGGATGGATTAGGTAGGATACAATGTATCTACCCCATATCTTGTCTTTTCTAGAAACTTCTCCTAGAATCCATTTGAATTCACCTAAAAATGGTTTACCTCAAATTCTATGCCACCAGCTCATCAACCTTATCTTCCTTCTAGTTCACAAGTTTCAAACAAACTTCTTAGCTTAGATTCAACAAATCTTCAATTTTTAACATAATGCAGTAGCTCAACATTATCAATCTTCTGATGCTCGACATCAACTATAAAATCACTCAGCATCAACTATTTTGCTTGGCATCCACTAGAGTTTTCTTTTACTCGACTCCAACTAACCTTCTGCTCAGCTTGCACTAACTTTGCTTTGCACCTATTGTCCACTCGGTCAAGCTTGGCAAACAAACTTTGTTTAACTTGTTCTTCTAAACTTTCTAAGTGTAGCTAGCATTTTGTAACCTTAAGTAGATCATCAATACATCATGTTATGATTGTCTTAACTGATCCTTGTACTTCATTACATAATCATAACTCAACCTTTCCTCTAGGTGTTATTGTTACCTCTTATTGATCAACTCCTCTTCATCAATCAACTAAGTGATAGTACTTGAATCTTATAAGTACTTGTCTTACCAGTAGATGGCAGGTTTGACATCAATGACAAAACAATGATTGAAACACATAGTCTTCTTCAAAAATTCTCCCTCTTAACAATTTCTCTTATCAATGATCTTTTCAATCAAATTTCAACAATATCCCTCTTTGGCATTGATGGCAAACCAAACTGATCAACCAAGTCAATCAAATGATGAACATCTTGTTCAACCAAAAACCATTTTGACTAAGTTAAAATAGTAAGACAATACCAAAAAGAAAACTTGTATTGAAATTTCTCCCTCTATCAACAACTTCCATCTTTTGATTAGGTTACAAAACTCTTTCTTATAGCTCCCTCTGAGTTCCTTCTTGTATCTCCCTCTAATATCAGTCTTGTTCAACTTCTTTAACAACAATCTCTTGCATTAATAAGGAATATCTCCCTTTATGATTATGCTTTCTTTCTTTGATGTACTTTCTCTCTCTCTGATCAAAAAATCTCTCTTTCTGATAATGATTAGTTTAATGTGCTTTCTCCCTCTTTGTGTTTTTAGCTCTTGATCAGTAAATCTCTCCCTCTTTGATAGCAATGCCAAAGACATATACCAAAAAAATTTCATCTTAAAATATGCAGATATAAGCTTTTGTAGTATCTTTAGTTTTTCCCTCTATCACTATGCTTGTGACTGATTTGAAATTTTAGCTCTATGATTACTTTAGGCAACTCCTAAAGTAAGATCCTCTACATCAATGTGTATTATATGAACATCAGCTTGTTTGATGCAGGGCACCTCATTTGTTTCTTAAATAGCCTTTGATAGGGGTATTACCCCTAGTTTGCCTCTTAGATACTCATGAGCATCTCTAGGTAATGGTTTTGTGAAGATATCAACAATTTATTCCTTTGAGTTAACATATTCCATCTTCGTTTCTTTATCTTGAACTAACTCTCTCATATAATGATACTTGATTGCAATGTGCTTTGTCTTTGTGTGCATCATTGGATTCTTTGATATATTGATAGCACTTGTATTATCACAATAAAGTATCACTAGTTCTGTGATTTCTTCCTTCATTCCTTTGAGTAGCTTTTTGATCCATACAATGTTTGTGTAGTTTACAACAACAACATCATATTCTGCTTTAGCAGTAGATTGTGAAGTACAACTTTGCTTCTTGCTAGTCTAGGTAACTAGTCTCTTGCCTAAGAAAAATGCTCCTCCACTGGTGTTCTTTTTGTCATCAATGTTTCCAGCTCAATCAACATTAATGTAGGCTCTCAATTCAAACTTTTCATTCTTCTTGTAGTATAGACCAAACTCTTTTGTTCCTTTCAGATATCTCATTATTCTCTTCAGAGCCATTAAGTGATTCTCACTGGGATTAGCAAAGAATCTTGCAACTATCCCTACTAATGATGCAATATCAGGTATGCTATGTACTACATATTGCAATTTTCCAATCATAGACTTGTATAATGTTTGATTCACCTTAGCAGAATCATCATTCTTTGACAACTTGTGTCCTATCACCATAGGTGTACTTACAGGTTTGAAATCTTTTAGTCCAAAAGTCTTTAATATCTCTTTGACATGCTTTGACTAAGTGATGTATATACCATACTTCATCTGGTATATTTGTAATCCCACAAAAAAATTGATTTCTCCAAACATAGACATTTCAAATTCTTGCTTCATCTAATTTTAAAAATCCTTACGTAAAGCATCTTGACCTCCAAATATGATATCATCAATAAATATTTTAGATAGTAAAATACCTGTGCCTTTTTCTATCTTTATGTATAGATTGATGTTATCATCAGTCCTTTCAAATCCAATCTTCACAAGATAAGTATGAAGTCTCTCATACCATGCTCATGCTTGTTTCAAACCATATAGAGCTTTGTGCAGTCTACATACCATGTTCTTATTGTTATCATCAATAAATCCTTTTGCCTATTCTATGTAAACCTCCTCTTTTAGTATGCTATTCAGAAATGTAGATTTAACATCCATCTGATAAACTTTGAAACCTTTGTATGTAGCATAAGCAAAGGTAGAGTGTTTACTCCTTCCATTCTTACAATAGGAGCAAATGTCTCCCCATAGTCAATTCCTTCTTCTTGTGCATATCCTTTGCAAACTAATCTTGTTTTGTTTCTTGTGACTTCACCATTTTCATCTAGCATATTTCTGAATACCCACTTGGTGCCAATCACATTCTGGTCCTTTGGTCTAGGAACCAAACTCCATGTTTTATTCTTTTCTGTCTATTCAATCTCTTCTTCCATGGCTTTGTACTAGTCCACATCTTCTAATGCATCTTTTACTATTTTAGGTTCCTTCATGCTTAGAAAACATGATTCACTTCTCAATCTATTTCTTGTCATTGGCCTAGCATTTTTATCTCCAATGATTTGATCAACAGGATTATGTCTTTTGACATATTTAGACAATCTTGGCTCAGCTCTTGTTTCTTCATTTTGTCTTTCAGCTTTAGAATCACTGTGTACATCTCTATCAGGTATCCCAGCATCTCTTTCATGCATACTAATCTCAACGTTAGAATGTGCATCTTCTTCATTTTGTAACTCGATATCTGAATGCAGCTCAAATCCTTAATGCAACTTGGCATTTACAGGATGTGACTTGACAGTTACTGATACTTGCTATTGATTTGTAACTTTATTTGTAGCATCTCCTTCAGTAGGCATTCCTTCATAAAAGTATACAAATGATTTGTATTCTTTTGGTTCTTTCATAGGTTTAGCCTTATGTACTTCTGTAAATTCATCAAAATTCACATTTGCACTTTTCACAATTTTGTTAGTGTTAGTATTTAAACACTTATAAGCTTTACTCCTTGTGGAGTAGCCAAGGAATATACCTTCTTCACTTTTTGCATCAAGCTTTCCATTCCTAACATCTTTTAGCATGTAACACTTACTTCCAAATACCTTAAAGTATTTCACATTGGGTGAGTGTCCATACCATAGTTCAAAAGGTGTTGAATGAATACCTTTCTTGATTTGCACATAGTTCAAGGTATATACAACAATACTTACAACTTTTCTCTAATAATTTAGAACAACATTCTTCTCCATCATGAGTGTTCTGGCACAATCCATTATAGACCTATTTCTCCTTTCAACAATCTCATTTTGTGGAGGGGTCCTAGGGGTAGATGTCTATCTTTTGATTCCTCTGTCATTACAGAACATCTTAAACTCATTTGATGTGAATTCTCCTCCTCTATTTGATCTCAAGCATTTTAGACTTTTACTTGTTTCGTTCTCAACTCTTGACAAGTACAACTTAAACATTTGAAAAGTATTAGAATTCTATTTCAAAAACATAACTATCATCATCGTAGAATAATCATCAACAAATAACATTATGAACTTATTTCCTCTGTAGCTTTGCATTTTAATTGGTCCACACAAGTTAGTATGAACAATCTCTAGTATTTCTTTAGAGGTATAAGCTTTACTCTTAAAGCTTGACCTTGTCATTTTTCCTAGCTGACATTGTTTGTACACTATATTATCAGGTTTCTTTAACTTGGGCAAACCTCTAACTTTCTTCATGTTACTGATACTAACCAAGTTATCAAAGTCAACATGACATAATCTCTTGTTCCAAAGCCATACACCATCAAATTTTGCAACAAAACAAGTAATATCCTCTATATCAAGATAGAATAGATTACTTCTAGTTTGATCACCTTTTCTAATCAATTTCTCAATTGTTTCATATATCTTGATAGTTTTGTTTCCAAATTCAACTTTGCATCCTAAATTATTCAATTGTGACACACTCAACAAGTTATAATTTATTCCTTCAACATAGTAAGCATTGTCACATGAAATATTGTCTATGAGTTTGATAGAACCTTTTCCTTTTATCAAACATGGTGCATCATTACCAAATCTTACACTATTTCCATCATGACAAGTTAAGGTAATGACCTCACTTCTGTCTCCAATCATGTGATGTGAGCATCCACTATCAATGATCCATCTATCATTTTTTTTCACACAAGTCACAAGTGCAGTTGCCTCATCTTCATCAAATTCATCCTTCATTGTAACATACAACACTTCATCATCATGTTATCAGAATCATCCCTAATTTCTTCTTCAGTAATGTAGCATGACTTCTTGCCTTTATCTTTTTAATCTCTGCTATCATCTTCTCTTCTATTTTTATGCTTGTTGCCATCTTTGTAGTTCTTCTTTTGTGTACATCTTGTAGCAATATGACCAACCTCATTGCAATTGAAACAAATGATGGGTAACTTACCTTTGAACTTGCCTTTACCTCTGTAAAATCTTCTTGCCAGTAGTGCTTCCAATTGTTTAACATCTTTCTCATATGTATCACTATTACTGGATACATATTTTATCTTTCTTTTCTTCCTCTTTTGTTTCACCTCATCAGAGTCCTTTAATAACAACTTGGCTTTGAATGAAAATTCAAGGCTCTCAAGTTTGTAATTATAAAGTTAGATAGCTCAAAAGTAGTGAGTCTACCTACCAAACCCTCAAGGGTTAGACCATTCCTTGTAATACATCTCAACTCTTGAATTGCAAAAACTCTAATAGCATAAACAAGCAGTAATGTTCTCAAGACTTTACTTAACACAATATCATCATCTATGTGACCAATAGCGCCTCTTATTACACTAACAACTTCTTTTATCCTAGCAACATACTGAACAATATTTTCACCTTCTTCCATTCTCATATCATGAAACTTACCTCTAAGACTCTCAGATTTGGCTCTTTAAACATTTTTGTCTCCTCCATAGATGGTGTGTAAGGCATCCCACATTTTCTTTGTAGTGTCCTAGCCTTTGATATCATCAAATTCGACATAGCTTAGGGATGAGGCAATCTCCAACATCACCTAATTATGTTATTTCTTCTTCTTCATATATTAAGTAGTTAGGACTCCAACTGGATCAACATGTTCCACTGTAATGGTAGATTGTGCATGATCTCCAAGTCCTCCAAGGTGTAACTTCATCAAACTTTTCCATGCAAGAAAGTTATCTCTATTGAGCTTGTGTACTTCTCTTTTAGACATCTCAATTTATGTGCTTCTAGTACCTTAAAACTAGTCCTCTTAAGCAGATGGCTCTGATACCAATTGTTGGAATTCTTTAGAATAACTAAGAGGGGGGGAGAGGAGGGGGTGAATTAGTTATCACAAGTCCAGATGTATAAATAAAACTTTTCACAGCTTAGTGAACCCATAAAACATGCATACCCATGCATGCATCCATTAGGTAATTACTAAAACTTGTATGTTACTGTCAAATCAACTTGTAGAAATGTAAAGCATAAAAAATAACTCATTCATCAACACACTTGATACAAGGATTTACGTAGAAACCCAATTTGGAAAAAATCACTAGTGACATGCTACTCCTTTTCACTCTTTTGAAGTGATGCCTTGTGAAAAGCCAATCCTATTAAAGGTTACAATACACATGTTTAAATGTGACCCGGTTAAGGGATTTCAATCACCTTGTTAAAAGTGAGCCTTGTTGGAGGACTTTAGGCCATTCACTTGGAATGCCACTTGGTTAAAGGATTTTCAAATGACTATTAGGTCGACCTTTATCCAAAGGATTTACCCTAGACTGATACAATTGTTAGAGAGTAACAGTAAAGCTTTGATCTGATACAACTTACAAATTCTCTTATAGATTATAGATCTCTATTGAGTCCTCTGTATTGCTTGGCCTTCATACTTTGTAGCTCTAATAGCTTGTTCACCCTTCAAGCATTCATCTCCTTAAGCCTTCTTGCTTAACATGTCATTCCAGACTCTTCTCTTGGGTCACTTGATGAAGCAAAACCCCCAATTCCTTCTCCTCCTTAGGTTCTTGTAAATGAAAACAACCCCTTTTGTTTCATGACTAGAAATTCCTATAAATAGGAAATTAGGATATTTTCCCTACTCATTTTTCATCGTCAAAATTAGGGTTTTGGATGGATTAGGTAGGATATAATGTATCCACCCCATATCTTGTCTTTTCTAGAAACTTCTCCTAAAATCCATTTAAATTCACTTTAAAATGATTTACCTCAAATTTTGTGCCACCAGCTCATCAACCTTATCTTCCTTCTGGTTCACAAGTTTCAAGAAACCAAACTTGTTGGCTTAGATTCGACAAATCTTCATTTTTTAACATAATGCATTAGCTCGACATTATCAATCTTCTAATGCTCAACACATATTATGTTTCTCAACATCAACTATAAAATCACTCAGCATCAACTAAAGTTTACTAATGCTCGACATCAATTAAACTTTACTTGCCATCAACTATTTTGCTTGTCATCCACTAGAGTTTACTTTCACTCAGCTCCAACTGACCTTCTGCTCAGCTTGCACTGACTTTTCTTGGCACCTACTGTCCACTCAATCAAGCTTGGTAGACAAACTTTGTTTAACTTGTTCTTCTAAACTTTCTAAGTGTAGCCAACATTTTTAACCTTAATTAGATCATCAATACATTATGTCATCACTGTCTTAACTGATCCTTGTACTTCATTACATAATCATAACTCAACCTTTCCTCTAGGTACTATTGTTACCTCTTATTGATTAAATCCTCTTCATTAATCAACTAAGTGATAGTACTTGAATCTTATAAGCAGTTGTCTTACCAACAAATATTAGGTTTGACATTAGTGACAAAACAACGATTGAAACACATAGTTTTCTTCAACAATTCTCCCTCTTAACAATCTCTCTTATCAATGATCTTTTCAATCAGATTTCAACACTTTAGTGGTAAATTGAAAAATTATTTAATCTAAAAGCAAATTTGCAAGTGTCTTGGCTAGTGATCATTAGTAACCAACTTTACTAACTAGTGTACTTTCTATTATTAATAACGTCAGTGTCACCATTAGCTAGTGACCAACTATACTGACTATAGTATTCAATATTTTCTATTATTAATAATGTCAGTGTCAATGTCACCATTAGTAATTACCAACTTGGCTACTGTCACTTTCATAAATTTGTATTCTTAACATTTTATTTTTATTGGTCATTGATTTGTTAGAGATGAACAATAGAAGATGCATTTTGGGGCCAATTGCTTGAAAAGATGTGGAGCCACATGAAATTCTCCAAAATGGAGGCACATGGCAAGTTTTGCATGGAAACTATTAACTAGAATGTAGTGAACATCACATCAAGATTAAAATCATAAATGTGGTACTAATAGTTAGAATTATTACATTCCATTATAGCCACCTTGGCAAGCACTCTGACTATTTGACATTAATGCAAGTACATTGTTGGAAATATTCAAAATAAGGTAGGTTACTGAGAGGGGAGGGGTGAATCAGTAACTTATAAAACTTTTATCTTATTCAGCATTTTAACCATTCATCATTCATTCATCTAAACTACTACATAATTGAAGGAACAAACATTCATTGCACATGTACATAGAGATTTGGTGACCCAGAAACCTTCCAAATAGAAAGTAAAATTGGGGTGGGGATGATACCCACAAAACTTCAATACTGCAGTATAAAGTTGGCCTGTTAAGGCTTACAATGATCACTTCTAGTAATCTGCCCTATTAGGAGCAAGTAGGACTGCTAGATCCACCTTGTTAGAGGATTTACAAACATAAAATGAAGTATGCACTCTATTAGGAGATTTACAAAAAGACTGTTAGGTCCACCCGATTAAAGGATTTATGAATTGATTCACCTATTAGGATGAAGCAGTGTATCTGCTTACAACTATTTGCTGATAAGATCCTTTTTGCATTGATCACCTGATGTGATAGATATAACTTTTCTGCTCCTATGTTGACCTTGTTGTATTCCCTTTTATTCTGCTACTGATTTGCTTTCACTTTTTTTTGAAAAAAATATATCAATACCTTCTTCATATGTGAACATTACTCTCATTTATATACACCATACCATACTACAAATGATATCATACATTACATATATACATTTCCAATATTTACAACTACAAGGTCGGCTAAAACATAAGTGAACAAAACATTACTGAGTCGGCCATATAGTAGAAAACTCAGGTTCCTTAAGCTGACTTGATGACCTTCTGATACTTGGCATGCACTACATTACTCGACATCGTCATGCACTCAGTAGAAGTAGAGGCTCGGTTCATACTAGCCACACAACACTGTTTGGAACTCGGTAACCATTGGTGACTCGGTAGATATAGTGTCACTCGGTAGAAGCTAATTTCTTCATTTACCTTGCTGTGCTCGGTGAACATTGAGTCCTTTATTTACCTTCCTGTGCTCGGTGAACACTGAGTTCTTTATTTACCTTCCTATGCTCGGTGAACACTGAGTTTTTTATTTACCTTCCTGTGCTCGGTGGACACTGAGTCCTTTATTTACCTTCCTTTTCTCGGTGAACACTGAGTTCTTTATTTACCTTCTTGTGCTTGGTGAACACTGAGTTCTTTATTTACCTTCCTGTGCTCGGTGAACACTGCTAAACTGCCCATTCACTCAATATCCTTTGGAATGCTTGGTGAGAACTGTTTACCTGTTGAACTTATAAGGTAACCACTGGATGCTTGGTATACACTGTAGACTAAGTGATGAGCTTGGTAAGCATTCAGAACCGAATAAGTCTTTGCACTAATGACAAATATATCATAATTCCAACAATCTCCCCCTTTGGCATTAGTGAAAAAAACACTTATGAGCCAAAAACTTATGTGCAAAATTTGACGTACTGATTTACATATATCTCCCCCATACAATATGCACATAGTATTTACAAGTATCTCTATCTTTACACAAGACTTCCTTTACTTACATATATCCCTTTTCTCTTCTTTGGTACTCTATCTCCCCCTTTTTGACAATAATGCCAAAGTAATCAATATGTATTTACACAAAAACACCAAAATGAGAGATAAACTCAAAATGTACCTTGAGAATAAGAGCCAAAGTCTTATCCCAATTTTCTTGCAAAATTTTGCAGGTGGAGAGTGCTATCTAAACTTTAGCTGAAAGTTCAATCAGATGATCTGCAACTAAAAAAATGTTGTCATGGATCAATGTTTTGGAGTAGGCAATGTGTTTCTGCATTGTATCCATGATAGGAAGAATCATATTCTGAATGTCAATCAATGTAGATTTGATCCTTGCTTCCTCTCTCAACAATTCTGCCTATTTTTCTAACAAAAATCTGATTCTAAGATGATGGGATGAACTTGAATTGGGGTCAAGTTGCAGCATTTGGGCACTGACCTTCATATCCTCATCAATTTTATTCAATTTTTCTTTGATTTCCTTGGTGTACTCAGTAACATCACAAAGTTTGGCAAAAAGTGAAGTTACATTATTAAAAGAATTTTCAAGATTGACCAAAATTGTGGACAATTCTACCTATTTTATTGCAATGTGCTCAAGCACCTTATTATCAAATTTTCTTTCAGCCTTTTGAATCAATTTTTCTTGGCCAGAGGTGTCCTCATTGAATTTATTTACAACCTCTTCTAACTGAATCAAAATATGTTGAGTAGAATCTACTTCAACACCTATAGCTTCTGTAATTATATTCTTGGCATTCTCAATTATTATGTACTCCTTATCCCTTTCAGACCTTAACTGCTTCTGCATAGCCTTCATCTCTACTAGTTGACTAGCATACCTCATTTCTTCTATGGTAGCATTTTCGTAGTCAATTTTTGGAATCACTATCTCTATGTCTAAGTCAATATCCTCAGGAATTTCTTTTCCAGTGAGTAGAAGTCTTAATGGTTGCTTTTTTTTGGCTTCTGTGATGATTGGTTTGACCTTGGGAGTGGACACAATAGTGAAGATGGAAGGACTGGCAGTGAAAATTGGGATACTTGAGGATTGAGTGCCAATAGGAGTATTTACCGGATCAAAAACTGGAACACTTCCCAAAAATGATGGTACACTCAGTAATGCAGTATTTGATCTAATTGGATTCGAAGTAGATGCAGATAATGCAGACAAAATTGTAGAACAGGCTGGAATATTTATAATGGGAGGACTAACTGGTGCAAAAATTGGTGCTAATGTAGCTGACAAAATTGTGGAACTTACTGCTATACGGACTGAAGATGATGGGGCTAAGGAGGCTGGCTCAGCAGCTGAAGGAGAGGGCTAAAACTTGGTAGATGAAGTGGTAGACACTTCCTTTGATGATAACTGGAGCTGTGATGAGGTAGGTGTAGATGATAAATCTGATGTGGATGTTATCAAACCTGCTGAATCTAACTCCAACCTTGATGATGTGACAGTTTTAGGTGGAGAATGAGGAAGGGATGCAATGACTGCTGCTACAATTTTTACTGGATCATCTTCCTCCTTATCTTCCTCTTCAGCTTCTTCCTCCTTTTCTTCTCCCATTAATGCATGTAGCTCACCTGGTGAAAATGTGATAGATGGAGTGGCATCAATGTCCTCACTATCACTGTTGTCATCATCCTTGATTTCTACTGGGTCTTCATTGGGCTTATGCAGATGATAGATGTTTTTCCACATATTTGTAGCATCATTTACAACATGCTCAATGTCTTTGATCAAAATTAAACATGTGTGAAATATGATCATCATTTTGCCTTCATGGTTTTTCATTATAGTTTTTACTTCTGCTCCAGTGAGACTTGGTTAAAGATTCTTCAGGGATTGCTCATATATGTCTTTTACCGTTTGGGTTGCTGACTCCCATCTCGGTTACAATCTCTCCAGTAGTTCCTTTGAGATTTGGGAGGCAAGTTGGTCTGGGGAGTATTTCCATTTACCCATCTTTCTTAGTACCAATTCCTCTATCTGCATTTTCTCAGCATCTGTTCTAGTTTCAAATTTCAATGCTTTGAAATTTGTGATGCTAGCTCCTTCTTCCAATTGTTTGAGCCTTTCCTCAAATGTAGGTGCAGGCCTGACCTATATAGGTTCCTGCTTACCTTTTCTAGTCCTTCTGGTAAATAGTGCAGTAGGCTTCTTTTTAGGTTTGGTAATTATTACCTTACCTTTCTTCTTCGGAGGTTCTTCTTCAGTTTCTTGTTCTTCTTTTTCTTCTTCTCCTCCTTCTTCTTCATCATCTCCTTCATCCTCACCTTTTCCTTCTATTAGCATAAGAGGGCCAGATGCAGTTTTCAATTTTGCTATCTTCCTCTTACCTTTGCTTATGGCCCGTGGTAGCTTAATTTCAAGCTCAATTCTGGCCTTTGCTTCATCGTAGGTTCCAAAAATTTGTTGCCTTGGGTCTACTGGCTCATTTACCTGTGCTTCTATGATGTCTCTGGCTTCATCAATATTTACCTCATAGGGAAGAGGTTTTACCCATGCAACTCGAGGTCTGACTGCTTGGATGTACACCTTATCACAGTCAACCATGAAGCATACATCATCTTTGTAATCTTCAACTAACTTTGGTGGAATCTGAAACCTGTTATTCATTCTTTCCTTGAAATCTTCAAAATAGTTGTCCATGATGCTATCAAAATTTTCACCCATCTTTGCTACAAACTCATTTATTTGATACAAAATTGGAATGGCTTTTCTCCATATGATAGTTCCTTTAGATGGAAAGAATTTTTGAATGTAGAAAAATAAAAAAATCAACAAAGAACCGAATTTACAAGAGTTATTCTTGGAAGTCCTTATACTATCCATATTTTTATTCAATTGTTTCAGCAATACCTCAGATAGATCAAGTTCAAGGTTTTTCTTTACAACCTTGAGGGCTAAATCCACAGCTTCACAGGGTACACTATTCAATCTACTAGAACTATATAATTTATATACAATTACATGAATGCCAAATCTTAGTTAAACATCAGATATAGTGTTTACCTTTAAACCTCTACCATCCCATTTGGCTAGGCTTTGCCTTTGTAACTCCTCCCGACTTAGAGTTTTGGTGGTTTTGGCTTTGCTGAGCATAGGGAGACTCGTGATTTTGTGAATCATTTTCTTAGTGATTAGCCTTGGCTGCTCTAACCATAATCGTCCATTATGTACCTGACTCAAGATATACCTAATCCATTTGGTTTGGAATTTTCTAGGCATATGCGAGATATGAGTCAATCCTTTGGTTTCAAGATGTTTGAATTCAGGTTTCAAAGAGCCATCTACACTCATTTCACCTAGGTCACTGTCCATTTCTAGGTTTCTGATTTCTTGAATAGAACATTTGAAATGAATACGAATATCATTGATAAGAAGTACCTTAGGGGGTATTTGTGATTGAGCTCTAGTTGGGTCGAGTGATTCTGCAATGGTTGAAACAATCTTGAAATTGGGCGCTTTCCATTCTGTACCCTTTACTAACATCTCTGAACCTCTTTTCGTCTTGTTGTTGCTGGTGCTTGTGAATACCATAGCTGCTTGATAAATATAAGAAAATCTTGAACAAATTCTCCGCTTGAAATTCTCTTGGAATCGCTTGGGATTTGCTCTAGATTCACTGGAAATCTTTTAGCTTTGAGTATTCTTAAGTTGTGGTGAAAAATGAAATTGAATTTTGCCCTTTTGATGAAAATTTGTCATTAATGCTCAGTACGAAGGTAGATGAGATGACATAATGCTTGCCAGTATGTCATCACTGTACTCTGTAAAGCTTTGCAACTCGGTGATCAAACAAAATCTTTGATACTCTCGACCTAGCTCGGTATAGTCTTTAACCAACCTTGCTTGGTAAATGCAACACGGTGAATGATAAATTTCCTTTAGTCCTTGAACCTGAAACGTTTATTTGATCATTTGCACTCTTTCACTCTGGAACTGCTTGAGATATGGCTTGATGATGCAGTTCTTGATTCTTCTTACATCTAATAGGAAATGGTGGAGTCACCCATTTCTTGAGTGACATAACCATCATTTGAACTATCTTGCTCGGTAGATTTAGGAATCCATTGTTCTCTCATCTGCTTCTGAATGTTATCAGTTTTAGCTTTCTTTTCATCTTCAATTCTTTCAGTATTCATGCAATTCTTGGCTATATGACCAAGTTCTATACATGTATAACATCTTACTGTTGTGTCTCTTTTCCTCAAGTGATGCCTTGAACATGTAATGTCCAATTTTTTTTGGAGGAATTAATTATAAAGTTATCAATTAAAATATATATATTACAAGGTAACTGTATAAATTAAATAATAATAAAAAGCTTCTAGAGGTTGCTGGGAGAAGCGGAGAAAAAATTTAAAAAGGAGGCCGACCTATCAAGAAAAAAGAATAAATAAGCATTGAGGGCTCATTTCCTATCATTGAGATTTATTATTGATTTTTTCTTATGTGCATTGTGGAGCCTAGGGTTTCTGCAAATAGTCACAGTTGGCCATTGAGAATGAAAACTCTCAATTGGTATGCAATTCTGAGGGTGTGAGAGATCACTTGAATTATTGCAGCTGGGGGAAGGATATTTCAGTCCTTTCATTTGTGCTTAATTGCTGATTTGGAGTTTCTAGTGGAGTTGCACTTTCACCATATCATCTATAGCATTCAGTCTCCACCATTTGATCAATCCAGGTTCTTTATTTCAATCTGTAGTTGGAACAAGTTCTTAATTATATACAACCAGTTAGGGTTTCTTTGTAATGTGCTATGTCATAATGTTTTGGTGCTGAAATTTTCCATATCATTTGTAAAAACATTTGATTTTCACTGAATGAATACATTGGCACTATCATTTCTTTTATTTTAGCTATATATTTTAGTAGTGTGTTAAAATTAGGGTTTGTTTAGTGGCCTATTGGTACGGGTCATTACAAAATAGTCTTTCCCAACATGTCCATATTCTCCACAATAATGACATCTGCACCAAGTATTGTAGTCCATCCAAATATTGCTTTGACAAGTTTTTCAGCTAGATTGAATGATTTGGACCTGCATTGGAATGCCTTGTGACCATGTTTCTTGCATTTGTGACATTTGCCTTCAAATTTTGTTTTTTTTTTGCATTCATTAGCTTTGTGACCATGCTGATTGCAGTTGAAGCATTTGCCATTGAATTTTCCTTTTCCATTACTCCAACATTTGTTTGATGTCTGACCTATCTTGCCATAGTGATTGCAAGTTGGTCTTTGATTCCCTTGGGCACCTTGTTTGGAGGATTCACCTTCTTCCTTGTATCCAAGACCGGTTTTACCTTTTTGTCTATGAAGATTCTGCTCATGTTGTTGATTCAATTGGTTTATGTCTATTTGAGATTTCATCATTCTTTCATTGATTTTCCTTTTAGTGATCAAGTCATTTTCCAAACTTTCATTGATTTGTCTCTCAGATCTTAGATCACTTTGTAAGCTTGCATTGATTTGTCTTTCAGTGATTAAATCATTTCTCAAACTTTCATTCTTAGATCTTAGATTTAAAATTTCTTCATTTGCATTATATAGTTGACCTACAAGATTTTCATGCTGAAGGGATTGATTATTTCTTACCTCTAGGTCTTCATTTGCCTTGTTTCTCTGTTCCAAAACTTCACATAGCCTGATGGATTGGATTTCTTGTTCTCTTTTAAGCTTCCTTACTTCTTCTTGCAAAGAACCATTCTTAGCTAGGAGTTCCTTGACTGCTTCATTAGCTTCATTTGAACTACTTGATGGTAAAAAGTCTTCAATCTTTTCTTCAACATACTGATGATCATTCATTTGTTTTGCAAGTTCCTTCTTTTTAGAGATTGAGAAAGATGCCCCTTTGCTTCCTTGAGTTGAGCCATGGCCATTTTCAGATCTAGCTTTTTATTTTCAATAGATTTGTCAAGTATGAATATCTCCATTGTCCTTGATCTTTGCTCAAGCTATCAAACTTTATCCTGAGAACCACAAATCTCTGATACCAATTGTTGGAAATATTCAAGATAAGGTAGGTTACTAAGAGGGGAGGGGTGAATCAATAACTTATAAAACTTTTATCTTATTCAGCATTTTAACCATTCATCATTCATTCATCTAAACTATTGCATAATTGAATGAACAAACATTCATTGCACATGTATACAGAGATTTGGTGACCTAGAAACCTTCCAAATAGAAAGTAAAACTGGGGTGGGGATGATATCCACAAAACTTCAATACTGCAGTATAAAGTTCTCCTACTAAGGCTTACAATGATCACTTCTGGTAATCTACCCTATTAGGAGGAAGTAGGACTGCTAGATCCAACTTGTTAGAGGATTTACAAACATACAGTGAAGTATGCACTCTGTTAGGAGATTTACAAAAAGACTGTTAGGTCCACCCAGTTAAAGGATTTATGAACTGATTCACCTATTAGGATGAAGCAGTGGAATTTCTTACAACTGTTTGCTGATAAGATCCTTGTTGCATTGATCACCTGATGTGATAGATATAACTTTTTTGCTCCTATATTGACCTTGTTGTATTCCCTTTTATTCTGCTGCTGATTCGCTTTCACTTTTTTTTTAATAAATATATCAATACCTTCTTCATATGCGAACATTACTCTCATTTATACACACCATACCATACTACAAATGATATCATACATTACATATATACCATTCCAATATTTACAACTACAAGATTGGCTAAAACATAAGTGAACAAAACATTACTGAGTCGGCCAGATAGTAGAAAACTCGGGTTCCTTAAGCTAACTCGGTGACCTTATGATACTCAACATCCACTACATTACTTGGCATCATCATGCACTCGATAGAAGTAGAGACTCGGTTCATACTAGCCACACAACACTGCTTGGAACTCGGTAACCATTGGTGACTCGTTAGGTATAGTGTCATTCAGTAGAAGCTAACTTCTTCATTTACCTTGCTGTGCTCGGTGAAAACTGAGTCCTTTATTTACCTTCCTATGCTCGGTGAACATTGAGTCATTTATTTACCTTCCTTTGCTCGGTGAACACTGAGTCCTTTATTTACCTTCCTTTGCTCGGTGAACACTGAGTTTTTTATTTACCTTCTTGTGCTCGGTGAACACTGAGTCCTTTATTTACCTTCCTTTTCTCGGCGAACACTGAGTTCTTTATTTACCTTCTTGTGCTCGGTGAACACTGAGTTTTTTATTTACCTTTCTGTGCTTGGTGAACACTGAGTCCTTTATTTACCTTCCTTTGCTCAGTGAACACTGAGTTCTTTATTTACCTTCCTATGCTTGGTGAACACTGAGTTCTTTATTTACCTTCCTATGCTTGGTGAACACTGTTGAACTGCCCATTCACTCAGTATCCTCTGGAATGCTTGGTGAGAACTGTTTACCTGCTAAACTTATAAGGTAACCACTGAATGCTTGGTATACATTGTAGACTAAGTGATGAGCTCGGTAAGTATTCAAAATTGAATAAGTGTTTGCACTAATGACAAATATGTCATAATTCCAACATACGTTTCCCTCACTTGTAAATTAATATGAATACAAAAAAAAAAAGATATGAAAGATCACAAATGCTGAACAAATTAATGCAACTACCATTAAATAGTCTCTTCAATTCCTCTTTCATTATCATTTCTCAAGTTCTCAAATCTCAATTCTGTTTGCAAACTTTCTTAGTTTATAGAGTTTCTTAGAGTCTTAGGGTTATGATTATCATAGATACAACAATTCGATTGACATGCACCACAATGGGTTTGCAAAATCCATTTTTGGGCATGATACTTGAGGATGTCTTAGTCATGGTTTGCAAGGAAGATGCCGCATGTCATTTTATCCATCATGCTTTGTTCATGGTTCTTAGCCATGAATTTTTAAGAAATGAGAAGAGATACCGCGTGTCCACAAATATTACCTCCTGCTTCCTTGCATCTCTTCTCAACCTTGGAGGAAATCAAGTAAACATTTTGATGCTTCTGCATAAAATTTTTTAGGAAACTTTTTAAAAAGATAATATTAAAATTCTTGTATTTTTCGAGAAGTTACCAAGGTCGGGCATTGGCATCCCTTTTGCAGATGCAATAGACAAGTGTTAGGAGTAAGGCATAGGGAGCACTATACAGAAGCATCTCTTCCTATTGAACATGAATGAACACCAATTTATTTGCCATCAGAAGTGGGCACAACTTGGGAGGGATTTTTTGTGAAAGTGGTTGTTGTTGGATGATGTTAGTGACACCAAATTCACATGGCTACACAATTTCAATGACATTATCATCTCCAAGAGATTCCTCATGAAGGGGCTTGAAGACCTTTTTGATTGAAGGCTTTAAGCCCTCAGCCTGTTGATGCTCCCTATTCCCTATTCCCTATTCCCTATTCCCTATTTCTTATTTTTTATTTCCTTTTCCATTTTTCTTTGAGCGAAAAATAATTTTTAAGATTTTTTTTTTTGTTCAGATTGGGCCTTGCCCTTTAATGTAAATTACGAAATAGTAAAATCAGGTTGATTTAATTAGTTATTTTGAATATCTATGCTATGAATCAGTAATATGTACATTGTATAATCTCATATATAATCAATAAAAAAATAGTTTTTGGCTTCTCAAATCGTTGTTCCTGTTAGTCTACAACTCTCTTTTTGGCTTCTCAATGCACTGTTCAAATGTTAGTCTGTGATTGTTACAAAAAGTTAACCGTTACAAAGTTAGAAACAAAAGAAAGAGTTTCAACAATCCATTTATGGTTCATATTTGATTAATGATTTATAGTAAAAAGTGTTAGAGTAATATTTTGTTTCCTTACTACTTAAATCATTTTGATTTAATTAGTTAAGTTTTTACTCTTTTATTAATATGCAACCTAGCTTTCTTAGGCTTTAGGGTTTCGTTCACCTTTAGGGTTGAACTCTTGTAATTATTTTTTATCTCTTCCATTTCTAAGAATACATTAGCATATTTTTCAAAAGCAAAACCCTTGCCTCCTCTCGTCTTTTTCTTCTGTGATAGGGTTTTTGCATGCAAGTATTCGAAGGCTTTGTGGATTTGTTTTGATCAAATCCTACATGGTATCAGAGCCAAATCCGTTGCAGCTTGTTCATTATTTGGAGAAAAAGGAGAACGAGGGTTTGACAGAATAGATCTAGAGTTTTTTGGGTATTTTCTAAGATAATAGGGGGTTTACTAATTTTCAAAGCTTCTTGAGGCCAAATGGATGTCACAGATGGATTCAAAAGGTGTCAAAAACCCTGTTTCCATATAAAGTTTGTTTATTTTGGATAACATTGGTTTGAGAGGCAAAAGAAAATTCCCAAAAGGCTGTATGACCTCCTGCATGCACTCTGAGGTGATTTTTCCAAAAAAAAATTTAAAATGGCCTCAAGCCATTTTCTATCCTTCAAACCCATTTTTTCGTCTGTAGTTTATTTTTCCAGCATAGGCTTCCGATGGCATTTTTTCTTTCTGGCAATGCAACAATCGGTGACCCTTTTCTCGGCTCGAGTTTCTACTTTTTCGACGACCTTTTTCTTGGTGCCAGTGACTAAACTTTGCCCGAGCACCACCAATGAACCACTCTGCCCCAGTGCCACATCGATCGAGCTTTGCCTCCCCACCACCCTTGATCCTCTTTGCCACTGCTCCAGTGGTGGTTTGTAAAAAATAATTATTACTTTAAAAATATATATATTCTCTTATTTCGAGGGCCATGTCAGTTTTTTTTCAATAACTCGAGCATACGGGTGTATTTTTCCAATCCAAAAGAAGTATCAAAAAGTTAGTTCCAAGATAAAGATGATGGAGAAGGAATTTTTAGATTTTTTTTCATATTGATACCTATTTTGGCTCTTGAAGTCTGTTGATGGCTTCTAACTTCTATGGGCCATAGCTTCTTCGTTATAGCTCCGTTTTTTGTTCCAAAAAAAGTGCCAAAAAGCTCTTCTCAAGAACTTTCCATATTCTCAGTCTTTTCACCAGTATTTGGTACTAGGTATTTTTTATTCATATCTGAAGCTTTTTTTTCTCTTCTCTCCTTTACACAATTAATTTGTAAGTTGGGGTTTAGTTTATTACATTGTGGGGGGGTGCATTTTCCTTTCTGTATTTTACTTCAAAATCAACCCTTCTACTTTTGTCTTCTTCTCTCAATGGCAGACTCTTATGTCACCTGCCTTACACGTCACAACTACCATACTTGGAAATGATAGATGACTAGATTGCTTATGGAAAAGGGGTTATGGTCATGCCTTGATGCGGCTTAGTCAGTTCTACAGAGGCCCTATGAGGTTCTTCTATAGTGTAATAAGATGGATGAGGCAATGGGCCTCATTGCAATGAATATTTTAGATGGGTTATTGTTTCACCTGGATGGTTTGACTACACCCATAGCTATGTGGGACAAGTTTTCCACCTTGTTTGGCACAATGAATCAGTTCATGGTTCTATAGATAGATGCAGAGTTCACCTCCTTGGTTCTTGAATCATTCACCAACATTGAGGACTTCTTGATGAAATTCAAGTCTCTTCGATCTATTTTACAGGCTGCTAGAAAGACAAAGTTAGATGATGAGTGTATCTTTCTTATACTCTCAAAGCTTCGAGGTCCTTATTAGATTTTCACTTCTACCTTCTACTCCACTATGGATGCTCTAGGTGCACGACATGCTATACCCTCCTTTGAGACATTTTGTGATAGGTTAACTCGTGAGCAATCCAAGCTCACTTAGATGGATTCACTTATAGGTTCATAGTCACAATCATTGCTTGCCAAGTCACCTCCAGATACACAGAACCCGAAGCAAATATTAGATTCCTCTTCTCAGCACTCTAGTGGTTCATCGTCTTCTTCTAAGAAGGAGAAAAAGAAGACTGAGACTCCTAATTATTCCTATTTTTGGAAGGGACATCATGATGAGTCACATTGTTTTTAGAAGAGATTTAATGGCTATGAGAAATACATTGCAGATTTGCAAGCTCTTCTTCAGAAGAGCACTGTTTCATCTCCATCCTCTTCTACCTCATAGTGGTTTTCCTTTTAGTCTTCTTCCATCTCTTTGACATCTACATCGGATTTGTGATAGGGTCATGCATTATGGGCTTCCATTGCATCCCCTTCCCAGGTCCCTCAGATACTAGATTCAGGTGATTCTTACCATATGGCATCTTCGCAAGGGGTCTTCTCCACTATTCAGGCTTCTCCCATTCCTCATATTCTCATAGGGAATAACACTATCTTAACATTTTGAGAGAAAGGTTTAGTTGGCATTTAGGGTGGCACATTCAATGATGTATTGTATATTCCATCTTTGTCTGCAAACCTTCTCTCAATTTATTAGATTACACATAGTGGATTAGGGAAGACATTTGAGTTCATAACAGATTCAGACTTCATTTGGGATAGTACAACAAGAGGCCTTATTGATGTAGGGATGATAGATCATACCACCCATCTCTACACTTTTTTTGCACTTTGGTCCACCATCTCCATTGTTAGAACACAACTCCTCTTTCGAAAGAGCATCATGTGGTGTAGTTAGGACACTTGAACCTTTGTATTGTTCCTGAGATCATTGTTTTGACTACCACACCACATCTAGTTGAGGTTTTTTTTCTCTTCAAAAACATTCTAATTCCACTTTGTCGGACCCACCAGATCCATTTGTTGAGCCTCTAGGTGCACTTGTTGTAGATTCTATAGAGGACATTCATCTCCTCTTTCATGACAGTGTCAACACACCTACATTGGGGATTCCCTTTCAGGATCCTCATGTTTTCTCCTTTGAGCATCAATTAGGCCTTCCAGTCATTCAATGGTTTCCTTGTTCTATGCCCTTATTTCTTCTACATTGGAGTTCCATTGGTTCATTCATTTCTATAGGGGCTCCATCATTCAGGGGGGCTTTGGTGTCTCATCTCTCTCTCATGGGGGGGCTAGTTGTACTTATGGTTTTGAGAGAGTCTCTTGAGCCATTTTATTTTTGTTGTTTTTTCATCTATTTTTGGAGAGGAGATTTTCCCACTGGGTTTTCTCCTTTGTCTCCAGTTTATAGAGATTTCCTTGTACTGGGTATCTAATCAAGCCTGGTTGTCGGGACCCATTTCTTGCTTTCATAGTTGTGCTAGGTTAGCTTTTGGGGGGGTGTTAGAGTAATATTTTGTTTCCTTACTACTTAAATCATTTTTATTTAATTAGTTAAGTTATTACTCTTTAGTGCTTAAGCTTTCTCTTAGGTGCATTAATAATTAATTCTTTTATTAATTATTAATGTGCAACCTAGCTTTCTTAGGCTTTAGGGTTTCATTCACCTTTAAGGTTGAACTCTTGTAATTTTTTTTTATCTCTTTCATTTTTAAGAATACATTAGCATATTTTTCAAAGCAAAACCCTTGCCTCCTCTTGTCTTTTTCTTCTATGATAGGTTTTTTGCATGTAGGTATTCGAAGGCTTTGTGGATTTGTTTTGATCAAACCTCGCAAAAAGTTATTCAATTGAAAATCATCTGATGAAATTTTTTAATATGTATATGTATGTCCTTTAAATTTCAAAACCTACAAGTTAATAGTCATTAGTTATAATAGTTTTAACTATTAATAATTTATTTTAAAATATTAAATAAATAAAAAATAGTTTGTTAAAGTTAAAGTTATGATACATGTAACATCATGATTCTTGAATCCCGATCAATGATCATGCAATTTAAATTGTATAATATAAGATAGATAACATAAGTTTATTAATGTCCATGGAAGATCAATAAATAATATTGAAATTTGATTTGAACGTAAAAAGTTCAAACTATAGCTTATATATAAATGTTCATATGAAATATTGAATATTAATTTATTTATTCATTACTTCCTATTTTCAAATGTAAATTTATTGAAATATCATGATCATCATAATATTTTTAACTTTTTATCATATTTTGAATTAAATGAAAAATGCCACGGTTTATTTTAATTTAAATTAAGTTATCACTTATCATTATCAAGCTAAATCAATTTAACAAATATTGATTATAATCTAAATTAATTTTAATTAAATAAAAATGCTATGATTATTAAATCAAGTTATCATTATAAAGCAATTGCCAATTATTGATTGATGAATGATAATTGATTACAATTTACAAATAATAATTTTATATTTTCAAAAATTTGATGTTTCATTAATTTTACATGTTTAATTTTATTCTAATCCAAATTAGGGATTTTAGAAATTGTTAAGAAATTCAAATAATTTGTATGTTTTAACTAAATCATTTAGTTAAAATGTGTGCAACTGGTTACTGCACTTTGTGATTTAAGTTTTAATTTGCATTGTGCAACAATAAGATAAATTATAATTAAAATAATTAATATTAGTTATGCAAAAGGTTTAATGATTCACAAATTGATCTGGACCGTTCAATGAATGATAGATCAATGACCTCGACTCTATTTTGGGCCACATTTTAAAAGATTTAAGTTAAATTATATTTCTACCCAAAATCGGGATATGTGTACTCGAAGATTCTTTCTTATAGTTATGTCCAAGTCCCGATCGTTGATTAAAAGAAAGATCAATGGTTCCAGATGAATTTTGGGTAAATTTTGGGAATGTTATTGTTGTTATCAAGAAACATCTAGAATTGTGACACATGTCCATGAGAACATTCCACTACCCAAAATTGGGACACATGTAGTCTGAGATACTTTCTTATATTTATGTCCGACTCCTGGTCATTGATTAAGAGAAAGATCGATGACCCGAGATGAATTTTGGATCGATTTGGGGTATGTTTTCCCATGTGCCTAAATTCATCCAGAATCATGAAATGTGTTCGTCATTGCAATGCTTGATTAAGTGTCAGGTTTCAGTTAATAATAATTATATTTAGTCTTTTAAACTTTTTATTAGTTAATCCCGACTATTAAGTAAAAGACAGATCAACGACATGAGTTAAATTTTAGGTAAATTT
Organism: Cupressus sempervirens; assembly: GCA_028749045.1. NCBI lineage: Eukaryota > Viridiplantae > Streptophyta > Pinopsida > Cupressales > Cupressaceae > Cupressus > Cupressus sempervirens. The sequence continues at coordinate 761,058,445 of CM053789.1, read as the reverse complement.
TGGGAATGTTATTGTTGTTCTCAAGAAACATCCAAAATCATGACACATGTTTATGACAAGTGTCATGATTCTGGATGACTCTTGACAATAATGATAATATTACACAAATTGACCCAAAAATCATATCGATTATTAAGTTTGATTTTTATTATTTAATTTATTTAAAATGTACTTTCAAATTTTAAATTTATATTAATGTAATTAATTATTACTTTTTATTATTATAATTGTGTACATTATTAAGTCTTGATGTCATTTACATGTACATTGTACATAGTATTAGTAAAATACTTTAAACCATTAATTACTTAATACTTATGTTTAAACTTTTAACCTTTTATGTTTTTAGACTATGAAGTTCAGAGTTCTCATGAGTTCAATACTATAGAGTTTTTAAATTTCAACTTTTCAAAGACTCTAACTGAATTCCATTTTCTATTCTGAAGACTGAAAGTTTGAAACTTGAGTATCATAAGACAACACCAATTATCTAAGTAACTGCTAGCACCAATATTATCGAATCTTAGATATCGATTCTGGCTATTTAAAATTTTAAAAGAAAATTGCAGTGCAATTGCAACAATAGAAATCTTGATTCTTACTATGTTAGGTTGAAACTTTACAATTTTATAAAATAGGGCTTGAAGAATAATTTTGTGTAAAAAGTAATAACTAGTAGCAGGCATGGGCAAGACAAGGTCAAAAACTTCCAGTACAAGTGCAAGCATAAAGGAAAAGAAAGGCATTATAGAACTTAGGCAAGTGCTACAAACCCTAGGTTTCATTGATGAATGTCATGATATTTTTGATCCTTTTATCCATGGAGATTTGGGAATCATGGGAACTAGACATTCTTTGTTTAATAAGTGGAAAGATCCATAAAAGGGGAGAAATTATTTCAAATATAACAAAAATATTGGCACACATACAAATAAACTTTGGTTAGTGGATTAGCAAAACTTGTTGTACCAGAAGTATTCCCTTGCCTTGAAATCATAATGTTATGCGCTCAGAATTATGAGAGGCAATTGTAAACCAAAACACTTAGGAGGGAAATTTATCCATAATTGAGAGTGATTTTTTCACTCTGTTAGACCTAGGGCTAGGGTTTGAACCATAAAGCTTTAACAAGCACACCATCTTGGATAAACTAACATAAGCTTATGACAAACTAGATAGAAATTTTCAAAATTCATATATTAAGGGTTTAATAAACTTAGAGTCATCTACTAATCATACTAGTGTTACTGTTACACTAGACAGTGACCATAAGCCTCCTTATTAGTATGATATTTTTGTGCCATGGGTTTAGAATAATATTTCTTTGTTATCATTTTGTCTGGGATTGGACAGTAACAAGGAAGTGGGGGCCAATGTTCTTGAAATTATTTATAATATCTATTATCGAGGTCAATTAGTTAAGAAGGTAGAAATAAGATATAATTATGTTCAACACATTGTTGGATCTATGCAAGAATAATTACTAATTATTAAACAAAGTACAAGTATAGGAAAGATGAAGAGATTTAGGTTCAAAAGTTACTTGTGCTACCTTATTTTAGCAAAGCATCGCTCAATATTTGAGACAAAGAACAACAAGCTTGATATTGAGGTCTATAAGTCTGATGAGAAAACCCAGAAGAAATTAGAGACTCCAAATCCAGTATATGAGTGGACACACAAGATGAGGATGACTGCTTACAATAATAACTACAACCATTTTGTAGACTTCTTTTTGGCACCTATTTACCAAAAAATCATAGGCACTTTGATGCCTAGATTTCTTGTGTCTTGTAAAGATTGTATTCAACTAGGAAGTCAAATTCAATTGGTTGACTGATTCTTCATGGAAGACTACAATATGTTAAGGTTTTACAGTTCAACAATTAAACTGTGCAAACTTCCAATGTATGTTATATAAAGGGTTTTTACACTAGAATATGTATAGTAGATGGAGAGTGTAGATAAACTTTTAATTGGAAAACAAAAGAAAATGATATTTCCTTCTTGCCTTTCACAATTGGAGGGCTCACATTTGAGAGAAAGGCTTTCAAATTGGCAAATGAATTGGTAAATTTTTTTGGCTTTGATTTTGTCAATCACTGAAATTATGATCCACTAAACATAATAAAAACAAGACTTATTACCAATGAGAACTTCGTAAGAAAATATCAACATTAGGAGACATCATTGATAGAAAAGTTTTAAAAACATGGATTTGTGGGATGAGGTTAAGAAAGAGACAAAGAAACATGCAACAGAGAATAATATTTCAATGCAAGAACTGTCATCCCAAATTACAAAACTGTACATATCAAAGTGACACAAATCAAAGTCTCTGACATACTTAAATTTCTACAAGAAAGCATCTCAACCTTCTAAGCATTCTATGCTGAAAGCAATTAAAGAGGCATGCAAATCCGAATTATGGTGTCAAACCAAGATGACTAATTTTTGAAAAATGAGGAAAAATTTGGGTGAACCAAATACATAAGCAGATTTTGAGGAAATTGAGGAGGATGAACTTTTTAGCAATTATTGGAATAAAGAGCATCCAACTATAGTATATGAATTTGGCACTTGCAGTGACAGTGATAGTCAAAGAGAAAAGGACCTTGAGTCTAGTGGAGACATTTGTAATGCCTCGCTTGGAGATCTTTGGAACAAGGATACATATAAGCCAAGATAAATTTTTTAATAAAAAAAGTATGGATGTACACGACACTCAACATATGAGGATCAAAAATATCACAATAGAAGACTAAACGACATCCAAACACCAACGGATCTCCAAATGCTACTATCGAACAAAAATGACAACTATGCAAACCATGAAATGATTTCAAATCTAAAACATCCCAAATTCAAAATCTAATTCCAAGGGATTCAAGAACACCTTAGACGGTAGTTAAATCACCTCTCAAAAAATTTTGAACAAACTAAAAAATGCCCATTGTCCACCTAAATAGGTTTTTCAAACAACCCAGGCAAAATTTTAATATAGCATTGTACGATACTTTTCTAGTATCATATGATACTTCTTAAGAAGTCATGCGATACTTTCAGGGTCTAGGTTACACTTCTCCTGAAGCCGTGTGATAATTTACTAGTATTGTATGATAAAACTTTCTATGGGCATGCAATACTTCTAGTATCGCACAATAGAACCTCCTTGGGAGTGTCAAACTTTCTAGTATCACACAATATTTTCTAGTATCATATGATATTTCTGCTTTGGGCATGCGATACTTTAAAGTATTGCCCAATGTTGAGACATGGTCATCTAGGAAAAGCAAGAAACATTACAAGGACAAACAAGGGGGTAAAAAAAGAAGTCAAAACCTCCACACTAGGGAGTACTGGATCCATAGTCAAGGCATAGGTACTCAAACAATAACTACAAGATGGAAACTGCATCTACCCATCTAACATATTAGTGAAATGAAAGAACTAAAAGCAACATTGGAATGTATTGAAATAATAAGCTAAGTGCGCAGTTCCTCCCAACCATACTAGCATCATGAGACCTCGAAGGTCCTAGCCATCCCCTACACATAACATCCCAAACTACCGAACAAATCATCAGAGTTGTCTTATGAGGATGTCACTGCTAAAACATAGAACATCATAAGAATAAGGAAATCTAACATGCCAAAAGTAAAGCATAAGATAATCACGTAAATAAAACTCATCATTTAACATATGCTAAATATCATAATATAGGAATGCTTCAAATAAACTAATGTCATCTAACATGATATCCAAGCATTCCAATGAAAGCATAAATCACAAGATAACATACTCTGGAACGCGAAGTACCAAGTGACACAACAAGCAATGGTCACACTAGAAAAAAATACCATCTTTGTACATTAGTCCCCAATAGTGGTGAAGTTAGCTATGCCTCCCAACCACATAAAACCCATAGGTTCACTCCCAATGTGTTGATGGAGATAATGATCCAACCACACTCACATACAGCAAAACATCCATGGCTAACACTCACGACAAACAATAAGAGGACTACAACTAAGATCATGCGACAATGCAAGTACAACTTGTCCTGGTCAGACACTCAATGGGTAACTATGTAGGGACTTTCCTGGAGGGGAAATAAAATGGCATCAAGTAGCCCAAGCTAGTGGGGTGTTGATCTCTCTTCCCAATGGAAGGCTCATGCATTGTGTCCTCAAACTCAATCAAGTGCTAACACATTTTATTATCTTAAGTTTCATTACCACCCAATATTTTATTTAGTTATCACTTAGTTAAGCCTTCTACCTTTTGACCTCGACATGGTCAGCAAGGATGTGATAGAAGCCCCTACATGAAGCTACCCTACCCTACCCATACTCATATAATGATGAGCACCTGCAAGCATGCATATTCCCAACCCAGCCCTAAAGATATAACTCAACTGCATTACCACTGGGAGTTTGGGCCATGTAAGTCACCTGATAGATGCACACACATGTGCTCATGAGTGGGCACACCACCATCACGAATATCAAAACACATGGGCTAGATGAGAACAAAAGCAATAAAACATTCAACCAAATCAACTCAGGAGTATGGATGTGGCACACATCCTAGTGCAATAATGATCTGACTATCACCCTAAGGATGATCTAGGTCCACGATCAACATCATGCCAAGAAAACCCAAGAAAATTGGGTAGCACACAAATTGAGGTAAAAACTTCAAAAATAAAACCCATTTGGTCTTTGGGCACAAAAGCCATGAAAATCCAATAAAATTTGGGTTTGGACACCGTATGCAAAAATAGCCAGCATAACGGCTCGAAATCCCAAACCCCCATCCCCAAAAAAGGGAAAACGTTCATACCCAACCAACTAGGCAGAACCAATAAACAAAAATGGAGGAGAACACTAATTTCTAGCCTCCTAACAAACAACTATTAGAAATAGATGCTTAAATTGAGATGAAACAAGAAAATGGAAGAGCCCTACCTAATAGCCAAAAGGGATAAAACAACAAAAAATAGGTAAAATAAATAATCCATAGATACAACCAAAAATGATGGCAAAGCAAGGTCTCCCCAAGCTGGATCCAATGAGTCTATCCTCATGAAGATCCCACACTCATAGCTCTCACAATGAACAGAAAACCAATCCTTCAAAAAAGGATTTGAGGAAAATATTCTCAATTTCCAAATTGCAAAAGTGAGAAGTGAGGAATTAATTTCCTCTTTGAATACTAAATAACTAGTTAAACTAGTTGAACTCCAAATCCATCCATATAAAAATAGGCTATTCCTAGAAATAGGAATTCATCTATGGAAAAGCTTCTAGAAATTAAATTTGATAAAAACTAAAGCCCGAAAACCCAAAAACACATAAATTTCCTTAACAAATTTTGAGACAATGCAAACCACTAAATGCACAACACTTTCATTGGTTTTGTCACATAATGAAATGATTCCGAATTTAATCCAATCACGAAAAGGTTTAACTTAAATAATTAAATAAGGATATGTCGACCATATAGGGATGACATTAGTATTAATGAATAGTTGAATCACTATCTCCAGGTGCCACTACCAGGGATATAAATCCTACACACTAAAACACACAATCAAGTGCAATTGCATATAATAACATAGCCGAAGCAATCAATGCATTAAATACCTAAATAATCAATTTACATCATTCATGTTCGCATAAAGCATAATAAAACAAGAATGAAGTAAATTGCCATAGCAATAAATTCAACATAACATAATCAAAGATATGTCCAAATACTAGATAACCCCATATCATCATAAAACATATTATCTCAAAATGGCATCAACATGCAAATATGATCAATTAAACAACATAATTATAACATTTGACCATTAGGTCATCTTAGAATAGAAAGAATAACAAGATACATGTATCTCTCAGATCAAAATAAATCAAGGTATAGACTACAAACATGAGAGACACTACATCCTCCCCCACTAGGCATAAGCTTACTCCTAAAAACTCACAAAAAGATAGGGGTACAAATCTCTCAATCATGTATCGTCTTCCCAAGTAGCAGAGGTTTGATCACTTGGGTCCCACTGGATCCTTACCTGCTCTATGTCCTAACCTCTCAAGGTTAGCCTTCGATGCTGAAGAATACAAATGGGCTCCAAAGAAATCTGCCCATCCTCCACTTGTAAAGCATCCCAATCAAGAACATGGGTCACATTGGGAATATACTATCTCAAAATAGAAACATGAAAAACATCATGGATATGTGATATGCTAGGTGGCAATGCTAGTCAATAAGAAATAGGACCAATCCTTTGGAGGATCTTAAATGGTCCAAAAAAATGTGGCACCAACTTAGAGCCTTTCCCATAACAGATGGGGCTCTTCCTTGGATGTACTCTCGAAAACACCTTGTCAACAACAGAAAAGTAATGATCCAACCTATGGGCATTTGCATACTTCTTCTACCTATCCTAAGCAGTAACCAAATGCTCTCTAATATGAACTACCTACTGCTCCATATCCTAAAGTATCTCTAGACCTAAAAGTACTCAATCCTCTAATCGGTCCCAACTCAAGGGGGTATGACACAGTCTACCATACAAAGCCTAAAAAAGTGACATGACAAGAGAACTACGATACCCATTGTTGTATGCAAACTCAACAAGGTATAAATAATCCTCCCACTTCACCTATTGGTCCATCACATACATGCAAAGCATGTCTTCTAGAACCTGATTCACTCTCTCTGTCTGACCATCGATCTCTAGATGATAAGCCAAACTAAAATTGAGTTGTATGTCAAAAGCATGCTGGAGAGACATTAACAGTGCTAAAGTAAACATTGGATCTCTATCTGAAATAATTCAACAAGGGATGCCATGCAAACAAAAAATATCCTCCAAGAAAACATGCACTACAAAAGATGTGTTGGATGTCCTCATGGGTGAAAAATGTGCTACATTGGACAACTTGTCCATTGTCACCATAATACAATCATGTTGTCGTGATGATATAGGCAGCCCAATGATGAAATTAATAGATATCATATTCCACATCCACTCTGGAATGGTATGTGGTTACAAAAGACCCGTCAAATGTTGATGCTCTGTCTTAACTCTCTGGCACTCAAGACATCAAGCAACAAAATTAGCAACATCACACCTCATCCCTACCAAAAAGTACATCTACTTAAGATTAGCATGCATCTTCTTGACACCAAGATGTGCAAAATACAGTGTACAATGCACTTCCAACAAAACCAAGGTACATAGATCACCAGACATTGGTACATAGATATGCCTCAAGTTTTCATAGCAGTCCATCATACATGAGAAAATAATCAAAAAATCTCCCCTAAAGGGTACCTATAGACTCAATCTCCACCCTCACCTCCTTATACCATGTATCACTAGGCAAAGCCTCCAAGATATGTCCTTGCAAATCCACTCCCAGTGACAACACTAATATTCCATTTTGCCTCCTACTCAAGGAATTTGTGATGAAATTCTCCTTCCCTTTAATGTAGTGAACATCAAATTCATATTCACACAGGAACTCCATCTAGTGATGTTTTCATACATTCAAGTTTGGCTAAGTAAAGATATTCTGTAAGCTCCTATGATCACTGTGCAACTCAAACTTGTGTCCTAAAAGGAAATGCCTCCAATAAACAAGGGAATGTACCATGATTGTAGGTTCCAAATCATGAGTGGGATAGTTAATCTCATGGTCCTTGAGTTTCCTAGACTCATATGCAATCACTCAACTGTCCTGCATCAACACCACACACACACACCTTCCAATGAAGCATCAGTGCAAACCATGAAATCACCTACAAAATTAGGCACTACAAGGACTAATGCACTGGTCAAACACTCCTTATGAGCATTAAATGTCACCTCACACTAGTCTGACCAAACATACTTCTTCCCTTTCTATTGAAGAGAAGTGATGGGATGAGCCACTTTTGAGAAATCCCTCACAAAGTGATGGTAGTAACCCACCAATCCCATGAAACTATGAACTTTAGAAACATTAGTGGGTTCCAACCAATCCATGATAGCTCAAATTTTCTCTAGATCCATTGCAATACCAGCACCTATGATGATATGCCCCAATTACTTCACCTTAGATTGGAAGAATCCATATTTACCCAAGTTTCCATACAACTAATGAGCTCTCAAGCATTGCAATACCTGACATAAATGGACCTCATGTTCCTCTACAGTGTTTGAATAGATCAATATGTCATCCAAGAATGCAATGAAACATTGATCAAGGTATGTGCAAAATACTCCATTCATTAGGCTCATGAACACTGATGACGCATTATTTAACCCAAAGGGTACAACCATGAACTCATAATGCCCACATTGTGTATGAAAAGTTGTTCGCTGAATGTCGGCCTCCTGAATACGAAGCTAATGGTATCCCAACTTAAGATCAATCTTGGAGAACACTCATACTCCCTTCATCTAATCGAACAAGTCATCTATCCTTTACAAAGGGTTATTGATTCTTCACTGTCACCTTATTTAACTGTTGGTAGTCAATGCATAAACACAATTATCCATCTTTCTTCTTCATAAAGATGATTGGTGCACCCCACGGAGATACACTAGGAAAAATATGGCCCTTGGCCAATAATTCCTCTAACTAGAATCTAAGCTCACTCAACTCCTGAGTAGTCATGTGGTAATGAGCTCATCAAATTAGCTCTACTCTTGGTAGAAGATCAATTTGAATATCAACGTCACACTACAATAGCATGCTAGGTAGCTCATCAGGAAACACATTTGCATACTCATGAAGGAGTGGATGATCATAAAGTGTTACCATATGATTCTTAGCTTCCTCAAGATTACTAACAAATACTACAAACATCTGACATCCCTTCTACATACTCTACATCAGCTGATTAGCTGAGATCATTCGAAGTGAGACTAGTCTTTGAATCGCTACAAGTTCCACTTGCCCACCTATGTCATCAATACACTTCATTGACTTAAAGTGGCAATCTATATTTTCCTGATGGGTGGCTAACCAATCCATGCCCAACACAATGTCATACAATCCAAGAGGTAGGATACAAAGATCCACTGTGGTGGTGAATGTACCCAAGTTCAATCTAGAGCCTCTGACCAAGGAGTTTACAACCACTTTGGATCCTATGGCTAACTCAACCTTCCACCTATAAACTTGATGTACTGCCACTAGCCCACATCACTAACAAGAGATGGTGGAATAAAAGAATCTGAAGCACTTGAGTCAAATAACACTGAAGATGAAATATCATACAATGTACCTCTATCTTCGACTACCATACCTTGGTGCTCAGCTTGACAGTTATCAATTGCCACAAAAACTTGATAATTTCTACCAATATCTCCCACTATAGGCTCATATCTACTTGTACCTCTGCTAGGTCCTACTCTAGCTAGTTTAATAGGACACTTCCATACTTTATGACTAAGTTGGACACAAAAGAAACATTCACTTAGAAAGTTGAAACTTTTCTCATGACTACCCTGGTTAGTACTAGAATAGGGTACACTACCCTTGCTAGCATTTTACTAGGTTCTCTAAGAAGGATGATTCTCTTGAGGCTTCTAACCATGGCTCTAGTCATCTCCCTTCTTTCCTAAGACACTAAAAATCTGCCCACCCTTAGCCCATCGATGGTGACTCTATCACTTCTAGTGTGCTTGGCCCCCTGGTGTAGGAGCACCCTTTCAAGGATCCCACCATTTCATTTTTGGTGTGATGAAATTCTTTTAAGAATCATGTGAATACAATAAGATCATATAGCTAATGCTTGTGTGTCTAAGCTAGGATAGGTTTTAAAAGTTTCCTCTTTGATCTTTTTTGAGAATGGTATCTTGACCTTGGGTTGGTATCATTTGGAGTTCTTTGTCTTCTCATGTTGGTGAGAGGTTAAGTGAGGAGTCTTTATTTCATTTTGATAATATATGTGCTTTAGAAAAGCTTCCAAGTTGGACTATTAGCTTGGAAGACCTTAATGCTTAAATAATGCAATTTTATGTAATACCTTTCACCATAGGGAATAGTTGTTTTGAAGAGTTTGGAGGTCTTGATTGAATAAAGGTAATACTCCCAAGGATTTTTTGGGAAGGTCTAGCATGGTCTTAGAAGATGGAAACAAGTAATTCTACCCGAGAGGAAAAAATGCTTAAAAATTGCTAGCAACTTTTCAACTTCTTCCATTTTGTTGCTAAAAGACCTATTTTTGTAATGTGACTTTGAAAAATACCTAAAGCCTATCTTAATACCATGGGATAGCCTATTTAAGGTTGGAAGAACCTGAGCCAAGGGTTGGGAGTCATTATTTTGTACAAGATTGTACTGCTACAATAGATTGTGACTAATTTTTATACATTTTTATTGGATTTTGATGTTGTTTGGTAGAAAATCACGTTGTTACTGTCATTTTTTTTCATGTTGTAGTTTGTATCTTGTATATTCTCCATTATCCATGCATTATATTACATATGTAATCATGTTTTAGAAGGTTTTTGTAAATTTCTTTAAAAGTAACAGTTTGCTGTCCAGTTTTGAGTTCTCAACAATAAACAGGTTGTAGCTCTTGTTTCAGCAATAAATGTGTAACATATTGCAAGCAAGGGCCCATAAAATGTGTGCAAGAATTTGTTTGACAAAGCCCTATGCGAGCTAGGCAATGCTTGGCTAGGAGCAATCAACAAAGAAGTAGTTCTCAAGAGCAAGTATGAGGATTCAAGACTTTCCATTTGGAGGGATTCAAGAGGGATATAAGAAGGTTATTTCTTTAAGAGGAGAATTTTTTTTTAGTTGAATAAGGTGTTTGAAAGTTGAGGACAACAGGCAACTCTCAAAACCCCCCAAAACCCTCATTTTTTGCATTATTGTTGTACGGCTTTTTGGTGGCCTAAAACCTCAAAAATATTTGAGTATGAACTATGTGAAACAAATTTTCTTAAGGCTAGGTCTAATGAATACCTAAGGGTAATAAGTTATTAGCCTTATAAATCTAGGTGGAGGCCTAATTAGGGGCTCTTCTAGTAGCCTTTTTGTGAAGAAACCAAGAAATTGGGTATGAACCCATTGTTACCATCCATTCAAGCATACTAAAAATGTTCCAATAGCACCTTAAAACTCATCAAAACCTTGGTTGGACTAGGGATTCCTATGGAACCGTGATAGACTTACATATGCATTTTGGAAGAATTGCACTCCTAGGAGGATAAGTGAGTCCTGGAGCAAGATTTGATCATTTCACCTTGTGGGAATGTTAGGGAAGGTCAGGGGATGTTCTAAGTTGTAGGAAATCCTATAGACCAAGTTTGGTATTAGGAGAATAGCAAGATCCTAGCATGGATTAGTGGCATAGACTGGGTAGTCTACCCTAAAATTTCCCCATTAGATTGGTATTAGAGCCTGCAAAGGTGTGGGACAAAGCAAGGTGAATGCAGTCACCTAGTGAATCTAGTGATTCTAAAACAATGGTAACCAATGCTGAATTGGTTAAGAAGGTAGAAGAGCAAGAAGAAGACAATAGGTCTTTGAGAGAAATATTGACATGACTAGAATAGTTGTTAAGTGAGGTCCAAGACACTACAGATAAAGTCAAGGACAAGATGGAGTAGAAAGAAGAGAAGGAGGCTAAAGAAAAAGACATTGAGTTGGAAGAAGAAACTCTAACACTAGACCCTATTTTACCAGAAGAGCCTTTCTTTAAGGCAATCAAAGCAATAAATAATAAAGCCTTGGAAGGCATTTCTCTATTCAGTGGAAAGATGGATCTTGATCTCATAATGGAATGGATTGAAGGAATGGAGAACCATTTTGAATGTGATGGTGTCTCTAATGCTCACAAGGTTAAGGTGGAAAAGTCAAGGTTGAGAGGCACTACTCTCACCTGGTGGAAATTTGTGCAAACATAGAGGGAAAAAGAAGGAAAAGGTCCTATTACTTCCTGGAAAGGAATGGTGGCTAAAATCAAACAAGCTTACATTCCTCAAGACTATGAAATACAAATGCATAGGAGGAGATAGAATTTGAACCAAAAAGACATGGATGTGCATTCTTATACTAAAGAATTCCAAAATCTATGCTTGAGGTCTAAAGTGATGGAAGATGAAAGTATCAGGTTGGCAAGATATTTAAATGGACTCAAATGGTCTATTCAAGAAGAAATGAGCCTTGTCACTCCTAAAATAGTTCATTAGTGTTATCAAATGGTCCTAAAGGTGGAAGAGAAAGGAAAAATAAAGCAAGACCGTACTTCCAAGAACAAAGGAAGAGGTAGAGATTCTAGAGGTGGTCAAAGACCTAGTTCTAGTAGAGGTGGTGAATCAAGAAACCAAGGAGAAAGTAGACTCTTGGAACAAAGTTTTGAAATCAGCACAAGGGGATCTTTTGGTAGAGGAAGAGGATCTCAAGGAAATAGAGGAAGAGAGGCAAGAAGGAGTAGCTCCTACTTTGCCACTATGAAGTGTTACCAATGTGGACAACTTGGGTATCCTGCCTACAAGTGTCCTGATAAACCATCAACCCCTAGTAATAAGAAGAGAGTGGATTATGCTCAAGAAGATGGTTGCAACTCAAGCACTAATGAAATCAGAAAACTAGAATTAGAAATGGTGAGAACTTGATGATTAGAAAGGTACTCATAAGGCAGCCCAATTTGAGTGAACCTAAGTAGAGGAGGGCTCTTTTTAGAGTCAGGTGCAAGATTCAAGGAAAAGTTTGCAATGTTATAGTGGATTCAAGATCTATAGATAATATTATATCATAGGAGGCAAAAAAGAAGCTAAAACTTACAAAGGTTCCCCATGCAAATCCCTATAAGGTAACTTGGTTGAATCAAGACCAAAGTGTACTTGTTAATGAGCAGACATGGGTTGAGTTTTCTATTAGAACCTATAAAGACAAAGTGCTTTGTGATGTTTTACCCATGGATGCATGCCATCTTCTATTTGGAAGACTATGGCAATTTGACAGGAAGGTGATCTGTGATAGAGAAGAAAATGCCATTTCTTTCAAGAAAGATGGAAGGGCTTTCAAAATTCAGTCCTTAATAGAGAATGAAGGGGAAGCTTCAAATACACCTATTGTGTTACTTAGTAGTGGAAAAGAGTTCTTGTAGGCCTTACAGGATGAGGAGACCATAGGATGTACCGTTATGGTTAAGCCAAAGGAGGAAGACACCAAATTGCATCCCCTACCTCTTGAAGTGCATCAAATTCTTGATGATTTGAAGGATATTATTTTAGATGGTACACCAATAGTACTACCACCTAAGAGAGCAATCAACCATCAAATTGATTTTGTACCTAGTGATTCTTTGCCTAACAAAGAAACCTATAAGCTTACTCTAGATCATAATAAGGAAGTGGCAAGACAAGTACAAGAATTATTGGATCAAGGGTTGATTAAGAAGAGCATTAGTCCATGTGTTGTCCTAGTGGTCTTAGCAGCAAAGAAAGGAGGAAAATGGAGGCTTTGTAAAGATTCAAGGGCTATTAATTGGATCAATATTAGGTATAGATTCCCTATTCCAAGAATAGAAGACTTGATGGATTGTTTAGGGGGTGCTATGTACTTTACTAAGATGGATTTAAAGAGTGGTTATCACCAAATTAGAATCAAGGAGGGTGATGAATGGAAGACCACTTTTAAAACCATAGTTGGATTGTATGAATGGCTTGTAATGCCATTTGGGCTTACAAATGCCCCAAGCACTTTCATTAGATTGATGAATGAGGTTTTGAAGGACTTCATAGGTAGATTTGTGGTAGTGTATCAAGATGATATACTCATCTATTGCAAGACAAAAGAAGAGCACCTAGAACATGTAAGGTTGGTCCTAAAGAGACTCCAGGAAGAATAACTAGCCATTAATATGGAAATGTGTGTGTTTATGCAACAAGAATTGGTTTATTTGGGCTTTGTAGTGTCCAAGGGTAATTAAAAAATGGACCCAAGAAAAGTGGAGACAATATTGGATTTGCCTACTCCTAAAATAGGGACTGAAGTGAGGAGTTTTCATGGCTTGGCACAATTTTATAGAAAGTTTGTGAGGAACTTCAGTGGGATTTGTGCACCAATACTAGAAACCATCAAAGGTAGGCTGAAAAAAAAGTTCAAATGGACTGAGGTAGTAGAGAAAGTATTTCAAACATTGAAACAATAGGTAGCTACAAAACCCAACTAATGCAATGCCCAAGAAGAAGCCAGCCAATGCAGAGAAAGTATTGGAATTCAAGGTGAAGAAAAATACAAGGCATCAAGTGTATATGGAACATTTGATTAAATTGAAGGATCAACCTGAATCTGAAGCCACCTAGGTTGAGGAAGGACATTTCAAGATGTTTGACATTGATCTAGCTCTTCTTGATCCCAAAGTACCTTAGTTTGTGCTGTGGCGAGGAGTATGGTGTAGGAGCACCCTTTCAAGGCTCCCACCATTTCATTTTTGATGTGTTGAACTTCTTTTAAGAAGAATGTGAATACAATAAGAACATATAGCTCATGCTTGTGTTTCTAAGCTAGGATAGGTTTTAAAAGTTTCCTCTTTGGTCTTTTTTGAGAATGGCATCTTGACCTTGGGTTGGTATCATTTAGAGTTCTTTGTCTTCTCATGTTGGTGAAAGGTTAAGTGAGGAATAGTTCTTTTCAAGAGTTTGGAGGTCTTGATTGAAGCAAGGTAATACTCCCAACGATGTTTTGGGAAGGTCTCGCATGGTCTTAGAAAGTGGAAACAAGTAATTCTACCCAAGCAGAAAAATTGCTTAAAAATTGCTAGCAACTTTTCAACTTCTTCCATTTTGTTGCTAAAAAACCTATTTTTGTAATGTGACTTTGAAAAAGACCTAAAACTTATCTTTATACCATGGAATAGCCTATTTAAGGTTGGAAGAACCTGAACCAAGGGTTGGAAGTCATTGTTTTGTATGGCATTGTACTACTACAACAAACTGTGACTAATTTTAATACATTTTTACTGGTTTTTGGTGTTGTTTGGCAGAAAATAACATTGTTACTATCATTTTTTTGCATGTTTTAGTTTTTATATTGTATATTATCAATTATAAATGCATTATATTAGATATGTAATCACATTTTAGAAGGTTTTTGTAAATTTTTTTAAAAGTAACAATTTGCTGTCTAGTTTTGAGTTCTCAATAATGAACAGGCTATAGCTCTTGTTTCCATCGTGGGATTTCCATGACCTTTTGGATTCCAAGACTAAAGACCCTAATGTGTGACATATTGCAATCAAGGGCCTAGAAAATGTGTGCAAGCATTTTTTTGACAAAGCCCTAGGCGAGCTAGGCAATGCCCAACTAGGAGCAATCACCAAAGAAGTAGTTCTCAAGAGTAAAGTATGAGGATTCAAGACTTTCCCTTTGGAGGGATTCATGAGGGATATAATAAGGTTCTTTATTGAAAATGATAATTTTATATGAGTTTAATAAGGTGTTTTAAAGTTTAGGACAACAAGAAGCCCTCAAAAACTCCCAAAACCCTCATTTTTTGCATTATTGTTGTACGGCTTTTTGGTGGCCTAAAAATTCAAAAATATTTGAGTATGGACTGTGTGAAATTTTTTTTCTTAAGGCTAGGTCTAATGAATCCCTAAGGGTAATAAGTTATTAGCCTTATAAATCCGAGTGGAGGCCTAATTAGGGGCTCTTCTAGTAGCCTTTTTGTGAAGAAACCAAGAAATTGGGTATGAACCCATTGTTACAATCCATTCAAGAATACTAAAAGTGTTCCAATATCACCTTAAAAATCATCAAAACCTTGGTTGGACTATGGATTACTGTGGAGCCTTGATAGAACTACATATGCATTTTGGAAGAATTGCATTCCTAGGAGGATAAGTGAGTCCTGGAGCAAGATTTGATCATTTCATTTGGTAGGAAGGTTAGGGAAGGTCAAGGGATGTTCTAAGTTGCAAGAAATCCTATAGACCAAGTTAGGTGTTAGGAGAACACCAAGATCCTAGCGTGGATCAGTGGCATAGGTTGGTTAGTCTACCCTAAACTTTCCCCATCACCCCCTTGCAAGGGTGTTGGTTGAGTTTGCCCCTTTTTGAAGGACTAGTTACCCTGTGCTTCTTGTCCTAAATTCCATACACTATGTTTTTGAGAATGAGATTTACCATTGAACCCTCTAGCCAGATTTCTCTCTATAATTCATGCCTTTTCTACAACAAGAATGGGAGTCCTAGGTTGATGCATACATGAACCTCTCCAATAAGGGCATCCTTAAGGCATCAGGTGTAATGTTGAGTTTGGAGTACATCATCATGATTGTAGCATGATTAATACCTAAGCTCAAAGAACCTAATCTCGATGATGAGATCCCTCTTCCTGATCACTATCCTATTGGCATTCATCAACATGAGGTCCTAATCAAGCAAGAATTTCTTATAGAATGGGAATCAATACCTCAATGCCACCCTAATTTTTATTAACTTGATGTTCCTCGCCAACTTATCATTCTTCCTCTTGGTGTTCTTCCTCACAGTTATTTTGTCGATCACTGCATTGACTGCTAGGTCTACATGTAGGAGGCATCACTAAGGAATCATAGGATAAGCATCAGAACAAACATCACAATCATGAGAGTCGCAAGCATGAACCAATAAGATATCATAATAACAAGCATAAGATAACAACACACATATTGAAAACAAAACCACAGTGGAAGCATAACATAGAGATCCCAATGTTGCAACATGGGCTTTGATACTAGATGTAATGCCCCAATCGAAGATCCTTGGAACAAGGATAAATATAAGCCAAGATAATTTTTAAAAAAAAGGTATGGATACACACAACACTCAACATACAAGGATAAAAAATATTGCAATAGAAGACTAAACAACATTCAAACACCAACAAATTGCCAAATGCCACTACTAAACAAAAACAACAACTATGTAAACCACAAAATGATTTCGAATATGAAACATCCTGAATTCAAAGTCTAATTCCAACGGATTCAAGAACACCTTAGAGGGTAGTGAAATCACTTTTCAAAAACTTCTAGAAAAACCAAAAATTGCCTATTGTCCACTCAAACAGGTTTTCCAAACAACCTAGGAGATATTTTAATGCAACACTATACAATACTTTTCCAGTATCGTATGATACTTCTCAAGAAGCTATGCGATACTTTCAGGGTCTAGCCGACACTTCTCCTGAATTCATGCCATACTTTACCAACATCATATGATAGACATTTCTATGGGCATGCAATACTTTCTAGTATCACATGATAGAACTTCCTTGGGAGTGTGATACTTTCTAGTATCACATGATATTTTTGCTTTGGCCATGCATTACATCAAAGTGTTGCCCAATGCTGACATATGGTCACCCAGGAAAAGCAAGAAACATTCCAAGGACAAACAAGGGGGTAAAAAAAGAAGTCAAAGCCTCCACACTAGAGAGGACAAGATCCACAACTGAGGCATAGACACTCAAACAATAACTACAAGATAGAAATTGCATCTAACCATCTAACATATCAATCAAGGGAAAGAACTAAAAGCAACATCGCCATGTACTAAAATAAAAAGCTATGATTGCAATTCCTCCCAACCATAATAGCATCATGAGACCTCAAACCTAGCCATCCCACGTGCATAACATCTCAAACTACCAACCAAATTGTTGGAGTTGTCTTATGAGGATGTCACCACTATAATGTACAACATTAGAAGAATAAGAAAATCTAACATGCTACAAGTAAAGCATAAGATAATCCTATAAATCAAACTCATCATCTAACATATGCTAAATATCATAATACAAGAATGCATCAAATGAACTAACATCATCTAAATGATATCAAAGCATTCTAATGAACGCATAAATCACAAAATACCATACTCTAGAACCCAAAGTACCAAGTTACACAACAAGCAATGTTCATAATAAAATACCATCTCTATACACTAATCTCTAGCAGTGGTGAATGTAGCTAAACCTCCCAACCATGTGAAAATAATAGCTCCAATCTTGTTGTGTTGATGGAGATAATGATCTAACAACACTCACATAAAGCAAAACATCCATGGCTAACACTCATGCCAAATAGTACGAGGAATATAACCAAGATCATGAGACAATGCAAGTACAACACATCCTAGTCAGACACTCAATGGGCAACTATGTAAGGACTTACCCGAAGGGGAAATAAAATGCCATCAAGTAGCCCAAGCTAGTAGGGTGCTAATCTCTCTTCCCAACGGAAGGCTTATGCATTGTGTCCTCAAACTTAATCAGGTGCTCACATATTTTATTATCTTAAGTTTCATTATAACCAAATATTTTATTTAGTTATCACTTAGTTAAGCCTTCTACCTGTCAACCTAGGCATGGTCATTAGGGATAGAATAGAATCCCCTCCATGAAGATACCCTACCCTACCCTACCCATACTCATCCAATGATGAGTGCTCATAGGCATGCATATTCCCAACCCAACCCCAAAGATATAACTCAACTACATTACCGCTGGGAGTTCTGGCCTCATAAGTCACCTGATAGGTACATAGGCATGTGCTCAAAAGTGGGTGCACCACTATCACAAATATCAAAACACAAAGGTTGGATGAGGAAAAACCTACATCTTCTCCTTGGCAAGGAGAAATTCTACCATTCAACCATACTCGCATTTGACTCGTTATATGGGTATATATTAATACCCATATATTACCATTCTATGGAGGTCAATTTTTCTATTTCAATAGATTTATTGATCAATTATCAATCATATTAATAAATAACCTCTCCCTTGAGCACTTTCATTACCTGGTTTTTTATTTATTGTAAATTAAATTCCTTTGTGAATTAACTTGGGCCTAGGGAGAGGAAGGATAAAAAGATCAATATATCTTAAGATATGAAAGAATTTAGAATACCTACTAAAAAGAATAATCCAATCCATAATGATACACTTGGAAATAGTACATTTTTTTTACTTGACCAGCCATTAGGAGAGGAAAGTGTGATAGGTACACCAATTACTAGTAGAATTGAAATCACAATTAATGCAAACACAGACAATTGGAATGTAATAGTCATGATTGTAATCTTAGCAATAAAACACTCAACCAAAGCAACTCGGGAGGACAGATGTGACATACATCCTAATGCAACATAAAAGTGTAACAATGATCTAACTGCCACCCTGAGGATGATCCAAGTCCACAATCAACATCATGCCAAGAAAACTCGAGAAAATTGGGTGGCACACAAATCAAAGTAAAAGCCCCAAAACTTCAAAAATAAAACCCATTTGGTCTTTGGGCACAAAAGCCAAAAAAATCCAATAAAATTTGGGTTTAGACATAGTATGCAAAAATGACCACAATAATGGCTCAAAATCCCAAACCCACATCCCAAAAATAGGGAAAATGTTCATACCTAAACAACTAGGCAGAAACAACAAACAAAAATAGAGGGGAACACTAGTTCTCAACCTCCTAACAAACAACTATCAGAAATAGATACATAAACATAGCTGAAACAAGAAAATAGAAGGGCTCAACCTGACGACTAGAAGGGCTAAAATGAAAAACAACCAAGTAAAATAAATAATCTACAAATATAGTTGAAAAAGATGACAAAGCAAGGTCTCCCCAAGCTAGATCCAACAAGTCTATCCTCATGAAGATCCTGTGCCCATAGCTCTCACAATGAATATAAAAGGAATCCTTCAGAAAAT
This sequence comes from Cupressus sempervirens, assembly GCA_028749045.1. Lineage (NCBI taxonomy): Eukaryota > Viridiplantae > Streptophyta > Pinopsida > Cupressales > Cupressaceae > Cupressus > Cupressus sempervirens. The sequence goes on along the minus strand of CM053789.1, from coordinate 761,038,719 downwards.
GGTTTTAGAAAAAGCTCTCAGTTTTCCAAATTGCAAAAGTGAGAAGTGAGGAATTAATTTCCTCTCTCAATACTTATTCACTTTTCACTTTTCGGGTGAATAATCGATTAGGGTAAATAGCCAGTTAAACTAGTTAAACTCCAAATTGACCCAAATGAAAATAGGTTATTCTTAGAAATAGGAATTCATCTATGGAAAAGCTACCATAAATTAAATTCAATAAAAAATTAGCCCAAAAACCCAAAAACACCAATTTTTCCTTGAGAAATTTCGCGACAATGTGAACCACTTAATGCACACACACTTTGATTGGTCTAGTCACATAATGCAATGATTCTAGATTTAATCCAATCACTGGAAGGTTTAATTTAAATGATTAAATAAGGATACATTGACCATACAAGGATGATGTTGGTTGTTTTTTAGACTACTAGGTACTTTAAACCCAATACCAAAAAGCATAAGACAAGGACAAGCCTAAGGATGAGCTAAATCCTATATTCAATAGGACTCAATATTAGTTATGTACCAACGTTAATAGAACTATCAGGACTCACTTCACTTCAGGCTCTATAGGGCCATGATAGGAAAACCTTAGGGATTGATCTTATTTACTTGATATTCTTCTCTTCAAGACTATCCCCTATAACAGATCTTGGTCACAAATTCTTTTTAGGTTTGCAACAAATTCCTTGACTACAATAGCTAGTTATAATCAACAAGAAAACTGTCACAAACAAGTATTGACTGACAACATTAATTCTTGATTACTTAAAATGGAAAATTGGTTATAATTGATGTATATATCTTGCAATTGTATAAACTATCAACTTGCAATTGAATTTAAATGATGAGTGCCTTATCCATCATTATATAGAGTCGGTACCAGTAGTCTTGGACCTATTTAATTGACTTGCAGTTAAATTTGTCAACAATAAACTCTGAACTTTGTTTTTATCATATCCCTGTTATATACTTGAAACCCTACTTCTTATTGAATGCAATTACTTAATCCCTTGAACTAAATGCAATCAATTGGAGATATATAATCTATCTGAATTGTATTAAACTAAAAGAACATTATTCATTTCAATCTCAAAAATCATAGATATGTAAGGAAGGAGACAAAATTCAGATGCACAAATGTGCATAAATTCCCTTTTGTATTAATTTCCTCTGAAATTGCATACAACACTAGATGTAGACTCAAAATATAACTCAAAACTTGGTAGTTTGATCTTTCATGTTCATTACTCTTTCAAATTCACAAGTTTGAACACATTTATATAATTAGAAAAGATGGGATGGACTATAAATATAACATAAATTGAAAAATATACATACTCCCGACCTCAACTCCTCATCTTGGAAATCCTTAAATAGGATTGCAACAAGCTACATATGGGAGGAGGACACATGTCATCACCTTAATGGAAAAGAGAAAGGCAAGACATAAACAAAAAGATAATTAAAAAACATTCTCCTATGCTTGATCCAAAATTAGGAGGGTAGTTCAAAAGTTAGTAGGTGGCACTTTACTACAACAACTTTATCTTTACTCTACTTTAACTTCTTCTACCATCTATTTCTTCAAAAGGTTCAAAATTTGATAGGCCTATTTATGAGAGTTTTATCCTTCTCATCAAGTCATCAGTGTATTTGATCTTATCTTTTAATATATTATTTTCCTTTAATCTTAATAATGTTTTAGTTGCTTCCTTCTGGTAGGGCCTTTATTTCTCCCACTGCTTCCCACACATAGATTTCTTGCTTGGTGGGCCACTTTGTAGTTCTAACCTCTTTTAGGTCCTTTGTGGCTTTAGTCCACCTTGCATTTTTAATTGCTTTAGACTCAATAGAAAACTTGTTTAAGTCTATCTCTGCTTTGAACAGGGAGTCAATCAATTTATTATATGGGGTATCAGAGCTATCTTCAAAAATTTCCATAGTAGTCTCCTGAGTCAAAATGACATCAAAGAAATTAGACCATTCTTGCCAATCTCTCACCATACTAGTGATATCCAAAATTGGCTATATACAGGGTTGTATTTCTTGAGATACAACTTTTAGTTTACCTTGTATAATTTGTAATTCACTAATGAATAAGCCAATTAATTCTTTGACTACCTCTAAGCCCTCCTTCATTGTGATGATCTTATAAGGAAAATATGGCTTTTTAGCCATTAATACAATAAGCCTCTCTAAAAACTATGTATATGGCCCCCATAGATTAAATGTGGGTGATAACCATGAAAGTGCCTGATTGTAAAATTGCTCAGTACTTTATAAAGCAACATAAAACCCGTGAGCCAATTGTGATATATTCTTCAGAGTCTAAACCCTATGGATCATCAAACTCTTAAGGACCTTAGTCCTTACCTCATCTCCTTGTTGAGTAGGTGGAGCATCAATGCCCATTCTTTTCTGTTCTATTATATCCTCTACCTCCAAACCATCTATTTGTGTTGGGGTCTCAATTGTATCCTTGGCTAGTTGCTCCTGATCTTTTTACTCTTGTCTCTATTCTGTAGCAACCGCTTGCTCTGCATTTACAAGTGTCTCTCTGAGAGATGCAACCTCAACCTCTAGTGCTTGGACCTTACCCTCAAGCTTTGTAATTTTCTCCTTATATACATTACTTTTTCTAAGCTCATCTTCATAGAGCTTCCTTACATCAATATAATCATGTATGGAATTGGAAAGTTTGGTATCAATCTCCTCTACCTTAGCCTCATTCATGAATGAGAAATGCTTCATGGGCTTTGAGATTTTTGTATTAGAGGTACCCTGCAATGTCCACACAATCATGTTACCCTATTCTATGCTTTGTACATCCATTAGCTTTGGTTTATTTCATGATGAAGCCATGCTCCAAACTACCATAGATTTTTGTATCTATGTTGAATCCAGTTCCTCTCTATAGTCCATCAGCACCAAATGTCTCATATGAGATGGCACTCTCCTATCTCCTTATCTGATCAAGCATAAATGCTTGCTCCAAATCCCATCCAGGTATTAACAACATGCCACTCCTCTGCACAAGGTGCCTTGCCTCCTCTAGAGTCATGATTTCACTCTCAAGATCATAGGCCTACAGCTTCTCAACCAGTTCTAGCTTCTACTCATCTAATTCTCTTGGTTTCATCTTTAGCACCAACTCACTTAGTTTTACTTTGTACAAAAAACTCTTGAACTCAATTGATTTGATGAATTCATCATGCTCTATAAATTGTTGAGCCTGAATGATCCTATCATCTAGCCTTGCTACTGCTAGTTCCAAGTCTGTTAGTGTGCTCTTAGCTATATTAATTATATCCTAGAGATAACCTTGCCTTAAGTCAAAAAAATACTGACTATTTCCTAGTAAAATTTGTAGGGTTCTATGTTTCACCTCTACAGGTATATGGACCACTTTCCATCTCTTATTTCCTTTTGTGACCCATGATGCCTTAGGAGTGTCATATTCCTCTATTTCTAGAGTCACATCAAGTTCAGGGCTATCTAGGCACACGCTCTCTTCTTCTCCCATAGGCCCCTCTAGAATTTTGGCCATGATCTTAGCATGGTTAGTGACTATCTTCAAAATCCTATGAGGATAGGGGAGATCCATATGGAATCCCATGAAATTGGGATCTACTCTCTTCAATTCCCTCTCCACCCTCAAAATATCATCCAAATTTGCCAGTTTATCAGCTACCTCATCCTCTACAACAATATTTGGAATAATATCCTCATGTGGTAGCTCCTTGGTGCCAGGCATCACATAGTTCCTTATTTCCTTAAGGGTTTCCTTCATCCAATCGTCATGATCATACATCATGTAGGGACTAGTTGATAGGTTGTAGTGGTGGAGGAAAGCATGAATTTGATCAAGAGTTTCTTTTCTAATTGAAAAGTCCCCCACCCTAAAACATCTCAACAAGAAAGTGCATTTATGGACTTTAGGGCCTAGATACTCCCTATTGACCATAAACAATTGCCATATGAATTCCATTATACCCAACCTAGGGGGAATAAACTTTGGCAATATGTGGGGTGGCTAGGGAAAACCATAGACTCTCATCAAGGAAAAAGTTGGAAATAAGAAAATGTCCCCCCAATTATGGTCTAATCATTTACTCTCATGAAGTAGGGCTGGTCTCAACATACTTTCAATATCTCTGGTGCCTTAAAATAACTTGGATCTAACATTCTCATTATTACAGTACTAAAATTATTAAAAAATGAAATAGAATAAAATAAATAATTTTTATTGTTCCATATCCATGTCCACAACTAAATTAGCAGCTCTCCATTTGTATTAGTATTATGATCAATGAAATCAGAGCTCACATACCCCACATTCTTGTAGAGGATCACATGCATCAACAGTGAATAACGATGGAACTTGAAATATTTTAACTCTCCACTCTAAGCTAAAGCAATGTTTTCCTTCATTACCTCCAAAATGTATTCAACATAATCATGCTCCCCCCCATGGTAGGCGTCTTGCACATCTCTGGCAGTGATAAATTCAGCACCATACACCACATTGGTTCCATCTTTTCCAATCACCTCATGGATACTATATACTATTTTTACGAAGTAATTCTTAAACTTATTCAAAGACATCATTTTTTCCACCTTCTTAGGGTAATCACCCACACTCTTCAAATCCATAGGGATATGCTGTAGCATAGACTTTCCAATGTAGGCCCTGGTATTTTTCTCAAACTTCTTATGCAAATCTTCCAAATCTACAGGTTGGCCCATGGCTCCATCCAATCCAAAAGCTTCTATGAATGAAGCATGGTCAAGTATACAGAGGATAGTTCCATCTCTCCTATGGAAGGATTTGGTGGCCAGATTGTATGATCAAATTAGGGCCTTCACCAAGTCTACATCCACAAAAACCTCTAAAAATATTAACTTCATCAAGTTCTTCTTCCATGGATTACACATTAGGATCTTCTTCTCCCTGTTATGATAAAAATATTTGAATAGCTCAGAACCTGTAGCCCCAGGGCATGCAACATCTCTGCAAAGAGCATATGGGTTGACAAAAGGATGGTTGTCTACAGAATTAGCATTTTAAGAACCAAGAAAAAGCTTAATCCACTCTGCAACAAACCTATTAGATTTTCTTTGTCACATTTTCCCTCTCTTAGAAGTTGGAGTTTTTGCTACTTCCATGTCTGACACTTGAATTTCTTCTACCTCCTTATTAGAAATCTTGAAAGTATGTTGAAAAACACTATGTGGATTTTGCTCTTAGGTACTGAAAATAATTATCTATATGCCTTGAAACTCTGCACTTTCTCAAAATCCTGTTCTTAGCAAACAATAAATTGTAACTAATTGATAGAATGTCTTTATAGCTTGATGTATAATATCAACGTTCATCTTTTCATTGATTCTTAGCATGCTTGTGCCATAAAATCAACTTATTTTGTCACCTCAAGGGAGCGTTGTCATTATTATCAAACATTGCACTTTATGTTCATTGCTTAAATCTCATTGGTCGAGAACCCCTTGTCATTTCCAGCTTAGAAGATGGGAAAACAAAATGTCACTTAAGGTTTACGATCCTATGATCGACCCCACAATCAACAACCCTCATAATATCTCAAGTGGGGAAGAGATGTTATTCGATCTTACAATCTCTAAAGTGAAAAGACCCTATCGCACTATCATAAGACTTGGAAAAATATTTATGATCTCATGACATGTGGTTTATGCTGCACAATGTAATATCTCATGTTTCCCTCCAATCCCCTATGATACTACGAGACATTTTTACCTCTCTTACTATAGCATCACATGCTTTATCTTTTACTTTTACAATCTCACAACACAAACCTCTTTGTAGCCTAGTAGCAATTCATCTATTGGCTTGAGATCTTATGATACACTATTTATAGTAAGATCAAAGATTTCACTATGCTATGTATATAAAATAATTTTCTAGCGCCATCAGTCCAACTAAGCCTCCATGTTGTGTACATTTTACAATTAACAAATTAGGATCAGATACCTATCACTTGCCTGACATCAAGTCGTATCACTTGGAACCTTACGATCTTGCGATCATAAGTACCCCAAAGTGTCGTACCATTCTCAATACCACTCTTCAATCTCACATTCTAGCCTTCATCGTAACATCTTACAACTTTTCATAAGACCTCTTGATGTCTAGATCACCTCTTTATTATAACATCATAGTCTAGAGTTGGAAACTCTTCGACACAAAAAAATTGTAAGATTGGGCATTTTAACTTTCTTATCTACAATACTATGATGTACTACATATCTCTAGGTTAGGGAATAAAAAAAATTACATCGCAATCTTCCACTAACCCTTATGTCATAACATCATAAGAGATGATGTAAAATAAAAATAAGCCCCCACTTAGATTTTAAAACCTAGGGTAAGGGCTAGACTCTGTCTTTCATGAAATATCTTGTAAGATAAGATGAGAAAGTAACCCGTAGGGCATCATTTTTCATACTAGGGAAAGGAAAAATAACTAAGTTAGGAAAAAATAGTCTGTTAGGGCCATCCTTCATAATTGAAAACTAATAACATATAAATCCTAACACTAGAATACTCTTTTTTAGGAATTTTCAAAACTTAAAATTTTACAAATTCAAGATTAGTGAAAATAGAGGTTATCAAATGACATTGGTATTAATGAACAACTAAATCACTATCTCCAGGTGCCACTGCCAAGGATATAAATTTTGCACACTAAAACACATGATCAAGTGCAATTGCACATAATAAAATAGCTAAAGCAATAAATGCATTAAATACCTAAATAATCCATTTATATCACTCATGTTTGCATAAAGCATAATAAAACTAGAATGAAGTAAATCACCTTGGCAATAAATCCAACATAACATAATAAAAGATATGTCCAAGTACCAGATAACCACATATCATCATAAAACATACTATCATCTCAAAATAGCATCAACATGAAAATATGATCAACTAAATAGTCTAAAGATCTAACATCTATGCTATGAAATCCAAGTATAACATATGACCATTAGGTCATCTCAGAATACAAATAATAACAAGAGGACAAGTATCTATCAAATCAAAATAAATCAAGGTACAAACTACAAACATGAGAGGCACTACAACATTCAAGGTACTTAGGATCTCAGGTCAACCATGCATATTGTTAATCTTTAAATGAGGGATTCTATTAAAAAATTGTATAATAAAGGGGCAACTATGATACAAAAAATGGTTTATGTAGGTATAGGGCCCATTGGTGCAAGTGGTGAAGGTATTTGGAATCTAATTACAATATGAGACCCGCTCGAAAGTGGAAGTAAACTAGTCATTGGACTCTCCAATGAGATTGAAGATGATTCATCTAGAAAGGGAAAAAACCATTATACTTCTGCTTCTGAAGGTCATTCCAACAAAAAATTTGTTAAATCTTCAAATCCAGTTGTAGTTGATCCCAATGGCACTTAATTGACACTAGCATGGGTGAACCTTGTGCAAAAAAGAAAAAAGTTATGACAATTACAACACAAGCAATGCCAACAGTTACTTCACCAATGTATGCACCAATAGCTTCTGCACAAAATCCTAAAAATAGTCCTAAAACAAAAGGATTTGGAAAAAGCCATCTGTAGTATGTTGGCAATCCTCAAAATACAATTGTAGGTGGAGTAAGTGTAAATGGAGTTGGAGGAGCATACAAAAATACAACTGATAATTCACCTTTCAAACACTTAATTGTGTCAACAAACCTAGATTTTAGTTTAAATGACTTTGCATCAAAGTTTGATCAAACAAGTAAAAGAAATAGGCAAATTATGAAGACTTTGAAAAGTGATGTAGTTTCTACACATCAAGGATCTAGTAACAATATATTTCCAACATATGATCCAAAAAATGAAATAATGAACTTCATGGTTGTTATGCACCTAGCTAGAGATAACAATCCACCAGAAAATCTAATAAATCGTAATGATGTACACATTAACAGTCTTCAAATGGATTTTTCAAAAGTGAAAAATATTGACGAAATTGATATATCAAAAAAGATCAAAAAAATGGTATACTCTAAACTTTTGAAAGAAAAGAGGGAAAACAAAAGGCTTGCAAAGCAAATAGAAAAGTTATAGGTAGAGCTTGATAATGTGAAGGCCAAGGAGAAAGCAATAGACAATAGGTTGAAAGAATTACAAAACAAGATAAAGAATTATTCTTCTACAAAGGTAATTGTCCAACAAGAGAAGATGAATGAACAACTAAAAAATAGGACTAAAGAATTGGATGAGTGCAAAAAAATATTTTAGCATGAAAAAGCCTCTACTACATAGTTGTTCAAGTCTGTAGAGAGTAGTGCACAGGTAAACAAAAAATTTAAAACTGACCTAGACTCTATTGTTAAGGAAAATAATAATTTGAAGATTGAATTGAAGAATAAAGGGAAAAAGTACTCCTCTACTGAAAATACTATCCATACTTTGAAGATGACATTAGCAAATGAAAAGAAAAATGAGGAGTCTAATGCAAGGATAATTGATAATTTGTAGAAGGAATTCAGGAATGAGAAAAAGATAGAGGAGTCTAGTGCAAACACAATCCACAATTTGAAGAAGCAATTGGAGAATATGAAGAAAAAAGACGAGTTAACTGCAAAGACAATCCTTGATTTGAAGAAGGAATTGGAGAATGAAAAGACAATAGAGTCTAGTGCAACTGCAAATAGTAACACAATCCACCATATGAAGAAGGAATTGAAGAATGCAAAGAAAAAAGAGGAGTCAACTACAAAGAAAATCCTTGATTTGAAGAAGGAATTGGAGAACAAAAAGAAAGAGGAGTCTACTCATACTGCAAACACACTCCATGATTTGAAGAAGGAATTGGACAATGTGAAGAAAAAGGAGGAGTCCATTGTGAAGACGATCCATGATTTGACAAGGGAACTCAAGGATGAGAAGGAAAAAGAGGTAACTACTACAAAGACAATCTAAGATTTGAAGAGGAAATTGGAGGATGAGAGGAAGAGAGAAACTAATTGGCAAAGGCAACTAGAGGAAATATAGAAAAAGAGTGAAATAAAGATGTCTAAAATGAAGAAAAAGATGGAGAAAGCAATTGTACAAAATATAACTAGATCTTATTGACCTCAAAAGAAGAGATATTATCCCAATGGCAGAGCACTAGAGATATGGTTCTCAGAGAGGGTTTATAAAAAATAATTGGGATAGTGAGAGGTTTGGGAGGTTTGGAAAGGGCTTAGAGCCTTTTGGAAGACATGAAGGAAGGTTTTACTAGGGGAATAGGAATAGAATATGGCAAAATGGGAACAAAAATTTCCAAGCAAGCTTTCAATGGAAATAAGTGAGACTAAACAATGGGGAAAAATGGAAAAATGGAAGAGAGAGGCAGAATGAAAATGGTTGGAGAAGACATCCAATGCAAAGATTCACATTAGTGAATCTTGGTGGGAAAGTTGTTTTTAAAAATATAGAAGAAAAAGTGAGAAAACGATAGGGAGTGGAAAACTAGGAGAAGCAAATGACTGAGGATCAACAATGGACTCAATGTATAGTGGAGATAGTAGTGTTGGAAAGTAGTCTAATAAAGGAGAGGAGGCACTTTCTAGAGAAAAATGCATTATTTCTAAAGTGGAGAGGTCCAAGGCCAGCAATAGGTAAGATTAAAACATGGTGTGATGAGAAATGGGGTATGGTGAAATATTTTAAAACACTAGAAAATGGTTTTTTTATGGTGATAATGGATATATCATAAGATGGGGACTGCATCTTGAATATTGGCCATTATTGTTGATCTCTGATTGGTTTTGACAAGTGAGTGTCTACACACTTATGTTATTTACTTAGTTCATGCCAAACAAGTAACACATGCCAAGCACAACATGTATATAATAGAGCATGTTGAGTCCATAGTGAGTGCCAAGTCCATAGTGAATGTCGAGCCACTCATGTGCCAAGTCACTCTAGTGCCGAGTAGATAGTATGTGCTGAGTGATTTAGGAGCTGAGAAAGTAATGCATACTGAGTAATATAGACATTGAGTCATAGTATAGAAGATAGTATATGCCGAGCATTAGAGACTTTAGATGCTGAGTGACACAATTTTGTTATAGTTGTTTGTAATAGCACAGACTAATATGTAAACCATTTTTTGAGCTGACTAAAAACTGGATTATGATATTTTGGAGATAAGGATGAATCTTATGTTGGATTCCCAATGCAATTACATGCAAAAAATGAGAAAAAGGGAAGATTTAAGCAACAAAATGGATGAATCATAGCTGTTGATTCATACCTACCCTAAGTCACCTAAGTCTTCTTAAGGAGGACAAACCCTAAACTCTCTCGAGTGTGAAGAAGGTGTATGAAGGAGAAAATAGAGAAGTTTGCATGCACGAGAAGAACATTCATGGTGGCTAAGGAGTTATGATCTAAGATTTTATTGCAAAATCAATTAAAGGAGAACAAAGGAAGAGAAGAGTATACAACATAAAGACATTTGATCAAGAAGGATCAATAATACATCAATTTAGAGGTGATGTATCATCAAGTAATCAAGTGCTAACCACAAGATCATTGTTGAATCATTTTAGCAAGTTGTTAGCCATATTGTGAGTTGCCGTATTTTAAAAATTTTCTAAATTGCCCATCCAGTTACTGAAGCCTCTTATTGTCACTTTGTGTTCTCCCAATCATCAAAAATATTGTACAAAGCCTTCTGAAGCTTCTTGTCATTCCTTGTTTTTATCTAAACCTCTTTGAACCAATTTGAACCTCGACTCAATGTAGTTCAAAGTAGTTCAATCAAAGGGTTCTATGCTGACCATTAGTCATGTAGGTAATTCATGCAAGGAATATGGAGTGTTCTTTCAAACTACTTTGAACCCCTTTGAATCTTGGTTCAAAGCAGTTTGAAGTGGTTCTACCATTAAGGCTCCTTGAAAAAAATTTATTGTGGGTTATTAGAAGCTGCCATTTTCTAAGGCATTGATTACCACATCAAGAGGTAATAATTTAAAGGAGTACCTCAATTTCAAGCATGGGAAATCATCATCATGATTTAAAGTGGGAGATCTTTTGCCAAAAAAAAAAAGGATTAGTTGTCAAACAACGTTAATCATTGTCAGTATAGTCACAAAGGGAAGTATTTAATAAAAAGGTCACGTCAAAAGATTTCAAACATGTGAACCTAGCTACAGTTGATTTTTTATGAATGCCTCATTATGAGGCTGTACTTTTGCATGTATGTTCTCTTTCCCTTAAAAAGAGCATATGTTTTCCTTTTTGTTTATCATGCAAAAAAGGGATTTGAAGAAGGAGCTACTAGTGGACAAGAAAAGAGGTCATTTTTCTTAGCAATTCGCAGGTGGTATGTCAACTCCTAGTAAGAAGAAAAGGATGCCAACTCATACATAAAACACGACTCCTCAAACTAGATCTAAAACCAAGTCTGAAGCTCTCATGCAGCAAAAAGTTCATAAGGAAAAGATGCTGACCCAAGAACAGGATTCAAGCGATGGTCTTGGTTTCTTAGACAATCCTGATGGTGATGTGTAATTCATTGAAGCTCCTAGAGTAGATCAACCTAAATTCATGACCCCTACCCGGGATACTCAAACAATCTTTGCTAATCCCATTGTTCCATCCTAGTTATCTAACTTAGCCAATAAGAAAAGGAATTTGCAGCCAGTATGTACACTTATGAAAGATATTGTAACTAAGTATGCAACTCATGGCTCTAAGGTTAAAAAGCTAAAAACTGATGCTCATTTGGTTAAAGATCCAATAACTAGGAAAATCATAGCAGAATTGGCCACATATAAATAGAAAACTAAATTAGGAGAAATTGATAGTGAAGGCTTCAAGGTTACTTTAGTTGAACTTGGAACCATCAACAGAAATACAAGTAATAACTTGAAGTTTTTTGCTAATCATATGTTGACCTAGTCAAAGAAGGATAGTAGAGAGAAGAAGAAACTAAAGCTGTAGTGGTGACCATGGCCATTTTTATAAATTCACTGATGAATCTTGGGGCTCTACTAGTTGTGTAGACTCCTCAATTTTTCGATCCTAATTCTATAGACAGCCAACAACTGGTTAAACAAATGCAAAGGGGGAAGTTGCTTTCGGATGCAATGCAAAATTGGGTAAATTCCATCATTCAAGGAGGAAAAAAATTCATCGTAGATTTTACCACTATGTATGCTAAAGGGGAAACACTCTTAGGTGAAATTCCAACCCTTACTCTAGGATGGGAAACTGAATGGAGTCGGTGTCAGGCTATTGTGTTCTAGGTGACTGAAGTTGAAAAGTATGGAGTGCTCAAATTCCTAGCTGAGAACCCTATGAAAAATATAGATTCTTGTATGTTGTTCATTATGAAGAATAATATAGGCTGAAAAGAATTAATCTACAAAGAAGCTATTAAAGAAATGCAATCCATTGAAAACAAGATTGCTGGGATGCATGAGGAGCTTCTTAAGGATATGAACATAGTGAATCCTATAGGAATTCTATAGTTTGATGATAGCAACATGGATTCTGAAGCATTAAAAAAAAGCTTCAATGATGCTATTGCAAAGATTAAAGATAATGAATCGCCTATAGCTAGTGATTTAACCACACTAGCAAATATTGAATCCATGCTATTTTTAAATAGGAACCTCATGTTGTGGCAAAGTCTGAAGATCAAAGAATTCAAATGGAAAAAAGATGCCTATAGGTCTAAGCTACTAAGTTTGAAGAACCCCCATTCTCATGCAATGCAGGAATTTATGAACACCTTTAGAAGCTGGAAGCTGGTAAGACAAATTATGGGCAAGGGGGAAAGGTTAGTGATGAAGTTTGATCAAGATAGCTACTTCTGGTTGTGTCTTTAGCAACCATTTAAAAATTGTTTTTATTTTACCATAACTGTTTCAACCAAAATGGTTGGGCTTTAAATGAGGCCTTTCAAATATGTAAAAAGACTAAAAATGTTGGGGTATTGAACTGATTAAGGATTAGAATTAGAAAGCTAGAAAATACTCTGATAAAATAGGTTCTTTTTTGAATAGCAATAGATAGATAGCATATATATATTTTCTTTTTGAATGACTATGTGCATGAAAGAAATTTCTATATATATTAATATATCATCTTTGATCCCACTTTAAAACTTGGTATTTGAAGTGATTAAATCATTGTTACTTTGTGAACATTTGATTTATTGTTTGAGATATCTATTGTTGTTTCTTCTACAATTTACATTGATCAATTTTCTTGAATGGTTATTATGAAGTCATTGTAGCATTCAGTTTCTTTTGAATAAGTGTTTATGGTGAAAAGACCATGAGCTTTTCATCCTTATTATTTGAATGAATTATCACCTCTCTACCTAGGAGTATGTGAAAGTACCTTATGCCCTTTCTCAAAAAAGTGCGAAATTGGTTTTTAATTCATTGACAAATCTCATAAAGGAAGCTGTACCTATAAATGTAGAGAGAAAACAAATACATGAAGTTTTCTCAACTATTGTGAATATTTTTGTGCTTTTCAAACCTTGGGCATAGAGTAAATTATCATTGTCTAATTAGAAAGAAAATCTGTTCACTAACAGATTTTTGGTGACTCCATTAGGGAAAGAGTCCCTATGAAATAGAACCAAACTTTTTAAAAGGCAATGAAATACGATGGTTCTCCCACATAATGATATGTTACCTATGTTGTAGCCTAATCTTATATTTGAAGATACACAGGAAGATATAGTCTCAAATTTAACTGCAATTGCCTAGACATTGTGTCGAAATAGCCAACAATTTCAACAAGTGTTGAGTGTCCTAGAAAGAGAAGAAGAATAGACTAAACTATTAAGGTGTGTGCTTGAAGTTCAAGAAGAAGTCAATAGGCTTTCCCAAGCACTTGCAAGACCCTAAATAAAGAAGTGAGAGGTAGAGCTGGCTGCTGGGAGATATACAAGAGGAGAAAGAGAAAAGTGGATCCTAGACGAAAATTTTGAACCTTTAAAGAATTTGAATTTCTTGCTTGATTTTAATAATCCCAAAAAAAGAAAACTAGGTCTAGTAGTAGATCTAATTTCCCACCAAAATAGTCCCCTTTCTCACCTTTAGTGTAGTCTTTAATCCCATTGAAAGCTCTTGTTCCTTCTCATTGAAATATCCAACCTGTACAAGTCATATTACCAAACAAGACTGTCAATCAACCATGGGGGCAGAATATAGGTCCATTGAACCTTGGTGTCAATCCTGCAGCATTACCTAAAGGTGCCATGGAAATCCTTCCTAAATTTAGTGGAGATGGTAAAGTTTCAATAGATGATCACTTGAGCACTTTTCATACAACTTGTGGCATTATAAGCATCCCTACCCAAAAAATTGCTGTTAGACTATTTGTCTGAATGCTAACTAGTGGTGCTACTAATTGGTTCAATCACCTATCCCAACATTCCATTACTAGTTGGAATGATATGAAAACTGTGTTTGAAAATAGATTCAAAGCTCCTGATAATGAGTGCTCCCTGTTACTTCAACTTAGTCAAATGAAAAAGGAAATGCATGAACCTATGAGAGAATTTGTGGAAAAATTGAATAGGTTAATTCAAAGAATTCCTATAGCATCTAGACCTAACAAAGAAAACCAAAAGATATTATTTGTCAATGCTGTCCCTCCAGATATAAGTTTTCACCTCATCAAAGATGTAGTTTCCGATTTAGCCATTGCCCAAATGCTAACTATTTAATTAGAGGATGCATTTATTACTGCTGGAAAATGGAGAAGAGAAATTCAAACTTCTAGGACCACTTCATCCTCTACTCCTATAGATCATTTCATACAGAAGTTGATGAATGACATGGAAATGATGAAAAGACCATAGAATAAACCTAATGGCCCTTATCAAGCTCCTTATTAGGACATTCATAAGCATCAATAGCCTCAAAATTATGGTAAAGCCCCCACATTGGCTGCCCCTCAAACAAGGTTGCAAATTGAAGAGGCCCCTAAAGAGACAATGTGTTCTTTTCATATGACCATATGTCATGATAGATTAACTTGTACTGATTGGTTAAATTTTGTTCAATTAGTAAAAGATGCTCTCACAACAGAACAATCACTTGAAAGTGAAAAAGCATAAAGTGAAAGTTTAGGTTCTTATTTCCTTGAATATGAACCTGATACAGAAAGGGGAGGTGATGTTTTCATGACACTTCAAGACCTTGCTTGTACAGTAATGACCAGGGGTGAAAGAAATCAAAAGCCCTATGCAAGAACTAGTCCAACCCCATCAAATGCTAAAGGAAGAGAACACATATGAGTTGATTCTACAAAAAATGTAGAGCTCGAAATATTACCTAGAATGGAATCAACAGTTGGTAGGTTAGCTTTTGATATTGTAGAATTTTTTAAGTCTTCTTCTATATCTATTTCCCCAACTAAATATTTGAGATTGAATCCTAAGGAATTAGGCAAGTTAGTTCAATATGTAAAGGGAGGTTCTACTACTAATGCTTAGTTTACTGATAATATGATTGAAAATCAAAAGGCTTCAAGTGAACTATTTTTATATCTGAAAGATACATAGAAAATGCTCCTTATAGGGAACTGACTATCAATGATGTTGATGGAGAAATAGAAGAGAGGAAACCCAATCCTTTCTATGTATCCTTATTATTAAACAAACATAAACTTAGAAATTGCATCATTGACTCTAGAGCATCTAATAATATTATGCCAATGCCCATTGCAAAAGCCCTTGGCTTAGATCATACTAAAACTTTTGGGTGTTGTTATTCTATAGATGGGAAACAAGTGCCCCTGGTTGGCCAAGTGAAAGAAGTGCAAGCTATTTTTTATGCCTACCCAGAGAAAAGGCTAAAACTTACTATCCTATTAGTTAACATACCAACCAATTATGGAATGTTGCTCAGTAGGACTTTCTGTAAAGATATGGGTGGAGAAATCAAGATGGATTGGTCTGAAGCTTACATCCTAGTAGGGAAGAAAAAGATAAAACTAGAGCTAGAATTGAAGAATAAATACACAGTTGTGCCTTTAGACAACTCTAAAGTGCAAATACTATATGAAGAATGTTAGTTTGAAAACTATGTTATATTGCCTAAGAAACAATGTGAGGAAATTGAAAAAGAAAATTATGATGAAGCCCTGTAGACTCCAGAGTTTGATGGAAGCTATTCAAATTTAGGGTTAGGTGCGGGTGTTATTTTGATTTCACCTTTAGGAGACATATTTCCATTTTCCTTTAAATTAAATTTTCATAATACAAACAACACCATAGAGTACGAAGCATTGCTCCTAGGTTTGCAGGAAGCCAAAGCAAAGCGAATGAAGCAATTGAAGGTGAGAGGTGATGTTGAGCTCATCATAAAATAGGTAAGGAAACAATTTTCTATAAAAAATGATAGGCTAAAACACTATAGAAATCTGGTTTGGGATGAGATTAAATCTTTTGAAGCCTTTTCTATTGAATTTGTACCTCATTCTCAAAATACTAAAGCAATCTCCTTAGCTGTTTCAACTTCCTTGTTGTTGCCACACCCAAAGTTCAAAAGTGATACCTATAGGATTGAAATGATTTATAGAACTAGAGTCCCAAATAATGTGAATCACTGGCAGGTTTTTGATAGTGACACATAGTTGAAGGATTTCATCGAATGTGTTGGAAATTTTGTTAAGACTTTCTTTGAAGGATCAGACCATGAGGGCAAACTTGTTAGAGAAGAATCAACTGAATTAGGACAAGTTTTTCAATTGTAAGGTAATTAGATCCCAAAGGGGTTGGTGTCTTTAGAACATCTCTTTAGAAGAAAAGATGATAGCACCAAAAAAAGGAGACTTGACCCTAATAAAAGTGCAGAGGAACATGACAAAATAAATATTAGGAATGAAGAAAACCCCAAATGGATTTCCATTGGCCGAACTTTCTCCAAGAAAGAAAAGGATAAGTTGTCTAAACTCCTTGCCTAGTATAATGACGTCTTTTCTTGGGGATATGAAGACTTGAAGAACTTCAAAAATGGAGAGTTTGTACATCATATACCTTTAAAGCCAAAAGCTACTACCTTTAGACAAAAGCTCATAAACTATAATACTAAGGTATCTGAGGCTATTTTTAAAGAAGTGGAGAAGATGTTGAGAGCCTTCATAATCTATCTGATTCATCACTCAACTTGGGTAGCAAACATTGTCCCCATGAGAAAGAAAAATGGTGAAATAAGAATTTGTGTGGATTTTAGAAATCTGAATCAAGCCAGTCTCAAGGACAATTATGCACTTCCCAATATGGATCATATTCTACAGATGGTTGTTGGATCTAAAGTTATGTCAATACTTGATGGGTATTCAGGGTACAATTAGATTAGTGTTGCACCTGAGGATCAACACAAGATGACCTTCATTACTCCCTAGGGCACTTTTTCTTACAATCGGATGCCATTTGGTCTGATCAACATAGGAGCAGCTTTTCATAGAGCAATGAGTTCTTTCTTTAAAGATTTGAGTGATAAAATAATTTTAATATATCTTGATGACTTGACTATATACTCTAAGAGAAGGAAACACCACTTGAGAGACTTGGGAACAATGCTGGATTGATGCAGACAACATGGTATATCCCTCAACCCTAAAAAGTTTGTATTCTTTGTAGAGGAAGGAAAATTTCTCAGACATATCATTTCTAAAGATGGTATAAGGATTGACCCAGAAAGGGTGAAGGCAATACAAAAACTAGCACTACCCACTAATAGAAGCGATTTGAAGTCCTTCTTTGGTCAAATCAATTTTTAAGAGGTTTTGTTCCTGATTTTTTTGAAAAGGTAAGATATAGGTTGGGTATGATGAGTGAAAAACATCCCTTCAGATGGCAGGAAGAGGGAAAGAAAGCTTTTGAGGATATTAAAACAACTATTTCAAATGCTCCCATGCTAGCGAGTCTGAATTTTGAAAAGGATTTCATCATTTACTGCTATGCTTCAGAACATACTTTCTCTAGCATTTTGAATCAAAAGGATGATAAAGACAATGAAGCCCCAATTAATTTCATGAGCATTCCCTTGAAGAAGCATGAATTAAGCTATACCCAAATGGAGAAACATACATTTGCTATGGTGAAGGCGTTGAAGCAATTTAGGTATTACATTCTGCATTTCCATTCAATTGTCTATATACCAGAATCATTAGTAAAGAGTATAATAACTCAGTAGGAAATTGGGGTAAATAAAAGAGCCATATGGGTAACTAAGGTTTAGGAATATGATTTAACCATTAAGCCTACTTCTTTAGTAAGAGGACAAGGATTATGTAAATTGATGGCCGAAAACAAAGATTCATCTCTTGACAATGCTAAAGAAACACCCACTGTTTTGTTAGTAAGTCCAATGTAGCATACTTTTTGACATATGGTGAATGCCCTCCAAACATGAGATATAAAGAAAAATGGAATCTTAGATTGAAGGCTGAAAAATATGTGATTTCCAATGGTATTTTGTATAAGAGAGGGATGGATGGAACCTTTTTAAGATGTGTAGATGTAGAACAATGGGAAAAGTTGTTAAGAGCACATCATTCAGATGTATGTGGAGGGCATTTCTCATCTACAGTGATTGCTTTTAAAATCCTCAAGAATTGATTCTACTAGCCAGGTATATTTAATGATGCTTACAAGTTCCTAAAAAAGTGTGAAAAATGTCAACTTTTCACTAGGCACCCTCAATTGTTAGCCTTACCCCTTAGGCCAGTAGTGATCGATGAACCCTTCCACCAATGGGGTATCAATTTCATTGGACCTCTGAGTCCTCCATCAAGTGTTAGGCATGTATACATATTAATAGCCACTAATTATTTCACCAAGTGGGTGGAAGCTATCCCAACCAAGAAGGCCAACTCTCAAGTGGTGTGTGAGTTTTTATTTGAATATATATTTTTTAGGTTTGGGGTTCCTCAAAAGATAGTCTCAGACAATGCAACCTATTTTTCATCTGAAGAGATTTTTCTTTTCTGCTACAAGCATGGCATATCCCTAGCTCATTCCTCAGACTATTTTCCTCAAGGGAATGGGCAAGCAGAATCTAGTAACAAGATCTTGGTTGCTATATTGAAAAAGTTGGTAGCTGATAATCCTTGAAATTGGCACAAAAAATTATATGAAGCATTGTGGGCTGATCGTATTAATCCTAAAAGGACCATTGGCATGGCTCCATTTGAGTTGGTATATGGAATTGGTGCTTAGATATCCCTACCTCTAAAGTTGTCTACTTCAAAGTTACAATATGTGATTGAGGATAATTTTTTTTGAGACTCCCTAGAGAAGAGAATAATGTATTTGAACAAATTAGAGGAAGAGAGGGAAAAAATTGTTGATCATATTACTGAACATCAGATGAAGGTGAAGAAATTTTTTGATATGAGAGCTAGGTCTTGTAGTTTCCTAAAAAATGATGAAGTTATTTTGTGGGACAAGAGGAGAGAACCTAAAGGAGCACATGGCAAATTTGACTCCCTCTGGAAATCATCTCTGAAGTTTTTGGTCCAAACACTTTCCATCTAAGTTACCCACATGGCACAATTCTGCCCTTTACTTATAATGGGTAGGATTTGAAGTTAACAAAGATCTAATTGTCTTAGAGGTTCCGATCATGTACATACCTTTTATTTTTGGCTATGTTTTATGTTTTATTTCCTCTCCCCTTTGTTTTCTACTTTGGTATTGGTGCTATTTTTGTTTCTAGCTTTCTGAGTTCTCTATGTACTCTACGTACCCAATCTCGAGTCAAAGCCCTTGTTAGCCATATTGTGAGTCACCATATTTTAAAATTTTCATAAATTTTCCATCGAGTTATTGAAGCTTCTTATTGTCACTTCAAGTTCTCTTGGTCATCAAAAATATTGTACAAAGCCTTCCGAAGCTTCCCATCATTCCTTGTGTTCATTTGAACCTCTTTGAACCACTTTGAACCTTGGTTCAAAGTAGTTGAAAGTAGTTCAATCAAAGGGTTCTATGCTGATAGTTTTTCCTATAGTTAATTCATGCAAGGACTATAGAGTGTTCTTTTGAACTACTTTGAACCCCTTAGAATCTTGGTTCGAAGCAGTTTGAAGTGGTTCTACCATTAAGACTCCTTGACAGAAATTGATTGCAGGTTGTTAAAAGTCACTGTTTTCCAAGGGATTGATTACCATGTCAGGAGGTAATAATTTAAAGAAGTGCCTTAATTTCAAGAATGGGAAATTGTTATCATGATTTAAATTGGGAGATCTTTCATCGAAAAAAAAGGATTGGGTGTCAGAAGAAGTTAATCATTGTCAGTACAACCACAAAGGGAAGTATTTAATAAAAAGGTCACGTTGAAAGATTTTGAACATGTGAATCTAGCCCTAGTTAATTTGTTATCAATGCCTCATTATTAGGCTATAATTTTGCATGTATGTTCTCTTTCCCTTAAAAGAGCATAGGTTTTCCTTTTTGTTTATCATGCGAAAAAGGGATTTGAAGAAGGAGCTACTAAGGGACACGAAAAGAGGTTATTTTTCTTAGCAAGTTGTAGGTGGTGTGTTGACTCCTGGTAAGTAGAAAAGAATGCCAACTCATACATAGAACATGGCTCCTCGAACCAAATCTAAAACCAAGTCTGAAGCTCTCATGCAACAAGAAGTTCAGAAGGAAAAGATGCTGACCCAAGGATAGGATTTAGGTGGTGGTCTTTGTTTCTTAGACAATCCTGATGGTGACATGCAATTCGTTGAAGCTCCTAGAGTGGATCAACCTAAATTCATGACCCCTACCTAGGATACTCAAACAATCTCTACTAATCACATTGTTCCATCTTGGTTATCTAACTCAGTCAATAAATAAAGGAATTTGAAGCCAGTATGTACACCTATGAAAGATATTGTAACTAAGTATGTAGCTTGTGGTTCGAAGGTTAAAAAGCTAAAAATTGATGCTCATTTGGTTAAAGATCCAGCAACTAGGAAAATCATAGTGGAATTGGCAACACATAAACAAAAGACTAAATTTGAAGAAATTGACAATGAAGGCTTCAAGGTTATTGCAGTTGAACTTGGGACCATCAACAGAAATATAGGTAATAACTTCTTCAATTTTTCTACTTATCATATGTTGACCTAGTTGAAGAAGGATAGCAGATAGAAGAAGGAACTCAAAGCCTTAGTGGTGACCATGGCCACTTATATAGATTCACTGATGAATCTCAGGGTTCCACCAGTTGTGCAGACTCCTCAATATTTCGATCCTAATTTTGTAGATAGCCAACAACTGGTTAAACAAATGCAAAAGGGGAAGTTACTTTCATATGCAATGTAGGATTGGGTGAATTCCATCATTAAAGAAGGCAAAAAATTCATCCTAGATTTTACCACTATGTATGCTAAAGGGGAAACACTCTTAGGTGAAATTCAAACCCTTACTCCAGGATGGGAAACTAAACAGAGTTAGTGTCAGGTTGTTGTGTTCCAGGTGACCAAAGTTGAAAAGTATGGAGTGCTCAAAGTCCTAACTAAGAACTCTATGAAAACTATAGATTCTTGTATGCTATTCATTATGAAGAATAAGATGGGCTAGAAAGAATTAATCTATAAAGAAGCTATTAACTAAACATAATCCATTGAAAACAAGATTGCTGGGATGCATGAGGAGATTCTTAAGGATATGAACATAGTGAATCCTTCAGGAATTCTATAGTTTGATGATGGTAACATGGATTTTTGAAGCATTAACAAAAAGCTTTAATGATGCTATTGCAAAGATTAAAGACAATGAATTGCCTACCGCTAGTGATTTCACCACACTAGCAATATTTAATCCATGCTATGTTTAAATGGGAACCTCATGCCGTGGCAGAGTTTGAAGATCAAAGAATTCAAATGGAAAAAAGATGCCTATAGGTCTAAGCTACTAAGTTTGAAGAACCCCCATTTTCATGCAATGCAGGAATTTATGAACACCTTCAGAAGTTGGAAGCTGATAAGATAAATTGTGGGCGAGGGGGAAAAGGCCGGCGATGAAGTCTAATCGAGATAGTTACTTCTAATTGTGTCTTTAGCAACTATTTTAAAACTGTTTTTATTTTATCATAACTATTTCAACTGAAATGGTTGGGCTTTAGTGGAGGCCTTTCAAATATGTAAAAAGATTGTAAATGTTGGGGCATTGAACTGATTGAGGGTTAGAATTAGAAAGCTAGAAAATACTTTGATAAAATAGGTTCTTTTTTGAATAGTAATAGACAGATAGTGTATATATATATATATATATATATATATATATATATATATATATATATATATATATATATATATATAATATTATTTGATCCCACTTTAAAACTTGGTGTTTGAAGTGATTAAATCATTGTTACTTTGTGAACATTTGATTTATTTTTTGAGATATCTATTGTTGTTTCTTTTGCAATTTACATTGATCAATTTTCTTGAATGGTTATTATGAAGTCACTGTAGCATTCAATTTATTTTGAATAAGTTGTTATGGTGAAAAGACCATGAGCTTTTTATCTTTATTGTATTAATGAATTATCACCTCACTACCAAGAAGTATGTGAGAGTACT
This sequence comes from Cupressus sempervirens, assembly GCA_028749045.1. Lineage (NCBI taxonomy): Eukaryota > Viridiplantae > Streptophyta > Pinopsida > Cupressales > Cupressaceae > Cupressus > Cupressus sempervirens. The sequence goes on along the minus strand of CM053789.1, from coordinate 761,016,105 downwards.
TTATGTGCTTTCTAGAAAAAGTGTGAAATTGGTTTTTAATTCATTAATAAATCTCATAAAGGAAGCTATACCTATAAATATAGATAGAAAAAAAATAACATAAAGTTTTCTCAACTGTTGTGAACATTTTTGTGCTTTCCAAACCTTGGGCATAGAGTAAATTATCATTGTGTAATTAGAAAGACAATCTATTTACTAACACAGGTGAATTAGTCAAATCCCTTAACAGAGTAGTCATAACAGGCTGTGTTGAAATCCTCTAACAAGGTGCTTAATTGTGAGTTAAAGTCCTTTAGCAAGGCACACTTCTAACAGGGTGTTGAAATCCTTTAACAAGGTGAGACCTAATAGTCTTTGTAAGCCTTTAACATGGAAAACCTTTCATAGGGTAGATCATGTATCATGGTCAAAACATTGTAACCTTAATTGGATACACTTTATTACCATAGTAGTGAAGATTTGTGGATGTCATCCCCACCTCAATTTTACCTTCTCATTGGAGGGTTGCTGGGTAATCATATCTGGTGTCATACATGTGTGAATAATTACTTGTTTACATGATTTAGATTTACATGCTTTACATGTTATTTCAATTTACTTATTGAATGAATGAAATGGATGTATGGTGAAAATTTTTATGGGTCAAAGTTTAAACTACTGATTTACCCCCCCTTAGAAGTTTACCTTTCCTATTGTAATTCCAACAATTGGAATCAGAGCCTTGTTCTCTGAAAGAGAAGCTTTGTAGCTTTGAGGAAAGATTTTGAAACATAAGTCTACAAGTTGGGAAAGATTATTGAGAATCAGGAGATTGAAATACATCTCATTCTACATCAACTAAATGAAGCAAGAGAAGCACTAAAGAAATCATTGAAGAGAAGGAAATAAATTGCTAGTGCAGAGAATGCCACACAATACAAAGAGATAGATAGTACTAAGCTATTTTCTAATAGAGACTCCAATAAATTTGATGCACTAGTTGTAGATTTTATGGAAAAGAATAGACTCCAAGTTGAGAAAATCAGAAATCTCAAGTTAGAGCAAGAATTACAAGCCACACTACTATGTGAAGTGACTGAATAGAAGAAGAAAGCTAAGGAAGACAAAGCCATGATTGAAGAAGACAAAAGATTCTTAGCCAATAGTCTGGAAGAGAAGCCATTAGAGCTAACCAAGATTTCCAACATGCAATTGGACAGTTTGAGTTAAATGATGAAAGCCAATTATGAATTGAATGTCAAGGACATTGAGATAACAACATTGAAGTTACATAGAATGAGCAATTACAAAGTGACTTGAAAAGCTATACCTATAAATATAGAGAGAAAAAAAATAACATGAAGTTTTCTCAACTGTTGTGAACATTTTTGTGCTTTCCAAACCTTGGGCATAGATTAAATTATCATTGTGTAATTAGAAAGACAATCTGTTCACTAACATAGGTGAATTAGTCAAATCCCTTAATAGAGTAGTCATAGTAGGCTGTGTTGAAATCCTCTAACAAGGTGTTTAATTGTGAGTTAAAGTCCTTTAGCAAGGCACACTTCTAACAGGGTGTTGAAATCCTTTAACAAGGTGAGACCTAACAATCTTTGTAAGCCTTTAACAGGGAAAACCTTTCATAGGGTAGATCATGTATCATGGTCAAAACATTGTAACCCTAATTGGATACACTTTATTACCATAGTAGTGAAGATTTATGGATGTCATCCCCACCCCAGTTTTACCTTCTCATTGGAGGGTTGCTGGGTAATCATATTTGGTGTCATACATGTGTGAATTATTACTTGTTTACATGATTTAGATGTACATGCTTTACATGTTATTTCAATTTACTTATTGAATGAATGAAATGGATGTGTGGTGAAATTTTTTATGGGTCAAAGTTTAAACTACTGATTCACCCCCCCTTAGAAGTTCACCTTTCCTATTGTAATTCCAACAATTGGAATCGAAGCCTTGTTCTCTGAAAGAGAAGCTTTGTAGCTTTGAGGAAAGATTTTGAAATGGAAGTCTACAAGTTGGGAAAGATTATTGAGAATCAAGAGATTGAAATACATCTCATTCTACATCAACTAAATGATGCAAGAGAAGCACTAAAGAAATCCTTGAAGAGAAGGAAATAAATTGCTAGTGTAGAGAATGCCACACAATACAAAGAGATAGACACTACTAAGCTATTTTCTAATGGAGACTCTAATAAATTTGATGCACCAAATTGTAGATTTAATGGAAAAGAATAGACCCCAAGTTGAGGAAATCAGAAATCTCAAGTTAGAGCAAGAATCACAAGCCATACTACTATGTGAAGCGACTGAATAGAAGAAGAAAGCTAAGGAAGACAAAGACATGATTGAAGAAGACAAAAGATTCTTAGCCAATAGTCTAGAAGAGAAATCATTAGAGCTAACCAAGATTTCCAACATGCAATTGGACAGTTTGAGTTAAATGATGAATGCCAATTATGAATTGAATGTCAAGGACATTGAGATAATAGCATTGAAGTTGTAGAATGAGCAATTGCAAAGTGACCTGAAAAGGGAAAAGGAGTTTGCTGAAAGTTTCAATAAATCAAGTGAAGCCATCAAATACTTTGAGCAATTATTGAGATCCCCTACATCTAATAATGATACAGTTGGGCTGGGATACACAAGTACTAAAGAAGGAGAGTCATCCAAAATTGCTGAAGAAAGGAGAAATAAAGGTAAGAATTCCAAACCTACTTGCCATAATTGTGGTAAGAAAGGACATACTTCTAATGTGTGCAAGAGTAGAACTAAAAATCAAAATGTCAAGCACAAAAGCATTTTCACTGTCATAAGTGCAACAAAATAGGTTATTAGGCACATGAATGCAAAACCAAGACCATGCACACACAAATATTTGAAGGATATTGTTATAACTATTAGAAGTGTGGACATAGAGCTTTTGAATGCAGATCTAAACCCATGTGTTCATCAAACCGGAAAACAAAGGTAAGGAACAATGATAACTCTTATAACTGGGATTATAATACAAGATATAGCTATCATTATTGTCAAGAGTATGGACATGTTTCTTGAGAATTGTATTAGGACACACTTTAGAGGTGACTACAAAAGGTGGTTGAGTCAAACCACATGTTTTAGTTGTTTGAAGACTGGTCACATTAGTCGATATTGTCCAACAAAGTCAAAGGCACCAAGTTGTGAGTCTGCTAAAGGCAAAGGCAAGGTAGATGTTGAAAATGTCAAAAATGAAGTGAACAAGACATGGAAGAAGAAAGATTATTGCATCACATAAAATGGAGAAGGGATCACTTCACCCAATGGGTCAGGTGATCACACCTCATCAAACTAAGCAATCAAGAGGTATGTGGGATTGATATTTAAAAGTTATATCTTTCATCATTTTCAAAAGGATTTAGTACTGAAAAGATTACATTAGTATGAACAAAGATGCAAGATGTTATTAGGAATAAAAGAAAAATCTTTAAGTTTTTCATGTTGTTCTCGAGCATGAAAAGTTTCCAGTATGTGCCGAGTGAAAAACCAATGGATGCCAAGCTAACAGACTGGCTAGTTGATGTTGAGCTCGCAATAGTTTTTGAGTGAATGAAATGTTAATGGAAGCCGAGTGAATCTAAAATTGGTTAATGCTGAGCTTACAACTATGTAAGCACTCAACATTGATTGTAAGGTTTCAAAAGGGTATTTGATTGATTTTAACTCATTTTCCATCATTTCAAAATTGAGAAAGAGAAAGGAGAGAAAGAGGCGATATGGAAATCCATCCAAAGTGATTGCAGAAGATTTTTGCACCAATTAAACACCATTTTGTTAGATCTTGCAAGGTATTTATCAAGTGCCAAGCTATGTTGTTTATATTTTTGTAAACCCTAGTTTTGCATAATGGCATCTAGTTCAAAGAATGTAGAGGGTAAGGATGTTTTGAATGTTCAATTGGTTAATAACGAGGTTAAGCAACCAATATTTAAAGCCATTCTAGACATTTCTTACAAACAAGACCCCTTTGGTCTATTATCCATGATACCACCAAATTTTTTAATGGTTCAAGATGTTAGGAAATGTTATAACTGTAAGATTGGAAGCATTGGTGATATGGAGATTAGGCAAGCATATGACCGATTTTGTGAGAATGGTGTGTTGAAGGAAAAATACAAAATTGTAGAGAAGAAAGGGTTAACATGAGCCCTATATTTCTTGAATGTGTTCAAAACAGAATGGATTAGGATAGTATTGGGTAGAATACATGATAGTTCACTATGGCTAGATAATGGACCTATCAAAATAACCAAGAGGATAATCCATAGGGTTATAGGATATCTAACCCTATATTAGCCTAAGATATTGAGGAGTGATTCAAAAGATTTTATTGAAAAGAATACAAGAGCCATGTGGAACAAGAGATGAATAACAATTGACACCATTACTAATCCATTGAAAGAATTTGTAGTAAGGGTTATTTCACACAAGTTTTACCAATCCAACAGATTAAATAGTATGCCCTATATTACACTAGATATTGGCTATAATATTGAAAGAAAGATCACACATATGATCTTGTAGAACTGCAGCTACAACAATTGATTGAGAACCTAGGATCAATAAGAAAGACTAAGACTGCTCAATGGAAATTTGGTTCTATACTGATATGCATTTTCTTTAATGTTCAAAACACTTTTCCTACATTTTCCACTATGCGATGGAAAACAAATAGGTCAATGGTAGTACAGATTGGTGAGTTCATTGAATAATTAGGTGAGAATTTTGAGTCTATGATGACAAGTTACTTTGAAGACTTTAAGCAATCAATGAATAAAAGATTGAGAATTCCAGTATCACTAGTGGAAAAGCATTTTGATGACATTTGTTTCCTAGTGCATTCTAATTATACATTTGTTCAAGCTGCTACACCAAGGGTAAGATGTTTGAGATCATTAGGATTTGAGATCAATGTAGATGAGGCTTCTGTAGCTATTACTGCATTACTTGTAGAAGAGGTAGACAAAAATACCAAGGCATTTGAAAATTATGAATTGGAAAAGTCTAAAATCACTATGGAACTCAAGATTGCCTCTTTCATTAAGAAGAAAGATAATTTGGTGAAGAAGTTGAAAGCCAAGTTTGGTGAAGGTGGTGAGCAGGAGGAAGAAGATGATGACAAGGAACAAGACTCTTAAACCCAAGCACTAATAGCACTTACACAAGGAATGGGAGAAGATTAGGAAGAGGAGGATACAAAAGTTGTTGAAGGTGTTGAGGGAGAAGAAGCTGAGGAAGCACCTACACCTACTAATCAAAAGAAGAGGAATGCCAAAGCACAACTAGTGACAAGGGCTAAGAAAGCTACCAAACCAATCCAGCCCCAACCTACAACACCTACTACAAGGGCTAGTGCATGTGTGACTATTCAAAAGGCCAAGGAGAAAGCCAAACCAACAGAGCAGAAAGGAGGAGCTCAGAAAAAGCTAAGGAGGAAGCTGTGTGCACAAGCCAAATCAGATGAGGAGAAAATAGAATCAGATGACAATAACCCAATTCAAAGTGGTGAGTCACAATCCTTTGTCAGATCTAGAGAATCTATGTGAAAATGTTAAGAATGATGCATACTTGTTAGGATTCTCTTATGTTGATTTTGATAATCTTGGCAAAGTAGAAAAGAATCAAGTGGAGGAAGCTATCTATGCCATGATGGAAAATTTTAAGAAAGCCTCACTAGAAATTGCTAACGCTATGCCCAAAATTTTATATGAGAGAGTTGAGTAGAAATGGTATTATTTTCTAAACTTGGAAAGACAAATAAGGGAGACTTCACTTGAACAAGCGATGCTTGAACTTAGTAAGGCACAAATTTCTAAGGCTATGAAGAAATATGCAGTTAGGTTTGTACCTAAATATAGAGCCTTTAGCATTTTGCAAAAAAATATTGAAGATGTTGTTAAGAAGTCCACATAGGTGTGGAAAGTAACATATGGGCTTGCTATAGTGAAGGAAGGTGAATAGGAACCCATAGAGGTTAAAGATGATGAGGAAGATGATAACAATGAAGATATTATTGAAGGAGGGAGAGAAATGAAAGAAGATGACAAAGCAACAACTGAGGCAGAGCAACAAGAAGAACATAGTGTACCAGATACACAATTGCCTAATGTCAACCCTCAACATGTAACAAGTGAGAATATTGAAATTGTAATAGTTAAGGATGTTTCTAATGTCACAACTCAAAACATTATCCCCTTACAGAGGAAGATCTTGAAAAGATACTTGATCAGTCTACACTATAGGCCAAATTATGTGATAATCTTGTTCTGGTGAGTGTAGATGAACCACAAAAAATAGTGGCTGATACTCCAAGGGAAGAGGTGAATACAAAAGAACCACCTAATATTACCTCTCAAGTCACTAATGTACAACCTTTGGTTAAAGTACCTATCAATACAGTTAAAAAGGTTGATACAGTTGAAGCATATAAAGTGGAAACTCAGGCCACTACTAAAGAACAAAGTTAAATAGGTCAGATAATCTTATTTGCACCTACAACACAAGTACAAGGTGCATCACAAGGTATTGTGGCAAATTAGGACAAGGCTAAAGAGATCGAGTTGACACCAAAGGTGAAGGAGCAAGTTGCAATTCAAGCCCTGGTAACTTTAATAGAATTTGGCACACCTTCAAGTCATACTCTTCAGAGGCTAAGCACAGATGCAACACCATTGCAGATCTCAGTGCCGAATCTAAGCTCATCAAAGGCTAAAGAAGTGATAAAATATGGAGACATAAGCCTTGATGAAGAGATTATGTTACATAAGTATGATTATGACACAATGACCATAGAGTAGATGGGTATATTACAACAAGCCCTAGCAAGAAAGAAGCATCAAGAATTCTTAGAAGGGAGCACAGATAGAAGTAGACATTGTTGGACATCAAAGACATCATTTTAGATGCATTTAGCCTGCCAACTCTAGATGAGACCAAGCCACTCATTGAAAAATTGACAAATATAGTGGAAAAGGTGAGTGATGTAGACCTTGACACAAATTCTAAATTGTTAGAATGGTTAGAAAAGAAATTTTAAAATAAAATAAATGAGAAAATATTAGGTGACATAGCACTCACACAAGTTGCATTGACAACTAAAGTAGAAAGTGTGAAGAGGGTACTTGAGAATATTTTCTCACTATACACTAAATTGTACAATCTAACACTCTTCACACAAGAGACTAGAAGTCAAATTTTGAGTTTGGAAAGTTAGATTAATGCATTAGGTGAAAAATTGCCTATGAAACCATCTCAAAGTGAGAAGCACTTTAGAACTTTGCTACAAACCCAGAGTTAGTTAGCAAAATTGTCTGCAGATGAGGCCAATGTAGGGGCCAAACTGATTAGCATCCAAACAACATTGACCCCACACATAGAAATTTTGCACAAGGAATTAGGCTATGATGAAACACTTATGAAGAAAGACCCCAATCTTTCAACATTAGATAGCCTAGTCCACCTTGCTGCTGAAATGACCATCCACCAAGTCTTTGGATGTAGCATGTGCAAATTGGGATGCAACTCTCAAGATAATATTGGAGCTCCATAAATACTTTTTGGAAAAACACACTATAAGTGTATAACCCATTGACATTAGTGTCAAAAAGGGGGAGATACAAAATTTTAGAGAGGAGATAGAGAAGAAATATAGAATTTTAGAGAGGAGATAGAGAAGAATTGTGGAGAGTAAGAAACAGAATAGAGAGAAAGATAGAACAAGAAAATACCAACATGAAGTCAAAGAGGATCAATTGAGACACATTTACTCAGTAGGAGTACAACATTTTGAAAATAGAATAGACCTATCAACTTGGGGCGAGTTATCAAATTTTGAGGTATATAAGTTGTTACAAAATTTTGAAAATTTGAAGTTCTATACATAAGACGAATAAGAGATATGTTATGCTCATAATATTAAGGATGTTAATGCATGACAAAGTGTTTTTGATACTCATGTCAAAGGGGGAGATTTTTGTCTCAGATTGGTTTTGACAAGTGAGTGTCTACACACTTATGTCATTTACTTAGTTCATGCCGAACAAGTAACACATGCCAAGCACAACACATCTATAATAGAGAATGTCGAGTCCACAGTGAGTTTCAAGCCACTCATGTACTGATTCACTCAAGTGCCAAGTAGACAACATGTGCCAAGTGATTCAAGAGTTGAGAAAGTAGTGCATGTCGAGTAATATAGGTGCCAAGTCACAATATAGAAGATAGTATATGATGAGCATCGAAGACTTCAAATGCTAAGTGATACAATTTGTTACAGTTGTTTGTAATGACACAAACTACTATGTAAACCATTTTTTAGCCAACTAAAGATTGAATTATGATATTTTAGAGATAAGGATGAATCTTATGTTGGATTCCCAATTCTATTACATGCAACCAATCAAAAAAAGGGAAGGTTTAAGTGGCAAAATGGATGAATCGCAATTGTTGATTCATACTTAACCCTAAGTCACCTAAATCTTCTTAAGGAGGACAAACCCTAAACTCTCTAGAGTCCAAAGAAGGTGTATGAAGGAGAGAATGGAGAAGTTTTCATGTGCAAAAAGAGCATTCATGGTGGCTAAGGAGTTATGATCTGAGATTATATCGTGGAATCAATTAAAGGAGAATAGAGGAAGAGAAGAGCATACAACATAGAGACATCTGATCAAGAAAGATTGAGAATACATTAGTTTAGAGGTGATCTATCATCAAGCAATCAAGTGCTAACCATAAGATCATTCTAGCAAGTAAATCAGTCAAATCTCTTAACAAAGTAGTCCTAACAAGCTATGTTGAAATCCTCTAACAATGTGCTTACTTAATTATAAGTTAAAGTCCTTTAGCAAGGCACACTTCTAACAGGGTGTTGAAATCATTAAATAGGGTGAGACCTAATAGTCTTTGTAAGCCTTTAATAGGGCAGATCTTTCATAGGGTAGACCATGTATCAATGATAAAAACATTGTAACCTTAATTAGATAGACTTTATTACTGTAGTAGTGAAGATTTGTGGGTGTCATCCCCACCCTAGTTTTACCTTCTCATTGGAGGGTTTCTAGGTAATCATGTCTAGTGTCATACATGTGTGACTAATTACTTGTTTACATGATTTAGATGTACATGCTTTACATGTTATTTTATTTTACTTATTGAATGCATGAGATGGATGTGTGGTGAAAGTTTTTATGGGTTACAGTTTAAACTACTATTTCACCCCCCTTCTCAGAGTATTACTTTTCCTATTGTAATTCCAACACTTATTTTATGGATGGATATGGGTTTTATATGAAGAAATAGACTATGAATTTTGATCCAACAAAGGAGGTAATAAAGGAACTCCCTCTATGGATAGTATTGGGAAATCTACCCCAAGAATACTGGTAGGAACAACATTATAAAGTGATTGGAAATGAGTTAGGAACATTTATTGAGGTAGTGGAAATGGTGGATAGAGAAATTCTACAAATGCTCCCAAGAATATGTATAATGTGGAATGATTTTCATCCAATCCTTGAGCTAGTTAAGATCTTTAATGAAGGATTAGTTTGGAGACAACCTGTGTCTCTAGAGGAAGGGTTGAAGGTATGTGAGTTTTGCCTTTGTGAGGAACATGACTCAAAAATTTGTAAACAAGAAGGATGTCATAAGGAAAAATAAGAGGAAAGGCTACTCCAAGGGATTATAGAGATGGCCAAGATAAAAGAAATTGAGAAGGATGAGAGTGAAAATCTAATGAAAAGGGATAATGTAGAGGTGGAAAATGTTATGATGTTGAAAACAAGAGAAAATAACTATCAGGATAGAGGGTCTAGGGAAAGCAAGATTTTAGAAGTGGGGTTGGAAAAAGTGTTAGATGAGGAAAGATGCAAAGGCTCCAAAAAAAATCACAAAATGAAAAAATAATGGTGAAAATCACAAGAGGAAGTTGGTGAATGAGACTGTTGAAATAAGGATGGAATAGAGGCCAAGGCAAGTTTGTGGGGATAGGGTGGAATATATAACTTTAGAAGGAAGTGAAAAAAGGGATAGTAAGGAAGTAGAAGGACCTCAATTATCTAAGGAGGAAGGATGCCATATGGTAGTGTTGTCAGAAAGGCCAAAAGAATCACAAAGGCAGTGGGAGGAAAATGAGGGTATATGACTAGGCTGGAAGGAGAAATGGAGGGGGGGATTGGTGAGTGATTTAAGGATATTGAAATTTCTCCAATAAGAAACTTGAAAGGAAAATTAGGGGAATCAAGCTCAAAGGAAATTTTAAATGACAATGAAGAGGAAAGGGAGATTAATGGTGAAGAAGATTTCTTTGGGATGGAGGAAAATATGATCCTTAAAGAAAAACAAACTGTAGAGAAAATAAAAAGTAAAAAACACGAAGCAAATATTGGGGAGAGCCAAAAAAGGGGAAGAAGAACCATCAATGCATTGATCCAGATAACAAGAAGTTCCAAATGTCAAATTAAATTAAAAATGGGAAGGGGAAAGAACCCTTCCCAGAAGGGATGAAGATCCTATCATCGAATGTTAGGGGCTATAATGCCCCTGACAAAATGTGCTTGATCAGGAGAGGCTTGGATCAAGCAAAACCAGACATAGTGTTAATGCAAGAAACAAAGATAAAACTAGACAATCTAGAGGGGATGAGGAGAAATATTTTTTGATGGGAAAGTGAGTGGGTGGCTACAGAGGGAGCCTCAGGAGGAGTGTGTGTTTTATGGAATAAGAAGATAGTGAATGGAACTAAAATGTGGATGGGTAAGAGTTGGTAGTGGATAAAAGTTTCTTCAAAACAATTAGTATATGACTTTAATGTTCTTGATGTGTATGGCCCAATTTAGAGCAGAGAGAAGAGAAAACTCTTGAAAACATTGACAGAGATGTTGGAAATGTTACAAGATGAAATCACTATTTTAGGGGGTTATTTCAATGCTATCCTCTACCCAAGAGAAAAAAAAAAGGAGGAAAAGGTTGGTGGTTAACTACATAGGAGGACTTCTTGACTTTTGTTATGGAAAATGGCTTTATTAATATTCCCTTTAAAGAGGGGGATTTTACATGGAACAATAGGAGGCAAAGGTTTGTAAATATTACTAAAAAATTAGATAGGTTCCTTCTAGGGGGGGATTGGACAAAAGTGGATTTTTCTGTTGAAGCCAAAATTCTTCCTATTCATGGATCATATCACTTCCCTATTAGTCTAAGAATACCAAAAGAACATACTTCTGACCAATGCCCTTTCAAATTTGAAGCTATGTGGATGAGGGTGGATGAATTTAAGGAGATGGTAGAAAAACGGTGGAGGGAGGCACCTGAATGGGAAGGAAATAAGGCTTTCAATTTTTTTAAGAAGCTTTAGTATATAAAGGGAAAATTGAAAGTGTGGAATTAAGAATCTTTTCAAAACATATTTAAAAGGAAAGGGGTACTGGAAGCAATACTTAAAACTTTGAATGAAAGAATAAATCTAGAGGGGATGAACAATGAAGATTTCAAAGAAGAAAAGACACTAGAAAAAGAGTATCATGAAATCTTGTTAAGAAAATAAGTATTCTGGAGGTAGAAGTCAAGAGAAACATGGTTGAAAGAAGGGGATAGAAACATGAAGTTCTTCCATAATTTAGTTAAAATAAGAAGAGCACCCATAATAAAAAAATTTCTATTAAGAATGGAGAGGGAGAGGTGATAAGTAATCCAAAATTGATAAAGAAAGCATAGTAAATTTTTTCAATGATAGAGGAAGAGTTGAGGATGGGGGGGAGGCTTTGGATGAGGATTTTTATGAGTGCATTCAAAGATGTATTACAGATGAGCAAAATGAAAGGTTAAATGTTGAAGTCTCAAAAGAAGAAATGAAAAATGCTTTATGGGGTTTATGTAAAGATAAAAGTCGAAGGCGTAGTTTCCAATAGGCTTAAAGGGGTGCTAAAAGATGTTATATTGGAGGAAAAAAGTGGATTCAGTCTAGGAAGATCTATTTTTGAAGGGGTAATTATTGCTCATGAAATGATCCATTCGATTAGAACAAAAAAATCAACAAAATTATGGTTAAGCTGGATATTAAACAAGCTTATGATGAGGTAAATAGAGTTTTTTGTTCAAAGTTCTGAAAGAATTTGGTTTTAATTAAGAATGGATTAGCTGGGTAAAAGGTTGTTTAACTTCTATAAGGTTCTTAGTGCTGGTTAATGGCAGTCCTTGAGATTTTTTTGAGTTAGAAAAATGGATTAGGAAAGGGGGCCTTTATCTCCTTTCCTATTTATAATATTGGTTGAAGTGTTAGGGAGGCTGATTAAAGAAAAAATGGTTAGAGGTCTATGGAAAGGGGTAAAGGTGGCAAGGGGAGTGGACCCAATTTCACATTTGTAGTTTGTGGATGAAACTTTTCTAATGGGTGAAGCTTCGTAGTAGCAAGCTAGACTGATGAATTTTTTTTTGGAAATCTATGGAAAAGTGTCAAGATAAAAGATAAATTGGGCAAAGTCTGAAATTTTCTTTTTGAACACCCCTCTTTATACGAGAAGAGCTATTGCAAGAGTTTTGAATATAAAGCAGGGAAATCTTCCAAGTAAGTATTTGGGCATTCCTTTATTCCAAGGGAAAAATAGAAGTGAAGTATGGAAGGGATTGGCAGGAAAATGCCTAAGGAAGATGGACAGATGGAAAGGTAAGAAGGGTCTTGATGCTAAAATCAGTGGTTTTAGCGATGCCTATTTTCTTCATGATGTGTTTAAAAATCCTGAAGAAGGTGATTAACTTAGTGGAAAGGTAGATGAGGAACTTCTTTTAGAGTGGGGTAGGAGAGGAGAAAAAATGAGCATTACTTAAATAGGAAAAAATTTGCAGACCTAAGAAGTTTGGAGGTGTAGGAATTAGAGACTAGAACACAATGAACACTACTTTTGGGGGCTAAGTTGGTGTGGCAGATAGAAAATGATGTAGAGAAAATGTGGATTAAGATTCTTAAAGCCAAATATTTGGATTCTAATGAGAATATAAGGATTTTAACTATTCAAAATCCAATTAGAGGTTTAGCAATATGGAACTTTATTCTTTCATGCAGGCATGTCATAACATACCATATTTCATGGGTGTTAGGTAATGGTAATAGAGCAATGTTTTGGGAAGACTCATAGAATGGAAACAAATATTTACACGAGAAAACATGGGATAGAGAAATGAAATAGGTATTGTGTGATTTGTGGGGCAGGAATGTGATAAATTATATGGTGGAAGTTGAAAGGGTATTTGGGAAAAAATGGATGTGAAAAGATTAGAGATTGGAAGGCCTATCTAAAGGAAAAAAACAATAACTAAGGGAGATCTTTAATAGAATAAAGGTTTGCATAATTAATAGGGAAGATAGGATTAGTTGGTGTGCATCAGCCTTGGGTAAGTTTTCAGTCAAGCTTGGATATGAAATCTTAGACACTAAGAAGGAAGAATGTTTTAAAGTAGGGGATTTGTGTTGGAGTAAAGAAATTCTCCCAAAGGCTGGAACCTTCACATGGCTAGAAATACAAGGCATAATCCTAACAGGGGATAGAAGAAGAAATTTTGGTTTCTAGGGCCCTACAAAATGTGTTATGAGTGGAAAGGAAGAGGAGAGTGTTGATCATTTATTGTTAAATTATGACATAGCAACATAGTGTTGGAGATGTCTTCAAGGAAAATTGGGTTGGTTTGGACCTTGGAGCCCCTCTCTTAAGGCCTTCTTTATTTCATGGCCAGGAGCAGGAAGAAGAAAATTATTTGAATGCATATGGAAAGTGAGTCCCTCAATTGTTATATGGGATTTTTGAGGAAAGATCAGAGACAAGTGTTCATCTTCTAAAAAGGATTGATCATTCTATTGAAAAAGTGGTGAATGAAACAATCTTTAGGAAAAATACATCAAAATGTTTGTTTATGAATTATGATAGGGAAATCCAAAAAATGTGGCCAGGGATTAAAATAGGAAATGCAGGAACAAAGGAAAAATCAAATTCTAAAACCAATAAAAGGGAAGATGCTAAGTGGCAAGCTCTTGAAGAAGGTTGGTTAAAATTAAATTTTGATGGGGCTTCTAAAGGAAACCCTAGGAAATCAGGAGCAAGATGCATTATAAAGGACTATTTAGGGGAGACTGTGGCCTATGGAGCATTAAGGTTACAGGATGGGACAAATAATGAAGTAGAGTTCCAAGAAACATTGTTAGCATTAAAATATGTAAAAAGATGTGGAGGGAAAACAATTATTTTAGAAGGTGATTTGATGGTGGTTGTGCCGTCCATGAGCAATAATTCAATCTTTGTATGGCACTTAGGAAATCTGTTAGTGTCTATTATTGAAGAGTTAAATGAATTGAAGTAATTTCAAATTTGTCATGTCTTTAGAGAAAAAAATAGAGATGTAGATGCTCTTTCAAAATGGGCAGTTGGTTTAAGGGAGGAGGGAAGGCCAGTTTTTGAAACTTGTAACTATTGGGAAGGAATTGACAAAAAGGTTTTTTACATTTATTAGTTGGTGTTCTTTTTAAGATTAGTTGAATGTTTTTAGAGATGATGGAAAGATGATTGGCATCATAAAGGATATTAGAAAAGCTGATGGGTATATTTAGAAAATCAGCAATAAATGGTTTCATAATGACAAGAAGTGAGAACAAGGTTAGCATGATTTTTTTGGCAGGTGGATTTGACATTTCCTTTAGTGTGAAAGCTTTCTAAAGGTATTATATAGTAAAGGTGGTAAGGCTATTCTAACAATCAGAAAGGTGAATCTATAGAAGTGATAGTGACTAAATTGAAAGGTAGAATGGAAGAAACATTTACCTTTAAAACAAGTAGATAATAGAAGGCTTTGTTTGGACTAGTGGAGGACAAGAGGTTGAAACTGATGCTTAAATTCCCAAGGCCAAGTGTGATAAAAGCTATTAAGGAGATGGTTGGGGAGCTATTTCAAAACTCCTCCCATCATTAGAAGATTAATGTGGATATAGTGGCAATAATAATGGCATGGGGGTTGGAGATAACATGCTTGGTGGAAGAAGTGGAATGGGTAATGAAAAATTTGTTTTTGGATGATTTAATTGTGGGAATGGAATCCTTATTAGAGTGGGCATGGCTGAGGAAAGGCTTTGATTATAGTGAATGTTATGAAAATTATGAAGAGGGCATAAGAATTGGAAGGGTGTATTTTCTATAGTGGCCAACAAAGGTGGAAAAAGAAGGTTATAAAGCTAAGATAACGGTGGCTTGGGCTAAGCTGGTGGCAGAAATAGGAGTTTTTCTAGAGCAAAGAAGACAAAAGGTTATGGGCTTTTTCATTGCCCACCCAAGGAAGCAGAGAAGTGTGAGAGGAAGAAGGATTAGGAGGGTGGTTAGGGTCAAATTCCCAGTGAGGGTGGAGGAATGAAGAAGGAGGAGAAAAGTAAAATGAGCCATTTTTGTTTGGATTAAGATGGGCAATGAAGAACAAAATTGTTGAAGGAAATTTTGAGGAGGGATAGATGAAATGAAAGCAATGCTGCAGATCATTGTAGTGATAAAAAAGCTATTTTTGTTGGCAATTTTTGGAGGACCGAAGAGGAAGAAGTAGATACATGTGAGGATGAAAATACATGCGAGGATGAAAAGAGCTCGAGTAGGAGCCAAGGCCAAGTGGTGGAGTGGAAAATGGAAAACAAGGAAAGGGTATAGTAGGATAGGTGGAGGACACTCTGATCATTTTTTATGTCCTTTTGTTGATGGCCAATTAAGAAATGCCAAAATGTATATGTGTTTTTTATTAAGTTTTAGGACTTTGGAGGAAGATAGAAGTTCAAATATGTATAGAAAGATGGTTTTTTGAGATGAAATATATATTTGTAAAGGAAGGCTATAATTTAAAGCCTAGATGTAATATTGTAAAAATGATATTTTAATATTATTAAAAATCTATTATCAACCAAAAAAAAAACTAGATCTTCTAAAGACCATCATGTTAAGGATGCTATAATAAACATAGTTAAGCTTATCAAACAAGAAAATTGGGAGAAACTAATGCAGAACAATGATAGCTTGTTTGAATGGTTTGATTTAAATAGAAATATTAGAGATGTCTTTGAAAATGTAAAAAATGATGTTGATGGTTAAAAAAGTATCTTCACCACTTCCTTAAAAAACCTTGCAATACAAATTTTGAACAAAGTACAAAGATCCAGTGATAGGGATTTGGAAAATCAAGGAATAAACAACCATTGTGATGCCTCTATAATGACCTTTATTGTTTGTCACAATTGTGACCAATTAATGGAAATAGATGAAGCTCTAAAATATGCTTCTAGAGACTTGATGAAGATGAATCATAACACACTAAACTTGTTAAATGTTGGATTACCAAATCTAGCTGACTTAGATAGAAAATTCACTGAAAAAGAAGATTACATAAAAAAGTTGCACAACACCATAAACTCTAATTTAGACAACTTACCTGAGGATGCCACTCCAAATAGAATTGCAAGTTGCATCAAACCATTGTCAACAATGAATGTAGTTATAGATAAATTCCTTGATTCATATAAAAATATCTCTCCAAAGCATTCATTATTCATGAGGTTACAACTATTTAGGTACAACCTGAAAAAAATGGAGCTTCCAAATGATGCGGGATGAAGTGCCCTATAGAACATCATTGGAGTTGGGTTATCTACTCAATCTGTTACTGTTAGTGTCAGTCATAGCCGATAGCACTAAGAAGTAACAACTTAGTAAGTGATAGTACTATCATCATTTTGTTACTTGTTGCTCTTTAATTTCAAATTTTGGATTTAATTTCAACTTTGTTTAATGTTAATTGTTATAGGAATCAAGAGGCAACATATTAGGATAGCTAGATAGCAAGGCACTAGCATACTAGTATTGCATAGAGCAGATGAATTTTTTTCTCTACTCCTACTTGAAAAAATTGTACAATTGGCAATGTGATTGTACACACATAATGTAGTAATAATCTAATTATATATATAATTACAAATCGACCTACAACTGTTGTTGCTCCCTTGATATAAAAGGTAATTTAGGATCATTTGACATTGAGTCATTTGCAAAGGGTTTTAATATTCTACTTCTCTAGGCTCTATATTTGTAAATTTATTTGTAATTGTTAAATGTATTATGTTACACACTGATTTATAATTATAAATTATAATTCAATTTTTTAAAGAAAGCGTATTCTATAAAATGCATTATGTTACAATTTCTCAAAGAAATGAGAATCAATAAAATTCTAAAAAATGTCTAAAAACTAGAGTGAATGAAAATCTCAAGTTCAACATATATAAAAACTAGAATCAATGAAAATCTCAACATGTTTAAAAAATACAATCAATGAAAATCTCAACATGTATAAAAACTAGAACCAATGAAAATCTCAACATGTGTAGACTTTAAAAGTAAAAACTAGTTTTAATGAAAATCTCAACATGTAAGTTTGTAAGATCAACATGTTAAAAAAAAATTTAAGCATCTATAATAGGATAGTGAATGAAGGGTATAAATTAGTAGATAGAGTCTTAGACATAAGACTAGAGCACAGAAATTAATTTGAATTGAAATTGCTAAGACCAAAGCTACTAGCCTACTACTTGACTCACATAGAAGTTAGAACTTGAAGTTGAGAAGTTTCTGTAGTTTCCACTCTGCTTGGACCAGCTCAACATCACTATCATTAGAACCCTCCTCATTTATTGCATATAAAATTTCATTGTTTGTTGTGTTTTCTTTAGATTCACTATCAGTATGCATGCCAAAGTCAACTTCATCTTCATTGCTTCCAATATCAAGACATGAACCACTACCCCCGTCACTGCCACTACCATTGCCATTGCTACTGCCACTGCCACTGCCACTACCACCACCACTGTGACTACCACTTGGGTTTGAAATGTTGACCATCCCTCTTCTTTGACATTTTTTCCTCCAAATGTTGAGAGAACTATCATAAGGGAAACTATCTATCTCATACCTAGAATTATAGAGCCTCAAACAATTATCCAAATTTTTGTCTAATTTGTTTCTAACCTTTGACTTCAAGAAGGCCAAAGTACTAAAAACTCTCTCATCCTCCACTGAACCCAGTATCATTATCAAACATAAATTGGTAAGCTTGAAATATTTTGGTATTGACTTTCTCAACTAGTTGTTCTAACCAAGGTTTTTCCAAATCTTTTTTACTGCTCCCTCTTCATTTGGATTCTTCATAAGATCATATTGTTCCCTCATTATGTTTGGAAAAGACTATGATTGATCTCTTAGTTGAGATTAATTTAAAATTCTATTTATAGTTACTCCATTGATTACTTTAGGTTTGCAAAAATGCTGAATCAAAGTTGTCATCCTTATTTGAAAATAATTTGTATAGTTTAGAGACCAATATTGAGGAAAAAAAATAGACTTCTTTGAGCAGTTTCTATGGAGGGAATCTAAATCTAATTTGTGATGAAAGATTGTAGCAAACTCGCTTGACAAAATCAAGCACATAGTCTTTGATCTTCTTGAAGTCTTCACTTGTAACACATGAAAGTACCTTCTTTAGTTTTGATTCTACTTTGCTTCCTGCTTCATTGGGGTTGGACTTGGGGTTGACATGAGCATAGTAATACATTGGCATGTCAACTCCACATACCTTGACACATACCTCATCATTTGCACCAATATGTAAAAAGATCCCATGATTTTTCAAATATATGGTTTCTATCCACTTTGCAAACTTTGATTCATCTAATAGTTGTAATCAATAAAGAGTATCCAGTCTATTACATGTCATTTTACACAACTTATTATATTTTGCAATGTACATAGCTCTTTGTTGAACCTTTTTCATAATATTTTTCATGTCCTGTAGCATGGGGAGAATAGATGCTAAAGTTAAGAGTATCTTAACATTAGTTAGACTTGAATATAGCCGAGGGAATCTGTATCACATAGAATGGATTAGTCCAAGCAACGATAGATATTCAAAGAATACTCAATGTGCTAGTCCATCCAAAAAGATCTATCTGGTATCATTGTCTTTAAAAAGCTTCCTCCCATTAGTAAGTCCTTGAGAAAAGTCTTTAAATTCTTGGACTCATTTTGGACTTCAACAAAAGTATTGGTAAATCTCTTTGATTATAGAATCCACTTCACTTACACAACCAAAATCGTTGACAATTCCAAAAGCTAGATTTGTTTGATGAGCCATGTAGTGAATGGGAATAGTGTAGGGTGCCAAATCATTCTTGATCCTTTTGCAAAGACTACCTTTATGATCTTGCATAATTGAAGCTCTGTCCACTCCAACACACACCAAATTTTTGGCAATCTCCATGTTATCCATACCTCCACAATAAATTAGAGTACTCTTTAATAAATCATATAATTTTTTGGCTGTCACACTACAATTCAATTTAGCAACAGATAGTAGAAAGGGTTGACAAAAAATATCATTTATAGTATAAACATGTATGCACACTTAGGAAGTATTATCGATTTCTGTAACTTCATATAGAGATAATGCAATTAAATTTGACTATTTTATTTTTTCCTTCATATCTTTTTTTTCAACTTGTGCAAGAGAACTAGCCCATTCCCACCTATTATTTACTAACCAGTGACTGTTCGGATAGTTTCAAACTTTAAAAAAGGACAATAAACCAATAATTAAAGGGTAGTCCATAATAGGATGCCCTCTACTCAAAATATAAAAAACCACACTTAATTGAACAAATTTTCCCATATTTTCTACTTCCATTACTTTCCTAATGAAATCTTCAATGGAACCTTTTAATACAGAATGCTTCTCCCATAATTTCTCATGTTATTCCTATAATTTGACATTCCTGATATGTAGATAGCTGTCCTTCATTTTCAAAGTTAGCACGAATTTTTGAACTCCATCTATAGTTTCCTTTTTGTAAACTTTACTGACATACTTTTCTATGGTATCAAGTTTAAGCTGCAACCCCTTCTCCTTCTTTGTTATCCATGTGCAAATCTTACATCTGCATTCTATAGGAGGCTTGCCATTAGTTTAAGAAACTAGTACTTTTCCACCCATTCTAATTGAATATTCTTTTTGGACAGATTCTAGCAAGATCAATCTATTTTTATACCAATTTTATTTTCCCCTTCTGTGCATGAACATGATTTATGAAATCACTTTTAGTTTTCTCACCCAACTCCAAGTCTATAATATCATTTTGTGACTCCCTAATCAAGGGAAGTGCCTCCAAATCATGTTCAAGTTCGTCCTCGACTAAGATATCAAGTTCACCAACTTGAACTTCTTCAATGTGGTCTCCAACTTCTGATGAATCTCCTTTTTCAATATGCACTAAAGATCTAATTTGTGAATCTTGTAGGTTGCCAACATTTCCACCACCAAAATATGCAGATATGATTTTGCATTTTGGTAATGGTGGCCTCTCTTGGCTTTTAGGGATCCTATTGGAACCCCTATTACCCCTCTTCTTTGACATTGCAAACCGATAAAGGCTGTAGAAAACAAATCAACTTGTTGGACAAAAGACTCAAAGAGTGATGAGTCAAAGACTATGACAATAGACTACTTAGACTACATATAATAACAATAATATGATTCATTCTCATAAAAAGGGCACTATGGTACTACAATATATGGTACCACCCAATAAAATTTACAAACCTATCTTAGCATGTGAGATGTCCAGTGGGTAGTAAAAAATAATCAGTACCAATACCACATAAAAAATAAATTAAAAATCACTTACCTTTTACAAAAATCGTGGTTCACAAGTCAATGGGAAATGCACTCAACACTCTAAAACTTTGATAGCAATAAGAAATGCTAGTCTCTAGAATAGAAAAGAGTGAATTGTATAGAATGAATGTATATATACTGCCAATCTAGGTTCAAAAATTATGCAAGATTAACAATCGAGAATGTCAAATGTGGGTGAAATGCACTTTCTTATGCAAGCATACAGGCCACAATAGGAAACAATTGGCTAAACAAGGCTAGTGGTTGACACACATCAGGAAAATGGTAGGAAATGCCCAACCTAAGGGAAAATTAATTGGTTGTGGTAATGGCAAAAGAACATTGTCCAATAAGAAAAAACATGCAAAAGACAAAATTTAAAATAAAAAAATGTATCCAAAATATATATTATAGTGGCAATTGGACTGAGATTTCTAACCAATCATGTGAAAACTAATGGGCAACTACCAGGAGCATTGGACCCAAATCGTATAAATATCTGGTGATGCAGTTGATCTATGTTACATGCACTATTCACCAAATGACAATTGACCGATGAGACAGGATTTCCATATGGAAAATATTTGGCACTAAAGTAATCTCTGCTAGCAAGGTGAGCAACCCTAATTGATTAGAAGCTTTTTCCATTTAGGGCCTATACAGTTTCATAATAGATGGAAATAATCACACCATTGTCTCTCAAGGATACTATATCTATTCTGAAGACTACCTATTCCATCATGAAATACACTTGAATTGTCAATCCAGGGACATAGGACTTGAAATGGGTCAGCATGGTATGTGCACTAACTTCCTTTAAGAGTCTTAACACCTATGCTGCAAGAAAGTAAAATGCATAAAAAGAATCTATACTACTATTAAAAAATAATAAACACACTTGGGCTAACAATAGATAACTATAGAAAGCTTTTGAAAATGAACTTAAACTAGTTAACAACTCAAAACATCCACCATGATCATTTTTTGCAAGTGTTATAGGAACTTTCATAGTAACAATGTTGCAGGACTAATACAGTAAATCTATCATGAAAATAGGAAATTACAAAGAATGAATCTACTCTACCTAAATCTATTCAGCTCCCAAGTGGGCCCCCTTGGTTGGTTTCAAATAACTATGAACACAACAAGTATTCCAAAATCACTCTTTCATTAAAATCCTTCTTTGATTACATCAACTGAATAATTCATGAAGAACAAAAAAAGAGTAACTTCTGAATCTTAAACCAATATTGTCTATTTTATTCTTAGCTTACTAAGATGATCCAAATCCATTATATAGAGGATTGGATACTTATGAAAAACATGACATAAAAGTCTTGAACAAATATCACCAAAAATGAAGGTGGAAGATCAACCATGACATAGTACATTTATTACTAAGTAACATAATAACAATTTGTAGGAAATATAACAAGTTGTATCTCCTAGATTTTCTGGAATAGTAACTCCTTTGTAGGCATGACTTATCCATAGGAACTAAACTATGCTTTCCCTTGCCACGATTGGTCTCCATCATCCACTTCCCTTAATGTAGTAATCACTACCATTTCCATCACTCTTCATTTTCCTGAAAGTTAGAAACGTCTAGAACATATATGCCAGATAACATTCCTACTCTTATTCAAATATTAGAACATAGCTTTAGCTGTTTATATGAAATACTGCATTCTATGTATAATATTAAGCAAAATATGTCACACACACTACCTATAGGTTTAGTAAGTTCTAGTTGTCTCTGGCATAAGTTCACAAGATATTTACACAAATGTTTTGGAAATTTTTTTGACAAAGCACTAAGAGTAAGTCCAAACTATGAAAAATATATCAAAATTAAGAAATTAATGTGCCTCATCATCTACCCCCCACTATTCAAATGCTTGTCCTCAAGCATTATACTTCCTTGTCATAGCTCTAAAGTCTCCACTATAGTTTTTCCTTCCTTCCCACTTCTAAAAGTATAGAAGAATCCTCTGGTGTGCTTTTGATGTTCACCCATGTGTTCCTCAACCAATGGATCTAGTTTGGTAGCATCATTACCATAAAGAGGCTAAAGAAGGGTAGGAGGCTAAAAAGTCAATGGCATCCATAGTTCCTTTCTGATTTATTTTCCCAGTTGCATATACTTGGCCACCCTATTAATAGCTGCCTCATAATTAATAGGGCTATGTGGTTTTGACTTTTTGAAATCTTCCGGTAGTCAGCTCCATTGGTTCCTAAGCCCTACAATAGCTCTTTGTTGTGTAAAGTTTGGAAGTGTCTGATAATCTCTATAAACCTTTTCTCTTTCTACAAACACTTTCTCCTCGATCTTTGGTTTTGATTTCCCATAGGTTAGTTTGAACCAATCTCTTAGAAGGTCATCAAGCTTGTGTGATTCAACCCATAGTGGTAATGGTTTAGATTTCTCAAGATCTCTATAGGCATTTAACTGCCTATCATAATTTGTCTCATTGTGCATCTAGGACATTAAAGCTCTGGGGTGAACATCCCCTATGTAAAATAGAGGGTCCCACTCTGTCTCATGTGGAATTATGAATTTATGTAAATAAAGTTCATGTAACAAATTCTTCTGCCATGAAGGAAAATTCTAATACACATTGTAAAAATCTTGGGCATTTTTAAATTCACAATCAACATCCCTTATTATCATCATCAGTTGAAATAGCAAAAACTACTCCTTTAGACAAATGGAATACACCCTTGGTGGTGGCCCATAGGCCATTACCTAATCAAGTAACTTTAAAGCCTTATTCATTCATTGTTTTTGTTTCTCAAGTTGCTCTTTCAGTGACTCAATTTCCTCATCTTTGTCAAATATTACTTTTTGCATTTGGTCTTTCTTGCCTCCACAAAGCCTTTTGAAAAATGAAGTGATTGTATAGATCAAATAATATAGATTGAATTATACATGAAGGGAATTTTTGAGCCATAGATTTCTTTTTTTTTTTCCTTAGCAACTTGCTGGAAGTAATGGGTATACTAGGAGGATCTATAAGGCATGATAGAAACATTGGAATATATAGGGACTGGTGGCAAAGTAGGTCAATCATTTTCAAGGGTTTTTTTTAAGACAACAGTAGGGTTTGACTTACACATTTCCTAATTTCCCTATGGAACTTCATTGACAGGCTCATTTTCATTTGTTTCCACATTTTGGGGTTCTAACCATATAGTCATCTAGACTCAACCATTGATTCTGTATGAGATTTTGAAATTGAAGCATTTAGGTTTTTAGTGGAAATTGGGGATACTTGACCTCTCATATGAGGGCTTCGACGCACAAGAACCTCTTTAACTTCTACTAGTTTACAGGTCCACTTTTGTTTAGGTGCTACTAGGGTAGATGCTATAGGACTGGTTGTTGTAGGAGCAAACCTTTTTCTCTTTGTCACTTTAATAGAGGGGTTTTTGGAGACCTTTTTAAGATGAGGGCTCTCTTTAGCAACCTTATGCTTGCCTTTGCCTTTGGAAGAGCTAGGTATATCACCCTCTAAAATAGGCTCAATAGGTTTATCAGGGGAGGGTAATGCTGGTTCTTTTTCTATTTCAGTTGGATTCTGACTAGGCTCTACAATTTCTTTCTCATTCCCTAAATTTTGTAAAAAATGGGTTGGCTTGAGGCTACAAGGTTTTAAATTTAACAAATTCTTCCCATGATACAGGGGAGGAATCCCTAAGAGACTTTTCAACTAAATTTTTGATGAGGGCATGATGAGAAATGGAATTTTCATTTCCTTTTTGAGTTTCTTCAGTGTTAATTCATAACATATTATAAAGGAAATTAGGGACATTAACTTGAATGTTATGTCATAGACAACTAAACAACTTAAAATGATGAGTGTGCAAGTTTGAAAATTTTCCTTCATAGGTCAAATACCTGATGATATGGGTTGCTAATTCTTGATATGGAACTAGGAGAGAGATTCTTTTGCACCCTTGCTTTGAAATTTTTAGTAGAGGGTCACTCGACTAAGAGAACTGCACCTACAACAACTTGACATCATGTTTATTTGGATAATACTCCCCGTTAGCCGATAGTTCTATGACTTTTGTTATCCTCTCCTCATTAGAAATTATTGTTAATCACCATATAGTGGATTCCCCTTCATCAAATTTCCTCATAAACTCCGTTGCTACTTCTTCATTGAGCTCAGTTAACTACAGGAAGTAGCCAAGCCATCCACATGCATTAAATTATCAGACTGCTTCCATGTCCACAAGTAGAATACTATGAACAACTGGCTCATGTCTCAGCCATTGTCCTCCCATATTCAAAATGCCTAGCCTCAAATTTCTCCATTCTCATCACCCTAATAAGTTTTACCCCTTAACACTTCTGCAAATACCCTCTTCTTAGAATTTCAAATTGATCTTTCTAAGAAATACTGATACCACATTCTCTTAACAAGACTCCATTATGTTTGGCATGTAAAATAATGATGCAATTAATTATGAAGGACATCAAGGTTTAACTATAAGTGTTCTTTTAATAAATCATAGTCCTTTTCAGTCATGTCAAACAAAAGAGATCTTTCCCAAAATCGCAATGAAAAGGTACGACATATACAAAAAGATTTTAAAATTAAAATTAGATCGCCGCCAAAGTACAACCTATAACGTGGATATGACTAAGGTGATGTGGAGATAACATTTGGAAACTAATACATTTTCTTGGCCCCCCACTAAATTTTGACAAGTGTCCACACTTAAAATTTTTGGCATAGGAATGAGAAACTAGCTTAAGGCTTGTATGTACATCTAATGTAGTATTATATATAAATATTGAAACCTATGAGCTAAAAAATGAATAAAGAGTAAAAATTTTGTACTTGCAAATTTTAGATTGTACTTTCATATGCGAATTGATGAGGTGGTGAATTCTAGTGACCTTAGAAAAGGTGCTGACAGTATGTTTTATTGAAAGCAGTAAAAATAGAATTTGTGGGTGACATGAAGTGTCAGTTGATGATAGATAAAGAAATGATATGGGTTGATATGAAGAAAAAGAAAAATAAATGAAAGAATGGACCTTAGATTAAATGAGGTTTTATTATGAGTGCTCGTTGAAGGTTTGTGATGGTATGACTATAGGAAGAAGGTTTGCACCCTCCACTGTAGGAACTGTGTCTGTAGGAGCTGGAAAACTATTTAGTTGGAACTACTATAGGAACTCATATTTGGTCTGTGGTTTATGATAGAGGAAAAACCTATGGCCATTTACAAGCAATTTGAATTGGATAGGATCAATGGTTGTCAGATTGACTACTTCATTGTTGAATACATACTGAATTTCATAAGGCCCTAGCCACCGAGTCCACAACTTTCCTGGATTCTCCTTGAAACAAGAATCAAATAGGAGAGCCCAATATCTCACTTGGAATTTTTTATCACTGATATGTGCATCATGCTACTTCTTTTAATACTGCTGAATGACCTTTGTTCTTCCCAAAATTTTCTTTCTCATTTCATCCAGTGAGTTCAAGTGGAGAAGTCTCTCTTCTTGTGCTGGAGGAAGACTAATGTTTAATTCCAAAGTAGTGGGTAGTATTTTATGTTCAAATTTAATAGGAAACATTACTACTTTTCCACACAAAAGTTCAAATGGAGTGAATCTAGTTGTTATCTTCCATGTAGGTCGGTATGCCCAAACAACTTTAGTTAACCTGCTACTTTACTCCTTCCTATGTATTTGCATTGTCTTGGTTAGAATGGCCTCAATTTCTCTGTTGGTGACCTCTGCTTGCCCATTTTCCTAAGGATGATAAGGACTAAATTTGCAGTGCCTTATGCATATTCTTTCATAAGTTCAATGATCAAGTTTGATGTGAACTGGGCTCTTTGATTTGTGACAAGTTCTATGGGAACTCTGTAGCATGTGAATATTTCCTCATATAAGAAGTTAGCTACTTTCTCATCTCTTGCATTTTTCATTGCCCTAACTTCCACCCATTTAGTTAAGTAATCCATGCATACTAAGATGTAGGATTTTCCATTTGATGCTGGGTCAATTGGACCTATGAAGTGCATACCCCACTTGTCAAAGGGTGTTACACCAATCTATGGATTGATTGGCATCTCATCTGACTTGGTTGGCTGGCCCATCCTCTGGCATTTGTCACACTTGGTTGTATAATTTGCTACATCCTTATGTAATTTTGGCCAATAATATCTAGTTGTAAGTACCTTCAGTGCTATTTTTTTCCTGTAAAATGGCCTCCACATGGTTCATCATGATAGGCATGTAGTATGTCATATATCTCATCCTCCCTGACACATCTCCTTATGATCTGATCTGGTCCAGTATAAAAAAGATTGTTATCTATCCATGAATAATAATAAAATTTCTCTACAACCTCCCTCCTATCTTTGTGAGAGAAGTGTGGGGGCATTCTATTTATAGCAAGATAGTTTTCTATGTTTGCATACCATGGTATATGAGTTGCTATGTGGAACAAATTCTCGTCTAGAAAGGTATCTTCAATTGGAGTCAGATCTTCATCAACATTGTGTAGTTTGGACAAATAATCAAGAACTACGTTGAACTTTCCTGGCTTATCAAAAATGGTAACATCAAGCTCGTGCAAAAACAAGAGCTATATTGCCAATCTACTAGTTACAATAGGTTTGTTCATTAAGTACTTTATAGCTAAGTGGCCAGTATGAACAAAAATAGGATATCTAGTTACATAATGTTTGAATTTGTTTAATGCATAAACTATAGCTAAAAGTTCTTTCTCAATTAATATGTAGTTTAGTTCAGGACCATGCATGCTTTTACTAATATAGTAGATTGCATTTTCAAGGTTAACATGCTTTTGTCCTAATACAACACCTACAACATAGTCTGATTCATCAGTATGGATATGAAATGGAACTGACCAATTTGGTCCCTTTAGAACTGGTGTTGTGATGAGGATTTTCTTAAGTTGTAGGAAGGCTTCATTACACGTGAGTGTCCAAATGAATTCAACTTCTTTAGTCAATAGTGTATACAAAGGACTAGCTATTTTACTAAAATCTTTTATGAAATGCCTATAATAGACAACATGACCTAAAAAAGATCTTACATCCTTTGGTTTTTTAGGTATGGGCAATGTTAGAATTACCCCTATCTTAGTTGGGTCCACTTGTATCCCTGCAACTGATATAAAATGACCAAGCACAACTCCTTCCTGCATGAGCATGAAACATTTCTCACTATTGAGTGATAGATTATGTTCTTTGCATCAGAAAAGAACCTTTTCAAGATTCATCAAGGCTTCCTCAAAGCTGACTCCAAATATTGTGAAATCATCCATGTATATTTTCATGCAGTCATACGATGTATCAACAAAAATGCTAATTACAACTCTTTGAAAGGTTGTGGGAGCATTACACAAGCCAAATTGCAAGACATAATATGCAAAAGTACCCCATGGGCATGTAAATATGGTTTTATCCTAATCTTCTGGAGCTATACTTATCTGATCATAACCACTATACCCATCAAGAAAAGAAAAATATTTCTTACCAGCCAGAGTGTCTAGAAATTGATCAATAAAGGGTAAAGGAAAGCAATCCTTCTTGATTGTCTTATTCAATTCTCTGTAATCTAAAAAAATCCACCATTTCCCTCCCTTTTTAGGTACTATAACTAGAGGTGACACCCATCTACTATCAGATATAACTTTTGTAGTTAGTTTTAACTATTTCTCTGAGTGCTAGATTAATCCTCCTCTGGGATTGATAGAGTGACAGACACCCTTCATTGGTATCTATTCTATGAGTGCATAATGTAGGACTTAACTATTTGATATCCCCATAGTCCCATGCAAAAGCCTTTTCATGTTTTTGAAGAAGCTCTGTTAACTGTTTCATCTATTTGGGAGGTAGTTTGTTATTGACATGGAGATTATGACTTTTTGACAACTCAATACTAGTTGTGAGATCAACCATAACAAATTTAGAGATAGGAGTTGTATCTAGTTCACATGGTAAAAGCTGATGGATAATGTCTAGCTCCTTGGGCATAAAATAGTTCTCATTACATTCCTCGTATGTAGTTAGTTCCAACATAGAATTGTTAGATACATCATTTTCTACCACACAAGTATTATTAAAAATACTCTGAATTACTAAATCCTCCTCTTGTAGCTTTAGAAAATATTGTCTATGTAACATCATAAGATATGCTATAGAGTTTAAGTCTTCCTCTCCATCCCCTAAATCTGGCCATACATGTGTGCTTAAATCTAGTTGGGGTTATGCTGGAGGATATAAGATAAATTTCTTTGTTGCCTGTCTATCTGATATGGTTATACTTCCTGAACTACAACTTATATTTGCATCAATTGTAGCTAACCATGGTCATCCTAAAATGATAGGGTAACCAGCTAAGTTAATTTTTGGGGACAAAATCATGAAATCTGCAAGGTACTCTAGAGAGTCTAGGGTTACTAATATGTCTTCTATCATCCCATCAGGAGTGACAGTATAACTATCTGCAAGTTGTAGAATTGTTGGGGTAGCCCTTAATCCTTCTATATTTAAATTTTTCATAGTATCCTTGGTCATAATATTTATAGTAACACCAAGATCAATCAAGGCATTTTTAACAGATTGACCATTTATAATCACATTCACAACTAGACTTCCTAGATCAGAATATTTAGGAATAACCAATTTTCCTAACATAATATCAACCAATTGTCATATAACATGGATTGTAGTTGGGTCCTTTTTCTTTCTCCCAAGATTTTTTAGACAAGCTTCTTTGACGGGTTTGCCATAAATAGGAACATCTTTGATAGCTTGGAACAAAGGAATCTGTACATGTATGTTCTTTAGCAGATCAATGATTTCAAAGGATTGTTCCTCTATTTGTGTAGGTTTACTTTGTATGAGCTTTTGTGGAAAAGGAGGTTCAATTGCTGTTTGAGTTTGAGCTGATCTAGTTACATTGGTTGGGTCAACCATTTGTGGAAGAGAAGTTGCTAGTACTAATGTTACAGGAGTATCTAGTATTTCAGTTATGAGAGGTGGTTTAGGCACTGGTAGTGTTGTACCAGATCTCAAATGTATATTTGCAACATTTAGAGCATAAGTAGGATATTACTAAGCATCAATAGAATACATGAGTTGTTGTGGCTATTGGTTATTTGGATTTGGCTGAGGTTGTGCAAGAAATTGGGTCAGCTTAAGATTAACATTATTTGCTATAGGAGGTCACATTATTACAAGTTGTTGGACTGGAGGTGGTAGTTGTGGGTTACTAGGATTTTGGTTAGGCCATTTTTGAGGTCGTCTCCATTGCTTTGTAGACTACCAATTCCCTTGGGGTGGTTGCCATTAGTTCTCTTGATTTTGCTATTGGTTATTTTGCTAGTTAGGCCACTGGTTGTTTTGCTAATTTTGCTAGGAAGGTTGGGAGTGCTGAGGCCATTGAGGCTATTGTGGATTATTTTGCCAAGCATTATTCCAATTAGGTTAAGTATATTGTGGAGGACCTTGGACACTACAATTTTTCCATTGATTACCATATGGATTTGAAATTTGTAAAGGGTCTTGAGGCATACCTTGATGTGGGGCCCATGGCCAGTGTTGAGAAATGAAGGATACTTGCTCATCTTCTCCTTCTATCTTGAGGTACTCAGTTGGAAGATGTTGGTTCTCCACACTAGCCACCAATTTGCATTGACATTCTTTCTTATGCTTCTGGCAGTGTGGACAATACTTAGCTATCTACACCTCAGCCTTTACATGCTTCTTCTTTACAATCATTGTGTCAAGATGTGTAGTGACATCATTTATGATGTCTTTCTTGAAATTTGAGAGTAGATTATATATCTAAAGCTTTGAAATACCCTGACTAATCCCTTTAGTGGTTGTGGATCGGTATCCTCTTTCTTTCTTCATAGTTGACCTTGAATAGTTAAGATAGATTTTCTCAAGCTCATCCCAAGAGGATTGATATACATCACCACCAACCATCAGGTCTACTATGTCTAGATAATTATCATTTACGCCTCTCAAAAAGACTAGTTTCTGTGAATCCTCCACCGATACATCTTGGGGGTTCTTCTATAGTGTATACAAGAAATGTGAAACATATTCTTCTAATGTTTCATCCTCCTTTTGTGATATTCTAAAGATATCATCTCCTCCTTGATCATTCTCCTTGCAATACTCTTTGTATTTTTCCAAAAATAGATTTTGCATTTCATCCTAGGTACCTACTGCATTGGCTCCTAAGCCCATGGACCATCATAAGGCTAATTCTTTCAGTGTTGCTGGAAACAACTTGAGCTTATGGGCATTAGTGTTATAGTCAAATCTATGACAAAGTATGTCAAACTCAAACAAGAAAGTATCAGGATCCTCAGTTACAAGGTCATAAGAATTTGGAAGAGCAACTGGGGGTATATTTTTGAGATTAGCATTGGTTATGAGGCTTAGGAGAGGAAATGGAAAAGTAGGTTGTTCCATTACTGTAGGTATTTGATTATAGGGTTGTTGCTGAAAAAGGAGCATTGGCTACATGATTGATAACAACAGGTGTATTTGGACCATAACTATCAAGAAAGCTGGCCAAAATTTTAGCAAAAGGCTAAAGACCACTTATGTCCACAGTTTCTACTCTAGAGGAAGATCTTGTAGGAAAATTAGGGCTTGTGTCCTCACAAGGAAACTCAACTTCTTCTTCAATTTCTTCGTTCAAATTAACAAACTCTCATGGAAGAAATCTGACATATTCATCTCATTGTCCTCCTCTTTGATGCATGCAATTGAATTGGTGACTTGTAAATCAAGCCCACAACTTTTCAATTTTTAGCTAACAAACTAATCTAAAAATAAAGGATTCATGAAGGTTCCTAGTTTGACACCATCCTCAGCAATGACACTAGAAATGTACGATTTCATAATCGATGAAGATAATCACATCATTGTCTCTCAAGGATACTATATCTATTCTGAAGACTACCTATTCCATCATGAAAGACACTTGAATTGTCAACCTAGGGATGTAGGACTTGAAATGGGTCAGCATGGTATGTGTACTAAGTTCCTTTAAGAGTCTTAACACTTGTACTGCAGGAAAGTAAAATGCATGAAAAGAATCTATACTACTATTACAAAATAGTAAACACACTT
Organism: Cupressus sempervirens; assembly: GCA_028749045.1. Lineage (NCBI taxonomy): Eukaryota > Viridiplantae > Streptophyta > Pinopsida > Cupressales > Cupressaceae > Cupressus > Cupressus sempervirens. Next base: position 760,984,180 of record CM053789.1, on the reverse strand, counting down.
GGGCTAATAATAGATAAATGTAGAAAGCTTTGGAAAATGAACCTAAACTAGTTAACAACTCAAAACATCCACCATGATCATTTTCTACAAGTGTTACAGGAACTTTCACAGTAACAATGTTGCAGGACTAATACAGTAAATCTATCTTGAAAATATGAAATTACAAATAATGAATCTACTCTACCTAAATCTATTCCACCTCCCAAGTGGTCCCCCTTGGTTGGTTTCAAATAACTATGAACACAAAAAGTATTCCAAAATCACTCTTTCATTAAAATCCTTCTTTGATTACATCAACTGAATAATTCATGAAGAACAGAAAAAGAGTAACTTTTGAATCTTAAACTAGCATTGTCTATTTTCTTTTTAGCTTACTAAGATGATCCAAATCCATTATATAGAGATTGGATACTTATTAAAAAAATGACATAAAAGTCTTGAATAAAGATTGCCAAAAAAGAAGGCAGAAGATCAATCATGACATAGTACATTTATTACTAAGCAACATAATAACAACTTGCAGGAAATATAGCAAGTTGTGTCTCCTAGATTCTCTAGAATAGTAACTCCTCTATAGGTGTGGCTTGTCCATAGGAACTAAACTATGCTTTCCCTTGCCACAGTCAATCTCCATCATCCTCTTCCTTTAATGTAGTAATCACCACCCTTTGTGTTGCTCTTCATTTTCCTGTAAGTTAGAAACATCTAGAATATATATGCAAGATAATATTCCTACTCTTATTTAGATATTAGAACATAGCTTAAGATATTTATATGAAATATTGCATTCTATGTATAATATTAAGCAAAGTATGTCATACACACTACTCATAGGTTTAGTAAGTTCTAGTTGTCTTTGCATAAGTTCACAAGATATTTACACAAATGTTTTGGAAATGTTTTTGACAAAGCACAAAGAGTAAGTCTAAACTATGAAAACTATATCAAAATTAAGACATTGATATGCCTCATTAGGGCTTGACAAGATATTAGCCCTACCTTTACCACTTGAATGATTGGTGGACATGGCATCAACATCTTTCCATATGTACATAAGTGCAATCTCTAGAGAAAACCCATTCAATTTCACTTCTTGGAGCATAAGGATCTTAATATCTTTATTAGAGTATAGGCATCTCTTAACCATGTATTTCTTGTCTGGGGATTCTAATCCTCTCACATTCTATGTGGCTATAGAAGCATCCATTAATTTATTTTAGAAGAAGATTCCATGGGGGGCTTGAATTCTTTAAAAAACTTGGGAAGACTACTCTTATGTTTTTTAGGGGAAATCAAATTACCACTAGAATGGGGTTTTCTCCTCTTCTTTTTATTACAATACCTAACATCAATCTAGCTAGGTTCAATTATCTTGGATCTTTCTTCTTGTAGAGCTTTCCCAACATTAAATTGGAAGTTAGGATCCACTAGAGTTTCTAGCAAACTGATTGATTTCTTTACCTCCATCATCTGAACCTCCCTCGACTTCATCTATATATCATTGAACCCTCTTCCCACCTTAGAGTGTACATTGGCACTCTTTCATTAGGAGTAATACAACCACTTATTTGGAGGCAAAAGAAAAGGGGGCAGAGTTGAGATGACAATCACACTATAACTATTAAGCTTATCACTCAATACCATTGGGTTAGAATTGGCAATTCCACAAGGTAGCTCTTCATCCAAAGTAGGGCCAAGAGCATCCATGGACACCTAGGGACGAGCAAGGGCCAATCTAATGAAAAGATGAATGTGGAGGAGAGTGAGATGGGCGGGTGGGGGATAATGAGTTTCTCCTAAATATGAGGATTGGACTAAGTTTTTTGAATAACCTCTATTTTTTTAACAATATTGAGAAGAGAAAACCAATGAGCATTCAAGTGCTTATTTCTTGGAGCATCCATAATCATTCAAAGACTAAAGTCAATTTTATTAATGTTAGGCAGGACTTCAAGTTCTTTGCCCAAATCCTTGTGCACAGGAGGGTTAAATGGTGAATTTTTGCTTCAGCATATCTAGAGAAGATCTACTATTATTTGCTTTTGAAATCCACTTAGAATTATTTTTAATCTCATTATGGGTGGACTCAATCAAGATAACTTGTGCCCGAGAGGTTGAGAGGCTAGCCTTGGGGAAAGAATTTGGGCTAAGGGGTTTATTTTTGGCAAGGAGAGAGCAATGATTTCTTTGGTGGCCATCTTTTTTATAGAGGTAAAAGACATTAAGACCCCCCATATAAGAAACAAAGTAGGGAAAACTCTCTTCACCTATAAATAGATTAATGACCTTAAGGGCTTCAAAAATTAGGTAAATGGAGAGAAGAACCTTAATGTCAGAGTTGGGGATGAGGGTGTTAGAGTCATCAATACAAATGAACCTACCAATTGGCTCAAGAAAATGAGGAATGAGAGACCAAACATAAGGTGGTAAGTTACCCACCGATACCCATCTTAGGCTAGATAAAGTGAGGAATTTATCAAAGGTTACTTCAATAAACCAAGGGATAGCCTCAAAGTCACAAATGCTAACTCTCTAGAATTGCTTATCCACCACTACTTTTTGGGCAATAAGGTTAGCAAAAATAATAAGGAAAATCCCTCTTTGAATCATTCTATAGAAGGAGTAGTAGAACCCTAGGTTTTACTACCATACACTTTGCAACGAAACATTAAGAAAGTTCCTTGATGGTAACTTATTGACATTCAACACAGAAAACAAGTTAGCAATATTTCTAAGCCTATCATTTTCCTTATTAATCTTTATGCACATTTGAGGATTAGGTTTAATGATAGCATAGAGGAGGCAAATTTCTCACCTCTAGATTGTTTGACACACGAAGCTATTATTGGGATGGAGGCATCCTTAACGAATCTTGCATTGTTGAGTGTTCTTTCATTTTGCAATGCTTGTTTAAAGTTAAGGGTATTCCTTTTGTCAGATTTCTCTTCCTTTCTCACCCCTATAATGCCATTGCCACCCTAAGTGCACAGAGGAGAGGAGATAGTATTTGTCTATTAACTGTTATCATTATTTGCACTATGGTTTTCACTATTATGAGGAGAGGATGGAATATTAATAACCACATTAGATATTTGGCACCCTGGTGATAAGGATTCCATCAAAGACTATGTTTGTACTAGGGCTCTGCATCATGGTTGCAAAGCCCTCCTCCCAATCTCTCTGATTAATCTATTTAGATTTTTAAAATTATTAATCTATTAATCAGTCATATTAGTTTTTAAAATTATTACTTCACGTATTAAGTATGAAAAAATTAATAATTTATATTTATGATAACAAAATGCAATTGGTATAAATATAAGATTAATATAATATAAAATTTGTTGAGTCAACTTTATTCATATGTTCTATTTGATGAAAGGAAAAATAATATATTTGAATATGAAGCCACCTACATATCTATGTTTCTAATTTTTTACACATGTAGAAACATGTAAAAAGTAAGAACAACCTTTAAGAAAATTTGAGTTGTGTGTATAAAATCAATGTTATGCCTATAAACAATGAAAATAACTTGTGAATAATGACATAGTGGACTATTTCACTATTTCCTTGATGGACTATCTTGAGAATGTGGGTCTAAAAGAATTAAATATGAGAATCTTATTCACAAGCAAAACGTGCAACAATTTCTTCAACAAAATTTTGAGATCAAATCATGGGCGATGGATTAATAAAAAATATATTGTGGGAAATATTGATTTACTAATTATGTCATATGTTTAAATTTGATAATGCATCTTACAAGTATTTTGAAGTGCTACAAAAAATATGGACATATGGTTCTAGGCAAATGGCCATTATACCTCCTTCCATTACTAATTAGTAGTTAATTGCATAGGTACTGAATTATCTCTTCTCATTGTATTTGCATCAATTTGATTACCACTCTTTTTTATCATCTCAACCTTCTCATGATTTTTGTAAAAAATTCTCAACACCTTTTTTTTTGTGTTCTTTTATTAATGGCTTCTGACATTTTGTGTTATTTTACCCTATGAAAAAATTGACCTTTTCTATATATTATATTGTTCCTTTCTAATTGTAAATAAAACAATTTATGGGTTTAAGACCCATTTCTAAAATTTATGGGTATATGGAGAAGATTGTAGTTGTTGTTTGAAAGAAGCCTGACTTTTATTTTCTGGTTTGAGTTCTTGTGGATCTCTCCATTTCTTGAAAAAAAAGACAAGACTTGCAGGTTAGGTTGAAGATGGAATATGAGGTTTTGAGTCTAGTAGAACCCCTTATAATTCTAATTAAATATAAGGCATGATACATTCTATGTACAAACATTGTTGGTTTGCCTTTAAAACTTGACATTAGTAATAAAATTGAGTATTTGTTTTCCTTCAAAAATATTTTTAGTTTAAAAGTTCATTATATTCATGATTAATTTGATTTTAGTGGCACGAGCTGCTTAAAATAGTTAAATGAACATGTGTAATAAAACTTGCCACTCCTCCTATCAACATATAGATACAGAGTGATCATCTCATCATAATATATTTAACTTTGAATTGATTGAATTTTTTAAAAATGTGCCAATACAAAAGCATGATTTGTTCTTTAATTGATTGTTAAAACCTTCCTTTTCATAGCACATGTTTTCTTTTTTAGCTTGTCAAACTTGTCTTTTGTATTCATTCTACTATGGATATAAAAATTTTATCTAAGCTAATTTGCAATTCATATTATGCTTCCACTCACTAAGGTTTCCTCACAAATTTTGTTAATTAGGACATGCTTCACACTCAAAAGCAAGAGAAAACAAAGAGCTACATTCTTACAAGTTGCACACATGCTCATTATTCTATCTAGAAGTACAAGAGAATGACAGGTGAATGACCTTACAATTCTTTTTGAATTTTTATTTTATATGAAATGATGAAATGAAAGAAGCAATAGGGAGGTCACGACAGCTAATGGGCACAAAATTTACAAATTAGGTGTATGGTTCAACCCTAGAGAGTCATACTGGTGGTTCTAGTAGTCTTTGGAGTGTCAAGAGCTTTGAATCCTTATCAAAATTTGAGGGATAGTTCTTGTTCTATAGACTTGTTAAAGCTTGAACCTTTTTGTATTGTTCTATCATTAAGATTGAAACCTAGAACCTCTATTTGCATTTTGGTTTGTTCCGTAATTAAACATCAATGTAAATCTCTATTTTCTTACTAGTTAAAAATGACAACCAACAATATGATGATTAGTAATTCTTTAACACTCACGCTAGCCCTATGCGCATACTATTTCTATACAAATTTTATTCCAAGCTTGGATGAGCAAGGGGTGATTGAGTGGGAGGACAAAATATTTTGGGCATGGACCACAGGATTGTCCTTGTGATAATTTAAAAAGTAGGGAAAAGAAGAAGATGATACAATAAAGCAGGATTAGGATATTCTTCTGAGAAAAGACATTGTTTGATGTAGGAAATATCTTCATCCACTAGGCCAACATGACTATACCCACTCAGTGCACCAATAAAGATGATCTCATTTTGTTTGATACCTACTTGTAGCTTTTATTTAAGTATTTGTAGAGCTTCTTTACCATCTCCATGCTGAGCAATATGTGCTAAGAACTCATCAAGATTTGTGAGTTCAAAGCTCCATACCTTGATTTCTTATCCCATGAAAGAGTTCCCAAGAATAGAGATATAGTGGTGGATATGATTTGAAAGAGAAGAAAATAAATCATGAATCCCTAGATGGAGATGTGGTGGTGGGGTGGAAATGGAGATAATTGAACGATGATTGACATAAAAGGACAAGCTAAATATTTATTAATGAACATTTAATGTGGGGAGGTGATAATTTATTTTTAAATTATGTCTCAAAATTTTACTTTTCACCTTGCCTTTTTGTATAGGAGCCAATCAAAGGTCAAATATATAGCTTTATACTAATTTTAAATTATATAAACAAGTAACAAACTATATTCTTTCCTATGATATGAACTAACTTAGCCTAATTTATAGAATGTGGAAGTCAAAACCTTATTTTTTAGTTGTTATATTTTAAAAATCTTTTTAAAGTCCTTAAAAATTTATGTCTGAAAATAAAATTTATTAAACCATAAAATCAATTAATAATTATAATATCTAAAGTCTAGCGATGAATGAGGGTGACCTCCATATAGGACATCTCAAGTTCCACTCTCGCCTCCACTTTGTACTAATAAAAAAAAAAAATAAATAAATAAATAAATAAATAAATAATGATATCTAAAGTAAAATAGATTCATTAATTTTTCTTACATTTATATGTTCAACTTTATTTAAAACTCATTAAGTCCTTTCTATATTTATTTGACTATTACATAATAGTGGTAAAGTTATTTTATTTTTAATTAAAAGATTGAAAACTATATTGTTTAGGTAAATATGATTTAAAATAGATTTATCAAGAAGAATTTTTCTTGGGGTATTTAATATATACTAGCACCTACATCAGAAGGAGGTGTAACAGTTATGCCAATAGTGAGATATGCCACATATTCAAAAGAAGAACATAAGTCACAGTGTGTAATCATTATCATTCATTTTAGACATTTCTTTAAACAACATGTGATAAAAGTTCTATAACTATTATTGTGAAATATAGTTAAATAATATATTGAAGGGTACAACAAAGAAGCTTAGTCCCAAAAAGGTCAATCTTTGATGGTATAATAATAATCCAAGAACTAATACATTTGGCTCAAATTAATAAGGAACCTTGTATGTTAATGAAGTTAAACATTCAAAAAGCTTATGATAAGGTTGACTAGCATTCCATATGCAAGATTATGGAAGCCTTTAGTTTTTCTCATCAGTGGATTAAATTGATATACAATTTTATTTCAACTCCCAAAATATCCCTTCTTATTAATGGTATACCTAAAGGTTTCTTCAACACATCAAGAGCTATTTGACATGGAGACCCAATCTCCCCTTTCCTATTTATCATAATGGCAGAAGCACTTGACAAAGGAATAAAAAGGGCTCAGTCAAATGGGAAAATTAAAGGTATCACAATAACAAAGGAAGTTCCTAAAATAACTCACTAACAATTTGCAAATGATACAATTCCTCTAGGAGAAAGCACAATGGAGGAGGCTCATAATTTTAAACAAATTAATAATACCTACATGGAAGTGTCAAGTCAAGAAGTAAATCGTGATAAGTTAGAAAAAATAATTCATAACACCTCTTCTAAATCAAGAAGAAATATCTGCAATACAATGGGGTATAGGAAATGGAATTTCCCTTGTAAATATCTTGGTATTCAATTGGAAAAAGGGGTAAGAGAAAGTAAAACATGGAAACTCATATAAGATAAGATAGATAAAAAATCATTAAGTTGGAAAGGTAAATGGCTAACTAAAGTTGGAAGAACACCTATGATTAAATTGGTCTTATCAATCATCCTTGTATACCAAAAATTAGTACACTTCTCTAAGACATTCTATCCAAGGGATTCAATAGATTAGGAACCTTGAATGGTGAATTAGAGCTCTCTATCTATGACATGCAAGAGTGCAAATGGTATTTTGATGGCTCTTAAATGAACCAAACTATGTGATCCTTGCAATATGCACCATAGAATGAGAGATTCAAAGACAGACCAAGAATTCTAGTATCTAAGAATCAATATGCAATGCAATGAAAGTGCAAGATATTAAATAGTTACAAAGCCTCCTACTTAAGCTATGTGATCTAAGCTAGAGCATAAAGAAAGCTAAGCTACATGCTTGTAAGCTATGATGAGAGTATGAGAATACAAATGCAAGAATGCTCCAAGTTCTTCAAAAGCTCCAAAGTCACAAAGAAAACCTGCAACGTAATATTAGCATTAGAGTGTAAGATTTAGAGAATGACGAGAGAGCCTCCTTTTAAAAAAAATTCATGGTAGAGATTAAGGGTAAAAAGAGGCATAATCAAGGGTGGAGAACGCATCTTGAGTGATCCATGCACACAAGAATATCACCTAAGAAAGATCAATAGTTAGCTTGTGAAGAAAAATATGTGTGGAGGAAAATAAAGGTTCCAGCCACCTTGGAAAGTGTGCACCTCATGTGAGACAAAAATGCCTTAAAAAAAAAAAAAAGGAATAATACTTTTCATGTGCACACTTAGGATAAGTGGGACTTTGGGGATTTAATTTAATTAAAAGGGAGCAAGTTCTTTCAATTAAATAATGACCTAGGATAAAGTGGCCAAACCACAGGTTATAATTAAATAAAAAGAAAAGTGGTGATTTAATAAAAAATAAGTGATGGATAAATTAAGAAAAAATTATAGAAAGGGGGATCATAGTCCACATGACCCTTTTTGGGTGATTATTTTTGCCTCTCTTTTACTAATGTGTGATTAATTTGGTAACATATTACATCAAAGAATGAAGATAGTAAGATAACAACTGATAGATAGATCTGAGTCTGAAGAATGAAGAACATAGAGATAGTAGATCCTAAATGCACTATCAGTTAGCAACATAACTAAATGCTATGAGAGAGATAGGCCTAGATCAAATGGAAAGGTCAAGCATATTCCCTAGAGAGATATCCAAATCAAGAGGAGGAGGACCTGGGTTGGTTTTCCATGTTGAGTTACACAACATGTTTGGGGAAAAATGGGGGTCACAACAAGAAGCCTAGGACTACCTCATGGTAGTGACTCATGTAGGGGTTTCCTTAGATTATGTGAGGGAGATGAGGAGGTGGCCCTTTCTAAGGTTTATGATCCCTAATGCCTTGCTAGGAGACAATGGCAGAGAGAGGGATGGCAAAGATGACAGAGGAGATAGAGGGAGAGGAGGAAGAGGGTGTGACAAGCCCAATGTCTTTAGAGGTCCATCGAGTAGGCACACAAGATCTAGTAGCAGAGCTAGAGTAGAGGAGGAGGAGGAGCCAACACATGATGATAGACTAGTTAGACAACCTCAAATGGAGATGTATAGAGAGCAGAGACAAGAGCCACCTACAACATCTAGGGGAGAGGATCCATGTGATCAAATGGTTAGGGCTTTAGAGGTAGAGATTCAATAGGCTAGGACAATGATAGCTACGAGAGACCAAAAACTAGTAGATGTGAGAGTAGAGATGCGAGCATAGAAGCAAGGTCTACATGAGGATATAGTAGTTACAAGGAAAAAGGTAGAGAGATAGGGAGCTATGGTAGTGTATTACCATGGAGTGTACATAGAAGTAGCATTGAGGGATCAATAGGTGCCTCTATATTTAGAGAGAGCATGACGATTAGAGGGAGTTGTATAGCTACCAGATAAGACCCATGATCCACCTCCACATCCACATCAAAGTTAGGAGGGAGGAGCTAGTCTTAGGTCTATCATGAGCTCTATGTATTTGTAATAATTTTGATGTAAATTTTTTGAGACATTTATCCAAGTTATTTACAAATGTTGGATGTATACTAGATATTTCACCATTTATATATGATATTTTGGATTTTAGATTTTGAATTGTGTACTTGTCTCTTTATGCTCATGTGACGATTGTATCTCTCTTACATGCTTATCTCTATGTTATGATATAGACTCATGATTTGAAAATTTAGCACTTGGATATATTATATATGATTATAAGATTAACCCCTTGTGATGATAGGATACCAAAGAGGGGAGTGAAAGCCAAGATAATATGACAAGATATGCTCAAGAAGAAGTGGGAGAAGAATGAAATTAGTTAGCCAACATGTCCATAAAAGATATAGAAGGCACTCTCAAAACAAAAAATGAAAAACTAGTATAGAATGAACACTAAAATATAAGCTAGTATGCAAAGGTACAATTGTAAGGGTTATATAAGTAGGTCCTAGTTTTATCATCAAGCCTTATAAGGGACATTAGAAGATCATACAATCATCACTAGCATAACTAGGAGGATATGAATATGATATATATTGGATAGAAGTGTGGGAACCCACCCTATGCATCAAAGACATAGAGGTCAAGATGGCGGTGTAGTTAGATTTCCTAGGTTTAGTGTAGCAAGATTATGCTCGCAACGAGACACAAAATGTGAAACAGTGCAAGGTAGGAGAATCCCCAAAGGAGATGTCCTAGTGTTGAGAAAATAACCACATAGTGGAAACATAATACAAGATACAATATCTGATACCAAAATGAAACTCTTTATTCAAATAATAACTATTTACAAGCAATGTATTGTGTTGTAAGGCCTTCCTAATTAGGGACAAATACAATAGCAATTATAATTATAGTTCTACAAGATCCATCATGATCCACATGAACACTAGCTAGTCTAGATCTACACTCTAGTAGAAACCTCCAAGGAAAATCTAAACTTGTGCTTGCAATCACACCAAGAAATCTCCTTGTTTCCCAAGCCTAAGCTACTAGCACTTCTCAAAATTTGCTCCTCTTCCTCATCGTCTTCTTCAAGCTAGATGAATATTACCAAAGACTCCATAAGACCCCCTACGTATACCCAACTAAGCCACAAGTTGGCCTAGCCCAATAAAAATTGAAGTAAACTCATACATTAAATACATGTTGAGCCACAAGTTGGCCTCCAATAGGTATTAAATACAAAATATTAAAATTAAATGCTAAGGTCAACTCATACTACAAGAAATAGAGGTTGGCTCATATTGGATATAAGTGTGGGAACCCACCCTATGCATCAAATACATAGAGATCAAGATAATAGTGTAGTTAGAATTCCTAGGTTTAGGGTAGCAAGATTATGCTCGCATCGAGACACAAAATGTGATGCAGTGCAAGGCAGGAGATGGATGAATCAGAAACCACTTAAAATTGTTTCACTTAACCAAATTTTTAATATTATCTAATCTACTTTCATGCATGAAATATTAAAGCAATAAAGTAACAACACCATAACACAATATTTGGTAACCCAGAAACCCTCCAAGTAGAAGGTAAAATTGGGGTGGGGATGCCACCTGCACTACTTCACTATGACAATAATAAAGTTGGCTTGTTAAGGCATACAATGATCACTTCTAGTGATCTTACCCTGTTAGGAATAATAAGGACTATTAGGTCCACCTCCTGAAGGGATTTATACAATACAGTTAAGTATGCACTCTGTTAGGAGTTTCTACAAAGTACTATTAGGTCTATCTTGTTAGAGGATTTAAGACTGATGTACATGGTAAAATGAATCAATGGATGAGATTTGAAATACAATTGTGATTATTGATGAATATCCTTTGAAGTAAATTGATCACCTAACTGTGATAGATGAGTCTCTTCCTTTCCTTGTGATGCTTGTATCCTTCTAGACAATCTACCCTTTCATATTTGCTAATGTTTGAATGATGATACAATGAATACACTTTGGATAAAAAGAATACCTTATACTTATATCTATTTAAATATATTTATTCATAGGTTGGCTAAAACATGAATAGTTTCAAAAATAATCACCAAGTTGGCTCAGTGTTGTAACTTGAGTCAATGTCTTACTCGGGCAATACTGGAAACACTAAGTCACCACTTTCTCCTTAGCTAGCTTTGGCACTTGATAGATACTGGGTGCTTAGTTCACATTGATCACTCGGTAGATGCTTCTAACTCAGCTCACTCTATTCTACCATCTTGATTATTAGCTTGGAATGAGACTTCTCTGCTAACTCAATTCACATTAGAACTCAATGTGAACTATCAACTCGATTAACACTGCAACTCTATGCAAGGTTAACTTGTTTGCTTGGATCCTGTGTGAGCTCAGTTAACACTGCATAATAGTGACTCAGTTGCAACTATCTTTCCATTATGACTAAGTTTTTTGACACTAATAGAAAAATTATCTTGTCATGTGATCAACAATATCCCCCTTTGGCATTAGTGAAAAAAAACTTATCATAGACAAAAAAAATTTCAATCAAACTCCCCCTTTGAATATGCTTGAATTGGTAGCTCAATTTGTACTGAAGACTCTGCAACTCAATATGAACTTTTAAAAAAAACTATATTTTTAGTTTTTCAAAATTGTTTTTGTTTTTATGCTTTTTACATATCTTTCTTGCTGCTGTACATATTTTCTCCTTCCTATACATATCTTCTTTACATGTATACAAATATGTACATATACTTCCACTATATGCTTTCCCCCTTTGTACACTTTCTTTCCCCCTAGTTTTTGTTACAAATGTCAAAATATATACAAGTTTAACCCAAAATGAGAAAGAAAATCATGACGTACCTTCAAAATTATGGACAAAGTCTTATCCTAGTTATCTTGCAGTACCTTCAAAATATGTGTATCAATATTAATCTCTGCTGATAACTCATACATATGATTTGCAACTAAAATATTTGTGTCCTTGACTAATGTCCTTGTATGATTCATCATTTTCTACACAATATCCATGTGGGGAAGTAACATACCTTGAATGTCAACCAATGTTTCCCTTATTCTGGCCTCTTTCCTTATCAATTCTTCTTGAAGATCTTATAAGAATCTAGATTTTACAAAATGATTGGAACTGGAGCTTGGATTAAGTGCCAATGGATTTGCACTATCCTACAAGTCCTTGTCAATCTTGGCCAATTTTTCTTTTATTTCCTTAGTAAAATTGGTGTTGGAAATGTAATACAAGCTAGGTGACTGAGAGGGGGGGGGGGGGCGGGTGAATCATGAACTACTTAAACTTATTTCACTTAATCCACTTTATTATATTGTCTAATCTACTTGAATGCATGAAACATTAAATTAGTAAAGCAACAACACCATAACACAATGTTTGGTAACCTAGAAATCCTCCAAGTAGAAGGTAAAACTAGGGTGGGGATTATAGCCACAATGCTTCACTACTATAGTAGTAAAGTTAGCCTATTAAGGTATACAAATGATCACTTCTGGTGATCTTACCTTGCTAGGAGTAATAAGGACTGTTAGTTCCACCTTGTGAAAGGATTTATACATTATAGTCAAGTATGCACTCTATTAGGAGTTTTTGTAAAGGGCTATTAGGTCCACCCTATTAGAGGATTTCAGAGTGATGGACCTATTAGGATGAATCAATGGATGATCTCTAGAATGTAGGTGTGATTGCTAATAAAGATCCTTTGAAGTAAACTGATCAGCTGATGATGATAGATGATTCTCTTCCTTTCCTTGTGATGCTCGTAGCCTTCTAGATAATCTACCCATTCATATTTGCTAATGCTTGAATGATGATATAATGAATACACTTTGGATAAACAAAATACCTTATACTTATATCTATTCAAATAGATTCCTGCATAGGTTGGCTACAACATGAATAGTTCAACAAATAATCACCAAGATGGCTCAATGCTGTTACTTGGGTCAATGTCTTACTCAGGTGATACTAGAAACACTTGGTCACCACTATCGCCTTGGCTAGCTCTGGCACTTAGTAGATGTTGGGTGCTTGCTTTGTACTAATTACTCAGTAGACTCTTCTAACTTAGCTTGCAATGTTCTTACATCTTGATTATTACCTTGTAACAAGATTTCTTTGCTAACTCAGTTCACATTGGATCTCAGTGTGAACTATCAACTCGGTTTCCACTACAACTTTTTGTAAGGTTAACTTGTTTGCTTGGATCCTATGTGAGCTTGGTTAACACTACATACTAATGACTCAGTTGCAACTAATTTTTCATTATGACTAAGTGTTTTGACACTAATTGACAGTATATCTTGTCATGTGATCAAAAGGAGAATCCCCAAAGGAGACATCCTAGCCCCCAACAAATAACCACACAATGAAAACACAATATAAGATACAAGATTTGATACTAAAATGCAACTCTTTATTCATATAATAACTATTTAGATGCAACATGTCGGGTTGTAAGGCCTTCCCAATTAGGGCCAAATATAATAGCAATTATAATAATAGTTCTACAAGATCCCTTAAGATCCACCCCAAACACTACCTAGTCCAGATCTACACTCTGCTAGAAACCTCCAAGGAAAATCTAAACTTGCACTCACAAGCCCACCAAGCAATTTCCTTATTTCCCAAGCCTCAGCTACTAGCACTTCTCAAAATTTTCTCCTCTTCTCCAAGTTGGATGAATATTACCAAAGACTCCACAAGATTCCCTACTTATACCCAACTAAGCCACAAGTCTCCCTAGCCAAATAAAAATTAAAATAAAATCATACATTAAATACATGTTGAGCTACAAGTCAGCCTCTAACATATATTAAATCCAAAATAACAAAATTAAATGCCAAGGTTGGCTCATACTATAGACAATCGGGCACCACAGAAACCAAGACATGACTAAGTGTCAGAGAAACCATGTTGAGTATCAACATTCCTCACCAAGCATAACCAAGTCCCCTCATTATCCAAGCCAACTTGGGAAATATTGCAACCAAAATATGCAGACCAAGTTGAGCTCGCCAATGCAAATCGAGCCACAATATATGTTGAGTTCCTCCTTCATTGATCGAGTAACTTAGACAACACTACTGTCAAGCTCCCCAATGTAAATCAATCTTATAGTTTCTACCAAGTACCCCAAGCATTACTGAATGCCTTCATTAATCAAGTCACTTAGTTAAAACAACAACCATGAACAACTCAATATTGAACGAGTACCACCTCTTTACTAACTGAGTCTTCCATCTCCAAAACTAGAATTCCAAACTTGTAGGATTGCTAGCCAATCAAGGATGCTCCTGTATCAAATACCCCAGGTTCAAAAATATGTTCTCAATAGTGGAAGAATATTTTCTGGGATTCAACGCATAAATCCCAAATTGGTTCTTCACATACATATCCTCCAAGTCCTTAACTTTTACACCCTTTCCCTTATTTTTTTGCTTCTTCAAATCCATTCTCGGTATACTATAGGTCTACCTTCCACACTAATCTCTAACCCTCTTAGAATCCTTCAACTCAACTCGGCTACCAATACTCAAGTTCCTCCTACTGAGCTCCTCATTCTGCAAAGGAATTAGGGAATGCTTCTTGCCACCTTTCACAATTGAAAAGACATTCTTGATACAATCATGCAAAACCCTACAATCATACTATCTAGGTCTACCAAGTAACAAATGACAACTGTCCGTGTCCATGACATCACACAACACTTGATCCTTATACTATTCCCTCATTTCCAAAGTATGGTTACCTTGCAACTAGCCAATCCTATAAGGATAAGGATGTCTCACTCTCTTTAAACCAAGTTTTTGAACCATCTCCTTAGCAACAAGTTTTTCAATACTACCACAATCCAAAATCACATTGTAGACATTACCACTAGACTACAACAAGTCCTAAATAAATTACTCATCTTAGAACTATCCAGTGTCGTCTAACTAACTAGCACTCACCGAGCCAGTAAATTCTCTCTTTACTTAGGTTCACTAGTAGGGTTCTTAGCCTCATCTACACCAACCTTAGGACATTGATAAGATTTGTGTCCTACTTCATGAAATCTATAATAAGTACCATCAAAATCACCTCTGCCTATCCTTCTCTTCTGATCAATAGGTTTTAGTTCATTTTCTACACTCACTTTAGTTTTTCGTCGAGCTATCCTGCTTCTCCTTCCCTCTAGAATTACTTTGAATTTTCCTCTTTAACTTATCTTCTACCTTCAGTGCATATTAATAAGCATCCTCAATTGAATAAATCTTCAACATACCAACCTCATCTTGGATATTTAATCTCAAACCATTAATGTACTAAGTTATCTTCTTCTTTGACAATTCTCTATGCTCAGATCAAATAGTCAACTTGTAGAACAACCTCTTGAACAACTCAAGTTCATAATAAAAAAGAATAAACTTAGCCTTTAGTTTGACCACCATCAACCTCCATATAGTGATCTTCATTTCACTTGCCTCCTCTTTGTCCCTTTGCAGTTCTTTCTACCATAGAGTAACATGTCCTTTCAACTTAATTTGTTTCAACCTTACTCTAAGTGGATCCTCAATATCATCAAGCTCAAAGAATTATTTCAATTCACTAATCTAATAAATTTGGTCCTCAAGATTCAAAGTAATTGAGAAATTAGAAACCTCCACCTTATGCTTCAGCTTCAACTAAGATCCAGGCCTAGAAAATTGACTAACACTATTTCCCATAGGTCTCTCCATGCGATCAGTTTTGTCCTCACCACTCAATCCAACAACTTCAAAGTCTTTAGCAACTTCCTCATAACCATCTTTAGTACCCACATATCAAGGTACACCACCTATTACACTTATGATTTCAACAATCATATCACTCTTCATCAACGACATCTCAGATCTAAAACTGGCTTTAACCTCCTCCATTTCTGATCTAAAATCTACTTTAATCTTCTTTGAGATCCTTTCTTCAATGGCATCACTAAGATCATCAATTTCCCTAGGGTCCAATATTCTTGGAGGAATTTTCCAAGATCTTTTGCAAACCCAAAAAAATTAATCCACAAATCCAGAAAATCAATAAGCTCTACTAGATCAACCTTCTCTTCTAGCTTTCATGCATGTCTTGGTGAAAACTACCCCAACTTCACTGATCTATCTACACACTCAAGAAAACCTTCACTCTGATACCACCTAACATAGTGCAAGATAGGAGAATCCCCAAAGGAAATGTTCTAGCCCCCAAAAAATAACCACACAATGAAAACATAATAAAAGATACAAGATCTGATACCAAAATGCAACTCTTTATTCATATAATAACTATTTACATGCAATGCATCGGGCTATAAGGCCTAGGGACAAATATAATAGAAATTACAAAAGAGTTCTACAAGATCCCTCAAGATCCACCCCAAATAGTAGCTAGTCTAGATCCACACTCTGGAGGAAACCTCCAAGGAAAATCTAAACTTGTGCTCACAAGCCCACGAAACTGTTAGGAATAAGGTGTCTCAACCTTGTATAATTCCTATTATTATTATTTGTTTTGTAAAATGTATTTCTTGCAAATAATGTTGATGTGTTGACATCTTGAATTGTGTGTAAGGAGATCATGACTAAAATGGTTATGACAGATTCCAATGACACGTAAGAGCTATGTTAGGAAGATTCAATGATAGGTGAAGACATAAATTTTTTGGAGTTCCTATTTTCTCGGAGAATGGTAAAACCCTAATATGGTTTACCTTTGGGAGTAGCCCTAAAGTGAAGTGCATGTTATAAGCATTTTAAGGGTTGTGAAGAGAAGTGATGCGAAATAGGTGTATTGTTGGTACTGTGAGTAGCTACTGGAGTCTTCTATTGTTGATGTTGAACTTGCATTGCAAGTGTATTGTAATCTTGTTTTGAAGCTAATACATTGTGCAGGTTCTGAAGGGGTAGGGTTGTTTTACCAAAAGGTTTTTCCCCACCAGAAAATCCTTGTGTTATGTGTTCCTTTCTCTATCTATTTTTTGTATGCATGGTTGGCTGCAATATTGTTATTTACATCATATTGAATCTGTAAGTGTAAAATATTTTAATAGGATTTCCATCATACTTTCCTTATGAGATTAGTGTAGGAAGCTATTTCCGCACTTGAGTTTCCTTACACAAACAATCTTCCTTTTCCCCAAGCCTTAGCTACTAGCTCTTCTCAAAATTAACTCCTCTTCCTCATCCTCTTCTCAAAGATAGATGAATGTTACCAAAGACTCCACAATACCCCCTACTGATACCCAACTAACCCACAAGTCAGCCTAGCCCAATACAAATTAAAATAAAACCATACATTAAATACATGTTGAGGCACAAGTCAACCTCCAACATATATTAAATACCAAATAAAAAAATTAAATTCCAAGGGTGACTCATACTACAAAAAACTCAGACACCACTAAAATCAACACATGACTAAGTGTCAGAGAAACCATGTCAAGTATCAACATTCCTCACCAAGCATAATCAAGCCCCCTCATTGATCGAGCCAACTCAAGAAACACTGCAACCAAACAATGCTAACTAAGAAAGCTAGCTAGTACAAACTGAGCCAAAATATATGTTTAATTCCTCCTTTGCAAACTGAGTGAGTCAAACAACACTAGTGTCAAGCTCGCTAGTGTAAACCAAGCTTACAATATCTGTAGAGTGTCACAAGCATCACTAAACACCTTCGTTGACTGAGTCACTCCATAATTACATCAACCATGAAAAAATTAGTATTAACTGAGTACCACCTCTTCACTGACCAAGTCCTCCAACTCCAAAACCAAAATGCCCAACTTCTAGGATTGCTAGCCAACCAAGGATGCTCTTGCATCAAAATGTTGAGATGGCTATAAGCATATACTTGCATAAAAAAGATAAGGATGGTATGTCGAAGATCCTATTTTTCAAGTGGGACAATAAAGATGCTCAAGACACCTAAGATCTAACAAAATACACCCATAGATAGAAATCAAAGAAAAACATGCCCCATGCTTACAGTCCTTTAGTTCATGACATCCTCAAGAGAGTATTAGGGATGGAACACTCAACAAAGAAATCATCATAAACAATTCACAAAGAGAAATAAAGCCAATAAGTCTCAAGAAATTTTAGTGTTTAAGTGTCTATGTGTGTGGAAGTCACATGAATCTCCTTACGACTCAAGTCTACCAGTGAGAAGTATTGCAACATCCTAGACTATAGCCAAATTATTTGATAAGTGTTTAGAAACACTCGGTGTCAAGTGAAGTGTTGAAAAATACTTTTAGATGAGTTGCCAAAGAAACATTGATGCAATAAGGATACCCTAATAAGCTATGAAATTTGTGACCCCTAAACCTAGATGAGAGTCAGTTCCAAGCTAGGAAAGGCAAAAAAGCAATATCAGGCGAAAGGTTCATGGCACAAAACAAGATGTTGGTAGACATAACTGTAAGGGTCTCAAGTAATGCCTGTTTCCAAGTTAAATAACCACTTGACCAGTTTGTTTATTTTTTAAAAAACTTTTTATGATTTTTTTTTTGTATTTTTGAGATATTTGAATTTTTTGGTAATACATCAAAGCCCCTATAGCTAGGTTTTCACTAAGATGATCATTTTTTCAAGACATTTTCTTCTTTTTAGGATTTTTTTAGCATCATAAATTACTTTATAATATTTTTTCAAGATTATAAGATATGTACAAGGTGTTGAGCAACAAGAACCCTAAGCATATAAATTTTTTAGATGAAGTATGTTGATGGGCTTGGGGAGTTGTTCTCCCTTAGGTGTAGAGAGCTGATAAGCACTAGATCCAAAAGTAATAGTAACAAAGTAGGGATACAACCAATTAAATTTGAGCTTGCCCTTATGTTCTGTATTCTATTGATTTTTTGGATTCTCTCTAAGGATAAGGTCACCAACTTGAAATTCTCTAAGATGAGCTTTCTTATTGTAGCTAGTAGACATTCCTTTTTGATAATCTCTCATATGGTCACAAGCAGCCTTACGATGTTTAGCTAAGACTTAAAGCTCATGTATCCTCATCACTCTATAATCTTCATCAATAATCAACCATTTCAAGGAGACTCACAAGGAAGGAATCTAAACTTTTGATGGTAGAACATCCCTAGAACCATAAAGTAGAGAAAATGGTGTAGCCCCAACATGCCGATGTATGCTAGTCCTATAAGCCTATTGTGCAAGATTTATTTGTAGGTGCCAATCTATCCCAAATTTATGTAAAATTATATTCATAATTTTTCAAAAATGTTTTATTTGAAGCCTTGACCATTCCCTTGGGGTAGTAAATAGAGGATCATTGTTGTTTAATCATGAATTACTTACAACATTGTCTAAATTCCTTATTCTTGAATTGCCCTCCTTTATCTATGACTATAAAAGGGGGAATGCCATAGTAAAATATGATGTGGTTCAATATGAAAAAAGCAACATGTTTACCTATAGTAGTAGAAAGTGAGAAAACTTCAACCCAGTTAGTGAAGTACTTAGTAGTGATGATAAAATTGTGTCCACTTGAAGAGCTAGGATGTAATTTTGCAACTAGATCAAAGGCTCACTACCAAAAAGGCTAATGAATAATTAGGGGTATTAATTCATGTCCAAGAGCATGAAGCAAATTACCATGTAGATGACACTTTTTGTAGGACTTAGCATAAAGAACAATATTTTCTTGCATAGTAGGTCAATAGTAACCAACCTTAAGCAATTTGCAAGCTAGTGCAAGGCCATTAGAGTGAGACCCACAAAGACCATCGTGGTATTCACCTAATGCTCATTTAGACTAATCTATCTCTAAACACCTAAGGAATGTTCCATCTAGAGCCTTCCTATATAAGTCACCAATACAAGGGTATAATGGGAATCATCATGGATGAGATGTTCATTGTGAGTTATTTTATCAAGAATAATTTTCTCATAGAGGTAAGAGTAAATGGTAGCATAGCTAGAAGAGTTGTGATCAATGATAATACAAATGAATCAGTTATTAGGAGAATCATAGGTAGGGTAACATAGCTCTTCCACTAGGAATTCAAATAGAGATTCATGTTCTTGTAACTATAAGATAGATGCCAAGGTAGCCATAACATCATCAGCCTTCTTTTTAGCCCTAGAAATTTGTTGAAAAGTAACAAAAGTGAAATAGTTCCTTAGAGTATCAATAAATTTCTTGTATGGTGTTGGTATTTGAAAACGTTACACATTTCCAATTATCCCCATGAGAATATGACACATCTAGGGGCAACTAACTCCCATTATCAATATATCATTTCAGACACAGGGCCAACTATAAGGCATGACCCTTCTTCTTCTTCAGGCTCTGCAAAACCTAGGCGGGTGAACCTTTTTAGATCTAACTATGTGACCAGTGCAATAACCACTTTGAGGATCTAGAAAAGAAGAAGAAACCCCTAATATCTCCTAGTGGTTTATGAAACAACATAGATTCTACAATAGCTAGATGCAAACCGATATTATTCATAAACTGAGTGAGGGTTAAAACTTTTATGCCCACTTCAACATGAAGGAAAAATTTGATTTATATTGAGGAAAGATAGCATGTTCAATATGCAGCAAAAACTTTAATGACCCTACAAACGACCAGTACCTTATCCATTAGGGAAATCCTACACTCCAGAATTATGCATCCTTGAACATCAATCAACATATGGCATACGTTAATATATTCATGTTTAGTCTGTTCACCTTATGAATTAGAAAACAATATCCAATATAACTCCATACTTTATCACATCCTTCTTAATTGAATCTGCAACCTTGTCAGAAACCACAAATAATTACATGACTCCTTGAGTCAAAGGCAAGCAAACTTCAAACATACAACCAGATAATTGCAAATAGATTCAAGATCTTTGTTCTTGAACATATAACATTACAAACTCAACAAGAAAGGAGACAGAGTCATATTGAAATTCAAAACCTTCTGCACATTGTATTTATCTCCTTGAAATAAGTACATTAGGGATGCATAAAACAAGATACAAGATCACACTATTGTATCAAAACTATCTGCGAAATCCATATGCTATTCATACAAGACATGCTGGGTATGTGGCTGAGATGCAACAAGCTTCAGGCATAGAGAACTGACAAGTGTCCCTTACAAAAGATATCACAAGTTTGTAACAGAAGAAAGAAGAAAAAGATTAACAGAACATCATGTAGGTCAAAGATTCTCCTGTAAGCTTCTTTTCTGTTACCACTTTTTGTTGATTCGGCTCTACCACTGATTTGTTGTATGCGCAACCGCTAAGACTGCCTTATCAATGACAAAATCAACTCTGAAAAATATGCACCAACCTAGGCCCGTGGGTTTTTTCAAGATGACTACTGCATGAGAATCATCTTTACTTCCCACTCTTTACTGATCATGCTAGGCTTCAAAAATAATAGAATCATTATGTAACATGCAGTACAAAAGCTGAAAAACAATGTGGTTATTAAAAATAACAAAATAGGGATGCTCTGATCCCCAACCACGTGTACTTCCTTAACTGACTTCTTGCCAAAATTTGCCATCTATTGACACAAGAAGGGGGACACACACAAAAATTGAAAAAGAATATACCCCAGGGTATAAAATCTTCTTCACCTTCTTCCAAAACTATGCACAGGGTATCAAATATCTCTGCTACCCTAGCATCAAACTAAGATGCTTTGAAAATTTGTTTAAAAGATGATATTTCTGCTAAAAAGGTTGTTAGCTTACAAAGTCTATTCCTTGTTCTTCTTATCACCTTGGTGACTTGACTATGACACCTGATTACTAGCTTTCCTCTATCAAAAAACCATACATAGGCATACGAAGCTAACCATTTTCCTTTTCTGAACCATCCTCTAAAAATAAATAGATCATTTTTCAAAGTATCACTGTCCCAGAACCAACTACTCTTAACGAAAAATCCTTCCACTATCCATACCCTCAGACTTAGTGAAATCTTTAGAAACATCTTTTGAATAAATCATCAGGACTGGAAAATGCAGAGTCTTTGGTATTCAATTTACCTGAAGCCTTTTCTTTTATCTCTGTAACTTCTGCATTTTATCCTTGAGCCAACTACTTGACACTTGTGCCAAATTTATCTCAATCTTGGCAGTAATTTTTTCGTTCAAAGATGACTCACGAATTTCTACTCGCACAAGTTGATATTGGGAAATCTCACTTGTTACACCCTGTTCTTTACTTTCACACGCGAAGGTTTTCATGTCTCATTAATATGCATAATGATACCACCTTCAATAGTAAAAAATGCACCGTCGATCTTGAAGATCTTATAAGTTGAAAATGTGAGCATGACGGCTTCAAAATCCACTAGGCAAGCTAGTCCGAAATAACACAATCATAATTAGCCATGTGTGCAATTTATCTTTTAGTGCGCACTTCTTGCTTCTAAGAAATGTAAACATGCAAGAACCGCAGATTTGAATTGAATCAACGACCTGAGTCTGCCCCACATTTGCACACTCCCACATTTCTTATCTTTCGAGCAGGTTGATATAGCGGGGCAATGCCTTCTGTCGATTTAGAGAAGATCGATGGTTGATGAATTTTTTTTAAAAATAACTATTGCACTGTTCCTTTATCACAAAACATGTGATATTTCAAAATGGCATGATTTGGTTAATTTTGACACGGGTCCACTATCCTTTTACTTGCATTATAAAATCATACGGAGATAAAATAATGCGGGAAAACGCTAGCCCTTGATGCTGGCTTAGATCGACGGTGATTCAGAGCTTCAAAAATAGGCGGCCCATCACCATGATCCTGACTAATGAGAAAAAACCTTTTACTGCACGTGTTCTAACAAGCCTGACCATGGCATTCAAGACTTTGGTGCCCATGACATCGTTACTTACTCGCATTTTGGTCCCACTATGCCACGCGTCGCAAAGTGGCACGCCCGCAATATTTATTTGCCTCTTATCTTGAAAATGCGAGAATGCCTCATCCGTCGATCTCACATAGATCGACGATGTTCATAACTTGTCTTCTGTACTCGTATGAACATCTCCTTATGTCTTCATAAGGTATAGATGTCACTTATGCGCTTGCCCACTTTATTTAAGTCATGCTCATCTTCATCATGTGGGCAAGCAGCATCCAGTGATCTCAACCAAAATCAATGGTGAGTCAATCTTTTTGAAAAATATTGGACCCAAGTAATCAAACTGTGCTACGTGCCCTCTTTGCACTTCCCCGCATTTTGTAACGACCTCGCATTTTGAAAATGCAGGAATGCGTGGTCCGTCGATCTGAACAAGATCTATGATCGCCGAGACTTGCATGGTAAGTTTGAAAAGCAACTTTTTGGATTTAAAAAGGTGTAAACCCTAATTACCTTAAACTTAAAGGAGATTTAATCAAAACATTATTTCAAGTTTTCCTAAGGTTTAAAAGGGCATGCTCTAAGTAAGAAAATGAGAGGGGCTAAAGGATTTCAAAGGACTTGGTGGATTTGTATAAGGAAAGGTTCTTGACTGAACTCTGCATATTAAATGGGGTAGAAAACAGATTTTAGGATTTGTTCAAAATAAGACTTTGTCATATAACTCAGAATGACATATTATCATCATGGGAGGCTTAGGAAAAATGAATGGAAAATGTCAGAGCCATTGAACATCTTAAGGACCTCAAAAGGACAGCTGAGTGCACATTCAAATATGGGCATTCATAGAGCTTGACTTTCTCAAAATTTCAAATGGATGCTCAAAATGGGAATGCAATTTTGAGCGCCAACAGTGGTTCTGTCTAGGGAAACATGTCCCTTGTGGGCATGGTAAGGTTCCAGATCTCTGGGAGAAGCAGACCACATACTTGAAACAACAAAACTTCTCTCGAACAGCTTATTGAAAGCAAGGAAAAAACTACTTCTACTATTTACAAACGATGACCCCGAGCCACCAAACTTTAACAAAATTGTTTACCTCTGTCATAAACATGATTCTCATCTGAATTTTCATGAGGTAAATTGAAATTTCTTCTACCCATTTCACCAATCAGATCAGCATCATGCAACGAATCACTTGGTAAAATGAGATTAACACCTTCACTCTCATAGTGCATATAAAAACTAGGCACAAATTTAACCTCTTGCTCACTATGAAAGAGAACATCAACATGCTCTTGAATACCAACATCAAACTGAAACTCATCCCTATTGCTTGATTTATGCATGTTGTTTGTCAGAAATGCAAAGGGCTCATTCTCAACTTCGCAAAAAAAGTTATATATATCATGCATTTTTAACTCACCTTGACTTTGCATTTCTTCAAGTATCTCCGGCTGAATGTCAAAAGAGTAGTAGGATTTATATTCACACATGACATCATCATCAAAATATGACATCACTTCACAACCACCTAATATATCTCCATAATCAAAGTGCTGATTGGTTTTTACTTCATTTGAATGATCATAGAGCTTACCATGAAGTGTCAGTTTCTCTTCAAAGACAACTCCATCGCACACTTCATCTTCACACTTACCAAATACAACATCATTAGAAGATTCAATATTAGAAATAGAAGAACAATAATCTAATTTACCACAACAGTATGACAATGTATCATCATCAAACTCGTTCTCAATTAAATCTGAATTTTCCATGTGTTCTTCAAAAAGAGGATTGATAATTCCATGCAAAGCGCCTTTGTAGACATTAGGACAAGTGATGTGTTGATCAATGTCAAAATCCTCACCATATAATAGATTAGTTAAAACTTTAAAACCATTTATAACATCATTATCATGGACACTTTCAGCATATGAAGAAGAAAAATCAGAATCATATGAAGACTCAACATCCACTCTGTGGACGAAGCATGTAGAATACAAATCAAAGTTGCTTTCAGTGTCTCCATATAGGTGATTACAATGTCTTGCAAGCAAATAATCATTTATCTTACCAATAGGTGCTAATGCATAAATCTCAGGATCAATCACGTACTGATCATCACTGCACTCATCCTCAAGACATTCTTCTACACAATTAGGTAATACGTCTCTATGGATAACCTCTTTGTCTTCATATTGTGTAGACACATTTTATTCATAACTTTCAATCTCAAACTAATTTACACAATTCTAAAATGGACACTCACTTTCAAATTTAAGAAAAGAATTCATACCTTTACTGATATACGAGCACTCACTTTCATCATTACTTTCTTCTTCCCAGTCTGCATCTGATTTGCATGAAGATGGACACACACTAGCACTATCCTCTTCTTGACTTGAGTAATAACTCTCATCATCAGCTTCATATGACACCTCTTGATAATATATTGGATCAGCAACTTCATTATCACTTGAAAGACGACTTTCAACTTTATCATACTCACATTGATATGACTGCCTTTCAACTTCATTTCTCTTAATGAGATAATCCATTTCTTGCCTATCCTGTTGGTCAAAAGAATGCATTTCTATCGCTGAAATTTTATCAACATATGAGCTTAGTTTTGCTGATTGGGACTGAGATACATATGATTTACATTCTTTATCTTGTGTCATCTCTCCCTAGCATGTCGGATCAACAATTTCACCTTTATCACTTGATAGATCACTTCTGATTTCTTCCTCCTCATATTGAGGTGAATACTTTTCCTCTTCCTGATTCATTATGTTTTCAACATAATGCAAATTATCAATGGTAAAATGAATGGCCAGATTTATATCTTGCATGGATAACTCATCAAGTGAATCAATTCTATCATTCGCTATTGTGATACCATAAACATGCGCATTCACTTCAGCACGAATAAAATCATTTCTTTTTTGTGACAGAGAGATTTCATGTTCACATGTTTTTATTTCTGATGCTTCAACAAAACTATTTACAATAGCAGGAGTGCTTATTTGCTGATCTGAAATCAAACACTCCTTATGACATTGACTTGTGCTCTGCACCTCATATTGCCGGCCAATATTTCTAGAGAAGTGACTCTGGGTTAAGCCATATTTTATGTTATTCTCAATCTCTATAGCTGTCATGAATGCCTGATGCAAAGTTCTAGGTTCCTTATCTCTCAACAGATAGTTCATCTTTTTATCAAATGCATCGAGATAAACCACTAAACACATTTGATCATCCGGCTTGTAACTTTTAGGAAATTCACTCAAAATCTTTTTAAATATGATATTAAATTCAGGAACTAACTCACCATTCCTGACTTCAATTTTCAAAAACTTATCGAAATAATCAGAGATGCTTACTCTTTCCCCAAACTGCATCATGAAAGCTGACAATAATTCATCCCAAGATGAAATTGAACATGCTGGTAAAAATGAAAACCAGTCCCTAGCGTCATCCTCTAAAGTCTGAACAAACAATTTCATCTGAATGTCTTCATGAGCAATTTCAAAATCACCAACCAAGTCACTAAACAACTGAACATGATGACTGGCTGAAATTTCATGGTTTCCACTAAACTTAGGTAAATACTGTCTGAGGTTACAAGGCACAGTATTCGGGAAACCATGGATACCATTAAAATTTAATGGCATATACCTCCTAGTAGAGATGGATCTAGGAATTTCACTAACAGGCTGCATACTAGATGAGATGAAACTCGACATTCTTCAACTCAAGATTCATTCATCATTAAAAACTTTTAGAATTCATAATTTGCAGTAGATCTTCACAACCCTCTACCAAATGAATGTTTCAAATATACTTCACAACTTTAAAATAACAATTGAAACCAAATCCAACGAAATGTATAAAACACAAAACTATTCTCCTCTTTTTAGTACTTGAACTTCACTTGATGGAGAATACTAATGTAGAACTAACTTTCATGGGAAAGAAAATTGCATGAAAGTATAAACTACCTCAAGTGTTGTTGTATGAAACCACTGATCTGCTGATTGGCCTAGTGCTAACATGAATTCTTTACACCACTGATCAAACCTTACAGAGTTGCCAACTTATTGAAGAGAGAAATGAAATCACAGTTGTGATTCATCTTTATCATTAAAATTCTTGTGACAACAGATCAAACAACACTTCCAGACTTATTTGTCAGAAACTTATAATAGATCTCTCTTCTTGCTTGCAAATTCATCTAACTTTCAGATCTGCTTGATTCCCATGAAAACTCTTAAAAATAATTTATACATCACTGATCTACAATGATTCAGAGATCCTTTAGATAGAGTCGCCACTCACTATTGTGAGAAAGATTTTAAACATGATTCATAACACTATAGATCTGAATTGAAAATTCAACTTGAAGACTTTTCAAGACTTTTAAAAACATTTAAAAGAGAGAAAACATCTTTCACCAATTCTGACTCTGAATTACAATAGTATTCTAAAAATAACAACTGGTTGACATGACTGAAGATGAACTACTTGACACTCGTACCAAATTTATCTCAATCCTGGCAGTAATTTTTTCGTTCAGAGATGACTCACGAATTTCTACTCGCACAAGTTGATATTGGGAAATCTCACTTGTTACACCCTATTCTTTACTTTCACACGTGAATGTTTTCATGTCTCATTAATATGCATAATGATACCACCTTCAATAGTAAAAAATGCACCGTCGATCTTGAAGATCTTATAAGTTGAAAATGTGAGCATGACGTCTTCAAAATCCACTAGGCAAGCTGGTTCGAAATAACCCAATCATAATTAGCCATGTGTGCAATTTATCTTTTAGTGCGTGCTTCTTGCTTCTAAGAAATGCAAATGCGCAAGAACTTCATATTTGAATTGAATCAATGACTTGAGTCCGCCGCACATGTCAGGCTTGCACAATCCCACATTTCTTATCTTGTGAGCAGGTTGATATAGCGGGCTAGCACCTCCGTCCATTTAGAGAAGATCGATGGTTGATGAAAATTTTTCTGAATAACTATTGCACTGTTCCTTTATCACAAAACACGTGATCTTTCAAAATGGCATGATTTGGTTAATTTTGACACGGGTCCACTATCCTTTTACCTGCATTATAAAATCATATGGAGATAAAATAATGCAGGAAAATGCTAGCCCTTGATGCTGGCTTAGATCGACGGTGATTCAGAGCTTCAAAAATAGGCGGCCCATCACCATGATCCTGACTAATGAGAAAAAACCTTTTACTGCACATGTTCTGACAAGCCTGACTGTGTCATTCAGGACTTCCGCACCCATGACATTGTTACTTCCTCGCATTTTGGTCCCACTATGCCATGCGTCGCAAAGTGGCACACCCGCAATATTTATTTGCCTCTTATCTTGAAAATGCGGGAATGCCTCATCTGTCGATCTCACATAGATCGACGATGTTCATAACTTGTCTTCTGTGCTCGTACGAACATCTCCTTGTGTCTTCATAAGGGACAGATGTCACTTATGCGCTTGCCCGCTTTATTTAAGTCATGCTCATCTTCATCATGTGGGCAAGCGGCATCCGGTGATCTCAACCAAAATCAACGGTGAGTCAATCTTTTTGAAAAATCTTGGACCCAAGTAATCAAACTGTGCTACATGCCCTCTTTGTGCTTCCTCGCATTTTGTAACGGCCTCACATTTTGAAAATGCGGGAATGCGTGGTCCGTCGATCTGAACAAGATCTATGATCGCCGAGACGTGCATGGTAAGTTTGAAAAGCAACTTTTTGGATTTAAAAAGGTGTAAACCCTAATTACATTAAACTTAAAGCAGATTTAATCAAAACATTATTTCAAGTTTGCCTAAGGTTTAAAAGGGCATGATCTGAGTAAGAAAATGAGAGGGGCTAAAGGATTTCAAAGGACTTGGTGGATTTGTATAAGGAAAGGTTCTTGAATGAACTCTGCATATTAAATGGGGTAGAAAACAGATTTTAGGATTTGTTCAAAATAAGACTTTGTCATATAACTCAGAATGAAAAATTATCATCATGGGAGGCTTAGGAAAACTGAATGGAAAATGTCAGAGCCATTGAACATCTTAAGGACCTCAAAAGGACAGCTGAGTGCACATTCAAATATGGGCATTCATAGGGCTTGACTTTCTCAAAATTTCAAATGGATACTCAAAATGGGAATGCAATTTTAAGTGCCAACATATGGAATCAACTTGTCATCTTTGGTTTGATAGTCATTAATGATTTGATTTATGAAAAGTTGGGAGTCTCTATAAATACGTAGCTTGGTAATTATACATTCAATAGCTAATTTGATACCATTTGTGAGAGTCTCATATTCTGCTATGTTATTTGTGCAAGGGAACGATAACTTGTAGGACTTAGGAATTGTATAGCTACTTGGACAAAGAAAGCGATAAAAATACTACAAAAATGGACTGCTTAATCCAAGATTGGACATCCCGAGTGTTTCTAACCCAACTCATTTGGACTCATTTAATTTATCAACCAAGGACGTAAACTTGAAATAATGTCTACAAAGTATATTCTTCAAACTTGTCTCAACTTAAGAATTGTTCTATAGAAATTTAAATGATTATGCTATAGGAAATCTATGCTAAAGCTGAGAATCAAATCTATTTTAACAAAGCATGAAAATATAGCTGAGAACTACTTCAAATGCCTATGCTATAGGAATAGTCCACTAATTTTTCTATCAATGGCTGCAGGAATAGTAGAGTCTACTCTAATTCTATGAACTAAGGTAAATCCTATGCTAATTAATTAGTTCACCTCTTGTGTGGGCCCTCATAGAGAAGTGAATTAGAACTACTCAAAGATGGAAACCTGAAATGATCTTTTTATTCATAACAACAGTAAACGTACATACTGATAAACAACAAGATTACATTTGGTACATAAAAACTCAAAAAAATTCTTCTTTCAACTAAAAACCACTAATTAATTAATTAACTCTAGAACATAGCCTTCCAGTTATTTAAGCACAAACTAGGAACAAAATTCCTAGATTTTAGGCTCCATCAACTACCAAAACAATGGACAACATTGAATATTACAAGAGATGTATTAATTTTTGCACCAAATGGAACATGAATCTAGGAGCTCACAACCCCTATATTTCCTACTTTGACTCCTGCTTTCATGAAAATAGGTACTGGCTATTATGGATGAAATGGTTGGTGATGTGGAAGGTCATTAATGCAATTTACCACCATTTGCTTGGGTTGCTGACTTCACTTAGCTGAGTTGACTTCACCTTTGAATCTACAAAATATTAGTGCCTCCAAAGTAATAACATACATCAAGACTAATTCAAAATATATCATCTAAATTAGTTTACCCTATGTCACATTGCTACAGGAGAACTACCCAACCTTGCTAAGGAAGAAAAACATCATTCTCACTATTTTGTAATCAAATTACATATCATTTCATAGCATATTCATTTTAGTCTTGGAAAGTAATTATGCACACATTTGTCTAAAATTATCATAAACATCATGTTCTTAAACATCAAAGTTTTTAGAAAGTTTGCAAAGTCAATTGAAAATGAATTGATAAAATAGACCATATTCTGGTCTCGTCATTCCCCCAACTAAAACTTTGACTTGTCCTCAAGGAAACATGAAGTTTTTGACCCTCGTAGCCATCCTAAAATATGAGGGAATAATCTATCCTTTACCTCCTATAGTGTAGTTCCAATAAAAGCCTTTACTCTTCCTCTACCTTTCCCATCTGTGGAGCTCTTCTATCATATCAAATTTCTCTAAATCTTGCTTACTAGCAAGCAATGGGGACAATAGCAGTAGAGGCTAAAAAGTCAAAGGGATCCAATAACTTTTTTCTTTCTTCCCCTAGCTTAATGTACCAGGGTGCTCATCAAGTAGCCATGATAAGATTCAATAGAGAATAAGGTTCCTTCTTCTGCAAGTCTTCACTCAATCCTATCCAGTGCCATTGATTTCCCTACTTTGTTGTAGGAAGATCTGTCTCTGCCATAGCTTTATATTATTGATAGGTTGCCTCCCATAAAGGAGAAATAATCCAATTTCCAAATTTTGATTGAGCAACTTTCAACCATTCATAGTATTATTTTCCGGCATCCTTGGCTTCAAGCTTGAGAAAAAGTGGAATCTCATACTCTAATTCTCTGTACTGGTAGGCCTAATTTTCTCTACTAACTTCATTTTGGATCCAAGACATCAATGCCCTAAGTTGAATATCACCCACATAAAGTAGAGGGTTCTAATCTTTGTTGTCAGGGACTACTAAATTATGTTAAAAGAGTTCACAGAGTAAATTTTTGATGGCTATAGGGGTAGTATGAAAAGCTTGGAAGAATTCCTAAGGAGTATTCAATGTTAAAATTTTACCTTGCATTACACAAGTCATTTGATAATTGACAAATTGTTCTTTAAAAAAGAAAGCATAAATAGGAGAAGGAGAATGACAAGACATCAATTTAGGAGTCATAGTAGTAACTTTTGTAAGTTTATCACTTAATTGTTCAATCTTTGCAACCTTTTCAATCAAATCTTGAGTTTGATTGAAGATGGTTGTGCCGAGGCTATCTCTCTATTTTCCATTCTTTCGTCTCCTGAATTAACTGATTAGATAACTATGAAATAATGCTTAACAATGAAATAGTGGAACTAGGATGGTAAGTAACATGTGATGCAGGTGAAGGACCAAGAGGAATAGCTTGTTGGGTTGAAGAGGCTAAAGCATCAAGTCCTTGCAAAAGAATCTATTCAACAATGATATTAACTATTTCCAAATTTATTTCAATATCTTTTTCATGAAATTCTCCCCTTTGATGAATAGGAGGAGAGTCTACAACTCTAATAGATACACTGTTGTCATTGTCTGAATCTATGGAAATGATGGGTGGTTGGACAGAGGATGTTCCTGTTGCTGTAGGCACATGTTCTGTACTTTCTTCATTTGAACCATCTTCAATGATGATCTTATCCTTTTTAGAAGAAGAGGATTTCTCTTTTTCCATAGTTACATTTATAGACATAGGGGATTGAAAAGACACACCCTCATCAGGTTTTATAGACAATTGGCTCCTTTGAGTTCTACACCTGAGGGGTACTTTTGCTACCTTTGAAGCTGTAGGAAGTTCTAACGATGTTTCCTATACATTCCCTTTCTTCTTCTTATAAACCTTAGGAACTATAGGAGAGCTAGTATTTGGAGAAAATTTAATTATCCTTTTACCCTTATTAGATGTTGTATTCGACTCAGAGGTAGAAGCTAAAAGAGTAGAAATTGGGGTTCTCTATGAGCTCTTGGGTTTGGATGAGGAAGAGCCTAGTGTTGGGTTTATAGGATTTTCCTGAGGTTCTCTTTCCTCTTCAACTTACTCTGTAGGTTGCTTAACAGGGTTTTGCACATTGTTTAAAATAAAATCATCCCAAGATATCCCAAGTTGTTCCCTGAGGGCTTTTTCTATGATGATCTTAATAAAACAATGGTGTGAAACATCTTTCAAGGTTCCTTTTTGCACCACAACAACTCTTTTTAACAAAATGTGATACATAAAATAAGGAACATTCAAAGGGTAGTCATAATGTCTTAAGCAGCTCAAAAATTTGAAATGTGTTGCATGAAAATATGAATGTCTCCCCTCACAAGTAAAATATCTCACAATATAGATAACACATTGGTTAAATGGTTCTGGTAAAGATGTGCGAGTTGCACCTTGTTTCTAGTCTATCTAAAGTTGTGGGTCTATGTGTACTATAAATTGGGCTTTGGCTGACACTGGGTCCAATGTTCTTGAAAACTCCTCTCCTACCAGAGGCAATTCCATTATCTCAACTACAATTTCAGGTGAAAATGGAACCCTTATTCCTTTGACTATGGAAAAACCATCCCTTAGCATTTGAAAAAATTCTAAGGTAAGCTCCTCATCCCATGCAGACAGTTTGAACATGTAATTCGTCCATCCCCTAGCTTGAAATATATGTAGGCAAACTAGGTCTCCCGACAATGTTGTATGGTCAGCTAGTTCTCTTCTTTTCAAATCACCCCCCATTGTTCCTCTAGAGTGATTATAGGAGTAATTTCAAAAATGGAAAAGCTTGGAACAAGATGAGAAGACAATTGATTATACTTGTTTTAAGTAACTATCATTTTAGCATTTAAGATCACTTAATTCTGCATTAAGTACCTCAGCTAGAACTCATACTTACCAGTTTGCAAAAATGTGCGACATAAAGGTAACTGTCACATCACATCATTCTTTTTATCATGTGGCAGCATATGAAGAATAGCATGAACATTTAATGATCACGAAAAAAATGAATGAAATATAATACCCCTCCCCCCAACTAAATTAGGCAATAACTCCTGCAATTGCTAGTGACAAAGGTAACTAAAAATAGAACAACACATTAAGAAAAAGTTATAACTTGAGTATGTGTACGAACCTTGTAATTCATGTTGTTAGATGATACCATCATGAAAGATGATGAAGGATGAGGTTTGGTGGAAGACGAGAAAAAAGTGGAGTGAGGTAGAATTATTACAGAGAAAATATTTTCACTAAGAAAGTAGTTTGTTATGATGAGTGAAATTCTCTTAGAGAGAGGACAAAAAATGAGTAGTAAATTTATCTATAATTGCTACAGGAATTGTAGGATCAATAGATGACTAGAATTGTTGCAAGAACTCTTCACGACTAGATGGCTTATAGTAGAGTTTTAAGCGATGCCCATTAACTAGTAGTTTAAAGTAAATAGAATCAATGGTAGAGAGCAGCACTGCACCATTCTCAAACATAGAAATGATTTCATATAGTTCAATCCAATGCATTTGGAATAATCTTGGAGTTTTTTGATAACAAGAATCATATAGGAAGGCCTAGTCTCCAATAGAAAACTTCTTGTCATGGATGAACTTATCATGCCATTTATTTTACTGTTGTTGAATTATCTTAGCATTATGTAGGGTAGATTTGTGATATTCATCAAGCACATTCAACTGTAGTAACCTATCTTCTTGAGCCTTTGAAAGATCAACATCCAATTCCAAAGCATTTTTTAAAGTCTTGTGCTCAAATTCTATAGGTATGGAAGAAGATTTACCATAAAGTAATTCAAATGGGGTAAATCTAGTGGTGCTCTTCCATGTAGTCCTATAAGCCCAAATTGCTTTAGGAAGCTAGGTAACCCAGTCCCATTTGTGAATAACAACTATCTTGGTGAGGATTGCTTCTATCTCTCTATTTCTGATTTCTACCTAACCATTAGCTTAAGGATGGTATGGGGAAGATGTACCATGATGGATCACATACTTTTTCATGAGTTTTGCAATCAGGTTGGATGTGAATTGAGCTCCTTGATTTGTGAAAATTTCTCTAGGTACTCCAAATTTGGTGAATATGCATTCATATAAAAAAATCTACTACTTTGTGATCTTTGGCATGTGTCATAGCTTGTGCTTCAACCCATTTAGTTGCATAATCAATACATATTAAGATGTATGATTTTCCATGAGAAGAGGGTTCTATTGGACTGACAAAGTCAATAACCCACTTGTCAAAAGGTGTGACCACCACTTGTGGCTATAAAGGCATTTCATCAGATTTTGTGGGCCTTCCTATGTGTTGGCATCAATCAACTCACCTTGTATACTTTTCTACATCTTTGTGGAGAGTAGTCCAATAGTATCTAGTTGTCAAAATCTTATATGCTATTCTCTTTGCTTCAAAATGACCCCCACATGGTTCATCATGACATGCTCATAGGATGTCATAGGTTTCATCTTCCCTCACACATCAGTGAGTTACTTGATCTAGTCTAGTGTAGAACATCAACCTAGTTATCCATGAGAAGTTGAAAGTCTTTTCCACCAAGAGACAACACTGCTTGAGTGAAAAGTGTGGTAGTGTTCTTCTTTTAGCAAGGTAATTTTCTATATCTATGAACCATGGGTTATAACTTTCTATTGAAAATAGATGTTCATCAGGGAAGCTGTCATCTATGGCTACAAGATCATCAGGTACTTGAAGTCATGACAAAAAATTTGCTACTACACTAGCTCGGCCTAGTTTATCTATTATCTTCACATTAAACTCCTGCACGAGGAGTAGCCAACGTGCTAATCTACCAAAAATAGTAGGTTTGTTCATCAAATATTTTATAGTAGAGTGATCAGTGTAGACAAAAACCTCATAGCTTGTGATATGATGCCAAAATTTATTAAGTTCATACACAACAACAAGCAATTCTTTTCCAGCCACAATATAACCAAGCCTACCAAAAACCACCTCAATATCCCCACCAAAATAATCAATGGCCATAACAAAATAACTAGTATCCTCAGTGGAGCCCTAACCAACAACCTATCTACTAGGGGAATTGGTAAAAACCACCTCAGTGGGGGCCTAACTAACCATCTTAGTAGTAAGCCCTGATGTCTCTACCTCTTGCAACCAATGCTAGCCCATAGAATCAACCACAACTTCCTACACAACCAGCACCAAATCCCAACAATAAGCAATAGGCTTATTCTTTGTAGATAAATGATATTCATTTAAGGTTCAGAATAAGTTGCCTCCACCTAAAGGACCTATAATAACTGAGGTCACTAATACTAAACATATTCCAAAAAATCAACTAGTTGATGCCTCAATTCCCCCACCTATACAAGCATCTACTCCTCCATATCCACAAAGCTTAGTTCGTGTAGCTCCATCCAAACCAAATCCCATAGCAACTAATCTCCTAGACCAGCTTAAGAAAATGACTTTCTAGATTCCCTTATTGGATGTGCTTAAGGAGATTCCCCTTTACAATAAAGTTTTAAAGGAAGCATGTGTCAAGCAGCCTAGTAGAAAGAAAAATGATCCTCCAACTATCCATGTTTTGGGGTAATTTTTTGATTTAATGTTGAGTAAATCCCTGACGCCTATGTATTCTGCCCTAGGAAGCCCTATGGTTACCATACACATAAATGACATCCAAATTCAGAATGTTTTGATTGATTTGGGAGCATTAATTAATGCCATTACTAGAGAAGTCTTGTTAAAACTTAGCATTATTGGACTAAGGGACACTCCTACAATACTTCAGTTAGTAGAGAACTCAACTGTTAAGCTTGATATTATGATAGAAGATATTATTGTAACCTTAGATTCCCTAGATTTTTCTTTAGACTTTATTATGCTATCACCTAGAGGCCACCTTACAGGATATCCATTAATCTTAGGAAGACTTTGGTTGGCCACTGTAGATGCATGCATTGCATGTCGATAAGGAAAAATGACAGTATCAGATGGTACCAAGACTAAAAAGTTAACTCTGTACTCTCCTGCACAACGACAACTAGATCTTGACCAAGTTTCTTGGATAGACCTTGGTGATGATCCTTCTGAAGTTAATTTTGTTCAACAACTCATGATGCTTGAGGGAAACCCATTTGTTGTATCCCATGAAGAAACTTATATACTGAATGCAATCCTTACTAATCACTATGATTCTAAGGAGTCTATTTCTGAAAAATCCTACTAGATCCTTGCAAACTATATTGCCTAAACATGATGCATCTCAATATCCTATAGCACCATATTACCTTTATACATTATTACCCAATGAAATCAACTCTCCATCAATAGTATAGGTTTTAATTATGGATAAGGTAAAGAGAGCTGAGATTGCTATAGGAAAAGAGCTAATTATCAATAATGACCTTATTGTATCTCAGATGACAAGTCTCATTAAACTATTCCAAGGTAGTCAGCATGACTTTGCATGGGACTATACTGACATGAAGGGTTTAGATCCTAGTCTTTGTACACATAGGATATTTATCAACTCAGAATGTAAGCAAGTGAGACAACCCCAGAGGAGAGTAAACCCAACATTAAAAGATATAGTCAAAGTAGAGTTACAAAAACTTCTTAGTGTTGGATTTATCTATCCTATTTCTGGTAGCCACTGGGTGTCACCTCTAGTTATTGTTCCAAAGAAGGGAGGAAAATAGAGAGTACATGTAGACTATATGGGGCTTAATAAAGCCACTAAAAGGGATCACTTTCCTCTATCATTTATTGATCATGTACTGGATAACCTAGTAGGAAGGAACTATTTTTCATTTTTACATGGATTCAGTGAATATAATCAAATCCAAATCTCTCTATAAGATTAGGATAAGACGATGTTCACCTATCCATGGGGAACATTTGCTTACTCTGTCTTACCATCAATAAATTTCTTGTATGGAATCAACTTGTCATCCTTGGTTTGATAGTCATTAATGATTTGATTTATGAAAAGTTGGGAGTCTCTATAAATATGTAGCTTGGTAATTATCCATTCAATAGCTTATTTGATACCATTTGAGAGTCTCGTATTCTGCTATGTTATTTGTGCAAGGGAACAATAACTTGTAAGACTTAGGAATCGTATAGCCATAAGGCATAATGAACAAAATGCCAGCACTAGGACCATTCTCAGTATGGGATCCATCAAAGAACATTTTACAAGTCCTTTCTATGACATACATAATAGATGAATCTAAGAAATCTATCTGTATAAGAGCACTATCTTGAGGTGAAAAATCAACAAGTTGGTCTATAATAGCTTATTCTTTAATGACTTTCATTTGACATACAAGATGTCAAATTTAGAGAGAGTCATCATCCATTTATAAAGTTTACCCATAAGCACAACTTTACTTAAGAGATATTTAAGAGAATTAATTTTGGCAACCAAAAGTGTAGTACATGAGCTAGCATGTAGTGTCAAAGTCTTTGTGATGCAAACACTACAACAAAATAAGCTTTCTCAATGTTATTGTAATTGATCTCATAAGCAACTAACATTCTACTGATATAGTATATGGCACTTTCATTTCCATTTTCATCATGTTGTGCTAGTAATTCCCTTTGGGAAGTACTTGTAGCTAAGATTTATAGAATTAACGACTTCCCTAGAATAGGAGGCATAAGAATAGGAGGTTTGGCCAAATATTCCTTAATCTAACTGAGACTCTTGTCATATTATTCATTCCAAACACATGTAGATCCCTTGTGAAAGCTCTTATAAATATGGTTGTAATTTATCAACCAACTAATAAATAAACCTCCTTATAGATTGTAGACAACCTTGAAAACCTCTTAATTGACTTATGTTATGAGCAAGTGGCATTTCCATGATTGCTTGTATGTTTTTAGGATCAACTTCAATGCCTTTTGTAGATATGATGTAGCCTAGTAGTTTACCAGAAGTGACACCAAAAGCACATTTCTTAGGATTGAGACTAAGTTGGAATTGTTCCATGTGGTCCAATATCAAATCCAAGTCATCCAATTTATTTAGACTTAGCTATGATGTCATATACATAACCCTCCATGTTTTTGTGCATCATATCATGGAAAATGGTTTTCATGGCCCTTTAATAGGTAGTACCAACATTTTAAAGCCCAAATGACATGACATTCTAGCAAAAGGTGCCCCATGCACAAGTGATAACATCCTTTTCTTGATCTTTAGAAGCTATCTTTATTTGGTTATATTCGAAGAATCCATCCACTAAAGAATACATTTCATAGGCCATAGTCATGTCCATTATCATGTCAATGTTTGGGAGTGGAAATTCATCCTTAGGGAAAGCTTTGTTTAGATCTCAAAAATCAGTACAAACTTGAATGGACTTATCATGCTTTGAAATATATACAATATTGGACATCCATTCAACATAGTTTATAGCTATTATAAATTTGGCACTTGGGAGCTTCTTGAATTCAACTTTCACCAATAGGGAAACATGTAGATGCATTTTTGTTGTTTTATACTTGATAGGATTAACACCAAGAGCTATAGAAAAGTGATGCATGATTAAATTAATGTCAAGACTAGAAATGTTTGCACATGTTCAAGAAAAGTTTATTTTCTTCTCATGGAAAAACTGAGTTAATTATTATTTTTCTTTAGCTGACAATGATTGAGCTAGATGTATAATCTTTGGAGACTCTGTGGCACCAAGATTGATAGGTTGCATGGGTTCAATCAACATGGATGATCAATATTGAAAATATTTAGGCAAACTACCAAGTACTTCATCTTCAGGCTCCTCAAAGAGGTTTTCACCCTTAGATACATCTTTATTTTTACTATTTTTAGGCTCTAACATCACAACAAAGTGGTTTTCACCATTAGAGCACCTCTTTTTCATTTTTCATTTTATTTTTTGACTAGGGTAATTGGTATCTGACTTAGTCATGTTGATAATTGGTTTGATAGTGGAAGATATTATAGGCTTGACAAAATTTAGGTAGCAAGTGATCTCATAATCATTTTGAAAGGAATGTAGCTCAAGTTGTTGATTTTGTATAGATCAATCAATAAGATCAGGATGCATGAGGGATAGTGAGGTGGAAGATTCTAAGTTAGTGATATGAAGGGAATCATCTCTAGTAACAAGAGAGTCTAGATCTATAAGGAAATCTCCAAAGGTATCTAAATTGGGATAAGCACTAGCGAAATCAGCATGGTCCACTATAGCAAGTTGAGAGCTTGACTCATCAAATCCTACAAAAGACTAGTCAACTACATCAGTTTGATTAGCATAGGTGTATAAAATATATATCCCCAACTCATCAGATGCAATTGAAGAGAATCCCATTTATATTCATTTGAGTTAATACTTTAGTCACAAGCTATAAGGTGAGAAAAATTTCCTCTGATTTGTTCTCTATTAGGGTCCTCTACATCTGACTCATAAAACTCAAGTTGGCTAGAAGTGGAAGCCTCAGTAGTGTGATCATTGGTTAGCTCATCTTCTCCCCAAAGAATGGAGGTAGAAGGGATAAAATCATTTTTATTTGGAATAGTAGTATCGACGAGTGAATTTCATCTTTTGAATCACTAGCTATAAGAAGTTTTTCATCATAAATAGGAAGACTATCATCAA
The DNA here is from genome assembly GCA_028749045.1 of Cupressus sempervirens. Taxonomy (NCBI): domain Eukaryota; kingdom Viridiplantae; phylum Streptophyta; class Pinopsida; order Cupressales; family Cupressaceae; genus Cupressus; species Cupressus sempervirens. The sequence continues at coordinate 760,943,992 of CM053789.1, read as the reverse complement.
CACCATAACCTTTGTTAATAATGTCTCTACTTTTATGACCACCAGTATGACTCATGGGTTTGACAAGAGGATATTTACTATCATTTAAAGGTCCATGTCCAGGATAGCTCATCTTCTTAAGAAACTGATATCATTTTCCATACCTCTTAGGAGAAATGGGTGTAATAAGTGTAACCTCATCAAGTGGTTCTTCTTATTTGCATATGAAATCCCTAATAGCTTGGTCTTCCTTTTCATCTTCTAGTGGAATCAAGGATTGAAAAAATGTTCCATAGATAGTCATAGTTGAGGATGAGGGCTTCATGCGTTCAGATGGTTTCCAATAGGAGCATGAGGAAACTGGTAATGCAACAATCAAATCTAAGGTATACTCTTTGTTGGGAAATAATTTTCCTTTAACACATATGAGCTTGATATCTTTTATTAAGAGGAAAGGACTGAATTTATTTTCCAACTATTTGAGTTTCTACAAAAATGAAACTCTTTGCTTATATATAAGTTTTTTAGTACTATTAGGCATAATTACCTTTTTGAAAGATATTCATTAATTTACCATTGCAAGGGAATGTCTCCAAGAAGCATTTTTACCAGAAAACACTTAAGGTTATAACACTCAATTCATCAATATGAAAAGAATGTGTAGTCTTAAAAACTATTCAAATTTAATAGCAATAATCAACCACTTGATTGTTTACTACTATGAAATTAAATTTGTAACCTCAACTTTTCTTCCATCGATTTTTTTTATTTCAAAATAAGAACTAATCCATGATAAATCAAGAGCATCTCCACATATAATCTATTTCCATAGGAAAAAAAGTCACATACTGATATAGACAACAAAATATATTTTTTAGAGGCCCCAATTATAAAACAAACATAATTTTATAGTCTTTATCACAAAGTTCTTACTTCAAATTCAAAAGCATAGATACTGATAAAAAATAGTTCTGCTTTGTATCTATAGAGAGTCAACATTTTACCAGTATCCAACTAAAAACATATATAACCCCACAAGGCTATTATAAACCATGATCCAAAATGACTCATCTAGGAGTTAATAGTTTTTTAGTTACCCAGCTATGCAAATTACTAAAGCATGATAAAAGTTGAAAAAAAAAAACTATGATGATCATCACAAACTAGGTAACTTTAGGTGTCATCAAGTCCTAAGATTTCTCCATCGAAGTATGAGCAAGTCAGGCCATTTTCTAATTTTCATACATAGAAGTAAAAGGAGAGATAACTTGTTGATGAAGTAGGCCAAGATATGCAATCCTCTTCTACCATACCTTCTTTTCTTTGCAAAGTTCTCCAACTTTTTCTTCATGCATCTCCAAATATTTCTAATTGATTATCAACATGGCTTCTACCTAGGCTACATTGGAAAAATCATGTGTTGTTGGTGCTTTCTTTTCTTTCACCTCTTGGGATTTCCATTATACATCTTTGGTAATCTCTTTGCTAGGCCTGATTAAATCCTTCTCTTCTCTAGTGCAATGTTTGTCAAACCTTTTAAGATCATCTTGGATAATATCATCCACTATTTGAGCCCGTTGAGAAATTCTTTGATTTTAGAGACACCTTGTGTGATGCCTTCATTCGTCCATTTGATGCAGTCTTTAATCACATAGAAAGTTTTGTTGTCCAGTCTTGGCATTGGTCATTCAGTGAGGAATTTTTGTAAACCATACTCCTGTACTTATTCCATCCATGAAACTCCTTTGATCCAATTATCTTTTTCCTTCTCATGAGAATCAATGTTGGATTCCATCTTCCTAGTCACATTAGTAGTTTCTTTTTGTGCTTCATTCAAAAGGCTTACCTATTTAATTATCTCAACCTAGACAAATTGAACCCATTCCTCAAAACATTTTAGTAACTTCCTTGATCCTCCATAGATGATCTAAAAATTGTTGGTTAATTGGGAACTTAACATCTATAGTAGCAGGCATTTCACTAAGTAGCATTGGTTCTAGGAATAAGATAGCATTGATATATTGGGCCATGATTTTCATTGTCTCTTTCATATCCTTCCTATCTTTAGCATCCTTCTAGACCTGGTTATTGATCTTCTTGTTAGAAACCTCAAAGATCTTCATATAAACTACCCAACTTCCTCTTCCAAGATCTATGTTTGATACTTGGTAGTTTTGAATAATCATTTGACCATCATCCTTATCTTGAAATGGCTTGGCAATCTCTACCAACCAATGCCTCATGTCTTTATCAAACTCAAGCCTAGATTTAGTTTTTTCTTTCTTGGTCTTATATGACTTTCCTAAACATTTACTTAAAAAGTTTTCAATAGGTAAGGACAAAGACACTATACTTCTTTTCTTAGCAACTAAAGTCTCTAGCCATTTGGACACTATGGTGGTCTTCTATGGAATTGTGAAGCTACTAGTTAGGGAAAGAGAATCCATGGGAATGCTACCCTCTCATCTAGGATTTGTTGATTTTCCACCATATCTAAAATGTTGCAACTAGAGACTCACTCTATTTCAAGTTGCACTTTTGGAGGATTCAAATCTACCATTGTCTCACATATTTTGTTGGGGCTATGTTCCATTTATTTCTTCTTGGTGCTCAAACTAGTTACCCTTTTGATAGGTGATGAGTCCTGATGGTGTCCTGCTTTTGTTAATCTTTTACCTCATACATTTCCCACTTCTTTGGCATAAAATTCCCTTTTTGCTAAACTATTGATAGGAAATTAGAATATTTAAGTACTTCTTTAGAGAGGGAAGAATAGTTCCTAAAAAGTTGTTAATTTTATGAAAATAATATATTGTGATTGATGCTACTACAGGAGCTAAGGAAACCAAGGATGCATAAGAGTGGAGCCAACTATTTGATTAGAGGAATAATTTTTGAATTTTATAGTTTTGTTATGTTATTTTCAATAAATAGTTCAAATGTGAACAATTCTGGCCGTACATTATTTTGGGCCAAGATCGTTTTGTAGACAGTTATATGGCCAATGGCCAAAACAAATTATCATCCATATTTAGGAATAGGCCATTTGTCATTCCAACTTAGTTGATTCAGTTAAAACTTATTAAGTCTATATAAGTGAATGTAAATCACAAAGACATACAACATATGATATATGAAAAATACTCTCTTTATATTATCTTTGGAAATTTGTGATATTGAGAATGTGAAGTCTTTGTAGTAGCTGATTTCTAGACATCTCTCACCCTGTGAACCAGAGGAAGGCCCCCTCTTGGGAAGCTTGGTGAGATCACTTTAGTTTATTTTGTAGTGATTGATTCTTTATGCATCTTTCTGTAGATTAAATTGAATGTGTGTATTTACATATTTCTCAATTATTAGAGTTCGTTGATGCCTATTATTTTTAATCAAAGATTTTATTGCTCAATAAAATAGTTGGTTGAAGCATTCATATCTATTTCACTTATCATTGCTTTACCATTGCTTAAATCTCCATTCATTCATTGAATCACTTCCTATCCTATTCATCATATTTCCTATTGTACTAATCATACTCCCTACTACTCTTATCATACTTCCTACTACACTCAGTATTAAAACTTGTTTATTACAAATAACTTCCTGCCGTCACTAAACCTCCTATCGCAACCCAAGTAAAATCAGACCAACCTTTTAATCGGGAAAAAATTTGTAATAGCATTTGTGAAGACATTGTAATTAATTAATTAGAGGAGTGTCAATAATATTTGTGAATTATTTAGAGGTGTGTTAATAACATTCAAAGACATTGTGTGCAACTATTCAAAGTGTGAACTTTAGATTAGAGCCCTTTTTGCAAAAGTAATCTCAGATGTGTGGAAATTTGAACAGTTCAATTTATTGGTAAGTAGTAATTGCATTCATAAACCTCTTGATTTATTATCTTCACCCTTTGTGCAAATGGCTATGATATCTGTCATGTCCCGCCCCGACCATCATAGCACTATTGACATTTTGTTTCTTTTGGACTTTGATAGTTAGACTCTAGATGACACATTATTACCCCCTATGGACATTGATATTTTGATCCTTAGATTATTTGATTTCATGTTATGTTATTGGGACATTGATACCTATATCATTAGGCTATATGATGATTCCTTATGATGTTACTAGGACACTAATATTCTAAGTAGTTTTTATGATGTTATTCAAATATGATTACTTACCTTCTTGATGATCCATATGTCATGATTAAATCTTATGTTATACTCAAGTGAATGTTTGATTTTTGAATTGTGGTCTCCATATGGTGCTAGATTATCATGTCTTAGCATATTTAGAGTAACATTAAGAATTCATGTATCATTTGAATAAACTAGAATTGTATACTTATATTATATTTGATGCATTGCTTAAGGTAGATTAATTCCATAATTTTTTGTAAGAATAAATGATCATAATGTTTTACTATCTAGATTAGAGAATTGCTACAAATGTGAAGTGTGTAATGTGATATGAATGAAATTACATATTTCATATTAGTTATGTTATTCATTGATGATAGAATCTATGTGATTTATATTTACGTTATCATTTTATCACCTTATTCTTCGACTACTGATATTTGCAATAAGTGTGCAGGAAAGAAGCCCATGGATTTATGGAGAACCTTACTAGGTGTTTGGAAAAAACCAAGGTTAACCCTAAGGATGATATAACCTTTTTACCCTTGTATTTTATTTGTAAAACCAATTTGTGTGTATTATTGTGATTCTATAAAAGTAAATTTGGTTTTCTTGATGGCTTGCCAAGTGTGTTTTGTGTATTGTGGTGTCACTTGACACATGTTCTCCTTTTTAGCATGCTTAGTGGGATGGTAGGTGGTTGAGTGAACCAAGGAGTGGTTTGGTAGGATTTCTTTTCCCTAGGTGTATTTATGGGTCCAAGAGGGATTCTTTCCTTGCTAGGTCGAATGCACACCTTTTGTGAATTTCTACGAGGTTTACACCATCCCTAGGGGTAGTTTGAGGTCTTATTTTAAAGCCCATATGATATACCTAGGGGGTAGGGGCATTTTTAAGTATTATAAGCTTCCCTAGGCATTGAAAAGAGCACCCAAAAATTGTGGATTCCCAAGTTGGCCGAATTTGGAAACTTAAGCATCAAAAGAAAACATTCTTTAGAGAGAGTTGGTTGGAGAGTTCTTGGGGGGGAGAATTTTTGGATAGATCTGGAAAAAAAGAATCTAAGTGGGGTAAATTTTGGAAAAGGGGAAAAAAACAAGGAGAAGAAGATAGCTTAGGAGGAGGATTGCTGGTAAAAAGAGAGGGAGCTCAAATTTTCTTGGAAACCAGGTTGGTAACCTTATGTACCCTTGCTATGAAAGTTTGTTGTTAAGTAGATTATTTTTATTGTGTTATGCATGTGAGTTTTCTGTAATGTAGTTGTAATATGGTGTGTTGTAATGTTGTGTTGTGTAAGGTTGAGGGATCATGTTTCAGTTTTGGTGTATGTGTGTATTGTGATTTGCTTTGTGTTGTGAATTGATATGTTCTTGTTGCAGTTTTCTATTTTGGGTGTGACAAGGTGAGTCTCATCTCTTGGGAGGGAAAGAGAGCCTTGTGAGGGTAAGGGGTGGATAGGGAATGTGTTGGGTGAGAGTCTCTCCTAGTGTAGGAGAGGGATGCCATATGGGTGTTATGGGCCCCATATGCCACCTTGCTGGAGTTATAAATATTGTAAAGATGCCATGTGATGGTGTTGGGTTGCCTTGTGAAGGCATGTGTATAAAATGTATAGCCTAATGAAGGCATAGTTGTAGGTGGAGTCTCCTCAACATTCATTTTCCACCCTTACCCCTTGAGATGGATCTACATGTGATCCTAAGTGGTCTACCTTGGTTGGGAATTTTTGTGGTTTTATTTGTCAACTGTAAAATGTGTGAACAGTTTTGTAATGTGAGCATTGTGTTGTAAATAGTTGTTAGTAATGTATGTCCACCTAGTCAAGGTTCTCCCTGCTCGGGGGTGGCCTTTAAAAGACCTACGGTTGGGAGGAGAGTACCATGGGCTTGTTGGTGTGTGTTGTACTGCAGGTTGTGATCTATGGATTGAAGAATTGAAGAGAAGAAGGATGTTGTCTTATTTTCATGTGCAGCAAAAACATACTTCCAAGCGAATTCTTATTGTATTAGGGAGAGTCACCCTTGGGTAACTCCCAATCTTGTGTTTTATGATAGCTTGTAAGTTGGAAAATTGTAGAAGTGGACTGTACTTGTTGATATGCTGCTACATTTAGTGATTAAAGAAATTTATATATCATGCACTATTCTATAGTATATAGAAATGAGTAAAGTTGTTATGTTTTTGTTTCTAAAATGATTCTAAGAGAAAATGTGTGTCTCCATTTGAAATTGATACATTTGGTTATAAAGACATTTTGTTAGAATTTCAAATAATGTTCTGGTTGGAAGGAACTAAAGTGGTTAGTGAAGTTAGTTAAATGTATTTTAGTAATGTACATCAATATTGTAGATAAAGGAAAATAAATAAAAATAAAAAAAATAAAATAAAAATGCTTTCATTGAACAAGAAAAAATATATTTATATTTGTTGGTTCCTTTGACTGTAATATTGGTGCACTACAATATCTCTCACGAGTTTAAGAATCCTAGATTGACATTCTTAAGGGTATTATTAAATCGATCATATACTATCAAGCTAAACCTTGGTTTTACCCAACATTTTTGGCACCATTTTCAGGGAGAGATATTAAAGGCATGAAACTATAATAGATCAAGATAGGAATAGTAAGCCTTGGAGAAATCTTGAGCAATTGTCGACCTTGCTTAGGATAGTACCTTTAATTTCCACTGTAGTAAATCATTTAGGTGCATGAATAGGCCTACAGATAGTCAAGGTAGATTTGTTAAGAAGGAATCTATAGGTAGCTAAAAAAATCAAAAACTGCAAAAAGAGAAAAATCCATCAACTATAGAAATCAAACCAAGCAGTGAAGTTAAAATCCAACCATCCTCTCAATTCACCTCTCCTACTACACCTTCTAAAATCGCTGAATAGTTTGTAAATTCATACAAAATTAGGTGTAGTAAGCCTCCAGAGCCTAAGGAACAACCCTTGAAAACATATTTTACACCTTGGGCAACCAAATTTTTGGAAGAAGTCATGGCTGACAATGTTGAAAACAACAATGTGGGGGGAAAATAATGCTAGAAACAATAGGAATGAAATAGTTCAACACAATACAATTTTGAGTTCCCTATTTAGCCTCCTGTGGATGATGCTCCTATGAAAAGCATCCCTCACTCTGCACTTCCCATATTTAGAGGGTCACCCTATGAAGATCCTAATATGTTCCTATTTGAATTTGATGTCCTTTGTAATAGCTATGATTATCAAAGTGATGCACAAAAATTAAAGCTATTTCTAGCTACTTCGAAGGATGCTGCATTATGATGGCTTATAAGTCTTAGGGACATTAGAACATGGAACCAAATGAAAGATGCTTTTCTATCCAAATATTAGGAGTACTGTAAGACCAAAGAGGTATGGGATGAAATTTTCTGTATGAGCCAGTGTGAGGATGAATCTATTGAAGATTTCTTAGAATGTTTTTCTTTTAGTTTACAACATTCAAGATGCTCTGATTTAATCACAGATACTATCAAAATGCTTTTCTTGCATGGAATTCGAAACAAAACCATGGATGCATTAAATTTGATTGGTAAAGGTGATATTTCTATATTATCTTTTGATGATATTTGTGACATATGCAAGAATTACTCCCGATCTTATAGATCTATTTGAGGACATACAAGTAAGTTTCCTATCATGGGTAATACATCAGGTGTTTCAAAACATGAACTTGGTAATTTACTTGATGACCTTAAAATTGATTGATTAAATCATATGTGTAAACAAATTGACACTTTGTATTCTTGCAGAAAACATGAGGAGGCTGAAAAATCTTTGGCAGTATATTGTCCGACTTGTTAGAAAAAGCATGGATAAGAAGATTGCCCTTATAATAGGACTCACATAGCATCACTTGAGGAAGCTAGTAAGACTTCAACGCTATGACCTCTTCCTAAAGTATTGATTCCTATGGAATACACTAAAGAACCAGTTTAGTATATGGCTCCTCACTGCCAGTTCTTACCTAGAGGGTTCTCTAGTGAATATATTCTTGGACTTCCTCAACAATTCTCTAACCAAGGTCCATGGTATGGAGGTTATCAAAAATCCCAACTTTATCAACAATGGCCCCAAAGTTTCCAACCTAGCATACAACCATGGCATCAAACATGGAGGCTGCAACCTTCATATCCACCTCCACAATCAACATACCTATCTTCACAACCTTATACATAGCCTTATCTTCCACAATAGTCTTTTTCTCCACCACCAATAATAAGCCCCTATCAACAACCTCAAAAATTTCTTCCTCCCATACCTCCATCTTCTTTGAATCCACCTTCAAATCCACCACAACTGCCTAAACCCACATCCATGCCAACTCAACCAAATCCAAATCCTAATAATAAACCTCCTCAACCAATCTATCATAGTGAAGTGACTAATCTACGCACTTATCTTGTTAACTTGGTCGAGTTGGATGGTGTACACCTCAGGTCTGGGAAAGCTCTTAAAGGACCTACTATCATAGAGGTCCCAGATGAACCTAAAGAAGAGCTAGAAAAAGAACCACCCTTTCTTGATCGATTCATTCATAAGACAGAGCCTAAAGAGCCAACACATTATCAATTTGATATTTTAAATAAATTATGCAATGTTAACATCAAAATTCCTCTTTTGTAAGCTCTTAAGGATGTGCTAGTACACAATAAGATGATATGGGAACTATGTACTAGATGACAGAAAAAGAAAGATCCAAAAACTATTCAAGTTATTGGACAACTTGCAGAATTAATGTTGGGAAATATCAAAATCCCAAAATATGCAGATCCTGGCAGTCCTGTAATCCAGGTAAGTATCAGTACAATTGTTATTCCTAATAAACTTGTGGATTTATGCACTGCTATAAATGTAATGACAAATGAAACAAAAATAAAATTATCCTTAGAGGGACTGAGACTTACTCCTATAGTGCTTCAAATGGCTGATTGATCCTTAGTTAGGCCAGAAGGGTTATAGAAGATGCCATTCTTTCCATTGATAGTTGGGAGTATCCAACTAATTTTATGATCATGAAGCCCAAAGATAAGTTGGGGGGATATCCTCTTATTCTTGGAAGACCCTGGTTAGCAGAAACCAATGCCCACATTAATTATCACTCAGATAATATGATTATTTCTAATGGTGAGAAAACAAAAGAGTTGACCCTATATGCTCCTGCTCAACCATTATTAGACATCGAGGACCCAACTTGGGTCGGTAGTGATTTAGATGATTATGTTCCAATCATTACCATTAAGAAAGTCCAGTATTTTGAAGATCCAACTAATGAGGCCATTTTAGTGAACTTTCTTTAGAATAGGTATGAGTCTAATGATATCCTAGAAACTATGGTTTTCGCCTCTCATGCGACTGTTGATTGTCCTTTTGGAAATTTTCCTTTAGTTGGCAATCCTCGATCTATTCAACATTTTCTCACGTTACATAAGCTCCTACCACATCAGTGTTTGTATAGCTCATTATTATCTTTAGAAAAACCAAAAACATCATCAAGACCTACATCATCAAAACCTATGGAAATCCTACCTATGAGTACCCTTAATATTAATCCACAGTTAATGCCAGCTCAGGTTAAGGATCTCATAAGTATGCTTAAAGAACATAAATATTCTTTTGCATGGGAATATCAAGACATGCATGGTATTCATCCTGACACTTATACCCATCACATTTATATTGAAGAGGGAAGTTGCCCAGTTTGACAACTATAGTGCCGATTCAATCCTACCTTGTGTGATATTGTCAAAGAGGAACTCCAAAAATTGTTGAATGTTCAATTCACTTATCCAATTTTGGATAGCACGTGGGTATCTCCTTTGGTTGTCATTCCAAAGAGAAATGGTAAGTGGCATGTTTGTGTTGATTATCAAGCTTTAAATAAGGCTACTAAGAAAGATCATTTTCCATTACCTTTTATTGATCAAGTCTTGGATACCCTTGTAGGGAAGCGATTCTTTTCCTTCTTTGATGGATTTAGCGGATACAACCAGATCTAGATTTCCCCAAAAGATCAAGAAAAAACTACCTTTACTTGCCCATGGGGAACCTTTGCATAGAATGTTCTTCTTTTTGGCTTATGTAATGCTCTTGTGACATTCCAACATGCAATATTAAGCATATTTTCTGATCTAGTTAATGATTGTGTAGAAGTCTATATGGATGACTTTACTGTTCATGGAAATACCTTTGAAGAAGCTAAAGACAACTTAGAGAAAGTGCTTAAGTGATGTATTGACACTAATTTGTCTTTAAGTCATGAAAAATGTCATATGTTGATGATAAAAGGAATTGTTTTAGGTCATTTAATCTCATCAAAAAGTATAGAGATTAATCCCAAAAAGATCCAAATTATTCAAGACCTCCCTACACCTTTGACACAAAAAGATGTTTGGAGTTTCCTTGGTCATGCCAGATACTATAGGAGATTTATTCAAAACTTTAGTAAAATTGCTTCTCCTTTGTTTGCCTTGTTAGCTAAAGATGTTGTTTTCATGTGGACCCTCGAATGTCAAGAGGCCTTTGAAGCCATTAAGAACAAGTTAGTAAATACTCCTGTTCTTAGAGGTCCTACCTGGGGATTACCATTCCATATTCACATTGATGCTTCTAATTTCTTAATGGGAGTAGTACTTGGACAAAAGGAGGACAATCTCTTTTATTCAATCTACTACATTAGCAAGAATTTCACTGGTACTAAGGTAAACTATATGGTAATTGAAAAAGAATTTTTAGCTATTGTTTATGCTATTAATAATTTTTGGCACTACATTACTGGTTATAAGGTGTTTGTTCATACTGATCATTTAGCAATTCAATTTTTGATGAATAAACTTGTGGTAATCGGTAGGGTTATTAGATGGTTGCTTCTATTACAAGAATTCAATGTCACTATACTTGATAAGCTTGGTCGAGAAAATGTGGTTGCAGATTTCTTGTCCCAGATACCTTAGTCAGATAATGAAGTTGTTCCTATTGATGACTTATTCCCTAATGAACACCTCTTTGCAATCTCTACCAAAATTCTGTGGTATGCTGACATTGCCAACTATTTGGTTACCTAAAAATTTCCACTGCACTTCTCCCCTCGTGAGTGTCGTAAGTTTGTAGGCTTCAATTGACAGTATACTTGGATCAATGGTCTTCTATTTCAAACCAGCATTGACAATATCATGCACCACTGCATTCTTGAGGAAGATGTCTTTGACATTCTCTATTCTTGTCATATTGAACCTTGTGGAGGACACTTTGCTACCCAATGAACTGCTCACAAGATTCTAACTATAGGTTATTACTGGCCTATGCTCCATAAGGATTGCAAACATTATGTTCAACATTATGACTAGTGCCAGTGCATGGGTCGTCCTACACAATCAAATGAGATGCCACTTCACCCTCAGTTTTGTATTGAGCCTTTTGAAAAATGGGGTCTTGATTTTGTTGGACCTATCAACCCACCTTCTAAAAACAAGGAATATATTCTTGTTTGTATAGATTATGTTACAAAGTGGGTTGAGGTGGTTGCACTTAAACATGCTCGAGATACCAAAGTTGCTGAATTGTTATATTTTGAGATCTTCACTCACTTTGGTGTTCCATGTGAGATCACTACTGATCAAGGACCTTGATTCACTTCAGATCTCATTTCTACATTAATCAAGGAATATGAGATTCAACATAGAAAATTTTCACCTTATCATCCTCAAGTGAATAGAGAAGTTGAGGTAACTAATCAGGAACTGGAGAATATTCTTACCAAAACTATTGCACTTCATAAGCATGATTGGGCCACATGACTTCCTTAAGCTATGTGGGTCTATCATACTACGTGGAAGACCATCTAACCCCTTATGAATTGGCTTATGGTAAGAAGGTTGTACTTCCCATTGAGTTTGAGATTAAGACTCTTCGAACTGCACTTGAACTCAGATTTAGTCTCTCTAATGCTCAAAAGGAATGACTAACACAACTCCACTCCCTTGATGAGTTACGTCGAGAAGCACTTCTTCATACTGAACTTGTTCAAAATCAACAAACATTGTGGCATGAAAAACACATTTTTTAGCATTCTTTTCAGCTTGGCGATTGGGCACTTTTATACAACTCTCGGTTCTAGGATTTTAAAGGTAAATTGCGTACAAGATGGCTTGGACCTTATGAAATTGAACATGTATATGAAAATCATGTAGTTCAACTCTGCATCGTGGATTTTGAACATCACAAGCTTCTTATTAATGGTCATCGATTGAATCTATATAAGAGGCCTCTCTCGAAGGAAACTTTCTTTCTGGAGATTGTCAAGGAACTCACCATGGTTCCCTTCAGTCTCCTTCAACATTGATAGTATATATATATATATATATATATATATATATATAAATAATAAATTATCAAAAAAGAAAAAGAAAAAAAAGAGAGAGAAAAAAGAAAAGATCTAACAATGAAAACCAAGTTTCTGGCATTGTTGGCCAACAACTTGTTGAAAATTGGGTAATCCAACAACTTGTAGTTGTTAGATTTCTTGGATGTGAAAACTGGTTCGCCAGTGCTTCCAGGTGGCACTTGATTGAAAACTAATTTTTTGGTGGTCTAGTGTCGTAAATAATTCAAAAAATAAAAAATAAAAAATCACAATCAATTTCTACGATAGGAGGTTTTCTTGTTCCTGTCACCCCCTTCTCTTAGTGTTTAGTGACTCTCCTATCGCTCTGGCTTTTTCAAACAAACTCAACAACTCTCCTTGCCATGTGTCTATGTTCATGATCTTCTTTATTGATGATTGTCCTTTTTAAATCTTTTTTGTTGGTAGTTTCATTTCTTCTCACGTGCTACCTTCATTTTTCAAAGGTATTCCTCGGATTTTTTGGCATAATTACTCCATATTTGGCTTGTGCGGCATGGATATTGCTCAATCATCACTTTATCATCAACAACTGATCATTCTTCTACTTTTTAGGGAGTCTTCTTACACTCCTTTTAGTTGTACTTTATTTTTTATTTTTTTATCTCTAGTTTTAGTGAAAATGGAGCGTTTTCTTGCCAAATTTTGGGGGGGGTGTCGTACCTCTACATTTCCCATTAATTATTTCCATTTCTGCCACTTTCTCCTTATGATTTCTTGACACAAGTTGGAGCCCTATTACCATTATTTTACCTCTGCATTTCCCATTAAAATAACAGATTTTGATCAACCCTCCATTCCTCTTTGTTTTCCTTTCGGATTCAAAATTTTTCTACTATCGTGGGTGGAAAACATAAGCGGTTTGAACTAGACTCCATAAATAAGTTATTGGTAGACAATGAAGCCTACATGATTTTTCATCATGCGGGATGGCATCAATTCTTCCATCGGCTATAGGGTTATGACCCTTCCATTGCTGAAGAATTTGCCCACGCCTTTGTTCAAGATTTTGTGACAATACAAGGCATCACCTTTCCTGTGATGGTGCAGATGGTGGCTGCTGTAACAGATCTTCCCCAAATTGGTGAACTATATTTTCCCACTACTAGTACACGAGTTACAGAATTAAAGACTGATAGAACCAATTTTCCGCAATGCAATGAGTCCCTAGAGGTTGTTAAGGGACAAGGAGCTTGATGCAAAACCCTTCCTTTTCCATGGGATTCAATAACCCAATTTATAGGTTAGTATATTACCTATGAGGGCCACTTTAATTTTGTTCATACACATCATTTATGGTTCATGCTTCATTTGAGGATAGGGCAATTGGTTAATCTTCATTATTATCTGTATTATTCCTTGAAGAGAGCTTGCACTCAGTTTAGGGAAGGTCATGAAAATTCCCTAACACATCATGGTTTAATCAAGCTGCTGGTCATACATGGTCTTCAGCTCCAGGAAACCTCCATAGCATGGGATGCATTTGTTCACCCTACATATAATGCCCTTCAACCCCGACAAAAAGAAACTAAAACTATGATTGAAGAACAATCCTCTCTAGGCCATGACCCAGAGATAACTCCTATTGTTGAACCCTTGCAAACACCCAAAAAGGGCCTACACATTTCCTCTAGTACAAAAACACCTAGCCCCTCTTTAGTATGACATAATCCACCACGGTCTGCTAGCTATTTAGAAAACCTAACCAATGCTGCTCAAGCTACTACAAATTTTGAAGTTGAAATTTTGACCAGTAGTTCTAATAAGAAATGGAAGGAAAAAGTGGACAGAGAATTTTGCCATCAAGCCAGACATATAAAAAAATAGAGGAAGGCACCATTCATAGAAAGTTTACTAAACTTTTCCAATAAAGAAGACAATTTTAATGAAGGTGATACTACTGCAGACCAATGTGATCCTCTAGATGAATTGAAAAATTTAGGAGTGAATGAGGAAGGAGAAACCCTAGAAGGTCAAACTTTAAATCCTAATGAGGAACCTAAATTTCCATCTATGGAAGAAACAAGCCCTGATAAAGCTGTGGAATCTCCAAAGAATAACAATAATCAAGAAGATAGGGGTCAACCAACATTGGAAGGAGGAGATAAATTTGAATCCAATGTTTTATGGAAAGATGATACATTGCAAAATTATCCCTAGAAGACCCATGGATAGGATGAAGATCATTTAAAGCAAAATTCAAAAGATACTATTGAAACACCTCAGAAAGAAACTCTTTTGGGAGATGCTACAGGAACTACAAAGAGCTCCTATCACCCGAAACTCGATAAAGCCATGACATCACAATCTTTGACTATTTTTTCAATGCCTTCACAGGACCTTTTAGGTACTTCTGATCTTCTTCTTATCCCTATTCCACTCCAAATGGCAATACCAAGCATTCCCATGGTTACTATCAATGAATTTCTGCATACTTTTATACAACTTTAGCAGGAGCTTCAACAATTCAGATCCAAGGTCATACTATAGGATAATGTTAACGATCCAACTCTTGTCCCAAAAGAGTCCATGGAGCACCCTGACAGAAATGTTCCATCTAGTTTTTATACTTTGTTTGCATGAGGACATGAAAATCCCTCACTTGGGGGGAGATGATGAGTCCTGATAGTGCCCTACTTTTGTTAATGTTTTGCCTCATACATTTCCCACTTCTTTGGCATAAAATTCCCTTTTTGCTAAACTATTGATAGGAAATTAGAATATTTAAGTACTTCTTTGGAGAGGGAAGAATAGTTCCTAAAAAGTTGTTAATTTTATGAAAATAATATATTGTGACTGATGTTGCTAGAGGAGCTAAGGAAACCAAGGATGCATAAGAGTGGAGCCAACTATTTGACTGGAGGAACATTTTTTGAATGTTATAGTTTTGTTATGTTATTTTTAGTAAATAGTTCAAATGAGAATAATTTTGGCCGTATATTACTTTGGGCCAAGATCATTTTGTAGACAGTTATATGGCTAGCGGCCAAAACAAATTATCATCCATATTTAGGAATAGGTCGTTTGTCATTCTAGCTTAGTTGATTCAGTTAAAACTTATTAAGTCTATATAAGTGAATGTAAATTGCAAAGACATAAAATGTATGATATATGAAAAATACTCTCTTTATATTATCTTTGGAAATTTGTGATATTGAGAATGTGAAGTCTCTACAGTAGTTAATTTCTAGACATCTCTCACCCTGTGAACCAGAGGAGGGGCCCCTCTTGGGAAGCTTGGTGAGATCACTTTAGTTTATTTTGTGAGTATTTTGTAGTGATTGATTCTTTATGCATCTTTCTGTAGATTAAATTGAATGTGTGTATTTATGTATTTCTCAATTATCAAAGTTTTTTTATGCCTGTTATTGTTAATCAAAGATTTTATTGCTCAATAAAATAGTTGGCTAAAGCATTCATATCTATTTCACTTATCATTGATTTACCATTGCTTAAATCTCCATTCATTCATTGAATCACTTCCTATCCTATTCATCATATTTCCTATCACACTAATCATACTTCCTACTACTCTTATCATACTTCCTACTACACTCAGTAATAAAACTTGTTTATTGCAAATAACTTCCTGCCACCACTAAACCTCCTGTCGCAACCTTAGTAAAATCAGACTAACCTTTTAATCGGGAAAAAAATTGTAATAGCATTTGTGAAGACATTGTAATTAATTAATTAGAGGAGTTTCAATAATATTTGTGAATTATTTAGAGGTGTGTTAATAACATTCAAAGACATTGTGTGCAACTGTTCAAAGTGTGAACTTTAGATTAGAGCCCTTTTTGCAAAAGTAATCTCAGATGTGTGGAAATTTGAACAATTCAATTTATTAGTAAGTAGTAATTGCATTCATAAACCTCTTGATTTATTATCTTCACCCCTTGTGCAAATAGCCATGATATCTCTCATGAGTTTACGAATCTAGGATTGATATTCTTAAGGGTATTGTTAAATCAATCATATATTATCAAGTTGAACCTCAGTTTTACCCAACAATAGGTCCCTCTCTAAGTTGAACTTGAACCTTAGCTAGAATTGATTCAAGTTCAAGTTCATGTTTACCCACAATAGAATCATTTACAACAAGGTTAGTGAGAATAATCAATCTTTTGGAAGGCTTCTCTTTTTTAGACTTTGGATGTTGCTTTGACAGCTCAATGACAATTTCTCGAGTCTTCTTTTTCATAAGCCATTCTTTTGTCCTTTTGAGCACATCTCTAGTTCTGCATTGTAAATCATCTTCTTTCCTTTTGCTCTGATCTAGCTTAGGAATCAAGAAACATTCTACTTGTTCAAGATGTAAAGGGTTTGTCACTTCTTCCCTCTTGCCATCTTTTACTCCAATGTGTCAAGGATGATCTTGAAGATTGTCAATTTATCTAAGGTCATCCTTGACCACAACCTTTTTTTGCCTTCAAATTAATCAAAGTAGTTGGCCCAATGATCCTCCTTATGAGGAATATGCAAGAATTTGGGTGTGACATTGAGATTCTCTTTGGCAAACCCTGCATAATCAAAACATTTCCTAGTGACATAGGGTTTAAGTTAGAGGTTGAGTATCTCCTCTTTCATCATCATAGAATTTTTGAGGTTTGGAAACTTTTAATGACCCAATTCTATAGGGAAGAGTACCCCTAACACCTTCTTAGTGCTTTCAAATAGTTTCTTAACAAATGTTAGTTGTCTGCATATCACCAACAGTGCAATATTGTCTTAGCAATATCAAGGTAACTTGAAGGGTTCTCCATCAAAAGCTCTGACTTTGAGGTAGGTGAATCTCAGGAGTTGGATGTAATAGAAACCATAAGTATCAATCACCTGCATGGCTTGCTCAAAAAGTCTAAAATTTTCTTTTCCTTTGAGCTCGAAGACTAGCCTTCCCAAAAACACATCGTTGATTCTTTGAAACTCTTGAGAAGATTTTTTATCTTGTAAATGCTTATAGTATTGATAGTTTTTCATTTCTTTCATCCATGTATCATGAGGAAAACCTTCCTAGTCTTTTAAGATAGCTAAAATGTAGAAAGGTATGATGACATGAAGAAAGGGGAAATTAGCTAAACCTAATATCCCTTTGTTTAATCCTTTTTCTATCAAACTAATAATTTCCTTAATAAAGTGCTCGATAGTTAGAGACTTAGGCAACCTTGAAACCCCTATTGCCAAACTAAAAATCCAACTTTTTGTGATCAAGGAATTGTAATATTTCTTATTTTCCTTATATAGTCATGCTTCTTCTTCAAAGGTCCAAGGCTAATAAGGTTCTTTGTGAGGAATTTTCAAAGCTAACACAACAATAACCCTATCAATTCTTGCCAAGACTTCTCTTGAAATATTCTTTATGCACCTATTTTGAGGGTCATAGTGATTTAAACATTCTATTACTAACTCAAGGCACCAAAAAGAGGGAGGAAAAGTTGTGGCCTCTAACAATCCACTACTAGTTAATTTCTTAGCTATAGTTCCACTTTGGGCACTTCTGGCTCTTTCCACTAACTTTGTTAAGTTTATATTTACTAGAAACATGTCTCAGATTTTAAAAAGAGAACTCAACAAACATGTATTTTGAAGTTTTGAGAGTTTTGGTCAAAATAGAGACATGTTAATTTGAAAATGAAACTGACCCACCGCATACAATTGCTTGAAATTCTTAAAGGGAAACTAGAAATGGAAAATAATAGAAATGATTGCTTGGTACTCACCAATTTCATGTGCCAAACTACTCTTGCAAACCATTACTAGCTTTGTCGCTTCAAACCTCTAGAGTAGCAAGTTAGGGGAAAATGGAAAAGAAATCAATACTTACGTTACAATTTTAAGGTAGAATAGAAACAAATACGAGAGTGTGAATTCATTAATAGATTCATGCAAAAATTTATTGGACAAGACATTTTAGTCTTTTCAACTAAGCATTCCTATCAAATCAACACACCATCTCACTTTTGGATGACCTCAGCTTATACTTACACTCTATTTAATGATGACTTGTACTTTGACATGCACTCTCTAGCTGTCACCATCATCATGCCTCAATATCTGACCATTCCGTTATGTACAGCTTTTCAAGATTTGGAACTAATTTTTTTTGGAGATAAAACCCATGGGGAAAAATTTGTCAAGCTAAAATTCATTAGTAAAATTATAATGTTGAACTTGAAACTAGGAGGTTCAAAGTTCAACTTCAACTTCTCAAGTTGATAGACTATCAACTAAGGACTAGAGACAAAGAAAGATTATTCAAAAAATGTATCACTAACTTGAACCTAAACTTGAACTTAGGAAAAAATGAAGGTTCAAGTTCAACTTCAACTTGGGGATGGGTAAAACCAAAACACACAAAATGATAGGAATTTTTATAAGTACAATATTTGGCTTTGACTAGGGACTGAGACTGTGAAGGATAGAGAAAGAATCTAGGATCACTAGTTTCACAAACCAAACCTAAACTTAGTCAAAAGAAAGACCACTCAACAATTACAAGAACAAAAAACAAAAACAAGGGGAAATAAAAAAGGAAAATAGATATGTACAATGCAAAGGGACCAAAAGATTAAAGGTGATATAATTTTAAGTCCTGCCCATTATAGGATAGGGGTAGCTCATCTTTGTTGATGCTTTTCAATATGAATGAATTAGATACCAACACCTAAAAGAGTTCAAAAGGTTCTTTCCACAAACTCTCAAATTTTTTGTGAGCTCCTTTTCATTTGTCCCATAAGAATACTTTATCTCCTTCCATGAACTTTCATAGCTTGGCTCGCTTGTGAAATATTTTCTTTATTCTAGCCTAGTGTTTTGTGATATGATCTACCAAATTCATCCTCTCTTCATCTCCCTTTAAAATGCATAGAATCCTTTTATCCAATGGATCACCAAAAACTTCATCTTCAATCACCTTTTTCAACATTAGGGTAGCTAACTCTAAAGGAAGTGATAACTATGCCTCTACCATATAGACCAATTCAAATGGAGTCATTCCAATAGCTCTCTTAGAAGAGGTTATGTCTTCCCACAATGCTTCATAAAGTTTCTTGTTCTAGTCTTTTAGCTTTTCATCCACCATATTTTTTCATGATATTAATCAAGTTGTTATTCATGATTTTGCTTGCCCATTTCCTTGGGGAAATAATCTGAGGAATGTGATAAGTGAATTGCATTATCATAACACAATAGTTGGACTTCTCGAGATGAGAAATTTTGGGCATTGTGGGTCACAATCTTGATGGGAATTCCAAAATGAGTCAAGATGTTCTCAGTCAATAATTTACATACCATTAGTGTTTTAGTTGCTTTTAGTAGTATTGCCTCCACCCATTTGGTGAAATAATCTTTGCTAGTTAGTATATGAGTATGACCAATACTTGAATTTGGGTTAATGGGTCTGATGAAGTCTAGTCCTCACTATTGGAAAGGTTCTTCCATGACCACCAACTTCAAAGAGAGGGTAGTTAAATGAGGTTTACCAATGAACAACTTACATTTCTCATAGTTATTACCCATTTGTAAGCATACTTAAACATACCTGGCCAGTAATAACCCTTCCTTAATATTTTGAAAATGGTCACTGTGGAACAAAAATGTCCACCACATGCTTCATTGTAAAAAGATTGAATCAACCTTTCCTTTTGATCTATATCCACACATCTAAGGAATATTTTGTCTAGTCCCTTCTTATATAAAACATCATCTATGATCACAAACTTAGCTACTCTCAACTCCAAGCTTCTTCGGTCCTTTCCTTTTAGGTGTTCAAGACAATGTCCATAAGTCAAGAAGTAGGCACTATATGAGAACCATTCATCTTTCAAACCTACAAACAAACAATTAGGATAGGACACTTCTTCTTTATTTTTTTCTATTAGCTTATAGAGTCCTTGACCTCGAACGAACTTGGTGGGTTTGATATCAAGGTCAAACTCTTGCATCTTAGCTACCCATGTTGCTCTATTGTTTATAGCCACATCCTATTAATCTTAGATTGGTTTTGACAAATAAGTGACAACACACTTAAGTCATAGTGTATGCAAGTGATCAAATCATGTCAAGCATAAGTTGCCAGACAATACATGACGAGTAAAATACATAGATAGTGTTGAGAACCAATATGTGCCAAGAAGATAGTTAGTGTCAAGTCACTCATGAGATGAGTAAATGGAGTACAACATTGAAGATATAGTGGATACCAAAATCTAAGGCTTCAAGTGCCGAGTGAACAATTTTGGACATAATTGTTTGTAATGGCACAAACTCCTATGTAAACCATTTTTGGGCTAACTTAAGGATTATTTTATTGTTCTAGAAGATTTATATAGGTGTATATAATGAATCCCTATGTAGTACATGCAACCAATCAAATTGAGGGATGTTCTAAGTGGAAAAATGGATGAACCACAATTGTTGATTCTAATCTAACCCTAGCCAACCTGTGTTTACTTAAGGAGACAAACCCTAAATAGTTTGTAAGAAATGTATGCATGAAGGAGATGCAAGACAGGTGAATTCTAAGTGTAGAGAGAATTTGTAATGACTATGGAGGCTATGATCATGTTATGAATTGAAAAATCAATTAGAGAGAGAAAAGGAAAGTAGAGAGAGGACATAGGAGATATATCTGATTAGAAGGATCGAGTTCACACCAAGGAAGAGGAGATCTGACATCTAGCAACATAGTGCTAATAAAAGGATCAAAGGTGAAACCTTTTAATAGGTGAATCAATTCAAATTTCCTAACAAAGTAGTCATAAAAGGCTTTTGTAAATCCTTTAAAATGGTGCTTACTTTATTGTAAGTTAAAGTCCTTTAACTAGGCACACTTTTAGCAGGGTTTTGAAATCCTTTAACAGGACAAGACCTAACAGCCTTTGTAAGCCTTTAATAGGGCATCCTTTCATAGGGTAGATCATAGTTTATGATCAAACTTATTGTAACATTAATTGGCTACACTTTACAACTATAGTAGTGAAGAATTGTGGGTGTCATTCCCATCCCAATTTTGCCTTCTCATTGGAGGGTTTCTGGGTAACCAAATATCTTGTGTCATATGTGTTATTTGTTTTATGCCATGGATGAACAAGTTTAGTATTCAATTTACATGAAAATTATGAGATGGATGTGTGGTGAATGTTTTTATTGTTAAAAATTTGAAATTGAAAGTATGGATTCATCCCCCCTCTCAGAGTTTACTTTTCACTATTATTATTTACAACAATTGGTATCAAAGACTTGTTCTTTGGAAAGGAAATTTTTGTATCTTTAAGGAAAGATCTTGAAGATGGAAGTCTACAAATTGGGAAAGGTTCTTGTAAACCAAAAATTGAAACACAACTTGTCCTACATTAGTTGAATGAAGCAAGATATGAGTTGAATTGCTCATTCAAGAGAAGGAAAGAGATGACTATTGAACAAGATGACACACAATACAAAGAGGTTGAAACTAATACATTGTTTGAGAATGGAAACTCAAGTGAGTTTGATGCAACAGTTGCAGATCTGATACAAAAGAATAGAATCCTAACTAAAGAGGTCATAAATCTTAAGATAGAATAGGAAGTCCAATCAGTGTTGTTATGTGAGGTGACCAAGTAGAAAAAGAAAGATAAGGAAGAAAAAGTCATGATTGAAAATGACAAAATAATAACCAATAGGATGGAAGAGAAGACATCAAAGGTACAAAGGATTGCTAACATGCAACTAGATACAATGAATCAATTAATGATGGTCAATCATGAATTCAATGGAAAGGATATTGAGATCACAACCCTAAAGCTACATAATGAAAAATTGAGGAATGAATTGAAAAAAGAAAATGAATTTGCTAAAAGTTTCAAAAAACCTAGTGAAACTATAAAATACTTTGAGAAATTGATGAGATCTCCTAGATCCAACAATGATACTGCTGGATTAGGATACACTAGTACTAAGGAAGGAAAATCATCTAAAAGTGGTGAACAAAGAAACAAAAAAGGTAAGAACTACAAACTCACTTATCATAATTGTGGAAAATTAGGTCATACAACAAATGTTTGCAGGAGAAATAATGCAAATCAAGACCCTAAGCAAAAATTCAAGGGTTACTATCATAGGTGCAACAAGCAAGGACATCAGGCACATGAATGCAAGACCAAGACTTCAAGCACACAAATATTTGAAGGATATTGCTACAATTTTCAGAAGTATGGACATAAAGCATTTGAATGTAGATCTAATGCCAATTGGACAACAAACAAGCAGATAAAGGTACAACAAAATGAAAAATCCTACAATAGGGATTAAAACACAAGGTACAATTATGATTATTGTCAAGAGTATGGACATGTTCTTGAGAATTGTATTAGAACACATTTAAGAAGTGATTATATTAGATGGTTGAGTTAGACTACATGCTTTAGTTGTTTAAAGACTAGTCACATTAGCGAAAATTGTCCAACAAGATCAAAGGAACCAAGCAGTAAATTCAATAAAGGTAAAGTGAATGTTTATATTGAGAAAGTCAAAGTGCAGATGAAAAAGACAAGGAAGAAAAAGGAATATTGCAGAACATCAAGTTTATATGAGGTCACTTCATCCAATGGATTAGGTCATCACATCACTCTCAACTAGGCAATCAAAAGGTATGCCTGAGATTTATATTTCAATGATATACTTTACACTAGTTCCAATAATCTAAGTTCTAAAAAGATTATATATGCATGAACTAAGATGCAATGTATTGGTTAGAACTTGGAGGAAATCTATAAGTTTTTTTAGTTTTCATGTTGCTTCCAAGTATGGTAGCATTGGCTAAGCATGCTATGTAAGCCTAGTGAGTTGGAAACCCTGTATTGACTGAGCTTAAAATTGTGTAAGCATTAAGCATTTATTGAAATTTTTAAAGGGTTATATAGCCATTTCTTGAATCATTTGCATTAATTTGAGATCAAAGAGAGCATGAAGAGAATGAAGGAAAATTGCAACAAGAAATTCTTGTGTTTGTGAACCAAATTCAACTACAACTCAACATATTCATTAGATTGGAAAGGTATTTATTGATGCTAAGTTTTGCTATTTGAATTATCGTAAACCCTAGGTATCAAATATGGTAGAAAGCTCTTCTGAAAGTGTTAGAAAAGAGGGATATGAAGTGTTGAATGTGAAATTAATAAGTAATGAGGTTAGAAAACCACCTTTCCAAGCAATACCTGAAATTACATACAAAGTAGATCTGTCTGGTGCACTATTAATGATACCACTAAAAGTCTTAATGATTCAGGATGTTAGGTATTGTTTCACATGAAAAGTTGGAAGTATAGGTGACATGGTGATAAGGGAATTATATAGTCAACTTTGTGATGATGGAGTTTTAAGGAAAGAGAATAAAATAATAGAAAGGAAAGGCTTGACTTGTGCCTTAGATTTCCCTAACATATTCAAGACTGAATGGATCAAGATTGTGCTCAAAAAAATACATGACAACTTTATATGGCCAGAAAATCAACCCATTAAGATCACTAAAAGGATCATTAGCTAAGTGTCAGGGTATCCTACCCTAGCCCAATCCAAGAGTATGCGAAGTAATTCAAAAGAGATAATTGAGAAGAATATAGGTACAATATGGAATAGTCGGGTAATATCTATAGATTCTATCTCAGATCCCCTAATTGCTTTTGCTATGAGAGTGACAACTCATAAATTCTTTCAATCTAGTAGATTGAACAATGTGTCCTACATGGCTATATATTTGGGACAAAAAATAGTAAATAGAGGCCACACCTATGATCTTGCCGAGTTGCAACTTCCACAACTATCTGAAAACTTGTAGGCCATAAGGAAAACCAAGAGTACATCTTGCAAATTCAGCTCTTTATTAGATTTTATATTTTTTTATGTGTAGAACACATTTCCTTTATTTGGTAAAGTTGTTTGGAAAATCAATAGGTCTATTGCAGTTTAGATTGGAGAATTCATAGAGAAACTTGGGGATAACTTTGAGTCAATAATGACAAGTTATTTTGAGGATTTTAAGAAATCCATGAAGTAGAGACTAAGGATTCTAGTGTCACTAGTTGAGAAAAATTATAATGATTTTTTATTTCTAGTTTATGCTGATTATACATATGTGTAGGCAGTCCTACCTAAGGTCAAATAGCTTAAGCCCTTTCCATATGAGATAAATATTGATGAGGCATCTACAAGTATCACAACTTTACTAGTAGAAGAAATAGATAAAGGTGCCATCTCATTTTGTAATTATGAGGTATCCAAGTATAGAATCACAATGGATTTGAAAATAGCTACTATTCTTAGGAAGAAGAAAATATAGTCAAGAAGATGAAAGAAAGATTTGACAAAGGGGGAGATAAAGAAGAAGATAAAGATGAAAAAGAGGAAGAACAAGTCCAAGCCCCCTTGGTAATTACTCAAGGACAAGGAGAAGATGAGGGAGATCATGAAGAAGGTGTCAAGGAAGAAGAAGCCAAGGAAGCATCTAAGCCCACCAAAAGAAAAGAAAGGCTAAAGAGCTTGAAGTGGAGAAAACCAAGAAGAAGATTGTGAAAATGTCACAACAGAAGCCAATAGTACTTGTTACCAGGTCTAGCATAAGGGAAGCCACTACGAAAGTCAAGGTTGCTAAGAAACCTAAAGGAAAGAGGACTATTACTTCAACAAAGTCAATCTAACCAGTCAAAAAGACATATGAGAGGAGAAAATATGTAGCTCTACCTGAGTCAAATATGGAGAAGACTAAATCTGATGACATGAGTCAATGCAAGGTGGTAAGCCACAGTCCCTCCTCTAATTTAGATAATTTTTATGACAATATAAAATCAAATGCAGATTTTTCTAGTTTTGCACACATAGATTTTGATAAGATAGGAAAAGTTGAACAAAATACTCTAGAGGAAGCCATATATATGATGATGGTTACATTCAAATCAACTCATATCGAGATTTCCAACTCATTACCTATCTATATGACTAAGTTGAGTAGAAATGGAAATACAACCTACAAATAGAAAGAAAAATCAAGAAATCAACTTTAGCCCAAGTAATGCTAGAATTGGATTAAAGATAGATTACCAAGGCCACAAAAAAACACACAACTAAAATTGCCCCTAAATATATTGAACAAGTAGATTGAGGATTCGGTAACCAAAAGCAGAGGTATTAGGAGATATATTTATAAGTTAATCACTCTTGAAATAACATAGAAAGGTGAAAAAGCATTTCAAGAATCTAAGCAAGCTAAGAAAGAGACAATTGAACAAGCAATAGAGACTGTAAAAGATGAGTTAGTCAAGCATTGTAGTGTGGGAGGCACTGAGGAAGAAGCAAAAAAAGAGGCTATAGTTGAAGAAGAGAAACAAGATGATCAAAGTGTACCTAAAATACAAGTGTTGAGCAAAAATCCTCTAAATCTAGACCAAATTAGTCAACAGGACTCACAAATCAAGGATGTTACTGACAATTCTACTTAGAGCATCAATCCTTTGACTAAGGATGACTTAAAGAAGATATTGAAGAGTTCCACCATGGTAGCATAGTTATACACAAATCCTATATTGGTGAGAATTGATGAATTTGAAAAGGCAGATATGGAAGCAGCAGGGGGAAAGAAAATAGACACATCTAGTGTGCCCCTAGAGGTAAAAGTTACAAAAGAACAAAGTGTAAGCATTGAACAACAAGGTGTTACTACAACACTAGTTGCATTACCTCTAGTTCCATTCATTTCACACAAGCAAGCCTTACTCAAAATTGATAAGGATGGACTTGAAATCAGATTAGGCTAGGAAGCAAGTCTTGCACCTACACCATAGACATAAGGTGAAGAGAAGAAAGAGGATAGTCAAATGGACAAGCTTGGAGAATTTAAGGTGACCAATGCTCTAGAGGAAAAAATTGCTATCCAACTCCAATAACAATTGGGATGCAACATTAAAGATCATCATGGAGCTCCATAAATCATTTTTGAACAAACACACTCTAAGTGTACCACCCATGACATAAATGTCAAAAAAGGGGGATTGAGAATAATAAGGGGAATGTGAATGGGAAGTTAGAATAAAGAATAGTACAACATACTTACTCATCAGGAGTTATCAAAATTAAGATCGAGCGAGGAACACTCAACTTAGGGGGAGTTATGAAAATTTGGAGAGGTATGATTGTTAAGTCATCATTTTTGCAAAAAAAATGAAAAATTGAAAATTTCTATGAGAATCGATTAATGTATATATATTGTCTAGGTTATGCTCATAGTCAAGATGTATATGCATGACAATGTGTTTTTGCCACTCATGTCAAAGGGGGAGATTGTTATTCTCATATTGGTTTTGACAAATGAGTGACAATACACTTAAGTCATAGTGTATGCTGAGTGATCAAAGCATGTTGATCATAAGTTTCCAGACAATACATGCCGAGTAATATACATAGATAGTATGAAGCACTAGTACGTGCCAAGTAGATAGTTAGTACAAAGTCACTCATGAGCTGAGTAAATAGAGTATGTCAAGTCATTCAAGAGACAAGTTACAACATTGAAGATATAGTGGATGCTGAGCATCAGAGACTTCAAGTGTCGAGTGAATAGTTTTGGACATAGTTGTTTGTAATGGTATATACTCCTATGTAAAACATTTTTGGGCTGACTTAAGGAATTTTTTAATGATTCTAGAAGATTTATATAGGTGTATATTATGAACCCCTATGTAGTACATGCAACCAATCAAATTGAGGGATTTTCTAAGCTACAAAATGGATGAATCACAATTGTTCATTCTAACCTAACCCTAGCCAACTTGTGTTTACTTAATGAGACAAACCCTAAACAATTTGGAAGAAATGTATGCATCGAGAAGATGCAATGGAGGTGAATGCTAAGTGCATAGAGAATTTATAATGGCTATGGAGGTTGTGATCATGTTATGAATTGCAGAATCAGTTAGAGAGAATAGAGGAAAGAAGAGAGAGGATAGAGGAGATATATCTGATCAAAAGGATCAAGCTCACACTAGGGAAGAGAAGATCTCCATATAGAAACATAGTTCTAATCAAAGGATCAATGCTAAAACATTTTAATAGTTGAATCAGTTGAAATCTCCTAATAGATTAGTCTTAATAGGATTTTGTAAATCTTTTAACAAGGTGCTTACTTTATTATAAGTTAAAGTCCTTCAACTAGGCACACTTTTAGTAGGGTGTCATTATCCTTTAACAAGATGAGACCTAATAGTCTTTGTAAGCCTTAAATAGGGCAGACCTTTCACAAGGTAGATCATTGTTTATGATCAAACTTATTGTAACCTTAATTGGCTACACTTTATAGCTGAGTAATGATGATTTGTGGGTGTCATCCCCATGCCAATTTTATCTTCTCATTGGAGGGTTTCTAGGTAACCAAATATCTTGTGTCGTATGTGTTATTTCTTTCATGCTATGGATGAACATGTTTAGTTCTATATCAGTTTACATGCAAATGGATGTGTGGTGAATGTTTTTATGGTTAAAGTTTTGAAATTGAAAGTATTGATTCAACCCCCCCCCCCCCACCCCCACCAAAGAGTTTACTTTTCCCTTGTTATTTCTAACACATCCTTCTATGTAAGGATACATTTAGCATCCATACTAGGGACATAAACTATAGAGTAAGAATGGAGGATGTAGTAGCAAATTTTTCTTATGAATTTAACTAAAACAAAAGCCTATTGTTTGGTAGGGGAATAACACAACTCATGCTTTTTAAGAGGAACATTCATGAAATATATTGTGATTTCTTCATCTTTCTCATTCTTTTGAAGCATAATAATAAACATACTGTGTTTGGATGCATATAAATACATCAAAAACTCTAGCTTTAAATTAGGGTGAATCAAGATAGGAGCTTTTGCTATGGCTGATTTGACCTCTTTGAATGACTTAACTACTTTTTCATCCCATTTTAAACTCTATATTTCACTTAGAAGATTGGACATAGGCCTCGTTGTTTCAACAAAATTAGGTCAAATTTCCTAAGGAAATTTATCTATTCAAAGAAGGATTTAGTGCCATTACGGTTCACTGGAAGTTATAACTATTGTATTGCTTTTACTCTTTTTGGGTCAATCCTAATCCCTTCTTTTGAGACTATATAACCAAGTAATTTTCCTTCTATGATGCACATGATATACTTGTTAGGGTTTAATGAGACTTTATGGTCTACGTACCTTTACAACACTTCCCTCAACTCCTTTGAATGTTTCTTTCATCTCCTATAAAAGAAAATCATATCATCAAGATATATGGTGATTATTTTATTCAACAAATTCCCAAAAGTTGAATTCTTCACACATTGAAAAGTTGCACTAGCGTTTATTAGCCTAAATGTCATTTTTCGTTAGGTGAATGTACCCCATGGTGTAGTGAATGTCATCTTGTGTTGGTCTTCTTCAACAACCCCTATCTAGTTGTATCTAAAGAAACTATCAAGAAATTACATCATTTCTTAGCCTGTGACTATTTGGAGTATATGGTCCATCATGGATAGGGAAAAGTCATCTTTCAAACTTGTTTGGTTGAGATTTATGAAGTCCAAACAAATTCTAATCTCTCCACTCTTTTTCCTCAGTGACACAATATTGGCCACCCAAGTAGAATGATGAATATGGAGGAAAATATGGGCCTTAAGCATCTTATTAATTTCTCCAAAGGTAGCATCAGATACCTTTGGATTGTAAGTTCTTAATTTATGTCTGAAAGGTGAAGTCCTTGATTTCAAAGGTATATGATGTCTAAAATGCCCTTCTCTAAAAGTTTTCAGATCTTTGTAGGACCACATGAAAAAATTTATGTATTATTTCAATAACTTGGTGAAATGTTTCTTCTCCCCTTCATTACAATAAGTCCCCATATTAACCACCTTAGGATTATTTTCATCACCAATATTGACTTTCTCACAATTACCATGGGTAATATAATTGGAAACAATAGTTTGACTCATAAAACAATCTTGCCTATCAAAAATATTTTCAAGTTCTACCAATCCCTTGGGTATGACATTACCTTAAGCTATAAACCATTTTCTAGTTTTTTATCAATGTTGTCAAGATAAAACTCATTGCACTCTAATTATGAACCCTCAAAATAATTGGAAGTGAATTTATCTAAACTTTGCAAGAAAGCATTGATATGGGTGTCATCTCTGAATACCTACCATGAATGATTATTATTATGTACACATGACCTGTATATAATTTCTATGGTGTAACCATCACTTGAAAATTCTAGGTAGGGAATCAATAGGGATACTAACACTACCAAAGTATCTACCTGGGTGTTAAATTCTCTAGGCACAAATTCAATAGAAAAGCATCAAACTAGTCCAACTCATCCCATACCCGATTCATGTGATGTCTTAATCTTTCATATTTGACTGAGAATAATTTCCCAACTTTCTTCACTATTAATTTGGCATCCCCCTTTTCCTTGAGTAGTTTAATACCTCTTTTCTTTGCCTCTCCCAATCCTAAGAGCAAGGCTTCATACTCAGCTATATTGTTTGTGTTCCCAAACGTTGGCTTGAAGGATGAAAGAAAATTATGGCTAGAAGGGGAGATGAACACTACACCTACCCCTAATCTCATTGAAGAGAAAATCCTATCAAATTCTAGGACCCAAGGAGTGTAATTTTTTTCCTATTGAATTCCTGCCACTTCAACTTCAGGCATAGTTAAATAGTTAGCAAAATAATTCTCTTGGTAGAGGATTTGGGATTTAGGATCATTAGATGGGAAAATTATATATTTAGATTTGGTTTCAGATTATAGGGTCAATTTCTAACTCCCTATGGGTATGAAATCTTGTGACCAATCCATCTTAACCTCCCCTCCTAAATCCCCACAAAAGGTTCTACTAAGGAGCATGCCATAACTAGTGGGAATATCAGCTACCAAGATAGTGAGCTTTATTCTTTTGTCAGGGAATATCAAGAACTTGGAATGCCACATATTTTTCCACATGACCAACCTAAATAGGTAGCACAATAAGACCCTTGGAGGAGTGTTCAACTTCTTCATAAGTTTTGATAGTGATCTTGCATCTAGGGTCAATAGTGAGTTCATAAAGACCTAATTGTTGAAAAACATTAAAGGAAACAATTTTTAACCCCACACCATTTTCTATAAACACTCGTCTGGCTTGGGAATGATAGATTTGGAATTCAATGTGTAATTAAAGGTTATGGAGGTGGCTAAGTTCTTTGACATCTTCTTCAAAAAAATTAGGTAATGCAGAGTAGAGATGTGATTAACCATAGCTTGGAACTTATCTACATCAATATTGGTAGGGGCACTAGCTACACATAAAGCCTTCTCTAGGATCTCCTTATGCAAAGGAGATAACTTTATAAACTCAAAAATGTTGATTTGAGTGGGAGTTCCTTGTAATTTTTTCACAAGATCACAAGTGGACTTAGTAGTGGTAGTAATTTTCTTAAACGAGGAGGATCCCACTTGTTTAGCATTAGCTTGTTTGGGATTATCTACAACCTTAATGACAATTTTGGATTGACCCCTAGTAACAATGTTTAGTCTTTCACCATAAGAGGAAGATGAATCCACAATCTTAAGTGAAACCATAGGTCTATTATTGTCAAACTATTGGAAGTAATCAAGATTTCTCACGATCACTTTAGGCCTTTCATCATCTGCATCATAGTTAGGTTCCTTGAAAAATTTAGGCCTCATTATGTCAAAGCTTTCTTCATCAACGGGTTCAAGCATGTGTATAAAATTTTCATCATTTATGTATGTGTAATTGACCTTTGCATAATTATTCTTCTTTTTTGCATTGGGTGTCTCCCCTTGTTCATACTTAGGAAGAGGTTGTTTGAAAGATTTGTGATTTGAATTCTTAACTAGCCCATTTAGGCTAACCTTTTATTCACCAAATGAGGTCTTGTATGATGTCCTTAATCTTAAGAGAGTCGTCAATATTATGACATTTTTTCCTATGATAGTTGCAAAAGTGACCGTCTCTCCACCATGGAGGCTTAACAATTGGGTCATTGGGTCTTGAGTTGTCTAATAAGGAAATAATCTTGTTATCAAGTAATGTCTTTAGGATCACATTATATTAATGAATCAATGGACAAAAGCTACGCTTAGTCTTAGAGGGCCAAGTGAATTTAGGTTTGTCATAAGCTTGAGAATTGTTTGAATCAATCACTTTTGTAGTCTCTTGTTTTTTGGTAGCTATAATAGCATTAGCTAAGTTGAAAGTGGGTTCCTTGGTCTTAGGCGCATCAACAACCCCATCATTAACAAAATACTTCTTCTTATTCTAAGATTTGTCTTTGTTCCTCAACATTTCCATCGCCATTTTTATCATTTTTTAGGACTATTTCACCCTTCTTAACAATGACATCCTCAATATAATATACACTTCCAATCATTTCATTGAATGTATGGAACACTTATTTCCTAAGATCATAATGTATCTTAGGTATAAGAGTGCTAACAAAGATATCAATTTTATCATTTTTAGGACTTCATCAAAGATATCTATAACCTTCTCCATCTTTGCAAATATGTGACAGAAGGTTCCCCTTGTTTTTGCTTGATGTTGTAAAGTTCTAGCATAGTATTGTGGTGTTGTATGTTGTATGAGTAATGTTGAATGAATCATTGCACAAGCTCATAAAATAACTTAAGAGGAGGGAATGTTTTTGTGAACTACTCCATGGCTTGTCCATTCAAACTTCTTGGAAAGAGCCTCATGAGGTATGCATCTTCATGTATAAATTTCATACTAAACACATAAAATTTTCTAACATGATCATGTGGATCTCCATTTCCATCATACTTTTCATATTTGAGAATTTCTACTTCCTTTGGAAAAGGCACCATGTAAAGAACTTTGGTTAAAAGGAAGTGCACATATGGTTTCAATGAATGAAGTTTTAGGTTTTTCTTTTCCCATTTTCATGTGTGCAAATTTGGTTTGTAAGTATTGGAATTATTTCCTTAAGATCTCATATTTAGTTGGTTCTCCTTTTTGAATCATTATTTTGACATCATAGTCATGGGGTAGCCTCCATCCTCTAGAAGTCATATATGTAAAATATTGGTCCCCATTTTGTTCTAAATTCTTAAGCATAAGCCTTTGTAGATAATCATCTTGTTGAAACTTTGTGAGTTCCTCATTAGTAATATCATTGTCTACTTCACTTCCATGTTATGAAGGTTATCCATGGTGGCACTTCCTAGGTGGATAGACATAACCCTCAACATGAGATCTTAGTATTTTTTCCATTCTTGCCAAAGTTTGCATATGTTGCAAAAGGATTACTATAAGAGGCATTATCATTTTGATTCCCAAAATTTTTTGTGTGATGACTTCCAAAACCACAAGCATTTTTTTCATCAGAGATATGAGTAATCACCATATAAGCTATGTGTCTTGCTTGTTTGAGTATCTCTCATTCTAGTCTTTCTTGTTCATCTTGGTAGGATGTATTTCCTCTTTCATTTTCTACCCTTCTATGGGAAAAGAATTCATCTAAGTGATGGTTTCTCTCTTCTTGATTCACGGTGAAAGGCACACCAGTTTCATCCCTAGGAGTGCCATGTGTTGTGTCAAAAGAACAATTGAAATGGCTAAGAGAATCATACTAAGTGGAAGATTTCATTTCTTCAACCTTGTCAAAGAGAGGTTCACCCTCAAACTATTTGTTATGTCGATGCCTAGTTGGAGAGGGTAACTATTCAAAACTAAAAGAAAGATGACTAACTTGACCAAATTGGAGCCTAGTTGCAACTGGCATATAATAGCTTGGCTTTTAGCCTAAAGAGATAAAACAAAGCACTTGAAGTTCAAACTTAGAAGATCAAGATGTTCAATTATCAAAAGAGCATGGACATCAAGGTATAGGCATTAAGGAAAGAATTGTGGTTAATGCATGCTTCTAACGTGTGCTAAAATGGTAGCTCAAGAACAAGGTATGGACATCAAGAAAAGCATAGTGGTTAATGCTAGACATATCCCTCTCCAACCAATAGATGATATCAAAGATGGAATTGTGCATCTAGATTGTCTAGAATGGACCTCTATAGAAATTTGATGCATAAAAAACTTGTAGTCATCTCATATTGAAACCAATATTTAGATTCCAAAGTGCGTACAATTTGTGTATCTTTAAAATTGTTAGTAATGTGAATCATGTCATAAGAAAGTGCTTCATTGCAATGGAAGGAACCATAAAAATATTTTTTATCCTTATCAAAAGTTGTCTATTAATAACATCAATAGATGTAAAAAATTCAACAAAGGAATAGTTGTAGAAAAAAACTTACAACCAGCTAAGGACCACATAGGTATTGATCCCACAAAAAGCACATGAATCTTCTTCCCTTGTAGATTTGGAAAACCATATTTTTGGTTCACCCACCTACAAAAACAAGAACAAACCATTGATATCCTATATTGAAAATGCTCTAATCTCATTTCATAAATCCACTAAAAAATATTAGCATCTCACCCTTAAATCCATCCATCCTTTGGAAATAACATTCTTGAACCAATATCCTAAATTAAATTTATGTTCTTTATATGATCCCATACAATATATAGCATGTTCTCACATTGTTATTTGGTTGTTTTTTTGCAAAATTTTCATGCAAAAGTTAAATTTCAAGGGATGACCATTATATATTGACTAGTCATTCTTTAATTCTAGAAAAATGGCTATAGGAATTGTTAGTGTTAATAATTTATTATTATTACACTTTACTTAAGTTTACTCAAGTTAAATGCATTATTTTATTAGTTATCATATAAACATCTAGAAGTATGCATAGTTATATGAGTTGTCTTGTTGACAACACAAGAGTTTGCATATTCATCTGAGTTGTCATGTAGATAATATAGTTGTACTCTAATTGAGAAAATGGTGTGTACAACATCTCTTTATGAGATATAGCTATGTAAGCTTATCCTCTCATCATAACACTAACTTCTATGCTCAATGGAGGATAATCCACTCTTGGTGGACATATGCTTAGTTGTGAGGCTTATCACTTTGCTAACTCTTAGTCATTCCAGATGCCTTTATATACAAGCACTTCTAGTGTGCATGTACATATGATATTCTCATTTTTGTTATTCTAATCATCCATTATTGGTCCATATTGTGCTAGTGCTTGAGCTTCTTGATCTTGGTGTTATTTTTTCCTAAGGAAAATTCTTACATGGTACCAAAGCTAAGGGAGTTTCTCTTCACGTAGCCATTGGATACAATTTTTTCTTCACCTCTCAGAGGGCCACAATTTAGATCTAGAGTATTTACAGTTATTGGGAGTTTCTAGAGTCAAAGTGGACCTCATCATTGTGTCTGGAGCATTGATTCAGTGAATTCTAACCATAAATTTGCTTACTCTAGGCTATAGTCAAATTTGACGCAAATGTTTTTTGCAAACTAGAACCCAAAGGCCCAATTTGTGAAATTGGTATGATCTTTTTAGATCTATGCATTTAATTTTTAGATCTATATTTTTTATTTGCATCTCTTTATTTTTTCAAATTTGTACTTTTTTTCTAATTTTTTTTGGCCATCAGGCCTATAGGAGAGAATTTTTTGTAGGCAAATTGGGTGGTCAAATCCTGGCACCCGTAGCCAAAATATTCCATATTCCATAACATTTCACAATCTGATGACATCTTCCTCCAACCACTGTTCATCCAAACAATGGAAAATAGTCTTTACAACATAACTGATAGACTTCATAAACCACGAACTGGTATTCATATTCTGGTAGCTTCACAGTTGAGTCAATCTCTGTGGATTTTTTCTTTTAGGTTCCCTCACCCCCTAAAGTGCAATGAATGTGGGATTAAAATCCCACACCATTGCACCACTGGCCCACCTCCTACACTCCATGGCACCACTTAACCTCTACCATGCAACCAGTCTCCACATGGCTCCACATTGCCCCTAGACACATCAATGCCAATAGTAACTCAACTACCACATGGTGCCACATCAGTGTCATACGACATGTTAGAGATCTGCCACGTTGATTTTCCATGTAAGCACTAACTCAACAACTCTGACATAGTCACCATTTATGTACTACCACATTAGATGACACATCAGATCCTTGTCAATAGCACATTCATCTACCACATTAGCCTGCCTAGTCAAATTTTTTGCTAACCTCATCATTTCATAGACCTAAAATTGACGGTCATTTTATTATTAATAGTAGACAAAATTGCACTACTATGATGGTCATTTGGATGTCAAATTTAACTTAGTAGTTTCTTGAACAGACCCTACACCATATGAAATTTTGATTTGATAGTCCAACTTGGGAGGCCATATCTCAGTCATTCAGACTGCAAATCAGGTGTATTTTTTTTATTTATGCTAGAATTTCCTAAACGTTTTAGTGATGCTATTATTTTATGGTTTTGGTGCATAGATTTATCAAAAAATTTAGTTTTTGGCAACTATACTTGTCAAATCCTACTTTTTGCAACTTCAAATGCTTCGTACGAGCTCATCTAGACACATATTTAGGTTCCTTTTTTTTTGAAAGTGTATAATTTTTTTTCTACTTTCCAGATCTATAATCAGATTATAGGCTTATGTGGATAGAAATACCACTTTCAAAAATAGGTCCTTTTAAACATTTCATTGCTTTGATCAAACTTCACAATTGTTGTATATTTGAGCTACATCACTAAGTACCAGATTTAAACTCCATGAGGAGGTTGTAAATAGAAAAATAAGAATTCCACTTTTGTCCATTTTTACAAGTGGCCTATTGCAATCACACTAAGTCTAAAGTGCCTAAAAAATTCATTTGGGGGTGGGGGGGGTGTGGGGGGGTCGGAGGGGGTGTGTCTTGTGTTCTTGTGTCTCCTTGATATTGTGCTCCTTCTTTTGCATTATGGGTTCTCTTTTTAAGTTAACACCACATAATTATGCTACATGGAAAGAAAAGATAGAGGAACCATTAGTTGAAAAAGGTTTACTGTGTTATGTAACAAGTGCAACAAAGAAACTTGATGATGATGCTAACAAATCTTGTAAAGAAGATTGGGCATCAAAACAAGAAATGACCCTAGGAACCTTACTAAAAAATATCTCAAATCCTATCAAATATCACATCAGGAACATTAACAATCCAATAGAAGTCTGGGATAAACTTGAAGCATTGTATGGGATAGTAGATGAAGATATGGCCTACACCAATGAGGACAATCTTCTCGAATTGGATCCTAGGAATTTAAACACCATCAAAGATTATCTTACCCAAGTAGACATGTATAGGGCACAACTTAAGGATTTTGGTGAACCCATCAAGGATGGAAAGTTGATCAAACATGTGATGACTCATCTTCCTCCTAAATATGTAGCTTTTGTTTCCAATTATAATACTCACAAGTTAACAATGGGTAGTGCCTTCACTAAGCCTTTATTCGAGTCATTTTTAGGAATGCTAGTCTTAGAACATGAAAAGTTAGTGAGTATGGGAATTCTCCAGTCTTCCAAGACCAAAGCCTTGGTAGCTAATCAAGGTAATCAAGTTGGTAAAAATTGTAGCAAGAAGCAAAAGTAGTAGAAGACTAAGCCACAAGATGACACACAACAATCTTCCTCACAACAAGGCAAGTCTTTTTCCAAAAATAATAAGAAGGCAAACAACTTCAACAAAAGGGAGAAGAAAACTTGTGGCTATTGTAAGAAGAATGGTCATGATGAACATGAGTGTAAGGATAAGCAAAATGATGAGTTGCTAAACTTAATGAGGAAACTTAAAATTGATGTACCAAATGCCTATAAGGATAAGGGATCTTCAACCACTTCAAAAGGTAAGGGACAAGCTTTGGTAGCAAGTACATACAATTCTAAGGAATGGGTTCTTGATTCAGGAGCTACACATCATATGGGTGCTTCAAGGGAGCATTTTTCCTCTTTGAAACCATCACATGTACCTTACATCTATGTGGGAAATGACACAAAAGTGGAAGTGGAAGGAAAATGGGATGTTGAGTTGGACAATGGAGTCTTCAAGGATGCTCTTTATGTTCCCAACCTTAGCACCAACCTTCTTTCAATCTACCAAATAACTCACTATGGATGTTGCAACAAAGTGGAGTTCCTTCCTGATTTAGATGTGGTGAAAAATCTAAAGGATGATTCTATGGTGGCAATTGGAAAGGCTAATCATGATACAAGACTTTATTATTTTTCTCATTTTGTGCCTAAGTCCACTTCCCTTGCCTTGTTGACCCACTCAAATTCACAAAGTAAACTATGGCATGAGAGGTTTGGACATCTCAATTACCGCTACCTTCAACAACTTAACAACAAGGATATGGTCATTGATCTACCTCAAGTCAAATATTCAAAGGGTGTATTTATAGGTTGTGAAGTAGAAAAGCATCCTGAAGAGAAGTTTTACAAGGGAAAGTCTTGGAGAGCTACTATTGTTCTTGAATTGGTTCATAGTGATGTAGCTGGCCCATTTCTAATACCATCATTTGGAAAGGCTCGCTATGTTCTCACCTTCATTGATGACTTTTCATGCTACACTTGGGTCTTCTTTCTTGCTCATAAGAGTGAAGTGTTTGATAAGTTTATCACCTTCAAAGCTCAAGTTGAGAAGCAATAAGGGAAAGCCATCAAGATTATACGAATAGATAATGGAAGGGAATATGTGAACTCAAGGTTTATAGAATTTTGTACTCATGAGGGTATTGATCTTCAAAATTTAGTTGCATACACTCCACAAAAAAATGGTGTTGCTGAATAAAAGAATAGAACCCTTAAGGAGATGCCCACTTGTATACTACAACATAAGTCTCTAGATCAATTTTTTTGGGCAAAAGCTATATTTTGTGCCAATCATATCCAAAATAGAAGTCCCCATAAGGCCTTATATGGAATTACACCTTTTGAGGGTTGGTGTGGAAGAAAACCAAGTGTAAAACACTTTAAATTTTTTGGTTGTCCAGCATGGGCAAGGATACCTTCACAAAAATGGAAGGCATTGGAACCTCAAAGTAAACATTGTATATTCATTGGATATCCTGACCACCTTAAGGCATACAAGATCATGGATCTAGAGATACATGAAATTTTCTTTGAGAAGAGTGTTCACTTTGAAGAAACTGGTCCAAGTTTGGCTCCTTCAACTCCTCCTTCCTCCTTCATGGAAAGTGATGATAGTGACTTGGAAGATGATATTCCTTCAAATTTGACTTAAAGGACACCATGTTCATAGTGTCCACAAATAGTTCAGGATATTCCTTCTTCTTCTTCCACTAGACTTTATTGGGCACAACAAATACTTGATTTAGCAAGTTTATTGGTGGGGAATCCTTCAGATACTAGGAGGACAAGGTCACAACATAAATTATTTCCACACGCATATATTGCCATTGCTTTTGATCCATAATCATTTAAGGAAGCATCAGGGGTTCCTAAATGGGACAAGGCTATGGAGGAAGAATATAACTCTTTAATGAAAAAAAACACTTGGGAATTAGTCCCTCTTCCTAAGGGAAGACATTTGGTTTGGTGTAAGTGGATCTATCAAACCAAGTTTACAGTAGATGGAAGTGTGGATAAGGCTAGACTTGTTGCCAAAGGTTTCTCACAGGTTCCTAGTATTGGATATACTTAGACCTTTACACCAGTAGCTAAGATGAACTCCATTCATTTGAGACTAGCTATTTCTATAGCTCATGGTTGGGTTGTACATAAGATGGATGTGAAGAGTGCATTCTTGAATGGTGATCTTCTTGAAGATATTTATATGGTGTAGCCATAGGGTTTCATTCAAGATTCTACTATGGTTTGTAGGTTGAAAAAGTCTATTGGTCTTAAGTAGGCTCCTCGGGCTTGGTATACCAAGATGGATTCCTTCCTACTCTTATCTAGATTCACCAAGTGTCATTCAGATTACAATGTCTACATTCTTCAGGGGGATGACCCACACATAATACTCATGCTTTATGTAGATGAATTGATCATTACACAAAGTACTTCATCCATCATTACCAATGTCAAGACTTCTTTGTAGGATAGATTTGCTATGATAGACTTGGGTTTAATTCATTATTTTCTTGGTATTGAGATGACATAGTCTTCAACTCATATCACACTTTATCAACCCAATTATGCTCTTGATTTAGTTTCTTGCTTTCACATGAGTGATTTTAAGCTTGCACCTACTCCCTTTCTTTCAGGTGTTAATTAGAGGCAAAGTGTTCCACTCCACTTGTTGATGCTACATTGTATAGATAGTTGGCTAGGAGTCTCATTTACTTGACACATACATGCCCTGACATAACTTTTTTAGTTGGCATGGCTTCTTGCTTCATGCAAGAGCCACATGAGCTTCATTGGAAGGCTTCCAAACACATCTTGCACTACATACAAGGCACACATACACATGGGATACACTATGCAACCGATACTAGACTTCAATTGGTTGGATATAGAGACTCAGACTATATAAGATATCTTCATTCTCACAAGTCTACTTCAAGTTACATGTTTCATCTTGGTTCCAGCCCCATTTTTTGGTAGAGTAAGAAACAAAATAATATTGCTCTTTCTTCGACTGAGGCTGAGTATCAAGGAGTTTCCACTATGGCTACATAAGTTGTTTGGTTACAAAATATTCTAAAGGAGTTTGGATTTGACATACCTAAACCCACAATCACTCATTGTGATAATCAAAGTGCTATTGAGATCTCAAAACATCCAGTTCAACATCAGCGAACCAAACACATTGAGGTTCATATGTACTACATTAGAGAGCTAATACATGAGTAGGTCATTGCATTGCAGTATTGTCCTACAATAGAGAAAGTTGTAGATATCTTCACCAAACCCTTCACTGAGGTCAAGTATCTTCATTTGTAAGATCTCTTGGGGGTGCAGGATATTTCACCAAGGGGGATCATATGACTCTTCTCTTCTTTATTGTACTTGTCTCTCTTTTTTAGGGAGGTTTTTTTCACATGATGTTTTCCCTCTTTCTCCATTTTCAAAGAGATTACATTACATTGCATTGCATCACATTATATGTAGAGCATTGCATTTGTACATGGGTACCTAACATGGCCTAATAGTCGGGACCCATCATGTATTTTCATCATAGCTTTTGTAAGCTTAAGTGCATTCCCCTAAGTTGCACTTAAGGGGGGGTGTTAATGTAAATAATTAATTATTATTACACTTTAATTAAGTTTACTTAGGTTAAATGCATTATTTTATTAGTTATCATATAGACACCTAGGAGTATGCATAGATATATGAGTTGTCTTGTTAACAACATAGGAGTTTGCATATTCATCTGAGTTGTCATGTAGACAACATAGTTGTTTGTACTCCAATTAAGCACATGGTGTCCACAACATCTCTTTACCAGATACACCTATGTAAGCTTATCCTCTCATCATCACACTAACTTTTGTGCTCAATGGAGGATAATCCACTCTTGGTGGACATGTGCTTAGTTGTGAGGCTTATCACTTTGCTAACTCCTACTCATTCTAGATGCCTTTATATACAAGAACTTCTAGTGTGTATGTACATATGATATTCTCATTATTGTTATTCTGATAATCCATTATTAGTCCATATTGTGCTAGTGCTTGAGCTTCTTGATCTTGGTGTTATTTTTCCCTAAGGAAAATTCTTACAAGAATATATATGAGTCTGTAAATGATGTAAATGCTGAGGATGAGAGAGAGGTCAATGTGATAACCTTTTGAATCAATAAATCTAAGAGTTCCCTACATTTTCATTTTTAGTTTTTGTCATAGTCATCTTTAAATGAAAATATAATACATTTAATGGTAATTTTTTTGAAGTTTTCCGTTCATACATGATAATAGGCTAAATGTATTGTGCTTGGTCTTTTGAATGATTCAGTTAGGTTCATTTTAGTGGAGTTATCTCCATATTACACATCAAAAAATATAATGCAATTTTATTTTAGGTTTCACATGTGAATTACTCCTCTCTTGTATATGGATGAAGGAGGTTGTAAGTGTTAACTACCAATAAGAAGCACAGGTTACTATGCAAGGTATTGCATGTGGAAAGAAGTCTGAAAGTGACTGGACAGTCATAGAAAGGATGGTTTGATTGTTATAGTCTACTACATATGGAATGCAAGGGATAAGTTAGAGGGCCCAAGGATAGGGTGAAACATTTGGAAAAGGAAGAGGCAAGGTTGGTTGTCCAGTTACAATAGTCATAAGGTAACTTTACAATTTTTTGTTTGAGGTTGTGTTCAAGGATTCAAAGGGGATGGTATGTAGTGGATAGAGCCTTAGGAGGTAGTTACAAGTGTCTTAGTGATTGGTTAAGTGACAGAATATTACCAATTTTATTCAATGTGATTGCTCTAAAAGGTTGTGGATTGACTATTACAAGAAAGGTAGTGAACAATGAATTATTTATGAGTAGTTATGGAGGTATGGTGTAAGTGTGTTGGTGGTCCAAATTAATGTATGAGTGTCCTCCATTTTTTTAGGAATTAGAGGAGTCAAGTGCCTAGCTGATCCAATCAAGGGTCTTGGGTTGGTATGTTGAAAGTCTAGCAAGATGTTGTAAATTGAAGGTAGTCACATCAAGGGGGTAAATGATTAGAGTAAATGGTCAAGAATGGAGTGATAAGAGGTTAATTGGGTGATTTGCTTTGTGAGATCACAATTTAATATTGAGTTTAGTCTATTAAGTGAACTTTTCATAAGACAAGGCGTTGATGAATTTGATAGTGTAAGAAACAAGTTCATAATATTGACCCTAATCCTTCTAAGTGTCTCAACATACTTAAAATACCATGATATAAAGTTTAATGACCTAACTTGACATAGTCTTTGTTGAAGTTGATGAAATATCCACCCCAAAGCTCCCAAGAATCACGTACATGCAAATACCTATCATAGAAAGAGAAGCAAAAGCTATGGAGGCTAGAACTCCTAGATCCATAGATGAGACATTCAAAAGTGAATGAATAAATTACAAAGAGATGAATCCTTATAAAAGGAGATGAGAACCCTAATAGGTAAACCTAGTTTGCATGATAATAATTAGTAAAAGAATCAATTATTATATGCCCAAAGTTTAGCTTAAGTAAACTAGAGATAATAATTGACTTAGTAATTAAATCAATATGATCTAATTAATAAGAAAATAATTTATTACTCTAACACCCCCCAATAAGATAAACTTAGGGAGTAGTTAAAAACCTAAAAAGTACTACTGAAAGTAAATTTGAGTCCCGACAAACAAAGGCCTGATGAGGTACCCAAGCACAAACAAATCTCTACAAAAAGGAAAAATAGAGAAAACCAAATGGGAAACACCATACTCCAAAAAGAGATGGAAATAATGCTGAAAAGAACTAGTGTAGGACTAAAGAAGCCTCCAAACTAGGGAATGTCCTAGAAGATAGGAACAAAAGATGATCATGAAGAACAACACTGAAGCATGTAGAAGTTGCAAAGCTCTATCAAAAGTAATTGTTGATTTGAAGAACCTACACTAAATTAGAACCTGACTAGGTAGAGAAGACTACAATTTGCATTGAATCAAGAGGCACACAAAGGAAAACAACTAAACTCAAAGATATAGATGGCATAAAACACCAAAGCCTAAAGAGTTGATCAATTGACCATGGAAGGCTACAACCAAAGTAGGAATGAGAGTGTCTATATGGTAAATGATCCATCTCACGGAAATGCATAGATACGTAGCCTGTAATGCCCCACTGAGGGATCCAAAAGAATTAACCTAAAGTTTTACTAAGTTTTCCAAACATTTTTTTTAAAGAAAGAATAACATACACATCAATCATAAAGTAGCAGAAGCAATAACATACAAACATACATAAGCAAACATAGCAGATTACATTCCTTAAGGATCCCAAGATGTTGAGTCACATTTAAATTAAAATAATACTAAGTCAAATAAATAATACATCCATATGAAAGTACAAATACAATTCCAATACACTTAAATAATATACATTTGTTTTGAACACCACTTGGCAATAAAATTCGGAATGCACAATCATCCACTGTACATGTCAGAGGGTATGAAAGGCTAAAATAACATACATTTATAAAAATACATTAAAAAATCCTTTTTGGATCCATGAAATCAAGTACAATACAATAAGTGA
The DNA here is from genome assembly GCA_028749045.1 of Cupressus sempervirens. Lineage (NCBI taxonomy): Eukaryota > Viridiplantae > Streptophyta > Pinopsida > Cupressales > Cupressaceae > Cupressus > Cupressus sempervirens. The sequence continues at coordinate 760,900,253 of CM053789.1, read as the reverse complement.
AATCATCCATCATAATACACAAAGATAGAATGAAAGAAAATGCAGACAAGGAACTCTAGTCATGACATCAACGGACAGATCTCAATGGTAAGAGTAAAAAGCACTACCACCTAACCTTGTAATAACCCAAAAAGGTTCACTCCACCATGTTGACGAGATAGTCTCAAGTCCCATATAGGATATCAATCCCAAAATCAAAAGTAATCTCTATGTCAAGGAAACCCTAAAATTAATCTAACTCAAAGGTTCTAAGATAAATTGACATCTAGACCTAGAGGCAAACAAAGACACATAGGGAATCTACTATGTAAGTGAGCAAGTTTCATTGCACAAATCAATGTTAGAGTTATCCTAATAGTCTAACTTGACCTCAGTCCCCTAGTGACTCTATGCGACATTAGTATCCTTTCATACTGACAAGGCATACTAACGATGCATGGTTGCAACAAAGTGTTCTCTCTACTCCCATCCTAGTCTGTACTAGCACTTGAGGCATGGGTGAGAACATACAAATATTCTTATTAGGTTCATTTCACTCTCATTTAATGTAGTGTTTTCACTTATTAAACAACTTAGAATGGGTTACCCTGGTAGCCACTTTGGGCCCTGACCTCCATTGCAAGCCACATCCTGACATTACATATAGATAACCTACCCTAAGCTCATAAAATCACAAACCAAAGAATCATAGTAATTCACCTCAGTTCTATACAAGTGACTGGAAAGCATCAAAAGATAATTCACAATAACCCATCAGTTCTTTACAAGCAACTAGAAAGCATCCCAAACATACTAATCAAAGACTCAAAGGTCAAGACAATTATGTCACAACATCCATCTTGTAATCACACAAGGATGCTGAAAGAAATAATGAAAAATATAACCAAACTCATAATAGAGCATGCCAAACACATTACCATGGTTGAGTTTAAAAGATCAAGTTCAAATCATCATAATACCATAAACACATAACTCCCAACCCTCTAGTAGACGTCCTAAAATTGGTCAACACTCTAGTCAACCCAAACCCAAAACATAGACAACATAAGGTAACAGTGTAGTTTCATTGTTTGGTTTGATTTTGAGAACACATAGTTGAGTTAACAGTAAGGTTATGTTTTCATTTCAACGTATGTTTCAAGTAGATAAGATTCACAGTTTACCCTTACAAATTAACCCATTTCTTATATTTGAATAAAATGCACAATTACCCTTATTTAATTACAAGTCAATTATTCAAAAACAATTTAAGGGTAATTATTTATTAAATTATTAAAATAATAATTATTGATTTTCAAATAATTAAAATAATAATTATTGATTTTCAAATAATTAAAATTTTATTAAAATCAATATTATTATTATTAATAAAATAAATCTAAAACTTCATGATAAGTATTATTAATTAAACTTTAATTAAAAACTAAATTAAATTAAATTAATTAATAACTATTAACTAAAACTATATTAATAATATAGTTATATATATTTATTATTAATTAATTATTAATTAATAGATTTATTAATAACATTATTAATAATTAATAATTAAAATTTCATACTATTTAATATTTTAATAAAAAATAATTAAAAATAATAATAATACAAAGCATTTTTTTGTAAAGGCTCATCGGCCTTTTCCTTGTAGCATCAGGTCTTACTGCTACTGCAAGCAATAATATGACCTGTTGTTGTAGCTTTGCAGTAGAGGTTGTGGTGGGGGGGAGGAGGGGGGAATTGGTGGCCCACCCCTGCCCTCTCAATAGTATTTTATATATTTTTTAAAATTTAATTTCTTACAAATTCAGAACTCTTTTTTCTAATTTTGTAAATTTTGTTTTAAAAACAATTCCATCCCAAATCAAATTTTTATTTTATAGATATATTTTTATAAGAGATTCTAGCAATACTCTGATAGGAAAAATATGACAAACCTATCAAATTTCTATAATAAAATTTTAATTTCATTTCAAACCCATTCCTGATTAGAATACTAATTTCTTTTATCTATAGAACAAGGGTTTCTAATTGCATTTTTTTTCAATCTCGATATACAGATGGAATTCGATACGAATATCAAAAGATTTAGAAAGAAATATTGAAAGATTCATACAATGAAAAAAATAGATTTCAACAATTACGAAGAAGAAAATAATAATAAATAACATAATTAACTGTGTGATCAAAACACAAGAATCTACCTAGCTTTGATGCTAAATTCACAAACACCCAAAGATTGTGAGAGAAATCTCTTCTCTCAAAACCTTCTCTCTAAAAATTCCTTCTCCCAAATTTCCCTGGTCCTCTTTTTTTTTTTTTTATAAATAAAATGAACCCTCAATTGTTGATAAGGAGTTCTCTCCTAAATTTGGGGCACTGATTGTGTGATCACCTGAGGGAACTCCTTGATCACAACCCTTTAACTCTTCATTAACTTTTTTGAAACTTCATGCATACTTTATGAACTTTTAAATATTTTTAATAACTTAATTTCTTTTTCACTCTTTAATTTATTTTCGAAACGTTAATTGATAAAATATTTAACAACTTAAGTAATAATAATATTTAGCATTCATTTAAAAATGATCTCCTAAATATATTATTATGAAAGTTAAAAAATATTACACTCTAAAGCTAAACTATAATTTTATCTTTAAATTTAATTCTTTTATTTATTTAATTGATTTTCTCATTAATTAAATATAATTAAATATTGAAAATATCATAATAATTTTCCATTAAATTAAATATTAATTTAATCACTTAATTTGATTTAATTAATAAAAAATACCAAAGACCTATAAGACGAAATACGAATACCCAACATAAAATACCACATACAAGATCAAACTCTAGCATTATAATCACAAATTTATGTCATACGACTCATTCATAAAGGTAATCATCTCAGATACTTGTCCTAATTTTCTATGACAAATGGGTTTAAAGGTTAGGATTTGGACTCAAGATTTTATCTCCCCTCTCTTACCATTGAGATATTGCGATAGGGTATGTTCATCCTGGCAATTCAAGGAAGTCGATACTTGGTACCTTCAATCTACATAAAATCCATGCATGTAGAAACACATATATACTAAACTAAATAGGCAATGATAGGAAGTGGTGCATCGTGTAGATCCTAACTAGTAGGTGATTACAACTCTCTTCCTTAACCACATTAGAAATGTTATACATAAAGAAAATATACATGCACACCATACACATGTGGTATGGGGTAAATATCCATAGGAAAACACGTATAATTATCCATCTAACTAGTCATCATCAAATAATTGAAATCACTGTAATAATCATCATCAAGGTATAATCATGCATATAAGAAGTAAATAGTACCAACTAGTCTCATCATAAAATCAACTGAATATCAAACAATATCTGATAATCTGAAAGATAATGCTACTAATCATCAAGTATAAATTGGCCTAAAAGAGTTCAACAATAGTAACAAAATATAAACTAGGGACAGGAACTACATCGCCACTACATTTGCCTAGTACTTAGGAACAAATACTGAATACATAACTCACTCCATCGAACCAAGGAACCATGAGAAATAGTAGAAGACCCCTCATGGGTAGATAGTTATGTCATATTTTGCCAAAATTATACATATAATTTAGTATTTCATATAACCATCGAAATATGTGTTCTAATATTTGGATTTAATTTGATTATGCTTATTTGCAAATATTTCTACATAATAAATAACTTGTTAGGGAAGAAGCTAGAGGATGGTTGACAACATTCAAGGAGGAGCGTTAAAAAGCCCAACCACAGTAGAAGAATCATAATGGTACTAGGAGAAATGGTTGGGATGAATTGTTGCTATATTCCCTCTATGTTTACTATTGTGTTGAATTGGTTACCCAAACTTTATTGCTTATACCGTGAGCTATTATATTTCCTTCTTCTTCTTTGGAGGATTTGTATTTTTTTTATTTTCTTTCCTATTTTAGAATAAGTGTCGATCCTCTATTTATAGGGATTGGATCGATAGTTTTGGTGTTAGAGAAAAGTTTATGTAAAAACATTGTTGACTCTTGTAATGAATTGTTTTATAATTTTATGTATTGTTCTTATGTATAGAGTTTTGAAATATAATGAAGTAATTCTCAATTTACATTCTATGTTAGTAGATTAGCAAAAGCCAAGGGGGCTCACTTGGGAAGTGGATTAAATTAGATTAGTGTAAATTTACTTCTAGCATTTCTAGTATTTCAGGTAAAATTTATAAGTTTCTTCCTATAGCATTATACTTTGTGAATGTTCTCGCAGCATTTGCAAGAGCAGTTATAGTAGATGGTCTGAGTTGAAATATAAGTTAGAGTATAGTTATATTTCTAGTATTGATTTTAGTAAGAGTTAAATGTGTTACTTTCCTACAGCACTAGTGTAGGTTCTTTGTATGCATTTTACTTTCCTACAACATAAACATAATGACTCCTTAAGAAACCTAATGCACATATCGTGCTGACCATTTCAAGTAAACATCCCTGGGTTGAAAAATTAAATGCACCTCATGGTGGGAGAAGTAATCCTTAGATTTAATTAACTATTCCTAAGTAAGGCCTTGGGCATGATTATCATATACCTATTGTGAGTCAGACCATTTTTGGCATTGTTTCCAGGGATGGTGTTAGCTAAGAACATCTTTTTGGGTCATACTTTTTTTTAGTTAAGTTTTTAGAGATTTGTAGTCCTAAAAGTTTCTTCACAAGTGTGAAAAATTCAATTACATGCATCGAAGAGGAAGACAATGAGATGAATATGGTAGATTTCTTCCATGAGAGTCTATTAATTTAAATGACAAATTTGAAGAAGAAGTTGAGTTTCCTTTTGAGGATGCAAGCCTTGATTTTCCAGTAGGATCTTCTTCTAGAGAAAGACTATTGCATATAAGTGGTCTTCAACCTTTTGCTGAAATCTTGGCTAGCTTTCTTAAAAGTTCTAGTCCAAATCCACCTATTGTTAACAATCCTGTAGCCAATGCTCCTTTCCAATAACAACCCCATAATCAAATAATGTCAGTAATGGAACACCCTACTTTTCCATTTCCTCTCCCAAGCCTCACAACCAATGCTAATCTAAAAAATATACCCACAACTACCCTTCCAAATTTTTATGGCCTTGTAACTGAGGATCTTGATACTTTCTTTCTTGGGTTTGACATACTCTATTGTAGCTTTGACTATAACACTAATGCCCACAAGCTCAAGTTGTTTCCAACAACACTGAAAGAATCAGCCTTATGATGGTTCATGGGCTTAGGAGCCAATGCAATAGGTACTTGGGATGAAATGCAAACTCTATTTCTAAAAAAATACAAAGATCACTGCAAGGGCAGTGATCCAAGAGGAGATGACATTTTTATAATATCACAAAAGGAGGACAAAACATCGGAAGACTATGTTTCACAAGTTTTTTAACACAATGCAGAAGAACCCCCAGCATGTATTGGTAGAGGATTCACAAAAACTAGTCTTCTTGTGAGGGGTAAATGATAATTATCTGGAAGCACTAGACTTGATGGCTAGTGGTGATGTATACAAATCTTCTTGGGATGACCTCAAGAAAATATATCTTAACTACTCAAGGTCAACTATGAAGAAAGGTAGAGGATATCAATCCAAAACCACTAAAGGGATTAGTCAAGGTATTTCAAAGCTTGAGATATCTAATCTACTCTCAAATTTCAAGTAGGACATCATAAATGATGTCACTACGCATCTCAACAAAATGATTACAAAGAAAAAGCATGTAGAAGCTAAATCATGATTGGCAGAGTATTGTGCTCACTGTTGCAAATAGAAGCAAGACTATGCATGTAAGCTGGTAGCCAACCTAGAGAATCAACATTCACCAACTAAGTACATGAAGATAGACAAGGAAAATGTTCATTGCTCAACATTGAACATGGGCTTCAAGAAAAGGTATGCGTTAAGATCATTTACAATTTTCAAATCCTTACAATAATTAGTGGCAAAACCAAAGCTATTAGAATTCTTTTCAGTACTCCCAACCTTCTTGGAAAAACCAACAAAACAACCAGTGGCCTAACTAGCAAAACAACCAATGGCCTAATCAACAAAATAACCAGCAGCAAAATCAATGAAATTAATGGCAAACACCATAAGGAAATTTGCAGCAAAATAACCAATGGAGGGGGCCTCCATAATGGCCTAACCAAAATCCTAGTAACCCACAATTACTACCTCCAGTCCAATAACCTATAATAATGCCACTTCTTGCAGCAAATAATACTAATCCTAAGCCAACCCAATTGCCTACTCTGCCTCAGCCAAATCCAAACAACAAGCAACAACAATAGCAAATGTATACTATTGATACTTAGTAGTGCCCTACATATTCACTAGAGGTATCTGATATCCATTTGAGATCAGGTACAACTTTGCCTACACCAGAATACCCTATTATCATAGAAGTTGCAAACACTCCTACAATCCCTCTTCTAGAAACTACATTGCCAAATACAAACCCATAAAATAATGTACCCAATAGGACTACTAACCATACTACCATGAATCCTCCCTTTCCACATAGGCTAAATAAAGAGAAATCTATATCCCAAGAGGAAGAGACATTTGACATTGTTAAGTAGTTGAAAAACATGCACATCCAAATTCCTCTATTCCAAGCTATCAAAGATGTCCCTCTTTATGGAAATGATATTAAAAAAGCATGCCTTAATAAGTTGGGGCAGAAGAAGAAACATCCTCAAATAGTCCATGTTGTTGGGCAATTAGCAGATATCATGTTAGGAAAGGTAGTGATACCAAAGTATTCAGATCCTAGTAGTCCATTAGTTAATCTGATCATAAATGGATAGGCTACAAAAAATGCTTTAGTTGATCTAGAAGAAGCAATAAATGTGATGAGTAAAGATACAATGCATAGGTTACATATGGAAGGCTTAAGAACAATGCCCACTGTGTTACAACTTGCAAATAGTTCAATTGTCACTCTAGATGGTCTCATAGAAGATGTGATAGTGACTATAGATTCATGGGAATACCCTACTAATTTTCTTATCTTATCACCCAAAGTAAAACTTGTTGGCTATCTTATCATGTTAGGGAAACCCTGATTAGCCACCACTAGTGCTAAAATTAGTTGTAGATCAAGCAGTATGACAATTTCAAATGGTCAAACCATAAGGAAGCTAGAGCTATATCCACTTGCCCAACCCCAACTAGACTTGGGAGAACCTATTCGGCCAAATTTGAAAGATGAAGAGGTAGAAATAAATTCTATAGCTTAGCTCATGTTGTTGCATAGGCAATATTTTTTGAAAATGAAGGAAGAAGATGATGTAGTACAAAGCATTCTTACCAATGAGTGTATAGTGGCCAGAGATATTATTGAAAGTTTTGTCTTAAAGCTATGTGCCTATAAAGACTGTGTCTACCCAAAAAGCCCTAAAATAATTAACCAATTACTACCAAGTGAAGTAGCTACAATTATAGTACCAGAAGTGTCAATGGTAGAATTAACAACTACTATGGAACTTTCTCCTGGTCATAATCTCCATGTAAACAACAAGTTGTCCCTATCACAATTGGAATTGTTAACCAAGCTCCTCAATCAACATGAAAAAGAATTTTCTTGGGATTATAAGGATATGGTAGGATTGAGCCCAAACTTTGCACCCATAGGATATACATCAATGATGGAAGCTTGCCACTCCATCAGCCTCAGAGGAGAATAAATGCAACATTATGAAAAATAGTTAAGACTGAGTTACAAGAGTTGTTGGATGCTAGATTCATATATCCAATCTCTAATAGAAAATGGGTATAATCATTAGTTATTGTACCTAAGAAAGGAGGGAAGTGGTAGATATGTGTAGACTACAGAGAATTAAATAATGCCACAAAGAAGGATCACTTTCCTTTACCCTTTATTGATCAGGTTTTGGATACTTTGGCTGGAAAGAAATACTTCTCATTTCTGGATGGATACAGTGGATACAATCTGATAAGTATTGCTCCAAAAGATCAAGATAAGACTACATTTACATGTCCTTGGGGTACCTATGCCTATTTTGTATTACCATTTGGCTTATGCAATGCACCTGCTACTTTCCAGAGAATTGTAATCAACATCTTTGCTAACATATCAAATGATTGCATGGAGATATACATGGATGAATTCACTACATTTGGTGTCATATTTGAGGAACCTTTGGAGAACTTGGAGAAAGTAATAATCTAAGGTGAAGAGCACAACCTATTTCTAAATAATGAGAAATTCTTTCTAATGATGCAGGAAGACGTGGTATTAGGATATTTTATCTCTGAAGCTGGAATCTAGGTAGACCCTATGAAAGTAGAGATAATTCTCACACTCCCTACTCCCACAAAGAAAAAAGAAGTTAGATATTTCCTAGGACATGCTGGCTACTATAGGAGATTTATCAAAAAATTTAGTCAGATAGCTAGCCCTCTTTATACTTTTCTTACTAAAGAGGCTAAATTTTCTTGGACAAAGGAATGTGATGACTCCTTCCAGCAGCTCAAGTCACTATTGACAACCACACCAATACTTACGGGTACTAATTGGACTTTTCCCTTTCAAGTACATATAGATGCTTCTGACTATGCCATAGTTGTAGTCATAGGAAAAAAATCTCAACATCTTGAAAATGCAATCTACTATATCAATAAGAGCCTTCATGGACTAGAGTTGAACTACAGTGACTGAAAAAGAACTGTTAGCAGTAGTTTATTCTTTGAACAAATTATAACATTATATAACTAGTTATCCCATATTTTTTCATACTAACCATGCATAAATTAAGTATCTTATGAACAAACCTGCCATTATAGGCAGGTTAGCAAGATGGCTACTTCTTTTGTAGGAATTTGATATCGCAATCCTTGACAAACCTAGGAAAATAAATGTGGTAGCTGATTAGCTATCTAGAATCCACCATGATGAAGAAGATACTACTTTGATAGATTATAGAATTCTAGATGAACATTTATTTCATATTGTTGTCTAAACCCCATGGTATGCAAATATAGCTAATTACATTGTAGCTAATAAAATGCCAACACGTTTCTCTTACAAGGATAAGAGGTTGCTTGTAGAGAAAAGATTCCATTTCTCTTGGATTGATAACATACTATTTTACATTAGACCTGATCAAAATATGAGGAGATGTGTGCGAGAAGATGAGACATATGACATTCTACATGCATGTCATAATGAACCATGTGGGGGGCACTTTGTAGCAAAAAGAATAGTGTTGAAGATTTTAACAACTAGTTACTATTGGCCTACACTTCATAAAGATGCAGCCAATTATACACAGAAGTGTGATAAGTGTCAGAGGATGGGCTGACCAAAAAAAATAGATGAATGCTTCTCAATCCACAAATGGTGTTAGCACCATTTAAAAAATGGGGCATGGACTTCATTGGTCCAATAGATCCTCCATCCAATGGGAAATCATATATGCTTGTATGTACTGACTACTTGTCAAAATGGGTCGAAGTCAAAGCCATGAAGCATGCCCATGATCATAAAGTTGCCAAATTTCTACATGAAGAAATCTTTACTCGATATGGCATACCTAGAGAACTTGTTACTAACCAAGGTGCTCAATTCACTTCCAATCTAATCACATAACTCATGAAGGAATATAATATCAAACACCAGAAATCAAGGCCCTATCACCCTCAAACTAATGGACAAGCAAAAGTTACAAATCGGGAGATAGAAGCCATCTTGACAAAGATAGTTCATTTGCACTGCAAAGATTGGAACAATAAACTACCAAATTTTTTTTGGGCATATTGAACAACATGGAAGACTACCATAGGGTTCACACCATTTGAATTATTGTATTGAAAAGAAGCAATGCTACCCATTGAATTTGAACACAAAACTTCAAGAGCCACACTAGAGTTAAACATTGATCTTCTTGCAACATAGAGAGAGTGCTTATTGCATCTTAATTCTTTGGATGAAATGTGCAAGTATGCCTTGGAATACACAATAATCATATAGAAGAAAAGGAAACAATGGCACAACTCCCATATTAAGAGTAACCAATTTCAAATTGGTGATTGGGCATTGCTTTATGATTCTAGATTTAAAGATATACCAAGCAAGTTGCAGACACAATGGCTGGGTCCCTATGAAATAAGCCATGTATTTGCAAATGGAGTTGTCTAGTTAACCACAATTGATCCATTACACTTCAAGTTATTAGTCAATGGACATCGACTAAAGTTGTATAAATAGCCCCAAATGAAAGAAGACTTTTTGCAGCAATTTCAATAGCTAGTTTCAAATGCACAACAAGTAACACTTCCTATAGAAAAATGTGTTGACATTTTGCCTACAGCTCTTCAATAAGAATTCCTTCAAGCATGCCCATAATAAAAACTTTATGTCTACATAAAGTTCAAATTCTCCATTCACTTTCTAATTTCTTCTTTTTCAACTTATCTCATTTCTTTCTCTACCACCCACACATCTTCCATGTCATCATTTTACAATGCTTTCAATAATATGATGAGTTCGCTAAGTATGTTGTCACTATTGACCTTTGACTCTCACCACCTTTATCTGGCACGTGTAATGATCAAATTGGCAGGTATAAGCTTTTTTCATTTTTAGCACATAGATTTCATTGGTTATATCTGTTATTGTGTTAAATATATTATTGGGGTGTTATGTCAGTTTTGTACCTCATGTCAAGTATGACAAGTGAGGATACTTGTCCATGTTTTATGGGGGAAATGAAGGTTACTAATTCCCAATGAAATTTCTATTTATTCATTAAAGATCCTCAAATTTGTACTCTCTCTTTGTTTGATTAAAATCCAGTTGCCATAGTACATAAGTGTCAGGTATCATACTTTTGTTCTCGAATAATTCCTCATTGTCAGACTAAAATGTGACCCAAATTAAAATTTTGAGGCAATTCTCACATATCTATGATTTATTTCCATTAAATCCACATTATTATTTCACATGACATATTATTCATGATGGAAATTCACATAAAAGAATGTGAAAAGGGTTCGTGGTTTCCAAAAAAAAAAAGAGTATGAAATTCACAGAAGGGAAGAAGGTAATTGTTGCAAATAGAGCATAGGTTAAAATTAGTAACCACAAATGGGAGGATAGTGGTAGCAATGTGAACCAGTGGAACTTAGTGTTTTACTTTCTAATGTATAAGTAGTAAGAAGATTTAATGCATGTGGCTAGCTAGGATATTTCTTGAAACTAACAGAGTTTGATGAAGAAGTAGCTACTGAATTTATACATACATTTGAGGAAGGTGAAGCAACAGAATGGGGATTGATAGTTGTTGCCACATAGGAATGAATAGTAGAAGTAACTAGTCAACCAATAGGAGGAGAAAATTACCCCAATGTGCATGATGCTAGATCAACTAGGGCCCAATTTTTCATACCAAGTAACCCTCCATTGGATATTACTAAGAAGGGATGCAAAAGAATGTCTCTTCCATTGTCGTACAATGAGTTGGCATGCATATTATCAGGTATTTAACCTATGAAGGAAGATTTTCTAATTTGCATGCACATCATTTTAAGTTACTCAGTTATGTAAGACATAATTTTCCAGTAAATGTCCCCAATTTCTTGTAAAATATGTTATGCATTAGTGCTACAGAAACCTAGAAAGGAAAGGAAAATTCTGTTACTCACCATGCCCTAATCAAATTTCTTATAGAAATATCTCTTAGGGATGTCTCTCCTATGTCATGGGTAGAATTTTTCTAGCATAAAACCCTGCAACCTCAGACTACCCCTAATGAATAGCCCAGTGAAGATGATGTAATCCCCATTGACACAACTACTAAGCAAAGCACCCAAGGTGTGAAAACAAAAAATGTACAAGAAAATGTACCTTTACCCACTCAAATGAGCAATGTACCTACTTCTGACTGAGCAAAGAGAAAATGGAAGTTACAAGAAGAAACCTTGGCTGTGGTAGCAAAAAAATGAAAACCTACAATCTCAAAGAAAAATAAAACAAAGTCAGTTCCTGCAGTAGCCACTCTTGTAGCAGAGACACTGAAAAGGGTTAGTAGGAAAAAGGATGTGGTGCTTGAAGAAACCCCTGTGCGAAGAAGCCCTAGAATGAAAGGGAAAATTCCTAAAGTGTCAGCAGAAACCTAGTCCACTTCACCCAAACATTCTAATGAAGAATCTCCAGTAAAAGTTGTCCTGGATGATTCCCCTAATCAACTTGAAATTATAGACATTCCTCAAAACTTTGATGAGGAATGTAAGGTTGAGAAGAACGAAAGCCAAAAAAATTTCCCAACAAGCCAATAGGATACCCTAGGTCATAAAGAAGAAAAAACCCTAATAACACACCAGTTGGCATGTTCAAAAACTTCCCTAGTTCCCTATAAGAAAACATGGTTTACAAGCTTCTTGGAATGGTCATGGAGGGAACAGAGGAAGAAAGATAACTGGGAAGAGGAAAGTGGCCCAATTACCTTACATATGCTTCTTGTTTTATTATATAATAAGCATGTGTTAACAACAACCCTATGAAAAGAAGAGAAAAAGGAAATGAAGAAGTTAATAGCAGACCAAGGTGAAAAAATTATAGACTTAAAAGAGCAATTGGTGAGATAGAAGAAAAAGATGGATCATTCCCTTAAATTGGCTAACCAAATAATTACTTGTAGGCCACCACCTAGGATCTATGCCATCTATTTTAAAGAATAATTCATTTTATTCTAGTTGATGATGATCCTCAAAGATATAAATATAGAATTTAGACCAACTCAGGAATTCTATGGCTTTTACCAAACTCTTCTATCATGGCAGCAAAATTTACTCTGTGAATTGCATGTGCATAATTTCATTATCCCTACATAAACTCAATGGGACCCTTTACTTTACATAGGGGATATACACCTTAGGGTTCTAATATCCTGGATGCATAATGAGGCCAATTATGATAGATAAGTAAACAATTACATAGATGAGGAGAGAACAAAACCTTTTCCATTAAGAGTAGAGAGCAATAAACTAGAAGAAATTCTTAGGGATTTTTTTAGGCTAACCTATGAAGATTTTCACAAGGAGATAGGAAAGAAAATCTTTGAGGCTAGAACAAAGGTATATGTAGAATATGATAGCATGCCTTACTTTTTCTTTCGAAGAGCCATGACTAGTGTTAAAAGTAGATGGGGTAGACTACCTAAGGGAGTCAAAAGATTAGAGACACATAGTCCTATCAACCTAGAGGCAACCCTTCATCGAGCTCCAAAATACATACAACTGGGAAGTCAGACTAGACCAAAACTTTGGTGTCCATTAACAATGTAGCCACCTATGCTCCTTTGGCCCCTGTATGAGATTAATTCTGAATGACTTGATAGGTTACATGAGGATTATAGGAGGGAATTTTGGGAAAGAACAAGAGGATTCTACTACACCTTTAGGAGTAACAAGTGAGGGACGACTTAGGTTGGAGACTTCCAATCAATGGCCATAAGATGCAATGCTTGAGGACAAGCATTAAACTTACCAGGGGGAAGATGATGAGGCTAATTATTGCCTCTATTTTATGTTAATTTTAATACTCTATTTTAATATTGCCAAGACATTTGTGAACTTATGCTTAGTTGAACTTATGATTAAGTCTAGATAGAACCATTAACCCATGGGTAGATAGTTATGTCATATTTTGCCAATATTATACATATAATGCATTATTTCATATAACCATCAAAAAGTGTGTTCTAATATTTGGATTTAATTTGATTATGCTTATTTGCAAATATTTTTGCATCATAACTAACTTGTTAGCGAAGAAGCTAGAGGATGGTCGACAACATTCAAGGAGGAGTGTTAAAGCCCAGCTATGGTGGAAGAATCATAATGGTACCAAGAGAGATGGCTACTACAAAGGAGGAGCTATTATTCCAAGAATTTAAGGATGAAGTGTTGCTATATTCCCTCTACATTTACTATTGTATTCAATTGGTTACCCAAACTTTATTGCTTATACCATGAGCTATTATATTTCCTTCTTCTTCTTTGGTAGATTTGTAGTCAGTTTGTTTTGTTTCCTATTTTAGAATTATTGTCAATTGTCTATTTATAGGGATTGAATCGATAGTTTTTGTGTTAGAGAAAAGTTTATGGAAAAACATTGTTGATTCTTGTAGTGAGTTGTTTTATAGTTTAATGTATTTTTCTTATGTAAGGAGTTTTAAAATATAATGAAGTAATTCTTGGTCTACATTCTATGTCAGTAGATCAAAAAAAGCCAACCAAGGGGGCTCACTTGTGAGGTGGATTAAATTAGAGTAGTGTACATTTACTTCCAACATTTCTAGCATTTCAAGTAGAAGTTATAAGTTTCTTCTTGTAACATCAAACTTTGTGAATTTTCCTATAGCATTTGCAAGAACATTTATAGTGGATGGTTTGAGTTGAAATATAAGTTAGTGTATAGTTATATTTCCAACATTCATTTCAATAAGAGTTAAGTGTGTTACTTTCCTGCAACAATAGTGTAGGTTCTTTGTATGCATTTTACTTTCCTACAACATAAGCATAATGACTCCTTAAGAAACCTAGTGCACATATCGTGCCAACCATTTCAATTACACATCCCTAGGTTGACAAATTAAATGCACCTCATGGTGGGAGAAGTAATCCTTAGATTGAATAAACTATTCCTAAGTAAGGCCTTGACCATGATTATCATATACCTATTATGAGGCTGATCACCCCCGTAATGAAAACAAGGGTGAGGTGATAGGTAAGTGGAAAAGTGGGCCAAAATAATTACATCTCAAGGAACCACAATCAAGATGCACAAAAGAGTACATATGTGTGTATTGAGGTGATAAATCTTAGTCATGTCATGAGGCTAATGGAACAGAAGGGAAACTCACTGGACAAAGGAAGATGGAAAATAAAGGCTAAACATCAACCCCACATGGCACTTTAATCAAAGTAGTGCATGTACAATAAGGTGCAACATATGGTGAATCCTAAAAAATACAATAATCTGCATGAGTGTCTCCAGATGACATTGCTCAAATCAGAAGAAAAAGCAAGGCAAAACTACTAAAATGAAAATATAGATAGAATATGGCACTTTATCTAATGTGTTTGAAATAATGTATCCAAATGATGTCTAAATAGACCACAAGAGAGATAAGACTAATATAATAGATAGTACAAGTCATGTCGAATCATCTATAGAAATGAAATTAATCCCCAGATTTGAAACAACCAAGATATCCACCAGAATGTAAAAATGCAAAAGACTAAATAGAATATGTCTAGAGGAGAATCTTAAAAAAAACCAACATCACTAGAAAGAGCTTAGAAAGAATTTTTCAAGATATAGAGAATTCCCAAAATGGAGATTGGATGCTAAAGATATGTCTCTTGGAGTGCAAAATTGTACTGCTGACTTTGACAATAGAAAAAGTCATAAAAAAAGCATCAAAATTGAAAGTTACCTATACCACTATGATGAGCTTGGAACTAGCTTTTCGAAGATATCTCATTTTTGGAAAATGTAGTCCATAAGCTTGAGATATGAGCAAAAAATCAAAGGTAGGTCCAAAAAATGCCTAAGGGGTGACAGAAATGTTGATGCAATGTTGATGTTAGTAAGTGACGAGCATAAATTTGATGATCAAATGACCATTGAGGCAAAAAAATTGCCTAAAAAAGGTTATGTTCGCTAGGAAAAATTATTTTGCCAAAAAAAGACCAAGAGCCTGGAAAAAATTATCTCTCAATTTTGAGATAGAGCTAGAAAAAGAAATCTAGTGGCCATAATATTGCATGTTTAAAATAAAAACATTAGATCCACATGTCCTAAAAAAATGATTTGGAAGCCCAAAAAATGCCTGTGAAAGGGTAACTATCAAGGAACCTCCAACTACAAATCATCTTAGAAAAAAAAGATGCATTATCCAAAATCAGGGGCCCCAAAAATGTTCACCACCCCAAAAAATGAAAAATACATGGTAGGGATGGCTCTATTCACTACGACATGGAACTCAAAGACCTGATTGTGATTGGAGGGCCCAATAAAAAAATGTGAGCTTGTGATTGGATCTGTATTGTAGGAAGAGGTAGAGGCCTAGGAAAATGATGCCAATTAGACCAAGAATATTTTATAACCTACATAAAACTACCGATGGATAAGCAAGAAATTGGAACTACCAAATGAATATGCAAAAAAATACCAATCAACATGCTTAGAAATAGTGAGCAACTGCCACTAACATCCAAACACATGTGCTAGAAACATCATGTGTGGCTTTGAATAGGGGCCTTGACTAGGCTGCCAACAGTGACAAGGAGGCCCACCTTGCATGTTTGGATGCAGAGACTCCAAGACATGCCTTCCCATAAACAACCAAATCATAGTCCATTACCCACATATGAAGAAGTTGAAACTACCCAATTAGAACTACCTGGAGCACCAAATAAACCACCATCGATGATTGGGACCAACTTTTAAAAAGTCACCGTTTAAGGGCCCATAAACCACTATGAAATCTTAAAAACCATTATACAAAGCCAAATCTACCCATTAGACCATCGGTTTGGAGTGTTTAGGTGGCATTAAAAGGATGCATTTGTAGAGCCAAAACAAATTCCTTGCCTGCATGTGAAAAGAGGACACCAAGAGGACTACGCTTGGAATTGAGAGGAGGAAAAATTGAGATGGGTCAGAGGTAGGTACATTTTGATTTGGTAGGAGTTGGCCTCAATAGCAATAAATAATCCCTTTGAAGTGGAGGCCTGGAGGAGGAACACATGGGAGGGAGAAGGCACTATAATTGGAGGAAAAGTCACACAGATCCACACGGGTTTGTTTAGTTTCACGTGGCACAAGGGGTTGTCACATCAATAGCTCCTAAGAATGGCTCCACCTTCTCAGCATTGAAATTGGAGTCCAAATAATTCCCAAGACAACATGTGAGATCCATCACTTAAAAAATTCATGCCTTTGCTCCGCCCATTGTAGTTTTTGATTAAAAAAAATTAAAAATTGACATATAATTTATCAAATAAAAAAAAATTATCATTGCCTCATTTTGTGTGCCTAGGTCAAAATGACCTGGGTGCAAACACATTTTTCCTCATCTTTCAATAGTGTCCAAACTGGACATATTTTATATGGGAAGGGGGGTTTTTGAGCACTTTGAGCTCAATGGTGATGTTTGTTTGGGCTCATAGTGCTCTGAAAAATAGGTCCCCCAGATCTAATATCAAACACTTCTAAAAATTGAAACCCTTTGAAAGAGAAAAACACAAATCTGAAAACCAAACCAAACATCTTACAAATAGAACAAAGGCATGAAGATCTAGAGATCTGACACCATATTGAAGTTGATGAAAGATCAACCCCACAACTCCCAAGAATCAACTACATGCAAACACCTATCATAGAAAGAGAAGCAAAAGCTATGGATGTTGGAATTCCCAGATCCATAGATGAGACATTCTTGATGAGCCGAAAAAAAAGATTGTTATAATCAAAAGTGAATGAATAAATTACAAAGAGATAATCCATATAAAAAGAGACGAGAACCCTAACAGGTAAAACTTAGGTTGCATTATAATAATTAATAAAAGAATTAATTATTATATGCCCAAAGTTTAGCTTAAGTAAACTAGAGATCATAAGTGACTTAATAATTAAATAAATATGATCTATTTAATAAGATAATAATTTATTACTCTAATAGTTTTAACACCCAAGTCCAAACTACTCCTTTGAGGCATGTTCTTACTAGCCCTATGAATCAGGTAATCGACAAATGTCTTCAAATTTCCCCAAAAAATTTTACAAATTAAGATAAAGTTTTAGATACCATTTTACATGACATTTTACAAATGTGACATCCTAAAAGTATACCAAGGAAAATGATAAAAGATGTTTTGGAATAATAATAGTTAGACCATTCCTACATAATCAAAAAGTAATTTGTTGTCTCTCATCTTGACATTTTCTTAAAGAAAAATATAAGACATGCCAAATAATGTAGGATGAAAAAACTCTCTCAATGTCAAAATTCCCCTAAAAAAGAACATCATGAACATTTTTCTTATTTGGGGAAGCAAAATTGAAAATAGATATATTTCTCAATGTCTTAGTAGTTTCATCACTTACCATTTCTTTATACGCAAAACTATCCTTTCATAAAAAATACCACATAGGCATAAATTAGAGGCACTCCTAGAATCACCCTCTTTCATATGGTTCTTAAGACAAACTTCAAGTAGGAGGTAAAAAATTCAAGATTAAGATATATTATATGTATATACTATGTTCTTATCATACAGATTGGAAAAAGGTGAATTAAAAATTTCAATGTATAACTTGTTATTATTTTCCTAATATGCTCTAATATGATTTGAATCGTTGATTCCTAGTTTACAGTTTACCATTAACAATAAGAAAGAAAGCAAGATTATCATTAAATCATCTCCCTAAAAGAGATTTGTTGATGAGAGATGCACAACAGTGCCTAACTTTTGGTGTTGTCTTAGTAATTTTTACCATCATTTATCCTTACCAGGGCCCAGTCCATACCAATCAACTTCTCCTTATTAAAAAAGAACACCCATAATTATTACCATCCATGACAGGAAAAAAAAAAGATGTAAAAGAAAATATTTAACTTCAAAGAATAAACAAAAATATTGCATTGTCTATGATTATGGAAACATTTCAACTGTCCACAAACTCAGAGATAATGACTATTCATAGGTAGTTTATAGGAAACCTCAAGATTTTACTGATTAAACTTCATTACATTGACCAAGTCACCATTTCTATGGAACTTACCCCCCATATAGACTCCCCTAGATCTTTTAAAACTGACAACCCATTCAAATATATCAGGGAAACTATGAAATAACCATTATAATTGACTGTTATGCCTAATTTTGCAATTTTAAAGATGTAAGAATGTTGTCAACTTGAAAAAAAAAATTCAACTTTGATAATTAATCACCTGATGAACTTATTACAATTATAGATGGTGTTCAAATGACCTTACACACAAAGCAAATGCTATGATCTAGTTCCTACGTTATTTAAAGAGAATAGAGAACATGGAAGAACATTTTAGCCCAAGATAGTAGTAGAGAAAAAGTTGAAGAGAAGAAATAACACATGGATAAAAGAAAAATAACTAGTGGATTTATAAATAGGGAATTAACATGAAAGAGTGCCCAAATATAGATGTGGAAATCAAAAGGTATGTAACAGAATATCAAATCTTGAATGTGGACAAAACAACTTGGGTAAAAAATGAGTATTATGTCAAGTAATTCACAACTAAATGTAGCATTTTCATTCTTCTAGCATGGTGACCTTGAGATCAGATATGGTGATTAATAGATGGATAAGTGTTTAGGTGCATTTGAGATCCTAGATAAGAAACAACCTTATTTAGCTTCACACTATTACAAGAATAGTTCAATATTCACTACTAAATAGGGCCAACCACTTGAAGATGGAAGCTCCTCCCGCCCCCACCCCCCTGCCCCCCCAACATCACTATAAATTTAATATTTACTTCTAACATTCATTCATTCTTTCATCCATTAATAAAATGTAACATTAGTTAATTTTATATTAGAACATGCATTAACATTCAATATTCACTAACACACAACATTCAAGAATATTCATTAACACATTATATAATTCATCAACATATATATTATCAATTAAGGTGCATAAATGACAATCATTTCTTTTTTTCTCTTTTTTTCTTAAATTTATGAAATCTCTAAGAGGATCATTGGTTTCATCATGATCATTTCCCTCCTCATTAGTTATTCTTCCCTTTTCTCATGATCTCAACACATTCCTTGTCCTTTGCTGGTGCAAAGGGGGTCCTCTACAATAACAAATAAAAGGGTTAGATTAAAAACATTTTATTATAATTATTACAAGTATTTTATTTTTTTAAAGAACATAATTCTAGTGCTTTTTACTTGATCTAGGAAAATCATCTTCTAGGTCATCTTGTCTAGCCTAAACCTCAACATGCTTATGAACACCAACCCCTACATCCTTTGGAGCTACAATATGAATTGTTACACTAATCCAAACACCTATTGAAATTAAATTTGTATTACTACACCAATTTCAATTTAAGATGTTTACTATTATTAATATTTACACATGAAAATTTGAATAGAAATTGTATACCTCCACCATTATGATACAAATCTGAACCATCATCAAGTGCAGGTGGTGTATAATGATTGCCAGGTTGCATTCCAATTTCATGCACATTCTTATCATTTCTTACTTACTTAAAAAAAAAAAAATCACTTTATGTTGGAACTTAACATCAAATAAACTAATTGTTAAAGTATTGAATTTGAAATAATAATCATTTAGATTATTTATTGTGATAGATCCATCAATAGAATTGTTATCTCTAAAAGTTTCACCTCGACTGAATTCTAAAAATTTAGTTACTTTGAGTAACATGGAAACACTCCTAGGTAGTGGGAGTACCAGGGTTAGGAGTGAATCTGTGGATTATAGGTTAGTTCCTTATGATGCTTCACCTATTTGCTTCTTCAAATATAAATTAGATTTGAGAGGGAAAGGGATAGAAGGATTGTTTGAAAGTAAATGTTGAAAGGTAAACTAAGGTAATACACTGAATATTTAATGAAAATATTGCTGGACTAACACGATGAAACACTTCTGAATAGTTAAGATGAGCACAATTTTGACCTCATGAAACTCGTACATAATAATTCACAAGAAGGAAGAACTTTAGACAAGATGCTAAGGGGAATGCTAACATTCACAATTAACTACTTGAGATAAAGTATGATTTCACGACTTATAACCTATATGAATCATTCCAGAACTTTACTTGCAGATAAAATTGAGACAAAACTCAGAGATTCAAATAAATCAAAAAATTTATATCAGATCAGTAATTTAAGGAAAAAAAAAGACACAAGAAGGGCTCTCAAAATATTCCTTTATTTAAGCTTCAAAGGTAGTTCCACAACATTCATCCAGACTAATTGTAAAGTAATCTGCAGAAAAAGCATGAATGATTCTTAAGAAATCATGACAACACTATTTTTCCTAAAAACTCCAATGTTCCAACCCCTTTTTTTGATCTTTGGAATCCTTACAAAGAGAAGGATTGTAACAAGCTTTAGATGGGAGGGCACATGTCAAAAGACTATTGGAAGAATCAAAGATATTTTTAGAAAATTACATTTTACATTCACACTCTACATTCTTGTATTTGGGTAAGACTAGGAAGATGGTCATGAAATGCTAGGTGGTACTTGCTGCAAGAGTACCTTAACTAATTTTGTTTTCTTTTGTTACCTTTAATCATCAAATTCTTCAATTGCCTCTATTGGCATAGTACTAACATTTGCAACTGCCTTCAAATTATTTACCTCTTTCTTGGTGGTTGTTCCATAAAACTAATTTTATCTAATTTCTAGCATATCCTTACTCCAACTGAAAATCCAATGTCCATTAAAAATATGCTACTAGAGTCACCAACCCATTCATCTATTCAGTGCTAACTTGCACCTTGCTCTATTTTTTTTATATCAATATTTCTACCACCCTAAGGTCAAACCTCAACTGACTGCCAAGTGGCATCTATGTGTCATTATGTGATAGGCTAAACTTGCCACTTTTCACATTTTAGCAGCTATATTTCCATGTTGACTAGGTTGACTTGCGATTATATGATATTACGATCTTTACGACTTACTCTAGAGAAGAAATCCTTCATATCATCTTTGGAGGGGAGCACTAGACTTACAATCATCAAAAATTAGACCCTTTATTATAGCATCACAAGCCTTGGAAATGGCTTCTATGACCACATGATACCTCAGTTATTGTGACATCGAAACATGCCTTTTAGCCCTTTACGATCCTATGATCACAATTTACATTCCTTTCGCATAACATCTTAACTTTTTTTCATTTTCCCTATGATCTTACGACCACAACCAATTAACCACTTTGTATCTTTGACAGTCAACACATGACCTTTATGATGTCACAAATGAGACTTGGCACAACATTGTGGCTTCCCTTTTCATTCCTTATAATCTTACGATTACAGTTTGATTATGTCCTTTTTAACTTCATAGCATCAAGAGCTTTACATTTTACCTTTATGATCTCACAATGAAGGCACTTTTGCATCATCTTAATATCTTGAGTTTATGGCTCCATCGTAACATCTCAACTTCAATATATGGCCTTCCTAATCCCTCGACATCATAAGATCATAGCCTCATTTCTCTCTTTGTTTGATCTTATGAAATGCTTCTACTTTGTAGCCTTCTAAGGCTAAAATGAATACATGCACATTTCCTTCAACTTATTCTCTTGGCCCCACCTTACTTTGTCACTTTTACCCTTATGATCTTATGATCATGCCTTATCATGCCATCAGACATTTTCTATTTTGGCCATATGATCTTATGATCGCTAGCCCATCGTAGCTTTGGAAGTCTTGATGAAGAATCTCTATGACATCATGACCACCCTTTGTCATATGATTGGGACTGGACATATTACCTTTGCATCCTTTTGTCCTTACAATCTTATGATTGCCTCATCCTCGTATGGTCGCAGGTCCCCATTTCTACCTTCATGATCCCATAACACTCTATGTATCATAATATCAAATATCTAAGTCTTGATTGTGACATGATCTTACAACCATATGACCTCATGATGAAGCAAAGCATCTCATCATTGAAACTGGGTGCCTACAATCTTACGATACCCTTTGTATCATCTCAAGCCCTTTTCCTTTGCTTTACGATCTTATGACTATCGTAAGATCATAACCCATTCCTTTTTAGTTGAATGACATTGAATGAATCATACTTGCCTTTATCAATTCATACTCCAAAAAACTAAACTTTAGCCCTCCATACAATCATGCGATACTAAAATGCTACGATGATGTCCTTGATGCTCCTTTGCTTCTTTGAAAGAAGGATGTCAAATGAATTCATACTTCTTTTATTGATGATCTTATGAAACTCATTCAAAATGTGACCCTACCACTTATGTTTACCTTTCATCTCTCCTGGGATGTGCTACATGTTAGTTTTTGATTTGTCTCTCTCTTTGCTCTAGCTCCACCATCTGGTCCACTAGGACATGTGCCACATTATCATTATGTTGCTATAGTTAATGACCTTGCAACTCTAGCTAGTGACATAATGACAACCCTCAATCTATCATTAATTTGATGGTGGAACAAAACAAACATATTATGAACTATGATGGGCCTGCTAGAACATGTGTCACATTGTCGTTATGTCACTATGGTTAAAAATCTCACAGCTTCCATTAGCAATGTAATGAAATCCATTGATCTTGGGAAGATCAAATGGCTATGACAAAATAGCTTTTCTCCTCTTGTGCTTATACCTACTCTGAATAGGAACTTGATAGCTGAAGCCTCACTAATGGCAAAAAAACTTTGGCAATTCCTTGCATTGCCACTTTCCACATGTCAAGTTGTCATTATGTCACTATAGTTAAAAATCTTGCAACTTCCATTAGCAACATAATGACATTCGTTGACCTTTAATCTAATTGACAGTTGAAAGAAAACCTCAGTTGTCTATCCTCATCGATACCTTGACCAATCAAAAACTTGCCTTATGCCAACCCATTTTGATACCCTTTTATTTGTGTCCCAAGGCTAGAAGAAGTCTTACCAACTTCCACATGTTGACATGCCATATTCTCAAATTGACTAAACATCATGTAGCTTTATAATGTGATAATACAATAGCCCTTGATTTGTTGAGATCTGACGATTGGGAAGATGCATCGATCCCTTTACTTGAACATTGAAATGAGTCCCACAAGATAGGTGTCTACCTGTTGTTATGTCACCATAAGTAAAACATGAGCATCTTCACAAAGCAACATAACAATGACCCTTGATCTTCCTGAAGATCAAGGGCTATTGTGATTTGGTCACAACATAATTAAACTGTAACCTATATAAGTTTAAAAGATTATAATAAAAGCTTGGGTTTAAGCATAAGACATGAAAATTCAAAAGTTTAGAAAATTAGGGATATTGGGGATAAAACATGGTCAATTAATTTATGTATCCCTCTCGTGCATGCATGAAATTTAATAAACCAATAGGAGAATGTGGATTAAGGCTACCACCCTAGATGAAAGGTGACTAGTCAAAATGTCTACCCATTTTACACAGTGATAAAAAATGGTAACAAGAACCTTGTGCAGTCATTTCTCATATTTTTTCAACCATGACTCTATAGCCATGCTAGAAATCGATTCTCTTGTCATCTTCTATGAGACTTATATTGAAGTCTGAGCCCTATATTGTTGCTTGGTATTGTGAATTTTTCTTGCATTATTTCATTAAAATAAAATGGATTGTAATTTATTAATATTTTGATGCAATTTTCATTTACTAATACTTACAACTCATGCATAAAGTTTTGAATAACCACTAGAGTCGAGCTTGTGTTGCCTATATTTTTCTAGCCTTGCCTCTGTTGTCTTTGATGTGTCAGGAAATTTATGAAAAGTTTGAAATAGTTAAATCATATAAGTATAAAGAGTAATCAGTACATAATTACATTCTTAATAGTATCACATACTTTCTACCATCTTTTAGTGGAGTATTTCCTTTTCTCTCATCAATTCTCTCTTTTGTATCCAAAATTAGATTCTACCACTCAGATTTAGGAATGCAAAGGGGCACTCATAATTTAGTATGATTTCTAATATACTCTTGTATTGGTCTTGAATATAAGTCAAGCATAACCTAAATTTCTCAAGGAGCCTCTTTTTTTCAAATGCACGAGGTCCAAAAAAGTTGGTCATACTCCCTGTGAGAGCATCCTTTAATTTTTTATCTTGGTTATTCCACCTTTTAAGAAAAGAAAAAATGTTAGATTCATAAATTAAATGAAGGTAAATTTTATATATTTTAATAAATTGATCAAAGGAAAATTTTTCTAGCAATGATATGAAATCAAAATAGCAGATTAGGGTTTTAGTTTAGATATGATGTTCAACCATGTACATAGGGTAGGCTCAAATATCCATAAACACTTGTCATTACGTTGATCATAAAAAAACATCATTGCTTACAAAATAATCATGGGATCATTAGTCAAAGAATTTAATATGCACTATAAACAATGACAATAATATTGTGCATAAAATGAGTCTATGTAAAATTAAGAAACATAAATAAATAAAAAACATTTTATAATGTCAACCTAGTTCATAAATGACAAAACATATACTTTAAAGTACCTAGAAACATGGCTACTTTCAAGGTAATTCCTTCTTCATTTCTCATGATCAATACACAATCCTTCACCATTCTCGTACTAGGAATATAGGTACATCTAGGAAATTCTTCATCATGTGTTGCATCTCTTGCTACATAAAATATATCCATTATGAAATGCCCCCAAGAAAGAATACTTAAAAGGAAATAAACACACACACACACACACACACACACAACATAGAGAGAGAGAGAGAGAGAGAGAGAGAGAGATCTATGTCCCAATAGGTGGTGTAGTAGAACATTTATCTTATGTGTTACCGACATTGTAGTTGACAATACATCTAGGGTTTTCCTTGTCCGAGGAAGGGTTACCATGGGATCATTGATAGGTGCTGAAGAATAAGATTGTTAGAGCATTAAATATAGGATGGAGTAACATGGACAAGATTGGTAGAGCATAAAAAAGAAATTGTTCAAATATATTATCATGGGAAAAAAAGAGGTGGATAGAAAATGTAATCTACTCGAGCCACTTGTAGTACTATTATCATGGCCATGATGTTCAAAATTAGGCAAAAAATAGTTCTAAAAACAACAAATCCTTATTTTAGTTAATGACATAAAAGAGTATGACATAAAAACCATTATTAAACTTTTGTTATAATTAAAATCTTGATTAATACTTACTTTGAAATTCTCATCGCGATGCATCCATATACTCTCTCTCTTGTGTTTTAGTAGTTAGAGGCCATATAGATGATAATTGAAAATTTTAATTTCCAATTTTTCAGAGACACTCTTTAATTGTAGTGGTTGAGTCATCAAATTGTGTGAAATCAACACATAGTGGGTCCTAGTCAAAGGAGTCCTCCCAAGGTACTACATATTAATTTCCCTTTCTTTAATCAGCACTCATCTTTGACAAATATATAATTAACACTATTAAAAATACTCCAAAATAGTGAAGAAAAGAACATAATAAAAAAAAATTTTGTTCTATCTAATTTGTAGAATTACACTTAGGTTTACCTAATGCATATAAGAAGTTCCTGGAGTATCATCATTGCCCCTTGTATGTGGTTGCTCCATGTCCTGTGTTATTATTTAAAGTTAATCAATAATTAATAAAACCATTTGATTGATTTTTAAAGATCTTATATCATATACAAATTATGAAATAAAATCTATAAATATCACATATTACAAAGATTTTTTCTAAAGAACATGTGTGTTATTCTAAGTTTAGCATTCAATATGAGAGGTATCAATTTCACTAAAGTTGGTTTGGGTATGATCCCTTTGCATGATCAAGTAAAATTGGAATGGTATTGAACTACATAGTTGTTTATTATATATGCCTTATTGTATGCTCACTATGTGGTAAAGACACTGAATTAGATTTGGTAAGTCTACTTTTTAGATGCTTGATGTTTTGGACACACAAGATATGCTACTTGGACTAAAAATGATTATCAAGAAAACTTAGTCCCAAGATCATATGAACATTGCAATGTGACA
This sequence comes from Cupressus sempervirens, assembly GCA_028749045.1. Taxonomy (NCBI): domain Eukaryota; kingdom Viridiplantae; phylum Streptophyta; class Pinopsida; order Cupressales; family Cupressaceae; genus Cupressus; species Cupressus sempervirens. Next base: position 760,873,375 of record CM053789.1, on the reverse strand, counting down.
TTAAGAGAGCCAAATTAAAAACACATTAGAGATGGACGTAACTTTGGCATAATGGATAAACATTAGTCTGAGCTAAAGATTATAAAGTCCTCTACATTCTACTAGAGAATGTAGCCTCACTAAAACTAGTTGTTGTCCACTAATTTGAATATTATTTTTTAAAAACTTGTTTCCCATTCCTCACACTTGGAACTTGAGATTTCTAGATAAAAAAGATATGAGAGGCATAAAATATTTAGTAGAATACATAAAAGTAGCATCTTTATAGAGTAAACATTTGAAAAATTAGCTTCAAAGGAAATTCCTAAGGTTCATTACTATTTAGGGAATAGATTGAGTAAGGAATGGTCCAAATATGATAAACATGCTCATAATCAATAGATGAAATCCTTCCAAAAAAAAGACATCATACATTTGAAATCTCTTTATTTTATCATTTCCTAGATTAGACATAAGGCCCCGTGCCAACTAGATGGCTACACAGATGTTGCCCTATATTCATGCATAATTTTATAAAATTATTGACAGGTTTGTTGAACTTGCATATGGTGTCGACAATATCATCATTCTTGTTTTTTTTTAGCATGAACCCTTTTTCTATGTAATCTCAATTCATAACATTCAAATGTGTCATGTTAGAAAGTTCAATCAACCTATCATCATCAAAGGTTTTCTTTGTTCTCTTCCATGTATAAGCTATGCCCTTCTATTCATTCTAATATTGATAATTATTTCTTTCACCAAATTTTATTTTGATATTGGTGAATCTTGTTACCTTTCCTAGCTAAAAAGACCTAACCTAAAAGTTGTGGTTGATGAGAAATGGATGGTACATTTCTTGAATAGGGAACATGCAATGTCTTCACTCATATTTACCAACATTCCCTTTCTTTAATATACATGTTGGAAAGTTGCTCATTTTATACAAAGTTGTTCAAACTAAATCATATTTTCAAAAAATGTTTATGTAATATAGCCTGTTCTAGAAGGAATGGATTGTGTTGGTATTGAGATTCCATTTAAAATTAGTTACCAATTTAATAATTTGGAATAAGATAAAATGGGCCTTTTACAAGTAATATGTTCTCTTATATAAGAATAAGAACCATACAATTGTAGTCACATTGTCAAACAAAATCTAATACAATTATAGAGTGTGAATGTTGTGGAAAATTGTGACCAAGAGTGTAAGGATATTGAATGGAATTTGTGAGTACTCTTGGGTTAGACATGGAGAGAATTTAATAAATTTATCCTATAACAAGTTCCATCAATGATTATCTTTTTGTTTGTTTAATAAAATTCTCCTAAATTATTTGCAAACTAATAGGACTATCATTATTTGTGCTCTTCTCCACTACCAATGATCAATTATCTATGATGATAATAATAAATTATCTCTACTATAAGATTATTTCTATTGCTTTATCTATATATCTGCTATGAGATTATTTTAACAATCATATCTCTACTTTATGTCTATGCAATTAAGATGACTTTCATAGTCTACCACTTAAGAATATAGTAAGCACTATAAATATATACATGATTTGTGTTTATTGATATTGATAGTAGTATGAAAAGAGCTTGCAATTGACTAGAAGGGTGAGTAAGATTTGTCAACAAGACCAATTGACCAAAATAAATTTAATATTTAACACATGGCATGGTTGTCATGCCTAAATGAAAGTCAAACTTCACACAATTGGTTGTTGTTAATTGGTAGAGAGAGTAAACATGAAAGGTAATACAATGAGTGCATGAAAATATAAATTCAAAACATAAATTTTCAATATGATTATGATTGTATTCAATCGAATATGTAAAGGATATCACTACTAATTGATATTCAATATGATCATGTGGTGATAGAAATGAACTAGGATGATGTTTAAATTAAAATAAATTGATGTACAAACAATGGACATCGATTATATTCAAGATTGTCAATTTTATAATAGATGCATGAAATATAAAATCAAAAGATTCTTCATGCATGTCATTGCGTCAAAAAATATGGGTTAATATTCATAGAGAACATTAGAAGAATTGACTATTGTAAACTCACATTGGATAAGACCATTGATCTCAACCTAGTCAATATTCCAAAAGGTGTGGTGGATGAAATAGATATACTTGATCTAGAATATGAAGAGGTAAGGGTCCAAATGATCCTCTTACATAATTATAATGGTCACTATAGAAGTGAAATTCCATCTTAGATAGATTATATCCCATCTTTGCCAATACCAATACTTGGTTCAAAACTAAATCTAGAAAGATTAAAACAAATTCAAGATAGGATCATAGGATTACACAACAAGGTTGTCTAGTGCCTACCCCTGGTTTACATTTCTGTTATCATTGCCGAACTCTTTTAGTCTAGTTTTATGTTTGATGATTAGTAGCATTGTTTAGAGATTATCAGATATTATTTCAGATTCAGTTGATATATGATGAGATTACTTGGTACTCTATAGTTCATGTATGCATGATGATTATTCAATGATTTTAGTTATTGATGATGATTAGTTAGATGAATTATTATGTGTCTTCTTATGGATACTTATCCCATACTACATGTGTATGGTGTGAGTGCATGTTTTCTTTATGTATGGCATTTCTGATGTGGTTAAGGAAGAGAGTCATAGTCACTTGCTATTCGGGATCTACACAATGCACCACTTCCTACCATTGCTTGTTTAGCTTAGAATATTGTGTTTGTACATGCGTGCATTTCTTATGTAGGTTGCAAGTACTGGGTATCGACTTCCCTAAATTGCCAGGATGAGCGTACCCTATCACATTATCCCAAGGGTAAGAGAGGGAAGATAAATTCTTAAGCCCAAATCCTAAACCTTTAAGCCATTTGTCCTAGAAAACTAGGACAAGTATTTGAGTTGACTAGCTTTCGAATGGGTCGAATGACATTAATTCGTGATTATAACCCTTTAGTTTGATTTTGTATGTGTTTTGCTATGATGAGTTTTCATATTTTATTTTATGAGTCTTTGGTGAAATTTTCTATTAATTAAGTCTAACTAAAAGATTAAATTAATGGTTTAATTTAATGGAAAATTATTAAGATATTTTACTATTAATTATATTTAATTAATTAAATAAAAAGAATTAAATTTGAAGATAAAAGTTATAAGAATAAATTTAGAACGTGATAATATTAATTTAATTTAATAATAATATATATTTAGAGTTCATTTTTAATAAATGCTAAATAATATTATTATTTAAGTTAATAAATATTTTATCAATTAAACACTCAAGTGGAGAAGAAATTAATTTATTAAAGTTTTATGATTGCATGATGTGTGCATGAGATTAAATTTAATAAATTAATTAAAAGAGAAGTCAAATAAAAATTAAATAAAGGTATTTAATAATTCAATAAACGTGCATGGGAAAAGATAAAGAAAAGTTAATTTGAAGTTGAAGTCTGGTGAGCAAGGAGTTCTCTTGGGTGAACACACAATTAGTGCCTGATTTTAAGCAGAGAACTCCATATCACAACATGGGGGTTCATTTTTGAGGGACAACAAATTTTGGAGAAGGAAGGAATTTTCGGAAAGGAGAAGGTTCTGAGAGGAGGAATTTTAAGCCGACAAGCTATAAACGTATATAATGCTTTGTTTTAAAATTTTATTATTTTTTAAATAAAAATTTAAATTTATTTAAAGTTTTAAATATTATTTAATATTCATTTTTATTAATAAAATTTTATTAATAGTTTTTTAAATAATTAGTTAAATATTATTTGATTAAAATTATCTTATAATTAATTAAATGTTATTTATTAAATTAAATTAAATTTATTTAATAATGAGGATTAGTTAAGAAGGTTGGAAATTTATTTAAACTTGTTGAAGATTTATTTAAATTCTGATATTAGTAAATTGCAATTATCTTACTGAAAATTAATGAGAATTATTTTAGCAAATTTAAACAAATACATGATTATCCTTAGAATATTTTAGGCAATTCACTTAAAATATAACAGGGTAATTCTATATTCTAATTGATTAAATGAATGAGCTAAATTCTAGGGTAAACAAAGAATATTTTTACTTTAAACATACACTGAAATGAAAACTGAAACCCTACATTTAACTCAACCATGTGTTTTAAAAACGAACCAAAACATGAAACTTACACCTTATTTTATGTGTGGTGTCTATGTTTGGGGTTTAGGGTTGACTAGATTGTTGACTAGTTCTAGGACATCTACCAAAGGCTTGGGAGTTCTATGAGTGTGAAAGTATGTTGATTCGATCTTGATTATTTTTACTAAACCATGGTAATGTGTTGATATGCTATATGATGAGTGTAATAATATTTGTTGTTTACTAGTTTTCATTGTTATTGTGGGATAGCGAGATAAGTGTTATGTTATATTTGACTTAACCATTTGAGTCTTCAATCAGTATTATTGTGATACTTTTTGGTTGCTTGTTGAGAACTAATGGGTATTGTGATTTACCTATGATACTTTCTAGTCACTTGTATAGGATTGAGGTGTTTTACTATGATTCTTGGATTTGTGATTTGATGAGCTTAGGATAGGTTATCTATATGTATTGTTGGGAAGTGGCTTGCAATGGGGGTTGGGGCCCTAAGTGGCTGCTAGGGTAACCCATTGTAAGTTGTTTAATAAGTGAAAACATTATACTAAATGAGAGTAAAATGAACATAATTAGAGTCTTTGTATATTCTCACCCATGCCTCGAGTGATAGTATAGACTAGGACCAGGAGTAGAGAGAACGCTTGGTTACGACCTTGCATCTATAGTATGCCTTGTTAGTACGAGAGGATACTAGTGGCCACATAGGGATCACTAGGGGGCTAGGGTCCTGAGAAAATACCAAGATAACTCTAGCATGATTCATGTGATGACACTTGCTTGCTCACATAGTAGGTTTCCTATGTGTCTTGTGTGCCTCTGGGATTAGATTTCAATTTATATTGGAACCCTTGAGTTATAATACTTTTAGGATTTCCTGGACTTAGAGAGTATTTTGATGTTTGGATTGATACCCTATTTGGAACTTGAGACTATCTCCTTAGTGCAGTGGGAGTGGGCCATTTAGGTTCCGCACAGTTGGGTGGTAGTGCTTTTTTAACTCTTACCATTGAGATCCATCCATAGTCACTGTGGCTGGAGAATTCTTTGTCTGTATTTTCTTTCATTCTATCTATGTATCATTATGATGGATGGTTATATGTTATGATGGATGTTTGTACCTTTTATGATGGATGGTTATATCATGTATGGTGGATGACTTCATTTATTTTCTTATACTTTGTATCATGAATCTGAGGAGGATGATATATTTCTATTTCTACATATCTATATTCTTTTAACCTTTCATACACTATGACATGTACAATGGATGATTGAGCATTTTGAATTTCATTTGCCAAGAGGCATTTAGAACAAATTTATATTATTTAAATGGACATTGGACTTTACAACTCTTCTTTCATATGGTTGTGCTATTTGTTGGACTTATTATTAATTAAATTTAAATGTGATTCAACGTCATGGGATCCTTGAGGAATGTAACCTGTTCCGTATGCTTTTAGTTGATTGCATGTTATTACTTCTGCTACTATGTGTTTGTTGTGTATGTTATTCTTCTTGTTCAAAAAAAAATGTTGGAAAACTTAGTAAAACTTTATGTTATTTCTTTTGGATCCTTTGATAGGGCATTATATCTAGTATCAGAGCTTGAGTTTCGACATTGGGAGCTCTGGGTATATTGGAGTGCACTAGTGTTAACTAGTTGAACAAAAACAAAAACTCTAAACTATTATATATGTCTATATCAAACTAAAAACTTGAACTAGTTGAACTAAAACATAATTTAAACTTTTAGTTGTATATTTTTCATACTTCAACACTTAGACTTTAATACTGAAATTATACATAAACCTAAATATAGGCAAACTGAAAATTGAAACTTATTCTATTTTCAAAACCATGTGTCTTTTATATATATGCTTATAGTAGTATGCTTTATGGTTGTTTTAGTATCTTGTATCTTGGATATTATTGTAGAATGGTATCTAGGATGAGATCTTCTATTAGAGGCCATAGCCTTGGCTATGATAGAGGCAGTGGATGAGGTAGAGCTATTAGTGTACATGAGTTTGTCCATGAAGGCCCCATTTAGGAAGAGAATAGGGAAGAGCATAATAGTGAGCATTAGAAGAGAGACATAGAGAGCAGCATGCCAAATCTAAGGAGATAGATTTGAGTTAAATGATGCAAACCATCATTGATCACCCACCTCATATTCATGATCATGATAGAGCACATCAGGTAGGACATGAGCATAGACCCAGGTCTAGGAGCCCTCACAGGGATCATCACAGATCCATAGTATCTACTTAAATGAGGGACCTTATCAGGTCCAAGGTTAAGCCCTTTAATGGGCATGGTTTAGGATATGTAGCCGATCAGTGGCTTATTTCTCTTGATAGGGTTTTCTCTATGTAGGACTTTGATAGTAATGTTAAAGCAAGGTTTTCTATTACCAACCTAGAAAAATTTGGAACCACTTGGTGGACTATCAAGGAAAAGAAGCTAGGCATAGACATGAACAATGTTACATGGGAGATATTCTTGGAGAACTTCTATTAGTGATTCCTATGAGAGGAATGGAAGTAGCATAGAGTAGATGAGCTCCATAACCTGAGACAATTTACTATGATCATAGTAGAGTATGAGCACAAGTTCTATGAGCTCATGCCCTTTTCGAGATTTGGTGACAACCCAATGCAGTTGGCACAACATTTCATCAGAGGCTTGAACAACCTTATAGTTGGGGGTGTTAAGGTGTTTGAGCCTAAAAACCTCAAAGATATAGTACATCAAGCCATCCTTGTAGAGTAGAGTGTCAACCTTGGGCATGGGGGGTTTTGTGGGAGTTCTTGTAGCATTAGGATCTAAGGGCAACCACAACTCAGGTGGAAATAGGAAGCCTCCTTTTCCTAAAGGAAATTAGAACCAATAGTAGCCTCAATAGTCACAGCAACAGAAGGGATCATACCCTAAGGCATAGAGTGGTGGTAGTAGTTCTAACTCCAAGAACAATCACAATTTACAATGCAATAGGAAAAATTAGTACACTTAGCCTACGTAGAGCAACTAGCCTTTTTCTAGTAGGGATAGCCACCAGTAGTCAAATGCACCTCCTATAGGGAGAGGATATGGCAGAGGCACAAGATGTTATATGTGTGGATAGATTGGACACATTGCAGCCCACTATCCACAGTGAGCACCTTAGTATTCAAGTCCTAGGCCAATAACATTTGAGCCCACAGTTGGAGATGTAGGTAGAGCTCATAGGGTTTTTCCAGCAGTTGATCACCATCAGGAAAACCATCAGGGGACCATGGTTGAGAATACAAGAGATATATGAGGTACACCTCTCTCTGTATTGTTTGATTCAGGTGTCATAGATTCTTTTATTCCACCATCTTTAGTTGCTAAGTGTAAGCTAAAAGTGGTTAAGCAAGATCAGGGTTGGCAAGTGGAACTAGCCTTAGGCGCTAAGGTTTCCACAGTTTCTGTAGTTCATAAGTGCAAGCTTGGCATAGGAGGGTTTGTGACATCAGTTGACCTTCAATTTATTCCTCTTGGTTTCTATGATGTGGTCTTAGGTATGGATTGGCTTGGTTTTCATAGAGCTAGTATAGATTGCAGGAAGAAGACCATTGTGTGTCAGGATGACCAAGGGAAGGATGTGGAGATTGTGGGGATACTGAGACATATATCACTATGGATGATATCTGCTATGCAATTGAAGTAGAGCTTTTATAAGGGATGTTAGGGGTTTTCTATTATGATAAGTGAGTTAGATGAAGAAGATCCTATGAGAAAGACTTTGGACCACCCTATTCTACAAGAGTATGTGGATTTCTTTATGAGTGAGATTCTAGGCATGCCCCTAAAGAGAGCTATTGATTTCAGCATTGACCTCACTCCAGGAGTAGAGCCTATCTCTAGAGCTCCTTATCATATGACCACTTAGGAATTGAGTGAGTTGTACCTACAACTAGAGGAACTTTTGGCCAAGGGTAGTATTTGACCTAGTGTATCACCATGGGGAGCTCCAGTGCTCTTTGTGAAGAAGAAGGATGGTTCTTTGTGCCTTTGTATTGATTGTAGATAGTTGAATAAGGTGACAATAAAGAATAGGTATCCTTTACCAAGGATCGATTATTTATTTGATTGGATCAAGGGAGCTATAGTGTTCTCTAACATTGACCTTAAGTCAGGATACCATCAGCTTTGTATCAAGGAAGCTGACATTCATAAGATAGCCTTCTAAATTCACTATGGACACTATGAGTTCATAGTGGTACCTTTTGGGCTGACGAATGCTCCTTCAATTTTCATGTGTTTGATGAATGGAGTGTTTTGTTCCTATCTTGACACATTTGTACTCATATTCCTTAATGATAGACTGATATATTCTAAGTCCTAAAAGGAGCATGAGGAAAATTTGCATTTGGTTTCATGGTGCTTGAGAGATAATCAACTTTATGCCAATGTGGCAAAGTGTGATTTCTTTCAATCAAAGATATAGTACTTAGGGCACATCATATTAGGTGAGGGTATCTCTGTAGACCCTGTGAAGATCCAAGCAATAGTAGATTGGCCTACACCCACTACTATGTCAAAAATTCATAGTTTTATGGGTCTAGCTGGTTATTATCGTAGATTCATCCAAAACTTCTCCAAAATAGCACATCCTATCACTTCTCTTCAAAGGAAAGGAAATAAGTTTTTATGGACAGAGAAATGTGAGGAAGCATTTTGAAAGTGCAAGGATATTTTGACCAGTGCACCGATCTTAGCAGTACTTGATCCAACAAGTGATTTCATGGTGTCTACAGATGCTTCCCTTGAGGGAATTGGGGCAGTATTGATGCAGGGTGGATGGGTCATTGCCTACGAATTGCACAAACTCATGGATCATGAGCTGAATTATCCTTCACATGATCTCGAGTTAGTAGCGGTAGTTCATGCCTTGATGAGATGGAGACATTTCTTGTTGGGGCACATATTTGAACTTCATAGTGATCATCATAGTCTTCAGTACGTTTTCACACAGCCTAATCTGAATGCTAGACAGAGGTGATGGATGGAGTTTCTATGTAAGTATGACTTTGAGGTGATGTATATTTATTGGAAGGAGAATGTGGTGGTAGATGCTTTGAGTCGCAAGAGACATGTTACATTATCTATGACTCTTAGTGTTTATTTGAGGACCCAGATACTTTAGGCACTCCCTATTGATACTTGGTATTAGGAGGTGTGCAGAGAGATAGATTCAGGGAGACCATTGGAGGGTAAGTCTTTAGACTATGTTATTGAGTTAGATGGCCTTTTGAGACATTCAGGAAGGATCTATGTACTACTACTAGATGAGCTCCGTACATCGATCCTATTAGAGGCCCATCATGCACCTTACTCGGCACATCTAGGTATCAAGAAGATGCATGGAGATTTGCAAAAATTATTCTATTGGATAGGGATGAAGCATGGCATTGCTTATTTTGTGGCTAGGTCTATTGAGTGTCAGAGAGTAAAAGTAGAACACTAGCATTTAGTGGGACTTTTGTAGCCAAATCTCATTCATTCTTGGAAGTGGGACATCATCTCTATGCACTTCATAGTAGGATTACCTATGACTACTTGTCATCATGATGTTATCATGGTCACCATCGATTGGTTGACTAAGGTGGCACATTTTTCACCGATAAGGACTTCCTACACTATAACTTCTATAGCTAATATCTTCATGTGTGACATCATGAGACTACATGGTATTCCCTGAAAGATCATTTTAGATAGGGATCCTGTATTCACTTTTGCATTTTGGACATTTTTGGTGCATGATCTTGGAGCATAATTGAATTTCAGTTTAGCATATCACCCAAAGATAGATGGATAGATAGAGAGAGTGAATCAGGTTTTGGAAGATATGTTGAGGATGTATGTGATGGATAGGCAGACTCATTGGGAGGACTATCTCTACCTAGTGGAGTTTTCCTACAATAATGGATATCACAATTCTATTGGAATGGCACCTTTCTAGGCTTTATACGATTGTCCTTGTCATACACCTTTGAGTTGGGATAGTCTTGAGGATCGTATCCTATTGGGTCCTAAGATGCTTCAAGATATGGAGTAACAGGTAGTGTATATATGAGAGCACTTGACTATGACATAGGATAGGCAAAAAAAGTATGTTGATGCACATAGGATAGATAAAAAAATTTCTATGGGAGAGAAGGTTTTCTTGAGAGTGCATCTGCAAGAGGGTCTGATCCATTATGGATAGCGTTCAAAGCTATCACCTCGCTTTGTGGGACCATTCAAGCTACTTGAGAGGATTGGTCCAATTTCCTATCATCTTGCTTTACTGCCCAACCTATATCACATTCATGATGTTTTCCATGTTTTAGTACTTAGGTAGTATATTCTTGATGTGGTACATGTTCTTGATTGGACTGCATTCTAGGTAGAGGATAGGCAGCTAGCTTTGGAGTTGGTTCACATTTTGGAGTAGTGGGAGCTGACCCTCGGGGGTTGAACCATAGAGTAGGTAAGGGTACAATGGGACCCTACTGATGATTCATTAGCTACATGGGAGGATGCATCTAGATTATGAGATTTATATCCCTACTTGTTTATAGGCTTCTGGGAGTAAGCCTAAGTCTGGGGGGGTGGATGTAGTGCCTACCCCTAGTTTACATTTCTATTATCATTGTCGAACTCTTTTAGGGCAATTTTATGTTTGATGATTAGTAGCATTGTTTTATGTAGTGCCTACCACTTCCTGCCATTGCCTATTTAGCTTAGAATATTGTGTTTGTACATGCATGGATTTTATGCAGATTGCAGCTACTAGGTATCGACTTCCTTGAATTGCTAGGATGAGCGTACACTATTGCATTATTTCAATGGTAAGAGAGGGAAGATAAATTCTTAAGTCCAAATCCGAAACCTTTAAGCCATTTGCCCTATAAATGTAGGACAAGTATCTGAGTTGACTAGCTTTCGAATGCGTCGAATGATGTTAATTCATGATTATAACTCTTTAATTTGATTTTGTATGTGTTTTGCTATGATGGGTTTTCGTATTTTATTTTATGAGTCTTTGGTGAAATTTTCTATTAATTAAGTCTAATTAAAAGATTAAATTAATGGTTTAATTTAATGGAAAATTATTAAGATATTTTAATATTTAATTATATTTAATTAATTAAGAAATTAATTAAATAAAAAGAATTAAATTTGAAGATAAAAGTTATAAGAATAAATTTAGAACGTGATAATATTTATTTAATTTAATAATAATATATATTTAAAGTTCATTTTTAATAAATGCTAAATAATATTATTATTTAAGTTAATAACTATTTAATCAATTAAATGTTCAAGTGGAGAAGAAATTAATTTATTAAAGTTTTATGATTGCATGATGCATGCATGAGATTAAATTTAATAAATTAATTAAAAGAGAAGTCAAACAAAAATTAAATAAAGTTATTTAATAATTCAATAAATGTGCATGGGAAAAGAAAAAGAAAAGATAAAGAAAAGTTAATTTAGAGTTGAAGTTGGGTGAGCAAGGAGTTCTCTCGGGTGAATGCACAATTAGTGCCCCAATTTTAGGGAGAGAACTCCATATCACAACTTGGGGTTTCATTTTCGAGGGACAATGAATTTTGGAGAAGGAAGGAATTTTTGGAAAGGAGAAGGTTCTGAGAGGAGGAATTTTCTCTACAGTTTCTGGGGTGTAGCAATTAGCATCAGTGTCCAGGTAGATGCTTGGGATTATTCACTAAATTTATTACGCTCTTTCTCTCCTGTCTTCATCATGTTTGTTGAATTTTTTTTGAAGAATTCTTGTGACATATGTTTTCAGTAATATGCATTCCTAGTATGATTATTAAATCTTCTATTTACTACGAAAATCAAAAGATTTGTATAACCCTCTTTCAACAGATTAAAGAAATGAGAAATTAATCGGGAAGGGTTTTAATTATAATGGAAATGTTCTTTATAAAAAAAAGTAGTAAATGGGTGGGTTCGCTATAAATTCCCAATCAAATTAATGATGAGATTTGATTTTTAAAAATTATGTTTTAAATACATTTGTTTTGTTTATTTTTATTAATTACGAAATTAATATAAAATAAATTAATTTAAAAAAAAAAATTAATGGAAAATGTTATTTTTTAATTTTTTTTTTAAAATAATAATAAGTGGGAGGGGTGGGAATAACCTCGTACCCCCCTACCTTTACCATCAGTAGAGTACCTACCGTCGTAGGTATTGCGATGATAGTGGTACTTTATACCGCTATTGTCGCAGGCCCTACAACAGGAGGGTACTGCACACAGAGGCCGTGACCCTTTTTTTAAGTCGGCGAGCTATAAACGTATATCATGCTTTGTTCTAAAATTTTATTATTTTTTATAAAAAATTAAATTTATTTAAAGTTTTAAATATTATTTAATATTAATTTTATTAATAAAAATTTATTAATAGCTTTTAATAATTAGTGAAATATTATTTGATTAAAATTATTTTATAATTAATTAAATGTTATTTACTAAATTAAATTAAATTTATTTAATAATGAGGATTAGTTAAGAAGGTTGGAAATTTATTTAAACTTGTTAAAGATTTATTTAAATTGTGATTTTAGTAAATTGCAATTATCTTACCAAAAATTAATGAGAATTATTTTAGCAAATTTAAACAAATACATGATTATCCTTAGAATATTTTAGGCAATTGACTTAAAATATAATGGGGTAATTCTATATTTTAATTGATTAAATGAATGAGTTAAATTCTAGGGTAAACGAAGAATCTTTTTACTTTAAACATACACTGAAATGAAAACTGAAACCCTACATTTAACTCAACCACGTGTTTTAAAAACAAACCAAAACATGAAACTTACACATTGTTTTATGTGTGATGTCTATGTTTGGGGTTTGAGGTTGACTAGATTGTTGACCAGTTCTAGGATGTCTACCAAAGGCTTGGGAGTTCTATAAGTGTGAAAGTATGTTGATTTGATCTTGATTATTTTTACTGAACCATGGTAATGTGTTGATATTCTCTATGATGAGTGTGATTATATATATTTTTTATTGGTTTTCATTGTTATTGTGGGATAGCGAGATAAGTGTTATGTTATATTTGACTTAACCATTTGAGTTTTCGATCAGTATTATTGTGATACTTTCTGGTTGCTTATTGAGAACTGATGGGTATTGTGATCTATCTATGATGCTTTCCAATCACTTGTATAGGACTAAGGTGTTTTAGTATGATTCTTTGATTTGCGATTTCATGAGCTTAGAGTAGGATGTATTGTCAGGAAGTGGCTTGCAATGGGGGTCGGGGGTGTAAGTGGCTACCAGGGTAACCCATTGTAAGTTGTTTAATAAGTGAAAACATTACACTAAATGAGAGTAAAATGAACCTAATAAGAGTCTTTTTATTTTCTCACCCATGCCTCGAGTGCGAGAATAGACTAGGATGGGAGTATAGAGAATGCTTGGTTATGACCTTGCATCCGTAGTATGCCTTGTCAATATGAGAGGATAATAGTGGCTGCATAGGGATCACTAGGGGGCTAGGGTCCTAAGAGACTGCCAAGGTAACTCTAGCGTGATTTGTGCGATGACACTTTCCTGCTTACATAGTAGGTTTCCTACATGTCTTGTGTGCCTCTAGGATTAGATGTCAATTTATAATTGAACCCTTGAGTTAGAATACTTTTAGTATACTCTGGACTTAGAGAGTATTTTGATGTTTGGATTGATACCCTGTTTAGGACTTGATACTATCTCCTCATTGTGGTGGGAGTGGGCCATTTAGGCTCTACATGGTTGGGTGGTAGTGATTTTTTTACTCTTATCATTGAGATCCATCTGTAGTCATCATGGCTAGAGCATTCTTTATCTGCATTTCATTTCATTATATCTATGTATCATTATGATGGATGTTTGTACCTTTTATGATGGATATCATGTATGGTGGATTACTTCACTTATTTTCTTGTACTTTTTATCATGGATCTAAGGAGGAGGATGTATTTCTATTTCTACATATGTATATTCTTTTAGCCTTTCATACCCTGTGACATGTATAGTGGATGATTGGGCATTTCAAATTTCATTTGCCAAGAGGCATTCGAAACAAATGTATATTAATGACCATTGGAATTTATAACTATTCTTTCATATGGATGTAGTATTTTTTGGACCTAGTATTAATTAAATTTAAATGTGATTGAACATCATGGCATCCTTAAGGAATGTAACCTGTTATGTATGGTTTTAGTTGATTGTATGTTATTGCCACCACTACTATGTGTTTGATGTGTATGTTATTCTTCTTGTTCCCAAAAAAAAAATTGTTGGCAAACTTAGTAAAACTTTAGGTTATTTCTTTTGGATCCCTTGGTGGGGCATTACAGGCTGTTTCAGTAGAAATATAAGGTGATAAATAATAATTGAGAATATGCTACTTCCTATAGGATAAATTCAAGATCACAATCAAGAAATACAAAGAGAAGACCCAGGAAAGTAGAATCAAAGGAAGAAAAGAAACAAGTTGTAATTCAAGATGTTAAAGAAGAGAAAAATGATCGACAAAAGGAAGCACAAAAACTTAGAACTCTATCAAATCTAAAATCCACCCTCATTTAGGTTCCTCAAGCATCCACTCCTATAATTGTTTCTATTTTTACTAGGGATACAAATGTTGATTCCTTTTCTATGGTAATGGTTCCTCTTATAAAATTCTCAATGTCTACTCAAGCCATCTCTTTTGAAGCCACTAAATTAGCCCTAGATGTAGCACATAAAACATTGGACAATGTATTTTCCTATTGCTTTCATTTAAACTTTTCCACTATGTCCATATCTATGAGTGATTCCACCCTTTGAAATTTTAATAGATTCATGATTAATTCTATGCCTTGTATCTCAATAGAGCATATTCCATCTGTAGTACAAAGTAAAACTCCATCTATTGTGTGAACTATGTAATGCACCACTTGGGAACCCAAGAGAAATAAACCTAACATGCTACAATATTTACTAAACTATTTATTATTATTATTAAATTTTAAACAACATCAAAGTAAAAATGTAGTAGTAATACACTCATACACATCAATCACACATATACAAATAGAATATAGATTTCATTCCTCAAGGGTTCCTTTACATTGAGACACATTTGAGAAGTTTATATTAGTTAGTTTAAATCTTAATTTCAAGTCCATAATCAAGAGTGAACAATAGATACATAACATCATAAGAAAGTACATGAATACAAAAAATACAATGAAATATCTCCAATGAATAACATCCATTGCATAGGTCACAAGATATGCAAGAATAGATACAAGAACATCAAAACACAAGATACATGATAACATATACACATCAAATTAATATAAGTCTCCAAGACAAGAATGAGAATGATAATGATACATCTTCATCCATGAACATCTAACAACTGATAATCTGAGGGGGACCCAAATGGTAAGAATGACACTACCTCTCAACTACATGGTCACCTAGTCAGGCTTCCACTCTCACCATGTAGGAAAGAAAATGAATGATCCACATACAACTAATCAATCGTAAACAATCCTAGGCAAGGAATCCTAATAGCCTAAACTATCTCAAGGTTACACAACTACTAAAGAAAAAAAGATAGTCAAATGAAAGGACATTCAATCCATTACCAACACCACATACCAAGTCAACAAGTAGATACTAAGTACAAATTGACTATATCCACTTCAAGTCAAAAGCAACACATCAAAGGATAATAACTAATCAACAATAAAAGTAAATCATCAACAATAAATACATCTGATAAATAAATCATCAGCAGAGAAAAATAAAAAATCAATGGAGGAGACTCAGGCTACATACTAGGGAGTGTTAACACATGGTCAAACTACTTTAGTTACCCCAGACTGGTCTCTCATTAGGCCTAGACTCTCAAGCATTGAGTTACCCTAGAAAGGTCACTTTGGACCTCGAACCCTTAACATGACACATGTGTAACCAGAATACTCTCTCATGAAGATAAGGGACACCAATCATACCTCTCAATAGGTATCGTCTCATTCCCATCCTTAGCCTATACAAGAAGTCAAGGCATGGGTGAAGCAATATCTGTAACTTATCTTTTTAGTGTGTTTCCCAAAATTTAATTACTAGATTATCACTTATTACATAACTTACAATAGGTTACCCTAGTACTTACCACTTTGGGTTCCATGCCCTTATTGCAAGCCACTCCCAAAGATACGCATCTAGACTACCCTCCCAAAAACTCACAAATCATAATTGTGTCTCATATCACAAAAGCTAAAGGTCAAATTTGGTTACATGATAGGCAACCCAAAAATAACATTGGTTCTCAAAACTGAAGTTCTCATAAATGCTCATCAAAATAAATCTTAATTTGAATCATAAAATACATCATGACATACAGTCAAATAATCATCTTAAAAGAAAACTCAAAGATGCCTCTGGTGCACATCCAAACTTGGCCAACTAAAAAATCCACAAAGAAAACCATCACGAAAATAAACATCACAAGGCTATAAAGAGAATATATGAAAACACATAGTTTTTAAGCCATATGGTTTAATTTCATCGTTTGCTATGTTTAGATTGAGTGACAAGGATATGTTTAGCAATAAAGTAAGAATATACATGTTTACATAAATTGTTAAGTTTAAATGAATAAGTATCTAAATATCAAATCTCTTTGTGCATATAAAATGTCATGCAATGTTATTGTGTTATTAATTTAAATAATCTTAGGTTAAAAATTAATATCTATTTCATTTTTAAAATATTAGTTTGACTTCAATTTGAGTGTAATATTAATATTTACTTTCTTTTAATTCACGATGCAACTACAATAACTAAAACTTGAAATTATAATTATAATAAAATTATTTATAATTTCTCTCATGATAATAAATATTCTTAAATAGATGATTACATAGTGAACTTCACCATAGCTTCTTTTAGAATATAACAAAATTACAAATACTTTTTTATTAACTTCCTACTTTAATTAATAAATACATAATCACATATATGCAACTAATAGTTTAACTAGACTTAAGAAATCATTAATACTAACATCCACTTTATAAATAAATGAGTAATATTTATTTAATTTTCAAAATTAATAAATAATATTTTTTCAAATTTTTTAAAAAAAAGTTTGTAACTAATAAATAATTTTAATTTTAATTATTTTAAAATATAAATTTTAAAATTAAATAATATTTTTATAAAATAAAAATAAACATGCAATTAGTATTTTCACATGCATGTATAAATTTTGCAACTAAAATATTTTAGATATAAGAAGAACATTTATCTTTATTTATAAAGTTCATGATAATCACATGGTTCTAATGGCGAATTTAAAGTTGAAATCCTAGTTGTTCAATTTTGTATTTTCTTCCAATTTTCTATAATTGAATTTTTCCTTTATTAGAAAGGGTTTTAAAAGAACACAATCATAATCATTTTATAGATTTTTTTTATAGTTTTCCTCATTCAAGTTTTTTTATCAATAAGTTTTCCTTTTCAAAATCTACAACATAATTCTTTATCCAAAAATCAATACATTAAATTAACAAGCATTATGCAAACACCCAAGAAGACACAAAGTAGATAGATCTTCCAATAAGATTCTACAATGGGTTTTCAAGCCCTACCTCAAAACAATAGCTAAAACCTAAGACTATTTGTGAATGCATGCAAATGCAAACCCTTTGAAACTTTCAACAATTCTTTTGCTTCAATTCCAAATTTTTCTCCCCAAAATTTGTGTGTAATAATGACAAAAAATTCTCTAATGTGAAGTTGTGACCCCCTTTCTATCTCCAAAAAGCCCTAAAATATAATTATTCTATTTAATTAATTGATTCATGCATATTTAATCCACTTTTTAATTAAATATATTCTTTTAATTTATTTTTCCATTTTATTACTTAATGCAAGTACATTAAAAGTTTTTTTTTTTGAAACATTATATTTATATTAATAATAACTGGTTCAAAAAAACTCCTGGAGAAAAGAACCAAAAAAGAAAAACTCCAGTCATTACCTCATACATAAAAGAATGCAAAAGAAAAATTATTGCATCAAGAGAGAGTATCTATCAACACTAATGAATCTTGTCCTAGAGATTCCCAAATCAAGAATATAGTGATAACAAAGAGCCCAAAACTCATATGAATACAATTCATTGTTTGGTGCCAGAGACAAACCAAGAGCCTGGCCAAAAACTGTCATAGAGATTACCATCATTGATCTACATCCAAAACTTCAATTAAGACTGTGATATTAGAAAGCCATATGATGCAAGTGCAATCCAAGACCTTGACCTACATATAGTATCTCAAAAGAATAAGTGAGATCCATAAAAGAAAAAAATGTGAAATCATAGAGAAGTCATGATTTACTATCAAATAAAATATGAGGACTCAACCTTATTATAAACATATTCTTTTGTCATAATATTAACCAAGTTGGGGAGATCAAGGAGGTTAAGTGGGGAAAGTAAAGAGTTAATATAAACCCTCTCAATATCCAAATTAGCCAGACAATCAGCTAAAAGATTGCCTTCTCTATAAGTATGCATGATGTAACATTCAGATATTGAATCAAGAAGAGACTATAATTGATGTAATATATAATCTATGGACCAATTATATACATAAAATTTAATACACACATTAATAATAATGGATGAATCCCCTTCCACATGTAACTTAAATATAGAAAGTGATTTTGCAAGTTCCAAACCAAAAAGCAAGGCCAAGGCCTTAGCTTTGTTATTAGTACATTAAGGGACAAAAGATGATTTTGCTGCAATCACATGACCTTTAAAATCTCTAATGACTATGCCATAGCCAAAGTTGCCTAGATTTCCTCTAGAGGCCCCATCAAAATTGAGTTTGAAATAACCCTCACTTGGAGGAATCCACTTGGTTTGTGCTCGGATAAGACGAATCTTGGATGGACACAATGGAGCAGGAAGATGAGGAGAAATTAAACCCTTCCACCACTGAATAACATAGTAATCCCAAGGAAAAAAACATGTTTACCCTTATATTTACTTACTAAAGCATTAACAAGATCAACAATTGATCTCTCTAATCCTTCTAAAAATTGACGTATTGGAGGCGACGTCTGTCTTAAAATTCTCTCATTTCTTTCCCATTGAAATGCCCATACTACAGATGTAGGGATGCACTTCCAAAGACATGAAAACATTGATCTAGAGTATAAGATTGGCCATGCTTGGAATAAATCCCATAGAGAATCAGGTAATGGCATAAGAAATTAAGCTTATCAAGGACAAAATGCCAACAATCTTGGGCAAAAGGGTAGTTTAAGAGGAGGTGACCTATTGTTTCTATAACTTGCAGACAAAGCACATAGTTAAAGGGATAAAAAATGTTCAATCTGTGAAGATGACCACTGGTTAAAATTTGATTCTTTAGTGCAAGTTGGTAGCTCCTATTTTCACTGAGCTTAGTTTTCAAGATTTTATAGTGAAAATGCAAAATTTGTTGAGATTGTTAGGGTTGTATATTCTTGTTTTCCTTTTTCAGAGAAAACCCTAGCAATTTTTCCTTAGTCTGATTATTTTATTGGTATCCCAAGTGTAGGGTTCAGTGCTCTAGGGTTTTCATTTTTGTTTCATATTGCAAAATCTCAATGAAGTTATAAGTTTAAGCCCTAACCCTAGGCCATATAAGTGAGCAAATTTTCATTTTGTCTAAATACATCATCTCTTACGATGTTATGATAGGGGATTAGCAGAGTATTGCAAGTAAGGGTTTTAAGTCTCTCGATCTCATGATTAATGTTGTTTCATGGTGTCACAAGTGAGAAAATACATATTCCTGATCATACAATTCCCTTTGTATCATATGATCATGTATCAGTTTAAAAGGTTTGCATTGCAACTATCTCCAATGTTATGACAAGGAGGTTTATCGCAGTGTCAAGAACAATGAAACAGGTTGCTATGATACTAGGAAAAAATGGACATTGAAGGATTGTAAAGGAAATGTTGAGATGTTGTGATGATATGGTGGCTTATGGTTGTAAGCTTGTAAAGAAGAAAAAGGAAAATAAAAGGTGATGTGGTGTCAAATAGGTGTTTGTTTCCTTATTGGTCAAAACAAATGTATGAATGCCAGATGTATGCGTTGTCAAGATTAGTGGGACCAAAAAATGATATTGCAATATGTTCTGAGCAGCAAATGGTGGTCTTCAATATTATAATGAATGGTTCATCATGAGATCTTAGGGTTATAAAAGGTGTCTTCTAATATTATGATTAACTTGTGGTTGTAACATAACACATGAAAAATATTAAGCCTCTGATGCTACAATGTGAAGGGTTAAAGGTTTGTCATGACATCATAAAAGCTTGAGAGATGACCAGAGATGTTAAGAAAAGGTGAAAGTAACCATGATCATGAGATCATAGCCTAAGAAAGGATAATCTATGATGGTATGAAGTTGTTTTCCATGTAATTTTAAAGGAAGATAAAGTTAGTGCCAATGCTATGACAATAAAGGAATCGTAAGATCATAAATAATTCTACCATTGTGTCTAACTAGTCGACAAGGGTTTTGCAAAGATTTTTCATAAGATCGAAAAACCTTTTTTGCAACAATAAGATGTTACGAAAGGTATTTTCATCTATCTTTGTTGTAGCATCATAGGCCTTGCTTTGACATTAAAATGAAAGTCATTTCTCTAAGCTAGAAGCAATAGTAAAGTTCTTGACCAATAAGATTTGAGTGCAGTACAAAAAGTGCTTTGTTGGATAGTAATGGCGATGCTCCATTGAGTTGACAGAATAGATTGATATCATATTTCAAGCATGTAGAAATCAATGCAAAGTGAATGATGATTTGCATATATTAATTTGTGAAGGTTTTCTCTTTTCACAATCATAGTTCACCATTTATAGAGAGAAAGTATTTGAGCAGTTCCAAAAAATTTAGTGCTTTCTAGTTTGTTACTCCAGAGCTTCTTGAGAATAGAGTCATTGCTATATCTAGTATTTATCTACATACTATGAAAATATCTAATAAAGAAGTAGAAGAGATTCAAGCCTCAGACATGGTAGTTTCAAAAACTTGACCTCTAAAGGAGGCAAAACCAGACAGAAGAAGCCACAAAGATTTGCTAAAGAATGGATAGAGCTTTTTCTAGGTTCCTCCCATGCAAATTTTGCATATGATCAAGCTTCTATTGACCCATATTCCCTATGCAGAGATGTCATATGCCCTAGTGTTATGGGCTTTGAACTTTTTAGATATTTCTATCATAACAAGGAGAAGAAAATTCCTATATGCAACCCATGGAAGAAGAACCTTGCCAAGCTAATATTCCCAGAGGTCTAAATTATAGATTTAGACCTAATGAATGCCCTATTTTGGTGTTACAATCTAGCCACAAAATATTTCCATAGGAGGGATGGAATTATCCTATATACCCTAGACCGAGAATCATTCATTGAGGCTTTTGGATTAGATGGAGCTATGCGTCAGCCTATAGATTTGAAGGATTTATAGAGAAAATTTGAAGCAAACACCAAGGCATACACTGGCATATCAATGCTACAACATATTCCCATGGACTTGAAAAAAGTTAGTAATTACCCTAAGAAGGTCGACAAGATGATGCCACTGGACAAATTAAAGAATTATTTTGTTAAAATTGTATATGGTGTTCATAAGGTGGTGGGTAAGGATGGGTTCGATATGGTTTATGGGGTAGAATTCATAATTATAAGAGATGTACAAGATACCTACCATGGTGGGGAATATGATTATGTCAATCATATTCTAGAAGTAATGTGAGAGAATATTGCCAAGGCTTAGAGTGGGGAATTAAAGGATTTCACCTTCCATCACTATTCACTGCTGATGCACCTAATTCTATATAGGAATATAGGGTACACAAGCTCTGATTTCATCAATCAAACTTCTAATATAAATGGAAGCTCACCAGTGTAGTTATGGACATGAGTATGGGACATCGCTTATCATTTTTTTGATTTTGTACCATTTTTCAATAATTTTAGTGCTATAATTATGAAAATGTTAGATCCAGGATATTTTAGGGCTCCTGATATATTGAATGGCTTTTTGAGACATCCATAGTTCCTAAGGGAAAGAGATTTGACCATAATTGGGGAGATATTTTCCTATTTCCCACATTTTCTTTAATGAGAGTCCATGGTTATTCCTAGCCACCCCATATATTGCCTAAATTTATCCCTCCTAGGCTAGGAATAATTGAATTTATATGGCAACTGTTCATGGTCAACAGGGAGTATTTAGGACCCAAGTTGCATAGAGGAACCTTTTTATGTAGGTGTTTTAGGATTGGTGATTTTGCAATTGGCAAGGAGGCCCTATACCAAATCCACTCTTTTCTTCACCATTACAATTTGTGCACTGGCCCTTATAGAATGTATGACCTTGATGGTTGGATGAGGGTCACCCTTAAGAAAATGAGGAATTATGTATTGTCAAGCACCAAGGAATTTCCTCATGAGGATATTATTCCAAATATAGTGGTAGAGGGTGAGGTAGCTGACAAGCTATCAAAGTTTGATGATGTCATAAGGGTGGAGAAAGAGTTGAAAAGAATAGATCCCCAATTTTTGGGATTCTACATGGATATCCCTTATCCTTAGAAGATTAGGAAAATGGTCATGGACCATGCTAAGATCATTAGTAAAATACTAGAGGGTCCAATAGGAGAAGAAGATAGGGTTTGCCTTGATAGCCCTGAGCTAGATGTAACCCTTCAAGTAGAAGAGGAAGATGCTTCTTAGGCATCATGGATGGAAAAGGGAAACAAAAGATACAAGATTGTCCACATCCCTACTCATGTTAAACAAAGGACGTTACAAATTTTACTAGGAAGTAGTCAGTAATTTTTTGACTTGAGACAGAATTATTTACAAAATAGAGTTAATGCAGCAAAAAATACTCTCACAGACTTAGAACTAGTTGCAGCAAGGCTAGATGGTAGGATTATCCAAGCACAACAGTTCTTAGAGGATGATGAATTCATCAAATCCACTAAATTCAAGAGCTTCTTATATAAAATAAAATAGAGTGAACTTGTGTTGAAAATGAAGCTAGGAGAGTCTGATGAGCAGAAGATGGAACTGATTGAAAAGCTGTAGGCCTATGATCCTGAGAGTAAAGTAATGACTCTATAGGAGTCCAAGGACCTAGTACAGGGAAGTGGCATGCTACTAGTGCTTGGATGGAATTTGGAACAAGTATTTATGCTTGATCAAATAAGGAGGCAAGAGAGTGCCATCTCTTATTAGGAAATTGGTACAGATGGATTAAAAAGAGTGATTGGTTTCAATATTGATACCAAATCCCTAGCAGTTTGGAGTATGGCCCCTTCCTTAAATAATCTAAAGTTAATGGATGTGCAAAGTGTTGAAAAAGGTAACATTATTGTATGGACTCTACAGGGCACCTCTAGCACAGAAATTTCAAAGGCATTAAAACATTTTTCATTTATGAATGAAGCCAAGGTAGAGGAAATGGAAATAAGATTATCCAAATCCATACATGATTACATTGATATCAGGAAGCTATATGAAGATGAGCTTAGGAGTAGCCATGTGTATAACAAAAGAATTGTAGAACTTGAGGCTAAGATTCTAGAACTTGAGAATGAGGTTGCATCTCTCAAGGAGAAACTTGCACAGGCAGAACAGAGGGCTGTTCTAGTTCAGAGAGAAGAGGAACATGAAAGACAACAGCCAGCCAAGTATACTACTAAGGCCCCAATGCAAATAGAGGAAATGGAAGAAGAGGAGGCATCAAAACCAAGAAGAATGAGTAGTGATGCTCCATCTACTCAGTAGGGAGGAAATATAAGGGCAAGTGTCCATAGAATTATGATGAGTCATAGAATTGAAATGTTGAAAAACATGTCTCAGTAGGCTCATCATTTTTATATTGCTTTACAAAGTGTTGCGCAATTTTGCAATGAGGCACTGTCATGGCTATCACCCACTTTCAATCTTTGGGGGCCATATATTCAATTCTTAGAGAGGCTACTTGTATTGATGTCTAAGAAGCCAGATTTGAGCAAAGGAGGGATTAGAACTAGTGAAGGAATTGATGGGTTTCTTCACTAGAAAATTGCAAGCTATATAGGGGAAATTGAATGTTTTATCTCGAGGAATGCAACCTTGTATACCATCAATTTTGGGTACTACTAGCACAATGAAAGACTATAAGGACTGGTCAACTTCATTTGACAATATTTTGACCCAAGAGACTACAATGTCAATTTTTGAAGATGTTTCAGATATCCCATATAATAAATTGACCGATTCCATGTTTAAGGCATAAATAGATTTAAGTAAATTTATTGTTGAACCAAAGGCAGTCATGGATGCCAAGTGGACTATGGCCACTCAAGACTTACAAGAAGTAAAAGCTATAGAATGGCCCACCAAGAGAGAAATATATGTATGGGAAGCATTAGGAGAAATTAAAGCTCTACCAATAGGAGGTAGCTGATATATTTTGTAAATAGGACAAATAAAGTACAAGGAGAAGAAAAGATCAAAGGCCCGATATAAATGTTTTTTTGTCATCTCAACTACTTATTTTTTTGATCAATATTTTGGAAGATTGTTCTATACATTTATTGTTCCCATCTTCCAAAATTTTTTGTGTATCTGTTAAATTTTTGACATGTGTCCTCTCATTTGTAGCTTGTTGCAATCCTATATATGGATTTCCAAGATGAGAAGTAGAGGTCGGTTGTCTGTAGATTTTTTCACATATGTCATGTATTATTTTGCAATTAGTGCATTTATTCTGTAGTCATTTGAATGAGTTCACTTATATGCATACTTGAATACAAAAGGAAAACATTTGGGACTAAAGTCTATGTCTCTTTATCAGATTATGATTTTTATTACTAGTATTAAGATTTAAATGAGAAGGATTTATCCTTAATTATCATTATCTTTGAGGTTTTGTCTCTTTTTCATATATCTATAGACTTGTGACTGAATGAACAAGTTTTCCTTCAGTTTAATGCAATTCAAAAGATTGTATATCTCTTATTGATTGCTGCTAATTTAAAGAATTGGGTAATTGCTTTCTGTAATTGAGAAGGTTTAGGGTTTGTGAAAAGGATGAGAATTAGAATGAAACTTAGAGTTTAATGTTGACAGTTTTAATCACAGGTTGATTAGAAAGGTCCAAATCTACTAATCTTTGACTCTATATCCCATTGGATAAGGCACTATTCCAGTCCAAAATTCAAGGTTACATTGATGATTCATTTTATTGTAGAACATTCACAACAAAAAATCAATTTACTTTTTAATGTATCAAGAAATTATGTGTTGGCCACCACTTATTTGCATTTACTTTTCTGACTATAGTTAGCTACTATTTTCAGAAGGTTTATCAACAAATTATAGAAGAATGCAAACCATTTCTACTATAAGGAATAATCTTAAAAGAGAAAGTGTTAAGTTAATTAGATTAATTCCTTAGGTTTTCCTACCTTGGCCTTGTAGAGCCAAAAGTGAAGTGAGTCCTAGTGACTTTGTTAATGATTGGCCCAGAACTAAGTTTTAACCTTGCTGAGTATAGGATTTAGCTATTCCTTAAGCTTTTCCCTAGCTTTGTTTCTTGGTATCAAGTTTAAATTAACTTGATATGTTCCATACAAGAGAGAACTCCAACACAAGCCATGCAAAGCATCCTAATTTTGGCATAATTGAGCTATTATAGTAGAATTCAAAAGCATCATATGTGGTCTAATTATATTGGTTGTGTTGGAGAGCCAAGTATCCTAGTTTAATAGAGTATTTACCATCTTTAGCTAGAAACCAAAAGAGGCAATCTGGATTATTAGACATAAAGACATTCCTTTCAGCTAGTACTTGTTTGAAAGAAGCAGCCAAATTATGGGATGTAGGAAGAGTTGAGGGGTCTTGCCAAATGACTAGCCTTGTGAACCTATGAAAAGAAATTATGTATTATTTTAATTAATCAAGATAATTAGAGTTCTTTATATAAATGGAACTCCAATTTTAATCAATATTAATTAAATATTCACACTAGAAAATATCTAATATTTAAAATCCTTTTATTTAGTTTTCTAAGTTAGAATTTTAAATCTTTTAAATTAAACATTTATTCAAATAATTCCAAAGAATTAAATATCATCCTTCTATAATATCTTTATTCTTTTTAAATCAAATAAAATTTAATAGCCCAAATATCAATGATTAATCCAAGAATCATAAATAAGAATTCTACCAAGCAAATCATAGAGTCAAAGCCACATGAAATGCATAAGAAAAATTAACCAAAGCTAAAGTCAAATAATATACACACATAAAGACTCACGAGTTTAAAAAGGGTAGACTGTTATAAACGAGTCCTTGCAGGACAAGTATTTAAGTTTTAGTTGGGATTGGATTTGATCATTAACTTCTCATTCTTACCATTGAGTTATTGTGATATTGCACACTCATCCTAGGAATTCAAGGAAGTTGATGCTCGACACCTACAACCTGCATAAAATATAAGCATGTACATACACATATATCCAAGCTAAATATGAAATGATAAGGAGTGGTACATCATGTAGTTCCTGACTAGCAAGTGACTATGACTCCCTTCCTCAACCACATCATACAAATTAGATAGAAAAGTAAAATAGACACACTCACCATACACATGCAAGTATGAGGTAAGTATTATAATACATATTCAGTATAGATCATTGCATATTCAAACATAACAACTCATCATCATAAATATAAAATGATCATCATTTAGAGACCTATCATATGAAATCATCATAAGAGAAATCACATTTACTAACTAGGACTAATTAAATCATCATTACTACACAAGTAATCATAATCATCAAATATAACTCATGAAATATAATCAAATAAGTAATCAACATTGATGTGTGTGTGTGTAATCCAACTCATAAAATAATACCATGTAACTGTAATTCAAATATATCTGAAACTAGCACATGCATGAAATAGGCCTAAAAGAGTTTAGCAAACAAAACATTAAGGCAAGCTACGGGTGGGCATTCCAAACTATATTGTACACCCAGTCTATTCCTTTGTAAAGTATAGTTGGAGACACCAGGATCTCCCATTTTGATCTTCCTCCATGGTTCAATGTTTCTACTCTTAGGAAGAAGAAAAAGAGACTTCTCTTGATGGCTTTGATTTCAAAGAGTTCCAATAGGTGAAACAAAGGGTGCTAAGAAAGAAAATATAATCTTGACGGTCATTAGTGATAAAAGTGAGACAAAATATGTTGAGATACCATAGCCAATTGCAAAAAAACTTGAGGGAGGAAAGTACCTTTTCTAATTACAAGATCACTAGGGTAGAACTTAATAAGAACAAACATGCTAATATTAAATTTCATGCATATAACTCCATTAGTTTATTGGTTGAGAGATATGATGAGATGAACAAAAAGGAAGATCATATCAAGGAAATATACATATTTTTATCTTAGTAATTCAAAATATAACTAAGACCTTGAAAAAGTTGATCCTTTGACTTACTCAACTAAAAAAGAAATGATAAAAAATGATAAAAAATTTTGGAAAAGGTTAGGGAAATTAATTCTTAGGTGGAAATATTGAATGCCATGGAATTATTATATAGATGGGCCAGGGGGTTGCATTTGTATTGTAACTTAGTGTTGATATGAAGTCATCTCAAAAATATTGGTGCAAAAAATTGTGTTTCTCAAATGCAATAAGGGTTACAATACTCTTATGGCATAATTTTATGCTCTGATCACATTCCCATCATTTCCAACCTTGGTGTGAAGACTGTCAACGTGGTTAAGAGAAGCTTTACCTACATTGGAATTTTCAACAAAGTATTTCAAGTTGGAATTTAAAATAGATTTCAATTATCATCATAGCCTTGTTATTATTGTTGTAAGTCTAATGGGAAAGTAAGATACTTAGAGGGGGGGTCAATCAGGATCTATAACCTTTTGTCCTTTCAAATAATTATTCAATCTAATAACTTCATGAAAAATACTTATCTCAACAATATCATAAATCACATAAATATTTACTACAATGATGTAATAGATCTAACAACTAATCACCTTCATTAAACATATAAAAAAATGATCAAAACATAACACAAAAAGATTGGTTACCTAGAAACCTTCCAAGGTGAATGTAAAAATGTAGTGGGGATGGCACCCACAAGTCTTCACTACTATAGTAATAAAGTTCACCTATTAGGGCTACAAATTTGATCACTTATGATGATCTCCCTATTGGACTATCTACTAATTTTCCCCTTCGGTATTTGTGACATGGTTTAACCACCTCCTGTGTTCTATAAGTTGAGTAGTTATTTTGGGCATTGACAGGTCAATCTTTTGGTGCAATGACAACCCTAGTTTCTAACAAGTGGTATTAGAGCTTGATCACAGATTCAAATCTCCTTGGGTAACACTGAGGAGGAGATTGTTGGGCTAACCACCAATGTTCCCCTTCAGGATTCATGACATGGTTTAACCACGTCCTGTGTTCTATAAGTCTAGTGGTTGTCCAGAGAAGGTAGCTTTGGTCTCATAGGTTGAGAAGAAATCTATTAGAGAATTGATAGTGGTTGCTCACATCATATGACTGGTGATATGAACAAGTTTTTTGACATCAAAAGTCAGGATGGAGGGATTGTCAGAGTTGGAAAGAATGCAACATGCCAAGTAAAAGGTATTGGATCTAGAACTCTTGATGGTAAAACTAATACTGAGGATGTATACTTTGTTGATGGCTTACAGTACAATCTTTTGAGTGTTGGAAAACTAGTAGACAAAGATTATCAATTGCAGTTCACACAAAAGACATGCATGATCAGAGATCAGGATCAAAAGGTAATTGAAACATGAACTAGATCTAGAGGTAATGTATTTCAGCTGAATCCTATTGAAATGACATGTTTGGTTGCAAAGGTAGATGATAGTTAGTTATGGCATAAGAGATTCTGTCACATAAACTTTGATAGTATTGTGAGAACTAGTAGAATTTTTTCTGTTAGAGATTTTTCGAAGATTGTAAAGCCTACTAAGACAATTTTCAAGGAGTGTGTTTTAACAAAGCATAACATAACTTCTTTTCCTAGCAAGAAGTTTACCACTACAAAAAAGTTGGATATTGTACACATAGATCTCAGTGGTCCTACAAAGACTAGAGGATTCTATGGTGAAAGGTATTTTATGATTTTAGTTGATGATTTTTCTAGAATGGTGTGGGGTTCACTTCTTAAAGAGAAATCTAAGGCATTTGAAAAGTTTAAGATATTCAAGAATATAGTTAAGAATGAATCTGGTGTAAAGATAAAATGATTGAGATCAGATAGAGGAGGAGAATTTACTTCAAATGAGTTTAACATGTTTTGTGAAGAAAACGGAATTAAAAGATAGCTATCAGCTACAAGAACACCTAAACAAAATGGTGTTGCAAAGAGAAGGAACAAATCTATTACAGAAGTTGCAAGAGCTATGTTAGCAGAGAATGATGTATTCAAGACATTTTGGAGAGAAGCTATGAATACAACAATCTACACTATGAATAGAGACCTTATGAACTATAGTTTGGTCAATCACCTACAGTTAATTATTTCAGAATATTTGGAAATATGTGTTACATAAAGAGAGATGATGACATTGGTAAGTTTGATGCTAGATGTGATGAAGGTATGTTTCTTGGTTATTCATTGAAAAGCAAGGCTTATAAATGTTATAATCAAAGAACTAAGATCATTATGGAAAGTACAAATGTGAGAATTAATGAGAAATTTAGAATTCAAGAAATAATAGTTGATTAACATTCAAATGATGATATTAATAAGCCAAGCAATGATGAGGTATTTTTTGAGACTAACAATGATTTTTAGAATGAAGGAGAAAAAAGTCAGGAACAAAGCATAGAACCTTTAGTAGAGCCAAGAGTTGAGATAGCAACTCCTACTTTAGAAAATAACATGATAAAGAATCACCCATTTGAACAGATCATTAGAAGCAAAGATAAAGGTGTGATGAAAAGAAGTAGAGTGAATGAAGAACTATGCTTGATATCTCAAGTTGAGCCTAAGAATGAAAATGAAGCTTGCAAAGATGACTATTGGAAGCAAGCTATGAAAGAGGAATTGGATCATATAGAAAAGAATGGAACATGGGAATTGGTCCCTAGACCAGTAGACAAGAATGTGATAGGAACTAAATGGGTATTCAAGAATAAGATGAATGAGAAAGGAGATGTTGTAAGAAACAAATCAAGATTGGTATGTAAAGGTTACTCACAATAAGAAGGAATAGATTATGAGGAGACTTATGCTCCAGTGGCTAGAATAGAAGTAGTAAGATTATTCTTAGCCTATGTAGTACATAAGAAATTCAAAGTATATCAGATGGATATCAAGTTAACATTTATGAATGGAGAACTTGAAGAAGAGGTATACATTGAGCAATCTGAAGGATGTCCTTTGACAGATGATAAGGACATAGTATGTAGACTGAGCAAAGTATTGTATGGATTGAAGCAAGCACACATAACCTGGTATGTGAGGCTAGAAAAGCATTTGACGAAGCTCATATATAGGAAAGGTATGGTAGATAGTAATCTGTATTTAAAAGAAACTGATGATGGTTTAATGATTTTGGTAATATTTGTTGATGACATTATATTTGGGGGAAATGATGAAGAAAGTAAGAATTTTGTAGAAGAGATGAAGAAAGAATTTGAAATCAGTATGATAGGAGAGATGAAATATTTCCTAGGATTATAGATTATATAGAATAAAGAAGGAATCTTTATTTCTCTGACTAAGTACTTGAAGGATTTATCAAAAAGGTTTGGTTTGGAAACATGTAAATGTATTGCAACACCTATGGTAACTGGACATAAGTTATCTACTAATGATGCGACACCTACAGTTGAGCAAAACAAGTACATATCTATAATCAGAGGTTTGCAATATTTCACTCACACAAGGCTAGATATAGAAAATGCAATTGGAATTATTGCAAGATTTCAAGCTAATCCCAGAGAAGCACATTATCTAGTAGTGAAAAGGATATTTAGATATCTAAAGGGAACATCTAAGTTTGGATTATGGTATGACAGATCTAATGATTTTACTCTAAGTGCTTATACTAATGCAAATTGGGCAGGTAGTATGGATGACAGAAAGAGCACTAGTGGAGGAGCCTTCTTTCTAGGAGGAAGATTGGTTTCTTGGTTAAGCAAGAAGTAAGATTGTACATCTCAGAGTACAATAGAAGCAAAGTATGTTTCAGGAGAAAATAATTGCAATCAAGTTATTTGGATGAAGTAAATGTTGAAGGACATAAGGATAGAGATCAGTGAACCTGTTGTTATACATTGTGACAACACAAGCACAGTAAATATGTCTAAGAATCCAATATTGAATTCAAAGACTAAGAAAATTTCTATTAAGTATCATATGTTGAGAGAAAAATTTACAAAAAAGGAAATCAGATTGGAGTATGTGAGCACAAAAGACAATATTGCAGATATATTCACTAAGCCTCTTCCCAAAGAGACTTTTGAGTATTTGTGAGGCATGCTTGGAGTTATGCCTCTTCCTAAATCAGAGTAGACAATTCAAGAGTGCATTAGTCCAAGGTAACAGAACACCATTTTTTGTCTAGACTAGATGCTAATACTTCCTATATGGGGGAGTATCTGAGATGGACAAAGTCATTTAGGACTCTTATTGATGTTGTTTTTTACAATTTCTTTTGACACTCGAACTAGTAAGAAATAGTTATTATAAAGTTTTATGTAGAGATGTTGGTTGCTAAAACCTTTGACATTGATGTCAATAGGGGAGAAGTTTGGCATGAAAAACATCATACTATGGGAGACAAGTTTGGCATAAAAAATATATGGGGGAGAAGTATTGTAGGAAAACATTATGCTAAGGAGAGAAGTTTGGCAATATGCAAAGGAAGATGTTCAACATGTGCGCAATATGTGTAATAATAGTTTGGTATAGAGCACATTGATGTATATCAATGAGGAAGTATGATTGATGAAGAGGATTTCAAGGCTGGCAGTCATTTGTTGGTATTCTTGGAACTAGATGTTTTTCATCTATGTTTCCTTCAATGCCAAAGGGGGAGATTGTTGAAAGATTGCTTGGAAGCATGATTGATGATGATATGTTACATTCATGATTGAGTTTGTCATTGATGTCAACATAGCATGTTTGATGTCTTTTCTGGTATCTCACAGAAGAACATAAGAAAGATTAAGTTGGTATGGACGACTAATTGAGCATGATAACCACCCGAGGTTATGGGAGATACTTTGGAGTATTTGGTATATGTAGTTAACATCAGAAGTAGAAAGGATAAGGCTAGAAGAAGTTATGTAAGTTTTGGTGATGTCTATTCTGAGATAGAGTTTACAAAGCCATGTTCTGGTAAACTTGTTATATCTCTTAGCAGAGTTGATATCTTGATGATCAAGGTTGAGGACATGAAGAAGACATGTTGAGGATGATGTGGCTAAGCTCAATCATCTTAATATTTTGTGTATAGAAATTTATTCAAGTTTCAAGGTGGAAGATTTAGGTTATCACTAAGTGTAACGTGTTCTTAATGCAGACCTATAATAATTAATTGAGAAGGACTAACAACTAACTCAAGAAATTGTTTTATAGACTCGATATAAAGGAAGGAAATTTTCCTTTATCATTGCACCAAATATGTAAATTGTGAATGTTTGAAAAGTAGTAGAGAGTGTGAAATACAAAGTTGAGTAGAGTAGTGTAGAAGTGAAGGAAACTTCATTGACAATGTTTTGCTGAGTGATCCAAGGTTTGGTATTTTGATCTAAGGTTCATGACCTATTCTAAAAGGTCTGACAATGATTGGTCTAGTTGATAAGATAGAGGATAGGATAGAGGAAAGAAGAAGATAATAGTAAATTACTTGTTTGAGTAGTGAGCTCTTCTTGTAGTTGAAATTGCATGTTTTGGCACTGGGCTCTTCTTGCATACATTACACCACAACTCCTAACAAGGTTGGAATCTCTTGATAGGGACTCAAAGTCCCCTAACAATGAATCATTGTATTAAATGTTGCAATAGACTCCTAAAAAGGTCCATCCTTTAATAAGGAATATTTATTTTAGCACATCATCTTGTGGGCATCATTCCCATTGGGGTTTTCCCTCTAATCAAGGGTTTCCCTAGTCAACATATCTGATGTTATTGTCTATGTGCATCTTTTTATGGTTTTTATTTACTTTGGTTGAATGGTTAAGTTTGTTTAAAGAAGATAAATGTTTTAATTGTTGGATAATTGATTCACACCCCCCCCCCCCTTCCAGATATCTTAGTGGACTATTGTTTCTAACAATTGGTTTTAGAGCTTAGTCATAGGTTCAAATCTCCTCAGGCAATGATGAGGGGGGGGGGGGGGGGGGGGGGGGTTGTTGGACTAACTACCAATGTTCCCCTTTGGGATTCATGACATGGTTTAACCACCTCCTATGTTCTATAAGTCTAGTGGTTATATTGAGGATTGATAGGTTAATCTTTTGGTGCAATGACAACCCTAGTTTGTAACAAGTGGTATTAGAGCTTGGTCATAGGTTCGAATCTCCTCGAGTAACACTAGGGGGGATTTTTGGAATAAATACCAATGTTCCCTTTAGGGATTCATGACATTTTTTAACCACCTCCTATGTTCTATAAGTCTAGTGGTTGTATCGAGCATTGATAGGTCAATCTTTTGGTGCAACGACAACCTTAGTTTGTAACACTACCCTATGAGGGGTTTTCCATGTAAAGAGATCACAAGACTTATACATTCTACCTTGATTAAAGGATTTAAAACTTAAAACTAAGTAAGCACTTTGTTAAGATATTTACAATGGTCTATTAGGACTACTCTGTTAAGAGATTTACCCTAAAATACTTGATAGAATGTATCAATACTTGAAACTTTAGTTTGCAGATCAAATGATGATAACAGATCTTGTCTTTACAATCTCTGATCTAATCTCTAATCTGATATATATGTAACCTACCGTTCACTACTCTTCTTAATTTCTATGTCTAGTTTTTCTTCATACTTCACTTCTAGTAGCCAAACTTGTGACCTCTCTCGCATACCCATATATACAAAATTAGAGTCCTCTTCTTAAAACCATCGATATAAGCTTCCAAATCAAAATCAATGATCTAGATCTCTCTCCTTTTCTACGTAATCCTTCCATTTTTATGATTGGCTAATCACCCTACATAGGAATTAATGATCCATAATAGAATGCATGATCACCTCTATAAGTGACTCCTTAAACAAAAACATACATCTCCACATTAGAAAAAATAGTTTATCTTGGTGTTTGTGTCATTCCAAATAATATATCAAAACTAGTTTACTCGACGCTTGAACATTCTAACACTCAATCGTGTCTAATGTTCATGTTTTCCCTCAACCTCTATCTTCTTAGCTTATACTATGTTACTCGATATCTATATGCTTGAGAAGAGCTGACTTCTGGATGACTTCACATATATTGGAGTACTCGACAACCATTGGCTTTCTCAACAGTCGCTAGTACTTGGTTTATACATGAAATATATACCAGTCTAATTTCAAGGCTCAGTTTATATAAGATGGCTCAATCACAGTGATGACAAACCAACTCTACCAAGTATATGACTAAGTGTTTGACACTAATAGAAAACTTGACTTAGGGATCAACAATTACAAACATTATGCATTGGAGTAGAGGGAATTATCTCTTTAAGGGGGACTTGCTAGAATGGAGTCCACCTCACCTACAAGTGGTCCTAATTTAATAGGAAACATACAATGAAGGGAAGCATGTGGATATGAGGAAAATTGTGTTCCTCAAATGTGAAAAGGGTTATAGTGTTCTTTCAATCCTAGATAAGGATGGGGTGATTACATGAGAGAAAGGAATATTTTTGGGCATGGAGTGCAAAAAGAAAACATATAAACCAAAAATGTTGTGATATGAAGCCTAATCAAACTTGGAGGTTAACTTTTATCCAGCTTTTATCCAAAAATGTTGTGATATGCAGCCTAATCAAAATTGAATTGACTATTGTAAAAGTGTCCACTATTATTTTTCTATTTGATGAATTATTCTGGCCCTAATTTTGTAAGTAGCAAAAAGATTAAATAAAATGGCTCAAGGTGAGGGATTTTATAATGTATGATGAGATTGTAGCTTCTTCTAGCAATATTGAGCTATAAGGGATTGTGGATTTTATTCACTAGATAATAATAATATTGTACTTTTTGTTGGTGGATGTAGCCCAGGCATTGGGTGAACCACATTAAATCTTTTTTTCTTGTGTTCTCTTCTATGCAATTTATTATTTTCTGATATTGGTTATACTTGCATGTAATGGTTATTTCTGTTTGTGGTTAATCTTAACAAAAGCCCCAAAATAGGTTCATTACCAGTTAATATGGAATTTAAAAATATTATTGAATCTAAGTGATATGAAAAAATCCTATTGTAATTGGAAAATCTTGCAAACTTGAGTGCCTCACATAGGAATTTGAGCTGAGAGCTTTCACATTGGAGCTTTCATGTGGTTGACTATGAAAATAATTTCAAAGTTTGTCTTTTTTATTATTATCCAAGACCATCATAATTTCAATGGTATAAAAAAATGACATCATACTTCTAACTGTGTTAGAAGAAATTGCAAAATGAAAGCACCAATTTTGCAAATTATGCCCCTTTCATTGGAAATTATCATCGAAAAAGATGGCCAAATGTATTAGTGCCATAATTTCTACTAATGTAGAAGATAGTGAACAATGATTCCAATCTCTAGATTTGACTTAGTCTTTTGACATGCTAGTGGAGCATGATATTCTATGCACCCAGATGGATACTGATATGGCTAAGTGGAAAAGAAATCTTCTAATCATAAGAGAGAGATATAAGCAATTCTTAAAGGTGGATTTCTTTGTATTTTTTGATTTTTTCAGTTTTTTTAGCCCTTTTTCTATTATTGAAAAAAGGGGGAGAGAAATGAAATAAGAAGAACAAAAACATTAAACGAATACATACTCAAGGGGAGATTTTAGGAGATTGTTAAACATATTGATAAAATCATGTTATTCTTGTCATTGATGTCAAAAACTTTATATTGATTATATCTCAATGTTGGCTTTTTGTTGGTAGTATCGATTGGATTTCTATAACTTGTCAATTGTACATAAATGTTTTGGTTAATGTAGAACATATTTTTAATGTGTGTTATTTTAGGATGTAATGTCAGGTGTACTTGTTCCTAATATTGGAAAACACATTTGTGGTATATTTTAATGTTTCAATGCATTTAGATGCATTAAGTCTTAGTTGATATTGTTGATTGTTGAGTTATAGAGTTCTTCTGAGTATTCCTTCAACCTAGACATTCTTATAGATCATCATTTTTTTGTATATTAGTCATATCTCATTATGGACAAGTTTCATCTACCTTTTTTTTCTATAGACAATCGGTCGAAGGAAGGATTATTTATTATTATATTTATTATTATTATATGTTAATCTTGAGTAGATTTGAACCCAAAACCTCCCCAATCAGAGGCTCACAATTTACTATTGCACAAGTTTCATCTATCTTTACTCTTTAAATGATTTGGATACTTTGTTAATCAAGTCATGGACTTGGTTGTGGTATTCCAACAATTCCATATGCATTTATCTTTTGGTAAGTGTAACAAAAAATTCATATATCTTAAGTAGGATCTATATTTAGCTATGAGGTAAAATTATGTAAATATTTCTTAATGATAGCCTATATTTAGGTTTGGTGGTAGAGTGTTAAATACAATTATAAAATATTTTGCATTTTGGCTAACATATGTTTTTTCTTAGTTGGCATATGTTATATCATATGAATGTATATGTGTAGACATACTTTTATATCTAAATAGTATAGAGAGTGAGGAGAAAACTAAAGATGGAAAAGAGTGATGTTTTGGTTATATATAAGAAAATACTTGGTGGTGAATATGTATGTAATTTGAAGACTAGTGTACATGTGAAAGGTTTTTGTGAACCAAAGAAGACTTCACATACAAAATTATAGAGGATTAGTCTAGAGTATGCTGGAAAAAAGATGTGTATCTGAATCAATTGTCATGTTATTAATTCACATTTTATTAGTAACAAAATTTGAAGTATACGTATTGTATAAGGGTTTATCCCTACAAATGATGAGCCAAACTCTAGCAAGAAACAAATAGTGAGCCCTTTCATAAGCATTACTTTAACATATTTCACCTTAGCAGGCATTAATTTCATGAAATTTATTTTTTTTGTGGGTTTTCCCATATTGGATTTTTGTGTTATATTTGGTGTTATGGTTTTCATTGTTCTTTTTCTTTCATGCTTTTATTAATGCTACTTATTTAAATGGTTTAATACATACTTCCCAGTTTAGTAAAGTTTTAAGAAAGTATTTGAAATAATTGATTCACCACCCACCTTCCTCACACCACCACCAATTACTTGACCTTTTCAACAATCTAACATCCAAGAGTTGCTAAAGTCCAAACACTAGAACTACAATCTATATAAACTGTGTTATTTTTGCATGAAGGTGATAAAAATTCAGGTATATTTTGAGGAGTTGGATATGAATCATACAAATACACATCATTTATAAAATTTTCACACAAAGAATAGATTAGAGAAGGTAAAATATTGATCTATTGATAAAAAGGTGATAAAAAAATTGAGCATGTATCTTTCTATGAGTTACAACGTTGTTTATGCTTGGAAAGAACTAATAATGTTACAATCATCACTAGGAAAATAATAAGAACTAACTCTAAAATGGATTCTAGAAGCTTATTGAAAGAAAATATAAGCTAATTCAATGTTTTCATCATGTTCGATAAAGTGATGAATATGTATTCATCCTTTTTTTGTCAAATCTAAATTAAAATGGTTTTTAAAGACCCCTAAAAGATCTCCAAAAAGTGTGATCAATGCTTCAAAATTCCCTTTCACCATATTCATGCACCTAAGAGGATTTAAACATGTGTCAAATCATCTAAGTTAAAGAGGATAACACTACCCCTAGATTCATTTGTCTAACCCCCACATTTGTGCCCCATCCACTACAAAAGCTCAAAACTATCTCTTAAATCCTCTCCACATGCCTCCAATCTATTAAAATACCTCTCCAAGCTCAAAGGACATGTTGTTCTCATCACTTTAAACATTGAAAAGGTATCTTTGGTTGATGAAAAAATAAATAACCACCTAAAACCACTCAAGTTTCTCCAAATTGAGTCATTATGTCCTTTACTATTGTTTGAATATATATATATACCTTTGAGAATACTTTAATCATCATAATAACATCTAAGATCCCAAAACTACCCTATATTTATTCAATTTATGTCTTTATCTCTATCACCTTCATAACTATTTCTCTTCAACACTGCACAAATTATGCTCATTCCCATGTATAATTGCTAGTTATATTTTTATTTTTTCTATGGTTGGAAATATAAGACCTAGGCTAGGTTACTAAGAGGGGAGGGGTGAATCAGGAACCAATAAAACTTTAAACATATTTCACCAATTAATCCTTCGTATATTATTCTGATCTAGTTGCATGTATGAAAGAATGAAAGTAATAAAATATTCATAATACTTTGACACAAGATATGGTGACCTAAAAACCTTCCAAATAGAAAGTAACTCTAGGGTGGGTATGATACCCATGAGCTTTAGTACTATAGTATAAAGTTGGCCCGTTAAGTCTTACAATTGGTCACTTCTGATGGCCTTCCTTGTTAGGAGAAATAAGGACAATTAATCCACCTTGTGAAAGGATTCTAAAAGCATACAATGAAGTATGCACTCTATTAGGAGATTTAGCATAAGACTGTTAAGTTCACCTTGTTAGAGGATTTGACTAATGCACTTATTAGGATGAACCGATGGCTAATCTTTGATCTGTAATTTTGATTTTCTATATGAGATTTCTTGAATTACAATGATCACCTTGTTGTGATAGATAAGTCTTTGCAATTCCTTATATTTCTTGTAGCCTTCACTAGTTTTCTCTGATCTACTTATTACTTCTTTACACTCATGAATACAATGGATATGATATAATACATTACATATATATCAATTCATTTAATTACCTTTTGGATTAAGCTACATTACCAAATTCATCATAATTCACAAAGTTGGACCATTGCTATAACTTGGATTTTGAAGACAACTCGGTGACGTTCTAACACTTGGCAAACACTATCAACACTCAACAAGCTCTGACACTTAGTTGATATTGAAGCTCGGTCCATATTAATCAATTCAAGTAGCAAGAACTTGGTTAGCACTGCATCACTCGGTGAACACTGAGAAACTTGGTAGATACTAAATCATTTGGTTGACATTGCATGGATTGGTCAACACTAAATTCACTAGGTTAACACTATGATCTTGGTAGATGTTGATATGCTTGGTTAACACTATAGAGCTTGGTTAACACTACAATCTTCTTCATTTGTATTGGAAAGCTTGGTAACCATTGCTACACTCAAGTAACACCGTGCATTGCCTTTGCAGCTTGGTAGATACTATTAAGCTCAGCATGAACTACAATCTGACTATTTAGCTCAGTAGTAACTAAAACACTTGTTTAACATTGCTAGAAGAATGGTAAGCTCGGTAGCAATGATACCAACTAAGTGTTAAGTCACTAATAATTAAATGATTTGACCATAAGGTCAATAATATCCCCCTTTGGCATTAGTGACAAAAACACTTATCATACAAAAAATCCAAATTCTCAAAATTACAAGTCAAAACTCCCTTTATCAACAATTTGGGTCTTCAACTCAATTTTGATTGTTGTCTACTGTTGTAGCTTAGTAACTACTTACTCTAGTTTTCTTAAATTTTCAAGATTTCTTTTGTAAACATATTTTCTACTATTTGTACACATTTTTCCCTTTTATATTACTACTCCCCTATACATCTCTCTCTCTCTCTCTCTCTCTCTCTCTCTCTCTCTCTCTCTCTCTCTCTCTATTTATATATATATATATATATGGAATATAATATTCGTATCTTCTCCCCTTTCTGACATAAATGCCAAAGGTGTAAAATATTTAACACTTAATACCAAAATGGGACAAGAAATCATTGTGTACCTTCAAAATGATTTCCATGGTCTTGTTCCAATTTTCTTGCAATACCTTGGATGCATGCAAGGTAATCTACACTTTTGTTAAAAGTTCCATCATGTGGTTTGCTATGGAGAAGTTATTGTCATGGACCAATGTCTTTTCATGAGCAATATTCTTTGAGTGTAGTAGATAATTCTGTTTGATTAATATCTATCTTCTATGCTACTAGCTCCAAAAAATTATTTTCAAACTTTCTCTCTACCCTCTGTAGAAGTTTTTCTTGCCCATTCAACTCCTCATTTTACTTGTGAACAAATTCCACAAGTTGATCCAAAATAGGTTGATGCTCATCAACATCAATGCTCAGAGCATCAAAAAATATGCTCTTGATGTCTTCAAGTACTTGGTTTTCTTCTTCTTTTCTTCTCTAAGCTTTTGTTCCATTGCTCTTTTCATCTAGACCTCACCAAGGGTATCCATCTGATCAGGAGTCAAATTGGAAAGATCCCAATCTCGTATTACAATGTCCTCCTCTAGATCAATTTCTTCCTTAGGGGCTTCAAACTCTTGACACATTTTATTATGAATAATTGAAGAAATAATTTATTTTCCCTTGTACTTATTTTCTCAATTGAGGCTTGACCTCAACTATCATTGCACTTATTGTAGGCAAACCTAGTATAGAAACAACAGTTACAAAAGTAGGAACAACAACAAATGTAGGAGCAATAGAAATAATACTAACAACAAGAATACCTTGTTGTTGCTTAGTTAAACTTGATGTAGGAATGATCTGAGCCTGCTACTTTGTAGATGAAGTGGCATCAACTTCACTCATCTTTTTACTCGGTAATGGTGCTCCAGAGATTGGTTGTGTGCTTGGTAATGCAATCGTCACCTCAACCAACTCGGTAGAATCCTTCCTAGAGTTAGATTTCACTAAGACTTTGCTCACAAAATTACAAAATGAGGTCATAACCTCTACTACTATCTTCTCTACATTAGATTCTTGTATACTTTAAATCTCGACAAGATTTCCTCTAGTAGTTTCTTGATCTTCCTCCTTATCATCATCTTCTACTTCGTCAACTTCCTCATTATCAATGTCCTTATTATCTTTTTCAACATTTTCTTCTTTATCATCCTTGTCATCTATCTACACAACATGATCACTAGCTTTGTGCAAACATATAGATGTTTTTTCCATGCAACAATATTTGATTTTACAACTGATTCAATGTCCTTTGCCAGGATCAATAGTGCATTGAATTTAGGAGTAAGCTTCTACTCATTTTTCTTCAATGGTTCCTTCACATCCTTGTCTAAAAAATTAGGCATTAATTTCCTCAATGTATTCTCTCTAATATCCTTTGCCACATTGAGTGAATTCTCCCATACTAGTGTCACTACTTTCAAAATTTCATCAAGGACTTGTGTGACTAGTTCATCTGGGGAGTACTTTCACTTTGCCATCTTTTCCACTAGGGCATCTTCAATCTGTGTGTTCTCTATTGGACTTCTAGTATCATATTTGAGAGATTTTAAAGATCCAATCCCTCCTCCTTCTTCTAGCCTTTTCAATTTCTCTTCAAATGTAGGAGTAGACTTTTGAAATATGATCAACTCTACTTCATCTTCATCTTCACCCAATTTTAGTTTCTTCCTTGACCTTGAAGTTATTCTAGTGAATACAATAGTGGAAAAATTTGTAGGCTTTGTTATTATAACCTTCCCTTTCTTCTTGGAAGGATCCTCTTCTT
Source organism: Cupressus sempervirens (assembly GCA_028749045.1). NCBI lineage: Eukaryota > Viridiplantae > Streptophyta > Pinopsida > Cupressales > Cupressaceae > Cupressus > Cupressus sempervirens. The sequence continues at coordinate 760,831,207 of CM053789.1, read as the reverse complement.
TAGGTTCTATTTCCTCTACATTATCCTCTTCTTCTTCATCTTCCTCTATGTCATCTCCTTTACCCTCAATCAACATGAGACGAGAGCTTGATGCTTTGGTATTCTTCATTATTTTCTCTATCCTCTTTCTTCCTTTGTTTATTGCTTGGGGTAGCTTAATTTAAGTTCAATCCTAGCATTTTCCTCTTCATATATACCAAAATACGCAGCCTTGGGATCCACAAGCTCATTTAGAAGCACCTCAATAATATCTTTGGCGTCATCAATGTTCACCTTATAACCCAAAGGTTTTACCGATGCCACTCTTGGCCTAACTACTTGCATGTAAAATTTATAATAGTCTACCAAAATTAAGATGTCTTGCTCCTAATCTTCTACGAACTTCTTAGGCATCCTACATCTACTCTGAATCTTCTCTTTGAATGTTCCAAAGTAGGCATCCATTATACTCTCAAAATTTTCTCCCATTTCAACTACGAATTCATTTATTTGATATAATACAAATATGTCTTTCCTCCATACCACAGTTCCTTTACAAGGGAAAAACTTTTGAACCTAAAAGAATAAATAGGTTAAAAGAGAACCAAACTTACATGGATTGTTCTTGGAGACTCAGATACTCTCCATGTTTTTGCCCAATTGACTCAACAGTAGCTCAACAAGTTCAAAAGACAAAACTTTTTTCATCACCTTTAGTGATAGGTCAACTTCTTCATAGGGAACGTTGTTTAGTCTACTCAAGCTATATGTCTTGTGAGAAATAACATGTATTCCAAACTTTATTTCCATATCTATCACTCCATTAAGCTTCATACCTATGCCATCCCAATTGACAGTTTTCTTTGTTAGTTTAACCCAACCTAGGGTTTTTGTGGTCTTTGTTTTATTCACCATGGGCAACTCGGTAATCTTGCGTATCATCTTCTTTGTGATCTAGATAAGGTGATGCAATTACAAATTTATCTCATGAACTCTACTTAGGATATATCTAATCCATTTCCATTGGAAATCACATGACATATGCATAATGTGAGTCAAACCCTTCATTTCCAAATGTGTATGCTCATGTTTTAAAGCACCATCCACATAGAGTTCATTGAATGCCTAGTTAATTTATAGGGTTCCAAGCTCTCTAATTGAACATTGATAAAATGACCTCATATCATGAATTAGAAGTACCTTCAGAGGGATTTGTGGATGCACTTCAACTTAGTCAAGTGCCTTGCAAATCACTCCATTAAGCTTCATACCTATGCCACCCCAATTGGTAGTTTTCTTTATTAGTTCAACCCAACCTAGGGTTTTTGTGGTCTTTGTTTTATTCACCATGGGCAACTCGGTAATCTTGCATATCATCTTCTTTGTGATCTAGATAAGGTGATGCAATTACAAATGTATCTCATGAACTCTACTTAGGATACATCTAATCCATTTCCCTTGGAAATCACATGACATATGCATAATGTGAGTCAAACCCTTCATTTCCAAATGTGTATGCTCATGTTTTAAAGCACCATCCACATAGAGTTCATTGAATGCCTAGTTAATTTATAGGGTTCCAAGCTCTCTAATTGAACATTGATAAAATGACCTCATATCATGAATTAGAAGTACCTTCAGAGGGATTTGTGGCTGCGCTTCAACTTAATCAAGTGCCTTGCAATCCACTCCACAAATCAACATCCTTGAACCCTTTTTCATTTTGCTACTTGAAGATGCCATTTTCTTAGTATGATTTTGAACATGGAAAAAATCTTCTACAAAAACTACTTAATTCACTCAGGGGCTCTAAGATCACTATTTTCTCTGTGCTCTAAAAATTTGTAGTCAAATAATACATTCAATTTTATCCTTTTAAGGAATTTTAGTCTTTATAATTGCCATTAATGCTTCGTATAAATGTTCACTTAGTGACAAGCTATCCTCCACTTGATTTGGTCTTTGATTATTGAAAGACACGTTCAATTTAGTAAGTTTACCACCACTTGGTCTAAACTTGGTACACAATAGAGTCAACAACTCACAGATTTAGAACTTCATAAAGATATGCAACCCAACCTTGCTCGGCAAGGTCTTACGACCCAGCCTTGCTTGATAAGGTCTTCAATTTTTATCATAGCTTGGTGATCCTTATGCATCTTGAATGCTGATGTGGATTTTTTTCTTGCTAATTGGAACCAATGTTAGATGTTTGCTTTTGAATCTTAGTTCTAGTAATCTCCATGGATGTCTAAGTTGAAATGGTTGAGTCACCCAACTCATTGACTTGGGTGTCAATAATTTTAGGAATTTGTCTTGCATTCTCTATAGATTTCTTCACCCATTGCAACCTCATTTGTCTTCTAATCTTGTCATCTTTAGATTTCTTTTCACCTTCAACTCTTCCTCTGTTCATACATTTTTTGCCAAGATGTCCAAGTTTTGTACAAATAAAACATCTCTTTGTAGTGTCTATTTTCCTCATATGGTGTTTTATACAATTTTCTCCAATGTGTCCAAACTCACTATAGTAGTGATAGCTACACCATGTGTTATAATCCCAACCAAATATTCTTTCACAATTTTCTCTGTTGGGTTCCACTTCTTGGTTTTGCATTCTAAAGATCTATCCTTGTTTGTTGCAATTGAAACACTTCCCTTCAAACTTAGATTTTTCTTTGCATTCAATTGCTCGATGTCCTAGCTTTTTGCAATTGTAGCACTTTCCATTGAACTTTGATTTACCATTGCTCGAACACTTATTTGATGTATGACCTATCTTACCACAATGATTGCAAGAAGTTCTTTAATTCTTTTGAGCTCCTTGCTAAGATGATTCACCTTCATCTGTATATCATAATCTATCTTTGTCTTTGTGTCTTGATTGAATTTTCTTACCCATTTCATTCATGCTTTCTTGATATTTCATCATCCTCTCATTGGTGTTCTTTTTCATGTTGAGATTATTCTGTACTCTTTCATTTTCTAATCTTAGATTCATAAGCTCTTTAGTTGCACCAGTGAATTGATCAATCAAATATGCTTACTGAAGGAATAGTTGATGGATTTCATTATCTTTTTCTTCTATCTTTTTATTAATCAATCTCTTATATTTTTTGACTCTATCCATTTGTTCTAAGTTTTCACACATCATGACTAATTGGATTTCTTGCTCTCTTTTCATCTTTCTAACTTCTTCTTGAAGATTGATATTTTTCTCAATTAGATCTTTGATTGCTGCATCAACTTCATCTGAAATTTTCTCTTGGCATAAGTCTTCAATTATTTCATCAATGTAGAGATTTTCATCCAACTATACTGTTAGTTTCTTCCTTCTTTGCAAAGATTGAGAGAGATTCTCCTTTGCCTTCTTGAGATTTCCAATGGCCAATTCTAGATCCAACTTCTCATTCTCAATAGCCTTTTCTAGCTTGTATACCTCCATTTCCTTTGATCTTTACTCAAGCTATTAAACTTTTGAATTGAGAACCAAATGCTCTGATACCAATTTTTGGAAATACAAGGTAGGCTAGGTTACTGAGAGGGGAGGGTTGAATTAGGAACCAATAAAACTTTTAACTTATTTCACCAATTAATCCTTCATTTATTATTCTGATTTAGTTGCATGCATGAAAGAATGAAAGCAATAAACTATTCATAGCACTTTGACACAAGATATGGTGACCCAGAAACCTTCCAAATAGAAAGTAAAACTAGGGTGGGGATGGTACCCACAAGCTTTAGTACTGTAGTATAAAGCTGGCATGTTAAGGCTTACAATTGGTCACTTCTGATGACCTACCCTATTAGGAGAAATAAGGACAATTAGTCCACCTTGTAAAAGGATTTTACAAACAAATAATGAAGTATACACTCTGTTAGGAGATTTAACATAAGACTATTAAGTTTACCTTGTTAGAGGATTTTACTGATGCACCTATTAGGATGAATTAGTGGCTGATATCTAATCTACAACTTTGATTTGCTATATGAGATTCCTTGAATTATAATGATCACATTGTTGTGATAGATAAGTGAAATTCCTTATATTGCTTGTAGCCTTCACTAATTCTCTTTCATCTACTTCTTACTTCTTTACACTCATGAATACAATGGATATGATATAATATATTACATATATATCAATCCATTTAACTACCTTATGGAGTCAATTACATTACCAAATTCATCACAATTCACGAAGTCAGCCCACTGTTGTAACTCAGGTTCTAAAGACAACTTGGTGATGTTCTGACGCTCGGTAAAAACTATCAACACTCTGAAAACTTTGGCACTTGGTTAACATTGAAGCTCAGTCCATACTAATCATTTTAAGAAGCAAGAAATTAGTGAGCACTATATAACTCAGTGAACACTGAGAAAATTGGTAGATACTAAGTCACTTGGTTGACATTGCATGGCTCAATCAATACTGGATTCACAAGGTCAACACTGCGAGCTTGGTAGACACTAATATGCTCGGTTAACACTATAATCTTCTTCACTTGTACTGAAAAGCTCAGTAGTCATTACTATTCTTGAGTAACATTGTGCATTGCCTCTAAAGCTTGATAGACACTGTAGAACTTAGCAAGTACTATAATCTATCTCTAATGCTTGATAGATACTATGAAGCTTTACATAAATTGCAATCTAACTATTTAGCTCTGTAGTAACTAAAACACTTGGTTAACATTGCTAGAAGAATTGTAAGCTTGGTAGCAACTGTAGAGTTTTGTAGCAATGAAACCAACTGAGTAAGTGTTAAGTCACTAATAAACAAATGATTTGACCATAAGGTCAACAACTATCTCATAGACTATCCTTTTGAACATAAATCCACCTTAGTTATGGTAATAATATCTCTTCTTGCTCTATTATTGTTTTAGTTCCATGACCACACTTTGACTATCCTCTATGATAGTAATGTATGATATTGATCTTCATATGGTAGTCATAGAAACTCTTTTATTAACTTTTATTACTCCTTTATGAAATATGAAAAAAGTCTATTGTTGAACTACTCCTCAAATTTTATCATAGTAGTATTGCATCTCCCAAATAGTGAGAATAATCTACAAGGTCATTCCAAAGATCTACTAAAAATATTTATCTCTCTTCAATACAATAGTTGATATCTCAATGAATATACTTTAAAAAAACCTTGAATAAAAAGTAAAACTCTTGAAAGAAGAATAATATAAAGAATTGTTCAAGTAGTATACATGATACTTCGTCAAAAAAAAATTTATTATCTCTCATAGTAATAGTGAAAATAATTCTAAGAACAATGCCTTATCCTTTCAAAAAATAGTCATAACATTCCTTGCAATGAATACCGCATTTAAAATTATTGAAAAGGTCTTGTGAAAAATCATAAACATCACATATAAAATAAAACATACTTTAAGGGACATTAAATGAATCTTATTCTAATAGTGGATATCATCTAGAAATCTAAGAGGAAAAAGTAATCTATAAAACCCTTGATCATTGAATGAGCTTATCCTATGAAATAATGTATACCTTTTTTTCTACCTTTAAGAAAATACCTTCTTATTACAAACTTTACTCCTCTTCCTCTTAAAATGTATCTATTATCACAACATTATTTGTTTTCCATTTATAATCTTCTTATCTTGACAAGAAAGCCTCGATAATATCTCATTATATTTGTTGTTCACACTTTGTGAATATCATTTACCATCAAAGAAATTCACTATCATTTTGGAATTTTATTTTTCCTGTATAAATGCCTAAGTTTTTATCGTCAAGAATCCTTCTTTTGATTAGAATTTTATTCATGCAAAATACCCATACAAAAGGATATTTGGTACTTTTATTTTCCTCCTTTCAAAACCATGGACTAGTTTCATCTATTCAATATTCTATGGGTCTTTAATTTAATAAATCTTAACTAAACCACTAATAATACCAACAAACTATCAATGCCTAAAAACCATCATACGCATCCTCCCCATGCTGACACATGACAATGAGATTTTTTTTTACACATTTTCTCTGAATGAATTATGTAAATATTTACTTTTTGAAAAATGTGTGTGTGTGTGTGTGTGTGTGTGTGTGTGTGTGTGTGTGTGTGTGTGTGTGTGTGTGTGTGTGTGTGTGTGTGTGTGTGTGTGTGTGTGAGAGATAAATGAACAAATAGAATACACACAAATAAAATCTACATTTAGGAAGGTCTTCAAATTGTTAGCCCCGATTGATAATGTAATCGATGATTCTATGAATGCATGTAAATAGTCACATCAGTTGTTATGTTGTCATTGATGTCAAAGTCTTAGTTGGATAGACATTATGATAACTAATTAGAGTGTAATATCAAGTTGATTGATGAAGAGTATCTGAAGAAAGTATGATAAAAAGATAGAGTAGATAAGTATGGTATTCAATGAGCACTTGAATGAGTTGCACAATGATAATGTAATGTTGGTTTGATTGCTTTACAATATGTAATATTGTAATATATTGAGTTACACAAGCTAAACTAGTGACAAGATTAAAGAAGGATGACAAGATTTTTTGAGTAACTACAGTGTTCATCGAGAAGTTGGAAGTTTGGTATTTCCCAAGTTAATTTAGCATTAACTAAGTTTTATATTATCCAAGTGAAATGTTATGTTCACTGAGTAATAGTAAGAAGAACAAGTTTGTAATGAGGCCAACTTTTGATGGAATTCGAGAATGTTTGAGAAGTTTAAAGGCACCAGTAAAATTTTTTTATAAGATCAACAAATGGGAAAATATAAGCAAGATCTGATGATAGAAATTGAAGAAGGATGAGGATGGACACACAATTCTATTTTCTAAGTGGCTATATGTAATGAACTTGAGATCAACAATCATGATTAAGTGGTAATAATTGGAAGAATTTAGAAGCACAGAGACTATTATTTAAGGAGAAGTTGGACAAATGTTTTGTTGTTGGTTGGATGTTGATCAAATGCTAAAGAAAAAAGATCAAAGTGTGAAGTTGTTGTAGAGAAAAGTTAAGGCAAGTGAACTAACAAGAGTTGAAGGAAGAAATAGAGAAGGAGTGAATTATTTAGTCAAGAGAAAAAAGTAAATATATTAGAGGATAGATATCAATAAAAGGCCAGATTAAAAGGTGTAGGTGTAAATAAGTATTTACTTATTACACTTACTTAAGTTTACTTAGGTTAATGCTTTATTTAATTGTTTTGCATTATTTTATTATTATTTTAGGTGAGACACTTAGGAGTTTGTGTACTCTCATTGAGTTACGCAACTCTAATTATGCACATGGGGTCTACAACACAGGAATATGCATCATTCACTGAGTTGTCATGTTGACAACATAGTTATCTGCACTCCTCATTTAGCACATGTTGTCTACATCACTGATTTGCATGCTACACCATTGTAGGTTTATCCTTACATCATCGCACTTAATCTTATGCTCAATGGAGGATAACCCATATCTGGTGGACATCTGCCTAGTTGTATGACATATCATGATGTTGACTTCTATGCATTCTAGAACCTCTCCTGAGGCCTTTATATATAGGCACTCCTAGTGTACTCTCAAGTGGGCTAAGAAGTTATTGAATGAATATCATCATTCTGATCATACTCTGTCTATTTTGGTCTACTGTGTGCTTGTGTTGAGTTCTTTAGTTCTTGGGTGAATTCTGGCCTACGCCAAATTCTTACATGGTATCAGAACACTGAGGGAGGTTCTCATCACATAGCCATTTGAGACCGTTCATGCTTTAGCACCTCGACACAAATCCAGAAGATCTGCAAAAATTGGGAGTGTCTAGAGCCAGATCTGATCTCACTGTTGCATCCAGAGCGTCAATTCGGTGAAGATCGATTATAAATTTGCCTATATTTGGTGAAAGTTGATCGTGAGGCAAAAAAAATTTGCAAATCGAAACTCGGATGCCCGATTTACAGTACGGGTATGATCATTTTATTGATCTAATTGTTTGATTTTCATATCTAAATTAATTCATCTCTGTCTATTTTGTTCTACTGTGTGCTTGTGTTGAGTTCTTTAGTTCTTGGGTGAATTCTGGCCTAAGCCAAATTCTTACATGGTATCAAAGCTCCATAATATCTTATAGAATATTGTTGATGTCATATGCTCCAATATCTTAAATTTGACGCCCGTCTAGACATCATTCTAGGGAAAATTAAAACTAATAAGATGGCCATATAACCATCAAATTTAACCCCTCTCCAAATTTATTTTCATTTTTTTAGTCCAACTTCAAGAGGCCATAACTCAGACATCCTAACTCCAAATCAGGTACAATTTTTTTTGAAATTGGGTAAAATTTTCTAAATTTTTCAATGGTGTAGCTATTTTCTAGTTTTAGTATATGAATTGTTTAGAATTTTCATTTTTTGGTGACTGTACCTGGATAATCCTACATTTTGTAACTTCAAATGCTTCGTACGGGCACATCTGGAGTCGAAAACAAGTTCCATTTTTTTTGAAAGTGCATTATTTTTTGTCTACTTTCTAGATCTACTATTAGATTATAGTGTTGTGTGGACAAAATTCTCACTTTCAGCAATAGGGCCTTTCTTTACTTTGTAATGCTTCATAATTTTAGCACATTGTAAAGTTTCAGATTTGTACTCTATTAAGAGATTGTAATAAGAAAAATCAAAAGTCTACAAAGGCCAAAATTGGCAAGTGGTCCATTGTAATTGCACTATTGATAAAGTGCCCAAAGCATCTATTTTGGTGGTGTTTCTTGATTTAGTGAAAAGGGGGGGTGTTCTTGGTGTTGTGTACTCTCTTTTCTACACTTTTCTTTCATTTTCTATATTATGGGCAACTTTAAGTTTCCTAAATTAACTCCTCATAACTATACTTCGTGGTCAATCAAAATGTGGTATCACTTAATGCATAATGGAGTTTCACAATATGTAGATGGTACTCTTTCTAAACCAGCAAGTGATAAAGCATTAGAAAATGAAATTTCAGCTTGGGTAGCAATGGATAGGAAAGCCCTAGGTGACATATGTTTGGGGGTACATGATAAGATCATGTGTCAAATCAAGAAATGTACTACATCCAAGGAAGCTTGGGATACCTTCGAAAGCCTATATGGTAAAGTGTCTGAAGAGGATGTGTTCAAAATCAAAGATGAGCTTGTTTCCTTAGATCTTAAGTCATATGACTCAATACAGGATTTCATCATCAAGGTGAATGAACTAAGGATGAAGCTTACTAATTGTGGGAGTTCAATCAAACATGACAGACTGATCTATCTCATTCATAACAAGTTGTCATCAAAGTATTCCACATTTGTATCTTCTTTTAATACTTCAAAGACTGCCTTAGGGTCTGCCTACAAGAAAGTCACTTTTGATGAATATGCTAAATTGTTGGATGATGAAGAAAAGAAGTTGAAATCAATGGGGATTCTCAAAACACCTCAGTCCAAAGTATTGGTGGCCAACAATGAGGGTTCTCAACATTCAGCTAGACAATCTTCAAATAAAGGAAAGGGTAAGAAGAAATGAAAGAGAAAATAAGAAGATGCAAAAAAGACAACACCACAATCCAATCAACAAGGCAAGTCCTCAAATTTCAACAAGAAAGGGGACAACAATAAGGAGAAGAAGAAGTGTCCTTATTGCAAGAAATTGGGTCATGAATAGCATAAGTGTTATCTCAAAAAGAGTGATGAGTTCACCAACATCATGAAGAAACATAATGTTCCATTGCCTAATGCTTATAAGGATAAAGGATCGTCTTAAGATTCAAAGGGAAAAGGGCAAGCACTCATGGCTAATTCAAACTCTTCAAAGCAATGGATATTTGACTCAGGTGCCTCATATCATATGGGTTCTTCAAAGGAGTATTTTTCTTCATTGAATCACTCAAAGGTACTGCACATCTTCATGGGGAATGATAGCAAAATGGAAGTTGAAGGAAAAGGAAATGTGGAGATGGAAAATGGAGAGTTTCAAGAGGTTCTCTATGTTCCAAACCTAAGTTTGAATCTCCTATCAATCTACCAAATCACTCACCTTAGAGATGGACATAGAGTTGAATTCCTTCCAGACTCAGCAAAGTTGCACAGTCTAAGAGATGATTCCTTGGTTGCAGTGGGGAAAGTGAATCATAACAAGAGGTTTTACTCCTTCTCTCATTTTACGCCCAAGTCTATTTCAAAGGCCTTGTTATCATAATCAAATTCAAACATGCAATTATGGCATGAGTGGTATGGTCATCTTGACTTCTGCTATCTTCAGAACCTTTGCACATACCGAATGGTGAAAGGTCTACCTCAAATCAACTTTTCTAAGGGTGAATGTTCAACAAATTTAGTGGATATGCATCCAGAGGGGAAGTTACAGAGAGGGAAGTCTTCAAGAGAAATAGGTGTTCTATAGATGGTTCACATGGTATTAGTAGGTCTTTTTGCATTCAGCCAGGGTCACTACATACTCACTTTTGTTGATGACTTTTCAAGGTTCACTTGGGTCTATTTTCTATATAAAAAAAATGAAGTGTTGGAAGTATTTCTAGCCTTCAAGACTCATGTAGAAAAGAAATCCAGAAAGGCCATCAAAGTACTCTAAATGGACAATGGAAGCATGTAATGTGAATAGAAGACTTATGGACTTTTGCAGACATGATGGAATTGATCTTCACACTCCTTCAGTATTCAGTCCACATAAGACAGATATTGCAGCCTTGAGGATCCACACTCTTAAGTCTATGGCAAGTTGCATGATAAATGCCAAGTCTCTAGATCAATCATTAGAAGTTGAAGCAATCTCTTGTGCCACTCACATTCTTAATCATTCTCCTCATCCAGCCTTAGATGTAAAAACTCCTTTTGAGGCATGGTACAATAGACAACCTATTGTGACACACTTCAGAGTCTTTGGTTGTCCTGCATGGGCAAACAGATCTTTCAGGGAATGCAAGGCACTGTTATCTCACCCTTGTAATTTCATTGGTTATGGAGACGATGTGAAGGCATACAAACTTCTAGATCCTAAGACACATTAGATATTTGTGGAGAAGGATGTATACTTTGAGGAAAGTTCACCAAGCTTTTCCTCTACTCCTCTCTACACATTATACAATGTGGAAACTGATAGTGACATCAATGATAGTGCTTCAACAGATTCAAACACGTGGAGTTCTATTGACAGTTGCAGTGAGAGGTCACTTCATCAATTCACTCCACATGCATACATCGCCATAGTGATAGGTCCAGAACAGTGGGGTACATCCAGTCTTCCAGATACAGGTTTAGTGACAGATTTGGAAAACAATATTGATGATCTGCCTCTTCTTCTTGATGTAGAATTACCTTCTTTAGTTGTCACAAGGGTTCCATCTGACTCTCTTGTTCATTCTCTACATGATCGATCCTCACAGGTTGAAGTGATTGTGGATACTTATGATCAGTAGTTGCAGCAAGATTCTTCATTAGTTGCAGAGATAGACAGTTCTTTGGGATAGGTTCTTCAGCCAATTGAGCAGGTTTCAGAGACATCACTTATTCATGAGACTCTTTCCATGCACAACGGAATCATATCATTTGTACCCTTGGCATTGTTTGTTCCTAAGGGGAGGAACACCATTCTTCAATCTTTGATTAGCTTCTTCATCAGAGTAGTCATTGTTCGATATTCTTCTTTGGGGGGGGAGCCCATCCTATCTCTCTTCCTCTTCTCATCATTCTCTTATGTATATACAAGATGAATGTCATAATGGGGGGGTCTTGATTACTCCATCCATCCATGCATCCCTATTCATCTCTCTTTTTGGGGGACGGTTTTTTCCATGAGGTTTTTCCTCTTTCGTCACTTTATGAGAGATTGCATATCATTATGTACATGGGTACCTAACATGGCCTAGTAGCCAGGACCCATCTTGCATATCATCCTAGATTTCATAAGCTTAAGGGCATTCCCCTAAGTTGCACTTAAGGGGGGGTGTTGGTGTAAATAAGTATTTACTTATTACACTTACTTAAGTTTACTTAGGTTAATGCATTATTTTATTATTATTTTAGGTGAGACACTTAGGATTTTGTGTACTCTCATTGAGTTACACAACTCTAATTATACACATGGTGTCTACAACATAGGAGTATGCATCATTCACTAAGTTGTCATGTTGAAAACACAGTTATCTGCACTCCTCATTTAGCACATGTTGTCTACACCACTAAATTATGTGCTACACCATTGTAGGCTTGTCCTCACATCATCGCACTTAATCCTGTGCTCAATGGAGGATAACCCATATCTGGTGGACATCTACCTGGTTGTATAAAATATCATGATGTTGACTTCTATGCATTCTAGAAGCTCTCCTGAGGCCTTTATATACAAGCACTCCTAGTGTACTCTCAAGTGGGCTAAGCAGTTATTGAATGAATATCGTCATTCTAATCATACTCTATCTATTTTGGTCTACTGTGTGCTTGTGTTGAGTTCTTTAGTTCTTGGGTGAATTCTGGCCTAAGCCAAATTCTTACAAAAGGAAATCTATACTAGCAAGGTAGTGCCACTTTTCCTATCTGGTAACATCGAGTGGTGGTGTTTATAAGTCTATTAGAGCAAGCCACTCTTTAGAAAAGATCAAGGAGTGGTAAGATCTGAATGATCTTTTGTTGTAAATCCTCTAATAAGGCTAGATTAACAATGTGTATGTAAACCTTTAACAAGGTTGGATCCTAATAAAGCTCACTTCAGAAGAGTGAAAATTTTTGGTTGTCAATCCCAAGTAGTTTTTCCCTTTACAAGGTTTCTACGTTAAAAATCCTAGTGTCAAATGTGTGAATGTTGTTATCTTACAAGTTGATTTACATGTGGGCATATGTACCAAGATGGTGTACAAAGAAGTGGGCACCATGAATGTTTTTTTAAAAGTACACATAACATGATTGAGTTATGTATAGTTTTGATCAAATTTCAAAATGGGCCAAGGCTTGATAAAAAGCTAAGGGAAAAACATCAAAAAAATTCAAATTTTACATAACATGATCATGCTATGCTTAACAAAATGTGATTTCATTTTAAGAACTAGATGTTCAAAATATAAGATAGGCTAGGTTACTGAGAGGGGAGGGGTGAATCAATAATCACTAAAAATCAATCTTAATTCACCAATTAATCCTTCATATGTATTCTAATCTAATTGTATGTATGAAAAACTAAAAGCATTAAAACATTCATAACACATTTTCATGCTATATGGTAACCCGAAAACCTTCCAAATAGAAAGTAAAAATGTTGTGGGGATGATACCCACAAGCTTTAGTATTGCAGTATGAAATTAGCCTGTTAAGGTTTATAATGATAACTTTTGATGATTTTCCCTATTAGGAGCAATAAGGACTGCTAGGTCTACCTTGCAAAAGGATTTACAAAACATACAACGAAGTATGCACTCGATATTTTAGATTTACAAAAGACTGTCAAGTCTATCTTATGAAAGGATTTAGCTATTCCACCTATTAGGATGAACTAGTGGCTGATCTTTGATCTACAACTTGATTTGTTGAATGAGATTCCCTCTGAGTGTAATGATCACCTTGTTATGATAGATAAATCTTTGTTGCTCCTTATACTACATGTAGCCTTCTTACTTTACACTTCTACTTAAGAATCTTCTTGTCTTCTTATCATTCTTATTTGGGTGTGATATAATACATTACATATATACTAATCCAATTTACAATTCATTAAGGTCAACTACAATACAAGTTTCACCAAAATACACAAAGTCGGCCCAACTGTAGGTACTCAGGTTCTAAAGACAAACTTGGTGAGGTTCTAACACTTGGCAACCACTTTCAATTCTCAGAATCATCATGTAGTTGGTAGACACAGAAGCTTGGCTCATACTAATCACTTCCAAGTATTCTCAACTTGATCTGCACTAGTGGCTCAGTGAATACTGTGAAACTCGACATATAAACTAAATCACTTGGTTGACACTACATAGCTTGATCAACACTATCACTATGAGCTCGGTATAAATTGAATCACTTGGTTGATACTACATAGCTCAGTCAACACTAGATTCACATTACTGAAGTTCTAAACTTTGTAAGCACTAGAAAACTCGATTTGCATTGAGAAACTTGGTAAACACTCTGAAACTCAGTTTACACTGATAATCATTAACTTGATAGATACTACTCGGTGCAAACTAAATATTTTTCTTGGAACTCGGTAACAACTATAGAACTTAGTAGAGCCTAAATTACTTGGTTATCACTATAAACTACAAGATAAGCTTGGTAGCTACTAACCATCTAATTAGGTGTGCGTGTCACTAATAAACAAACTTGCCTATAATATCAACAATCTCCCTCTTTGACATTAGTTAAAAAACACTTATCAATCAAAACTGAATTCAAAAGCTCAAAAACCAATCTTTAGTCTCCATCCTATGTCTTCAACTTGGTAATAAGCTCTGGTTTTGAGATTTTTTAAAATTACTTTTGTAAGAGACATTTATCTAAATATCTATAAATGTATATGTATAATATTATGATGCTCCCCCATACATATATACAATATACTTTACATGTTAAATACATATGTCTCCTGTCTTTATATTACATCTTCTTATCTTCTCCCCTTTTATTGCATCATCACGTATTCTCCCGCTTTTTGACATAAATGTCAAAGGTGTATGCTACATAGTTATTCCAAAATATGACAAGAAGTCAAAATGTACCTTTAAAATTAGTGAAATTGTCTTGTCCCAATTGTCTTGCAACACTTTGCTTACATGCAATAGAATCTAAACTTTTTCTGATAATTCCATCATGTGATCAGTTGTGGAGATATTTTTATCATGGATGAGATTTTTGGCATGTGCAATGTGTTTTTGCAATGCATCCATATTCAGAAGACTCATGCCTTGTATATCTACAACTGTGTCCCTTATCCTGGCTTCTTCCCTTAGCAATTCTGCTTGCATATCAGTCAGAAATATGATCTTTGTGTAATGAGTAGAACTATAGCTCAGGTCAAGTGATAGCTAGTGTGCACTTTCCTTCAGATCTTCATCTATCTTATGGAGTTTATCTTTTACTTCCTATGTAAAGATAGATGTGTCACATAGTTTATTGAATCGAGAAGTGACATTGTTGGCAAAGGTTTCCAATGAGCTAAGGATAGTAGACAATTCTACTTGGTATAGTGCAATCTTCTATGCAACTAGCTCCACTACTTTGTTTTCAAATTTCTTCTATTCTATTTGCAACAATTTCTCTTGCCCATTGAGATCTTCATTAAATTTCTGAACCACTTCTTCTAATTGAGCCAAAATAGGTTGAGAAGTATCAACCTCGGTTTTGAGTACATCTATGAGAATTTTCTTTGCATCTTCTAGCACTTGATGCTCTTTATTCCTTTCCTCTCTAAGCCTCTATTTCTTAGATTTCTTCTACAAAAGTGTGGGGCCTCACCCAATTCGTCATACTACCAATGAGATAATTGCATTACGGTGATTATAATCCTATGTTTGATACACTTTTCAGACTGTAGGGTTATGTCATTTTAATATTTGCATTTTGATGATCCGCAATTACCTCTGCATATTATGACCTAATTGATGCATTTAATGATTCTATTTCATGTTGTAAGCTATTGACATTGCTTTAATAGAAATTGAATGGTAGAAATTCTTGTAATATAAGAAGGTAATGTTGAAGTGGAAATTAGAGTTAAAAGATAAATTTTGTTATGCATTGAGACCTAACCCGCATACCTGGGGATTCAATAGTTATGGATTCATCATCTTGTCATAGAATATGAAGTTATTCAGAATATTAAATTGACCATGTTATGTTGATAAGTAAAGTTTAGTTTTATAGTATTTTGAACATTTTACATGGAAATTGTTAGAAGAAGTAATGTAATTAGAAGGAATGAAGTATGGAACTCAAATGTCGAATGTGATATGTAAGTTTTGATATTTTAATATTTTGAAGGTTATATTTGAAATGATTAAGAAAGGGAAAGTTAATTTGAGATGATGAAATATATGCAAGCCTAATGTTGAATGAGATAATGATTTATTTTACATATGCTTATATGATTTTCTTGGACTACTGACGCTCGAGTTTAGTGTGCAGGAATTTGACCATGGGTTAAAGGGGAATTAAGGCTCAAACTACTACAAACATGACATAACCAAGGTTGAATTAGTGGAATAGATTCAAACCTAATTGTAATGTGTTTTATTTCCTATATGTGAATTGTATGTGTGCGTAGTAGCCTAGTTCATGTATTATTGTAAAACAAGTCTTTTTTTTTTAATATAATGTGATATTTTGTGTGTGTCACTTGACACTTGTGCTTGTTATGTGATATGACATGTTATTCATCAATGGATCATGTGTCCACCTTATTCTGTGATAAATGCCTCAATTGAGGAATTTGATTATTGCCTTAGTCAGTAAAAGGACAAGGTCATCACCTTGGGGAGTTTGAAATTTGAATCACCTAGCTTTGGGAGGGTCATAAAGTAACTTTAAGGTAAGTTGGGATTAAAATTAACCCCACCCATGTTAGTACTATAGGCTAGGGATCTATTAATGACCTCGAGGGTGTCTAGTGGACCTAGGAGACCCCATGAAAATGACATTCTTTATGGAATCCGAAAATGAGAAGGATATATATATAGAGGTATGGCTAAATGAGAAACCACTTGGCCACTCTCTAATTTTAGAGACAGTTAGGTTTTGGAGGGAGAGGAGGGGAGCTATATTGCAACTATCCTTACCCTAGCTTGGACCAAGGTTGGTATCTCAAACTTGCTTCCTTTCCTTTTTCTTTCTTTTAGCATGGTTAAGCCAATCTGCAAGTGTGGAGTTTATCAATGGAGTATGCATTGCATTGCATTGTGGAGTAGCATTCATGTGAGTGTTTGAATGGTGTTCATTCCATGTAGATTAGTGTGACACCTTTGTGCATCTTGTTGTATTGTGTGGAGTGTTATGAGTATGAGGTTTGGATTTCCTCTATTTCCTTGTTGCATTATGGGTGTTGATATTGTGTTGTGATAATGTGATGTGCTCTTGAAAACTTGTTGTTTTATTTCTACTTGTTTTTGTTTTCTTGTTGTGCTTGAGTGTTCTTATGGGTGTGGGATTTACACTCACCCTTCTAGGAAGGGAAGAGAAGTCCAGCGTGAATGGGCAGCAGTTGGATTGCATAGTTGAGGACCTTGGAGTATGGGCTCCATTGTATGCCATTGTCATATTAATATTTTTCCTTGGGGGAGGATAAGAAAAAAAAAAGAAATGGTGAGGAAGGAATTAACTGAAGTATGGGTTTGTAGGAAGCTAAAGCTATTGGTTGTGTGTGGTGGAGGATGTTGTGTTGGTAGTGTGTGTGGTGGAAGATGTTTATGAAGCCCCAAAAGGGCATGATATTATGAAGCCCTGAAAGGCCTTGTATTTTGTTAATTTAGGCCTGAAAGGGCATGAGTTTTATGGCAAATATGATATGAAATGGTAAACCTCCTTGTGTTTCCACCTTCACCCTATGTTCAAGGTTCCAATGGTGAGCCTTTGTGAAATATCCTTGGGATGGGATTTGTTGCAGTTTTGTTATGTGGTGTATATGTTTCTTACAAGTGTGTATGTGGCTTTCATTTGAGCCTTGTTCCCCTAGCGCGAGGGTGGTCTCTTTGAGGCCTATGGTTGGGTGGAAAGCACCCATGGTCCTTGTTGTTTTGTTGTGATGCATTTGCAGGTTCTTAGAGAAAAATCTTGGAAACTTGGAGTCCTTGTTATCTTCCATGTGCATAGGAGGAGAAGACAATATTGCATTGAGATGAGATAGAGAGAAAAACTCCATTTTGTTATGTGAGCCTAAATGTATTGTAAGAGAAAGCTATTGTCTTAGTTTGATTGTCAATGGAAAGGTTGTGAGTGCTCATGTGTAGTAAAAGTATTTTCCATTTTGTATATTATGATATGTTGACTTCACCACCTTTTTGTGTATCATGAGGGTATCACTGAGGATAATTCATTGTAATAATATTGTTGTTTTATTGGATGGTAACACCAATCAGAGATCCAAATTACTTGATGCTCTTGAGTGGAATGCAAAAGAAATTTGATATCATAGAAGAGATAATATTCATAGGAAGGATTATCCTGGTGGATTGCTATTATCATTTTAGTTCCATTGTTTACCAATTGTGAATGTACATTCAAATCTAGATCTCCATAAGAAGATAATGTTGAGAAAATGGTTTCTAAATTTCATAATTCATAGATAGGGATAATCCAAATAACTTCATCTAAAGTCTTGTCATGAAATGTTTAGTTATTGGATTAAGTTTAATGTTTTGAATGCTAAATGAATCAAAATTTTAAAACTATACTTAGTTTATAATTATCTCCTAATTATCCTTGCAATAACTTACCTTGAATATCCTAGATTACAGAAGAAGAAAATCAAGTGATGATATAAAATATACAAGGCTTAAGACATAAGCTTGCTATAGGTGCACATTTTATCCTTTAGAAAATATATGAGAAAGTAAAATAAATCTCTTCTCTTAATACAGACATTAAAATATTCAAGAGTATTCCTTAGACTCCTAGGACCCTATAACCTATAAAGCATATTTTAACATAATAAACTCACCATTATATTAATTGCATTAGAAGGGACCTCGCATGAGACACATAACTCGAGTCAACACCCTATCAAATCAAAAGAAAATTTTAAAAAAAATATACAATGCTCATGTTAAACAAACCTAAACTAGCACCAAGTAATATTTTAAACAAGACATAGCATGACAAACAACCTACTATATTATCTACCCTAGGCGACCATGGGTTGGTGAATGAGAAAAAAATTTAATATGCTATGGAGACCAAGGTATTTAATTTCTCTGACATGACCAAGACTTATTTCATCCACCTATTCCCTAGGTGCTTTGTGCCTTCAAATATTATATTGGAATACCTTGCAAGTTTATGACATAATTCTGACAAGAGGGGATGACTTCCATTTTGTCCTTGATGCCTTGATTTGCCTTGGAAGAAGTTATGGAATTTTATATTCCTTTCTTCACCCACCTAATTAAGACTAGGATAAACTCCATGCTGCCAACAATATGGGACCAAGTAGCAAGTCGATTTAACATGGGAATTTGAAATGCATATCTTCTAGCTCAAAATTAATAGGATTTGACTCATGGAAAAGGCGCCTATGCTTGTCTTGGCCAAAAATTTGGTAAGCGAGTCCACCATGGAGAGAAACCCAAGGAATTTGCATGGTCTATGGTAAGTGAAGAAGATTATGGGGTAGTAGCACGTGGGCAGTAGGGTGATTTGGAACTTTGCTAGAGAAAAAGTATTTCATCTTCTTAAAAGAAATGTGAGTGGGGTCAAGTTAATGGACTATGAATAATAAGGTATTTTAGATAGATGGATAATTAATATGTTCATATGCATTCATTTTGTTACCTTAGTATTATTAAGGATAGATTATCTTTTAAAATCATTCTTTTATGATATATGTTTATATAAATGAATTGATCATTCTTTTCACTACAATTTCAATTGTAGTAGGTATTGACCCTAATATTAAAATGTGATGTCGCTTGCATTAGAGATATAATATGAATAATAAATAGATAATTCAATATTAATAACTATGTCAATGAAAGATGTAAGTTGGGATATATAAAAAAAATAAAAATATACACCCATTGATTTTGGGAACATTTTAAATACTTTAGAAAAGTGTTAATTATGTATATATTATTATTTGAATCGATTGCCTAGAGTAGCATAGTTGGCATCAAAGTTGATGATAGTTCTAATGGATGGTTAATCGAGGGTTACATGCATTGAATAAATGTTAACTCATGACAAATTAGTAAAGATGACATTGAAATGTGGAGTGCAGATTGAAGTAGTAGGTATGAGTAGTCTCTTTCCAAACCCTGGGTCAGTAGATGTCAGAGGGATGTCCAACTCAGTGATGATATAGTTGTAACACACATATGTCTTTCGGAGGTTATTTAGGCTTATGAAATTAATTAATTAATAATAATAATAATAAACTATGCTTAATGTACATTTAGTGTAAATTTAGGGCATGAAAAAAAGCTCTCCTACTATATGCATTTGATTAGGATTCAGAGTAGAGATATCCCAATTCAGGATAACTATATCTTTATTGAGATCAACATCTTCTTCCTTATCTTTTCCCTTGCTAGAGAACTTCATACTCGGTTGAGGCTTGCTCTCAACTATCTTAGTACTAACTATTTGCATACTTGGAATAGTAACAATAGTGGAAATGGAAGGATTAGCAAAAAAGTAGATATTGCACTAATTGTAGAAATACCTTGTTGTTGAGTAGCCAAAAGTGATGAAGGAGGAAACACTGACTGCTCAAAAGATGAAGTGTTGGTTGCTTCAGTCAATGAAGTGCTAAGATGAAAAGGTGCAAGGATTGGTTGAGTGCTTCTATTTGTAATGTTTTTCACAACCAACTTAGCAGAAGCTTTCTTTGAGCTTGATGGCTTTAAAGCTTTGCTCAGAGAGTGAGGAAGTGAGGCCATAAACATTGTTGCAATATTTTTAGGGTTAGTTTCCTCAATGTTCTTAATGTCAGGGAGATTCTCCTTGTTGGCTTCCTATTCTTTCTCCTCATCATCTTTATTCTTGTCAATTGTTTCTTCATCATCATCATTGTCCTCTTCTTCCTTTTCATCTTCACCATCATCTTTATCACTAAAATTAACAACAAATTCACTCTTTTGATAAAGATTGAAAATAGTCTTCCATGTATTAGTGGCATTCTTCACCACATGTTCAATGTCATTGATTAATATTAAGTAAATGTTAAATTTCAAAGTGAGTTTTCCTTTATTCTACTTCATGGAATTTTTCACTTCTTTGTCATTAAACCTCAACATGAGTTTCCTCAGAGTCTACTCATATATGTCCTTTGCAATTTCTTGGCATGTTCCCATCCTGGTTTGATTCTTTCCATCGGTTCATTGGGAATCTGCTATGCAAGTTGGTTAGGTGCATATTTCTAGTTTCCTAGCTTAGACATAATCATGTCTTCAACTTGTTTCTTCTCCTTTGCATTTCTGGTCTCATACCTCAATGATTTAAAATTTTCCATGCCAGCTCTAGAATCAATCTCTTTCAAGTTCTCTTGAAATGTAGGTGGAGGCCATTTGAAAATCACATCCTCTGCTTCTTCACCTAATTTCAATTTCTTTCTAGATGTTCTTCTTGTAAATACTGCAGTAGATGACTTGGTAGGTTTGGTTATAATAACCTTACCTTTCTTCTTGATTGGCTCTTTTTCTTTTGATTTTGTTTCATCTGCCTCATCTTCTGCATCATCTTCAATCACATCATCTCCTTTACCTTCTGTCAATAGGAACATAGAATTAGTTTGTCTCAGTTTTGTTATCCTTTTCTCTCCTTTGCTGACAACCTGAGGAAGTTTTATCTCTAGTTCAATTTTGGATTTGGATTCATCATATGTTCCAAAATATGTGGCCTTGGGATCTATAGGTTCATTCAAAAATGCCTCAATAATGTTCGTAGTCATCAAGATTAACCTCATAGCCTAGAGGTTTGACCCATACCACTTTAGGTTTGACTGCTTGTATGTACACTTTGTCACAATCTACCATAAAACAAACATCATCCATATAATCTTCTACAAGTTTCTTTGGAATTATAAATCTATTATTCATCTTATTTTTAAATGAATCAAAATAATTCTCCATGACACTGACATAGTTTTCACCCATCTCTGCTATATACTCATTGATTTGATATAGTATAGGTACATCTTTTCTCCATACAATTGTACCTTTTGAAGGGAAAAACTTTTTTACAAAGAAGAATAAAAAGGTTAAAAGTGAACCAAACTTACACGAGTTATTCTTCGAAGTTCTGATGCTTTCCATGTTTTTGTTGAATTGGTTCAACATTAGCTTGACAAGGTTGAAGGACATGTTATTCTTCACCATCTTTAGAGCAAGATCCACTGCCTTGCATGATATGCTATTGAGACAAATGGAGCTATATATTTTGTGTGTAATTACATGAATTCCAAGCTTTAGCTCCATGTCAGCCACATAGTTGATCTTCATACCTCTTCCATCTCATTCAGAAAGAGTTTTCCTTTCCAATTCTACCATACTTAGGGTTTTGGTGGTTCTTTCCTTGGTCAACATTGAGAGTCCTATGATTCAATGAATAATTTTCTTTATTATGAGAATAGGCTACTCCAACCATAGCTACCCATTGTGTACATGGCTAAGGATAAAGCTTATCAATTTTATCTAAAATTCTCGGTGCATGTGTGAAATGTGGGTTAAACCATTGCCTTCCAAGTGTTGATGTTCAGGTTTTAATGCACCATACTCACACAAATTTTCAAAATTTTCATCCATTTCTAGGGTTCCTATGTCTTGAATTGAACAACAAAAAATGCAAGCAAATATTGTTAACCAGTAGCACCTTAGGTGGGATTTGTGACTGAGCTCCAGTAGGATCAAGTGTTTCTGCAATTGTCGAACTCAATTTGAAATTTGGTGCTTTCCACTCAACTTTGCGAACCAACATCTCAGATCCCTTCTTGGTTTTTCTACTGGAGGATGCCATTACTTGGTAGCTTTTATGAAAACAAGGAAAACTTCAACAACAAATTGCATAGATCACTTTGATGCATAGAAATCTCTCTTCGCATAAGCTCTTGAAAATTCATAGTAACAAATGTATTTTATTTCACCCTTTTTAAAGAATTTCACTTTCCAATCACCGTAAATTTTAGTACATTCACTTTCTTGATGATAGACTATCTTCCACTCAGTTTGAATTAACTGCTCAGCAGATCCATTCATCACTCAGTGTCCACACAACAACTTAGTTACTACCAACCTTGCTCGGCAGGGTCTTGCAACTAGACCTAGCTCGGTAAGGTCCAAAATTTCCTTAGACACTCAATGATCCCTTTGCATCTCAAAAGTTGATATGGATCTTTCTTTTTTGCTAACTAGAACTAATGTAAGATGTTTTCTTTAGAATCTTAGTTCCAGTTATCCTTGTGTGAGATCAAGTAGAAGTGTTTGAGTCACCCAATTCTTGAGTGGCATATGCTTCATTGCTCAGACTTACATTCTTAGAAGATTTTGGAATCCATTGCTCTCTCATCTACATTCTGATGTTATCAGCCTTGACTTTCTTTCCATCTTCAATTCTTATAGTGTTCATATAGTTCTTGGCAAGATGTCCAAGTTCTATACAAATAAAACATCTTTTTGTGGTGTCTCTTGTCCTCATGTGATGTTCTCCACAGTAATGACATATGCACCATGTATTGTAGTCCCAACCAAATATAGCATTTACAATCTATTCTATTGGATTCAATATCTTAGTTTTGTATTCAAAAGATTTGTGCCCACATGCTTGTTACATTTATGACATTTTCTTTCAAATTAAGGTCTTTCTTTGCATTCATTAGCTCTATGACCATGCTTATTACACTTGTAGAATTTTCCATTGAATTTAGCTTTACCATTACCCCAAAATTTGTTTGATGTATGACCTAGCTTACCATAGTGATTGCAAGTACAGGTCTTTCATTCTTTTGAGCTACTTGCTTGGATGATTCACCTTCTTCTGTATATCTAGTTCCTGCTTTGCCTTTCTGACTATATTGGATTTGCTCATTTAATTGATTCATGTCTTCTTGAGATTTCATCATTCTCTCATTGGTTTACTTTTTAGTGTTTAGATCATTTTGAAATCTTTAATTCTCTAATCTTAGATTCATGATTTCTTCATTTGCATTAGTAAGATGATCAATGACGTCTTCCTATTGAAGGGATAGATGCTGAATTTCATTGTTCCTTCCTTCTAACTCTTATTTTATCTTTTTTCTCTTCCATGACTTCACACGATCTTACTAATTGAATTTCTTGTTCTCTTTTCAGCTTCCTTACTTCTTCTTGAAGTATACCATTCTTTTCTAATAGTTCTCTAACTGCTTCATTAGTTTCATTTGAATTACTTTCTGAATGGGTATCTTCAATTCTTTCTTTAGTGTAGAGTTTGTCATTCATATGTACTACAAGAACTTTCCTTCTTTTTAGGGACTGAGAGAGTTGCTCCTTTTCTTTCTTAAGTTTCCCAATAGCCAATTCCAAATATAAATTTTCATTATCAATCACCTTATCAAGTCTGAATACTTCCATTGTCTCTAATCTTTGCTCAAGCTTTAAAACTTTTTCTTTGAGAACCACAAAGCTTTGATACCAATTGTTAGAAATATAAGATATGCTAGGTTATTGAGAGGGGAGGGGTGAATTAGTAACCAATAAAAATCAATATTAATTCACAAATTAATCCTTCATATGTATTCTGATCTAATTGCATGCACAAAAAATTGAGAGCATTAAAACATTCAAAACACTTTGACACACAATATGGTAACCCAAAAACCTTCCAAATAGAAAGTAAAACTAGGTTGAGGATGATACCCACAAGCTTTAGTATTGCAATATAAATTTTTCCTATTAAGGCTTACAATGATCATTTTTGATGATCTTCCCTATTAGGAGCAATAAGGGCTGCTAGGTCCACCTTGCAAAAGGATCTACAAAACATACAACAAAGTATGCACTTGGTAAAGAGATTTATAAAAGACTATTAAGTCTACCTTGTGAAAGGATTTAACTGTATCACCTATTAGGATGAACTAGTGGCTGATCTCTAATCTACAACTTTATTTGTTGAATGAGATTCCTTTGGAGAGTAATGATCACCTTGTTGTGATAGATAAATCTTTGATGCTCCTTATACTACTTGTAGCCTTCTTACTTTGTACTTTTTTTTAAGAATCTTCTTGTCTTCTTATCATTCTTATTTGGATGTCATAAAATCCATTACATATATACAAATCCAATTTACAATTCATCAAGGTTGGCTACAATACAAGTTTCAGCAAAATACACAAAGTCAACCCAACTACAAGTACTTGGGTTTTGAAGACAAACTCAGTGAGGTTCTGATACTCGGCAACCATTGTCAATGCTTGACATTGTCATGTACTTGGTAGAAGTAGAAGCTCAACTCATACTAATCACTTTCAAAAAGTTTGAACTTGGTCTACACTGGTGACTCAGTGAACACCATGAAACTCAACATATAATCTAAATCACTTGGTTGACACTGCATAGCTTGGTCAATACTAGATTCACATTATTGAAGCTATGAACTTGGTAAGCACTAGAAAACTTGATTTGAATTGAGAAACTTGGTAAACACTATGAAGTTTAATTTACACTGATAATCATTAACTTGGTAGATACTGCTTGGTGCAAATTGAATATTTTTCTTGGAACTCAATAGCAACTATAGAACTCAGTAGAGCTTGAATTACTTGGTTAACACTATAAAGTGCAAGATAAGCTTGGTAGCTGCTAACCAGTTGATTAAGTGTTTGTGTGTCACTAATAAACAAACTTGACTTTAATGTCAACACTAGAAGCATTGCTTCTATTTTTCCATGCCCTCATCGAGTTATAAAGAACTAGAAGCAATGAGAGTGAGATATATAGAGAGAGGGAGATGAAGGAGATGCAAGGGAGAAGAGAGAGAGAGGGGGGGGATATAGAGTTCACATTACTCTATGGATAATTCCACAACACTTGTCACTTCTCTATCTATTTTTATTTATTTTTGAGTGCATGTGCACTGAATAGCATATATAACTACTTGAATTACTAGTACATGGTAAGTATTCATCATCATCATCTAATATTGACTCACATGGATATCTTACTTCTTTACTTTGTTTTTTTCCCCTTTCTAGCTCTTTAGGTCATTATCTATAACTTCTATCATGGGTCCAAGAAGCTCTTCCCAATCTTTTCCATTAACTAGGTGGGTTTTGTCTCTTAATCCTCAGTAATTGGTTGGTAGTTTCATTCTCAATAGAATTCATAACTAGATTCTCCATAGCTAGTTTTCTTCTTGATCACTGCAATATTGTCTCCTCAATTGAACATTTTGTAATCAGTTGATATACAATCACAATTTTTTCTTGGTCAATTATTTAAGCATATGATTGAGTCTTTAGATCCACAAAAGAGTTTAAATCTAGATCAAAACTTGCCTTCTATATTGTCCTCTTCGATGCAGAACTAATGTTTGATAGATTAAACTTCATGAATACTCTTGATTATCAGATATTTTCATAGTTCATTACGGTATCTATCTAATTGGTCTCCTTTAGTTAGAGTTAAATTCATTTAGACTAGGTTTTCATGTTCTAATTTCTCTTTCCAATAGTTAATGGTCTAGCCAGCCATCTCCATAAGAGTGTGATGATAAGTTCTTCTAGTATTAACTCCATTTTCCCAATTGGACCTAGGGATTGGTCTTTATTGATTCATTTAAATTTTTAATTGCATGATATTGTGGTTCTTTACCTTAATCATATGCATATCATTCTTCCATTTTTTGTCTTCATCTCTAATCATCATTTAAAAGAATTTTAAAACCATTCCAAAAAAAAATTTAACTATTTAGTTTTACATTTGATTTCTCCTTGAGAAAGTGCTTGCCCACTCAAGAGTATCAATTTCAAGTCTGCATTGGCAATTTTTCTCCTTTATAAGAGTTGAGACAGAAGGTACAAACACCTAGGTTAAGAAGAGCTTGAAGTGTGGAGGTTGATAAATTGTGTTTAGACCTTATTCATTGACCAAAATTGTGTTGTTTTCCTAGCATCAAGTAGGCAAGGCTTGTAGGTTTTCAACCAACAATTTTTTGCACCAATAGATTTGCGACTCTACTAGGGAGATTTGCTCACAATTCATATTGTGTGATTGCCTAGATTTTTTAGTTTCACAAATCATAAATACAGAATAAGTAGAAGCAATTTTTTGGAAGTGCAACTTCTCTAGAGGGAGGACTCATAAGACCTAGCAAACAATGTTTTCCTCAAAAGAGGTGTTGACTCTATTTAGTTGGAAAGTGACTCTATCAGGGGAGAAGACTTAGAAAAAATGATATATTTTCCTTTCTGAAAGGGAAAATATTTACTTTTTAGGATGGATGAACCATTCCAAAGAAAACCTTTTATTCTAGATGGCATCAGGCCATTTGATCTTAGTAGGTTTGATTCTAAACCTAATAAGTTTTTTCCAACACTCTCAAAACTCATTCCTAAATTTCATGGGGAATGGGATGAATCATCATTTAAGCATTTAGATGCATTTTACAAATTTATAGATGATTATATCTTCACATAGAAGATTATGTCATGAAACTTTTTGTTACACTACCTACTAGAATCATTTCCTCTTGGAGATAATTTCAGAGGTGGTTTCTTCATGTTACTCTAACAATGGCTATGATACAAAAAAAAATTCTTATGAGCAAGTCAAAGATCAACAATGCTTCATGGAAGAAGAATTTTGTACATCTCTCTTAGATGTATTTTATAATTTAGAAAGGCATGAAGATGAGTCTACATCCCATTTTTTCATGAGGATGGTGAATGTCTATCATGAGATACCTCCAAATATGACGCCTTCATTCAGTGAATTCACAAAAAGAATTCAAATTTAAGAATCTTAGATGATCCTAGTTTGATGAATCTATTCAATGCAATCATGGAGGTACTTAATGAAGGTGATTTATAAGAGAATAGAAACCCTTATAAAGTTCTAGACTTACATAATTTTGAACAAATTGAAGAGAAATCCACACGAGGAAAAATTGATGTAGAAATGGGTATCAATGGGGAAAATATTCTCACTTCAGAAGTATTAGCTATCAAATATCAAAAATACGTACAAACAAATGGTACAAAAAATTTCTCAATACATCAGAATAAAGAGATTAACAAGTTACATATTCATGAGGCATCTGGTGAAGGATTGCATCTAGAAAAGGAAAATGAGGAGATAGATTCATGTGAAGTTCACATACTTGAAGAAATTATGACACATGACACTCTTGATGAAGGAAGTTTGGCTTTAATTGAGAAATAATCTATCTATGATGAGGCTGGTATGAAAATTGATTACATTGAATGTAGAAGTGAAAAAGAAGACTCTTTTAATATGGATGCAATTTTAAATTTATCAAATGAAGAATATCAAAGATGTATTCAAAGGAAAAATTCTAAATCTTTCTATGTTCACCAAAATGAGCATAATTATGAGACAATGCATACTCAAGAGGAAGAAGTTATAATGGATGATGTTGCTCCTATTTATGAATCACATATGGATTCTAAGAAAAATCCATTTGATCAAAGCACCCATTATAACACATCTAATGAATTATTGTATGATGATCAAATAGAAGATGTTGAAGGTTGCATTCAAGGAAAGTTGTTAATGGAGAATTTTCTCGACTTAGCTATGTATTATCAATAAAAAATTGAGGTAAGTATTTCTAAAATATTTTAGAAATTCTTTTGAATAAAATGTTAAAATGAAAATTTCTATGATACTTTTCTTATTATTTTTTCGAAAGGAAAAAATACCATATCAAATTTGTTTTGAAAAGAAAAGATTATTCTCAAGTGTTCAGGAGATAGGGATAGATAATATTGATAGTTTAAATTCTGAGAAATATTTCCTTAGAACATTAGAGTTTATAAAATAAATTTATTTAAGGAAATGACCTATTATCAAAATTTAAGGTTTTTAGATGAATTCTTTTCTGAACAAGAATGCTAAATTTCTGGGAATGTTAAAGGATTTATGCTAAAAAGGGATTATAATAGTTTTTCAATTTATCTCATAAAATATATGAGGAATAATGTGGAAAGAAGTGATAGGAATGTTTTCATATTTATATTGATGTTACATGATAAGAATAAAAATTTTGATAGTCGAGGGAAAAGATAATGTTTACTTTTGGGCGATGACCATTCAATTCCATTTAGTCTCATATTTAATGTAGGATCTTGGTCTACTCCTTCTAAGATAACTGAGATCTTACTATGCTCACAAGGAGCATACGTCCCCAAAAAGAGCCATTTTTGGAACCCTAAATTTATGACATTTAGAATTCCATATTCAAAGTCTAGAAGAGAATTTACGATTATATATGTTCTTCTATTTCCATTTTTAGGTAGCAAAATGGCCAAGTTATAAGTATGTATATATTTTCAAGATTAAAATGAACCTAGATATGTATTCTTGAAACCTATTTTTTTTACTTTTAAAATATTTCAATGCTTCATTACAATCCATGCATATTCTTAAAGTATTAGTAATTTTGAACATCTTTCTACATAATGCATTTTAAAAATATTTCAAATATTTCATATTATTCTCTTTTGAGTTCATTAGGTTTACTTATATTCCTCGTGAATGGAATAGAGTTGTTGATTGTTTAGCCAAATGGGCTTCTAGTCATGCTCTAGGCTGGAATATTATGGATAGGGGGCAACGTCCCTTTGAGATGGTGCACGAATTTAATGAACTTGTTGCTCAGGATAGAGCTCCTTGTTGAACTCTCCTTGTTGTATCTCTTTCTGCCTTAATAAATTTTACCCCTCTTTTTCCAAAAAAAATGATTACATCATTCAGATAAATTAAGAGCAATTAATTTTTAAAAGTAATATATAGAGATCATTTCCAAAATATTAATGTGATTATTAATAGAGTGCAAATAAAATTTCAATCATTATAAAATAAAAGGTACTTTCATGACTTTGTATCAACTATAATATAGACAGGTTTGAAATATCCTTTAAAACACTAAATATGCTATTTTTGCCATATAGCAGCAACTTCAAGTTAAGGCCTCTGAAATGGTGATTTAGGTATTGGACAAATATTATATCATGTGACACCATTTGACAATGAAGAATAATATGGAGTCATCAATTGGTCCCATAAAGAACTTTCCAATTAGATTGATAGCCTAGAGTCATGAGGTAGGATGATAAACATCTTATTGTTCATCAACATTATTATGAGATTAAGAAATTCTACCCTGAACACATGCCTTCAAAAATTTCATCATCAATTCATGATTAAAGTAGCAAGTTACTTCTTGGATTTTCTTGGATGAGCTCTTCGCAAGCTTGAAGGTAGTATGTCATTAGCATACAATTCAAATCTAATAAACTGAGATAATCATTGATAATGGTTTGATATGTGGGCCTTGAGCCTAATTTGTTATGAAGAAAAGTCAAACTAATGCTTTGCAATAATTTTGTTAAAATTTCTATTTCTAATCAAAGAATTATGTTGATCTTGTTGCAATATTAGATTGTTTCTAATATTGAACTAATTCTTTCCTAAATTGATTCTTTCCTTTCTTGTAGCTTTCTTGTAGTTGTTTTCTTTCCTATAGCTTTATGCATTTGGCACACAACTATATATGTACCTGTACAGTTTTATGTGAATACAATGAATGGAAAATATTCTTCTAAATTTTTGATTTTCAAGTTGGTATCAGAGCTTTGAATCTTGAATTATTTGTATCCCTTCATTGAACTATGGCCGATTTAGATTTGAAAGTATTTGAGAGAAAATTTGCTCCCATTATTATTCAATCTGAAGGTTCATCATTCAAGGCAGGGATCACACTCAATGAAGAAAATTATGATTTGTGGTATCAATTCATGGAGATGCATATTTCTAAGAAGGAGAAACTCTCTTTCATTCGTGGTAACTCACAGCCACCTACCGAGAAGGATGATGGATATGAGAAGTGGTATGCAGACAATGAAAATGTCAAAAGATGGTTCTTGCTATCTATGTCCCTAGAAATTATGAAGCAATACATTCACTTACCCACTACTCAAGATATTTGCAAAGCTCTTTCTAAGGATTTTTATGATGGAGTAGATGAATTGTAGGTGTTTTTCTTGAATTAGAGGGCTTTATCTGCCAAACAGAATGATAGAACACTCTCTATGTATTATGGAGAATTAACTAAGATTTTTGGTGAGTTGGATCATCATGATATCCTATGACTCATTATGTGTCTAACCATTGTTTGTCAGAATTGAATCAATCATTTGTAAATCAATTATCTATTGTATCTATTCCTAACAATGTGTAGGAAGCCTTAGTTGATCCAAGGTGGAAAGCCGCTATGAATGAGGAGATGAAATCATTACAAGAAAATAATACTTGGGAACTTGTTGACCATCCACCAAGAAAGAAACCAGTTGGATGTTAGTGGGTTTATATTTCCAAGTATAAAAAAAATGGTACAATTGAACATTTTAAGGTGATAGTAGTGGCAAAAGGGTACACCCAAACCTATGGGATCGATTATACAAAGACATTTGCACCTATAGCTAAAATTAATATAGTATGAGGCTTGTTGTCTCTAGCTATGAACTTGGGTTGGCCATTACAATAGTTTGATGTGAAGAACACCTTTCTACATGGAGAGTTTTCTAAAGAAGTCTACATGGAACTCCCACCCAGCTACATGATACCATAAATACATAGTTGGAAGGTGTGCAGATTAAACAAGTCACTATATAGGTTGAAACAATCTCCAAGGGCATGGTTTGGAAGATTCACAAAGTCAATGAAAGCCTTTGGTTACCATCAGAGCAATTCAAATCGTACTGCATTCATAAAGAATCAGTAGGGTAAGATCACTGCACTTATTGTGTATGTGGATGACATGATAGTTACAGGAAATGATCGTGAAGAAAGGAGGGCTCTCAAAGATTACTTTTTTAGAGAATTCGAAATGAAAGATCTCGGTCCCTTGAAATATTTCCTTGGGATTGAAGTGTCTCGATCTGATAAAGGGATCTTTTTGTCTCAAAGAAAGTATGCCTTAGACTTGTTACAAGAAGTCAATATGTTAGCATGTCAACCCACTGATACACCCGTGGAAGAAGGATTCAAGTTATGTATTGAGTCTAATCAAGTACCAGTTGATAAAGGAAGATACTAGAGACTTGTAGGAAGATTGATGTACTTAGCACACACAAGGCTAGACCTTGCCTATGCATTAAGTATTGTTAGCCAATTTATGCATAATCATGGAGAGCAACATATGAATGCAATTTTGCACATTTTGAGGTATCTAAAGTCTGCTCCAGGAAAAGGAATTTTATTCACTAAAAATGAGGATTATCAAAGTGTGAATGCATATACTAATGCTCACTGGGCTAGAGCAGTAGATGATAGGCATTCTACTTCAGGCTATTTCAGCTTTGTAGAAGGTAATATCGCTACATGGAGAAGAAAAAAATAGAATGTTGTTGCATGATCAAGTCCAAAGGCTGAATTTTGAGGTATAAACTTGGAGTATGTGAAGCGTTGTGGCTAGGACTTCTCCTGAGAGATTTGGGTTGTTCGCCTAGGTGGCCAATTCAACTATATTGTGGCAATAAAGTAGCATGTGATATTGCTCATAATATGGTTCAACATGATCGTACAAAGCATGTGGAGGTAGATAGATTCTTTATTAAGGAGAAGTTGGATGAGAAGATTGTGGAGCTACTTAAGATTTGATCAAAAGATCAGCTGGCCAATATTCTTACCAAAGCGATTTCAAGTCGAGTGTTCTCAAAGTTTTTGGGCAAGTTGGGTATGTGGGATATCTATGCACCAACTTGAGGGGGAGTGTTGCAATATTAGATTATTTCTAATATTGAACTAATTCTTTCCTAAACTAATTCTTTCCTAAATTGATTGTTTCCTTTCCTATAGCTTTCTTGCAGTTGTTTCCTTTCCTGTAGCTTTATGCATTTGGCACACAACTATATATGTACCCATACAATTTTATGTGAATACAATGAATGGAAAATATTCTTCAAAAATTCTAATTTTCAAGTGATCTTCCAAAGTAGAAATTTTGTTGTGTACTAAGAAGGTAGGAAGGATTATTTTTATTAATAATTGATGAAAAGGGTGGCAAATACTTAGCTCAAGACATGGCATATATGTCTTGAACGTGTGAACATATATGTGGTTGTGCAAGCTTTATCAAATACCAATACAAATCCATGATTGGACTGCCCATAAATATGCATGATATTGGTGCTAGATGCCTATAGATTTTCAAAAAAATAGCCCCAATTATCCAAATAAGGAGGAGTGCTCCATATTGTGAATTGTAAGCATGAAAACTTTGGAGGGGTTGAGATTACGTAGGGGATCCAGTGAGATACCATATTCTACCCTCAAATTAATTGATGAATGCATACACTCTAGTAGCCCAATCAAGCTAATGTGTTGTTGATATGGAGATCGCACCCATGAAGTGTAAGAACCATCCCTACAATAATATTGCCAAATCAAATAAAAATTGCTATAAATATGGAAAAATAATGCCACATCATTAAATGCTGAAATAAGATAAATCAAACATCTTAGTATATGAAAATGATTCATTAGGTTAATACCTATTAACTCAAAGTAAAACTCTTAATACAATGTTGCTCATAAATAAGAGTACAATTAGTCAATAAATAATTCAGCATAAAATTTAAGTCACTGATTTTGATGAAAGAATCATTACATCATATGAACTAAGGTGTTGAAACACCATGATTATACATCACATATTCTTCACAAAATTGAAGAATGATAAATTACTAACTTAAAGTTACAATGTCTAATAACCAACATTACATCAATAAAATGATAGTGTTCATCATCGCTAAGATGAAGTTACAAAACAAAATGAAAGATTCTAAAAACTTGACAAGTTCTCTAAAGTGTATCTGGTCTCTAAAGCCTTCGTACATCATCCATCTGCTAACTAAGATGGGATTGTGGCCTAGGCGCTTTTAACTCACCAACCATAGGGTGTTTACTCCTTTGAGATTCTCCCTGACATGAAGAATACCCCAACCTTGGTATGAGAAGCCTAGCTTCCAAGAACAAGATGGATCAGATGGATCCAGTGTAGTTGCGAAACATACTACATGCAATCCATGTGCCTAGTAGCCTAAACATGAAATGTGGTAGGGAGAGGAAAAGAACACTACATCTCTACCCATATGTAGTGAAAGAAAAATTGTAACATATCTACCCATATGCACATTTCTTATCTGTAAGTATATCTACACATATGCAAAAATGGAAAAGTAAGCATAGTCACACACCTATGCTAATGTCAGAAATAGCATACTGAAATGCAAGAATAAATGGCTTGGCCAAGCACTAAATTTGTCAGCATCACTAGAAGGAAGAGACAAAACATAACAAATCCTACCTTCTAAATCCTAATGGGTTGAGAGAAGCAAAAACCAAATGCATCCATCCCACCCTCCCACTTGCCATATTACACCCAACCATCAAGGTTTAAACAACTACACTCAAGTCCTTTGGGTCTTTACATCTATCTCAAAATCTCTTGTTTAAATTGAATTCATTATATTGAGGAATTCCTAAACAACAAGTAAGCATCTTAACTATAAATTCACACCCAACAGAAAATAATAGTTCTTCCCAAAGTTATAATCCACCCAATAACTATTTCTAAAAGATAAATTATTTCAATAGTGCATACTTATCTACTTAGATTAACTTATTCACACTTAAAATCCATAACCAGAGCAATTGCAAGGAGAAAACATGGTTTTTACAACAATGATGGCTCATAGTCATCTCATTCTCTACAATACTATAATGTTTCGAGTCTATTAAAGTACCCTCCAAACATCACTTAGAAATCTTCAATATAACAAAGGTTTGATTTTATAGTTCACATCCAAGAGTTCCACTGAGATTTTCACTTAGCACAAGATGATAGTTCCTCTTACATTGTTTTCCAATTTATATATATATATATATATATATATATATATATATATATATATATATATATGCTCTATTCAAGTTATAATGTTTCAAGAATCTATATCCATTAACATTGAAATTTACACAGTCAAACAAATCACAAAGTTACCTCCAAACCTATCATAACCTGGCTGTCTCCAAACATTAGATAAAAGAAGACCAAATATAAATTACTAAAAGGGTTTTCAGCTTTAGATTGTTATATTGCTCCAACCAATCATTTTCTAACCTTTTTAGTGAGATTTGTTTCTTGTTTAGTGAATAGAGAGAAATGAGACAACAGGTGAGAGGAAGAACAATAAAATGAGGTGGAAAAAGGTTAAAAATTGACTACAACCACACATTAACATGATCGACACTAAAATTAACATTTCAAGAAGATAGTAATTTCATTCAATGAGCCATTTTTTTTCCCAAATACCTCGCTAATTGGCCAGACTAGACTGGTGATTTTAGAAGTCACATTTAAGAAAGATTTTATTTAAGTCATAGTGAAAACAACCGAGAGAAATGTTCCAAACATTCGCAACTTAAACATGCTTATTGCTAAGTTTTAATTTGAAAATTTTGTATAACAAGAATAGAACAACGATTCCACACTATTTTGAATTAAATTCAGAACTTACATTACAAATAGAAAAAATACATTGTTTAAAGACCATGCAATAGAATTTGGCATCTAAAAATAAACTAAAACAACTTGTTTACATCTGTGAACAAAACATAGTCTACAGGATTCCTTTTCCTAGGGTTACAATAGTCCTACTCCTATAAAACCCTTGATAGTTAACAAAACAGAATATTACATTCATCACAAATGTCCATTGTTGTTGCCAAATACATTTTGGGGTTTCATGAATTGGTCAATCTTTAACATGGTTGATGAACATAGCTCAAATAGTTATACAAAAAGCCACGAATGTGCAAGAAGGAAATACAACTAAATCAAATGCTTGGTTGTGAATTCAGAGCTTATATTTCCATAGAAAGGGTTTATAATCAAGATTTATATACTAACAAAAATACTCAATCCAAAAGCTTCATTTTAGATAACAAGTTCATTTTCTAACAACAAGAATAAAAAATGGAAGAAACTTATGTAGAAAAAGAGATGTAAACCTAGGATTTCTTCACACCTGACCCAACCCTTCCTGTCTCCAGCCACCAATGATCTCCCTTAAATCTGGTTCCCTTCTATCTCCATCACTAATGATCATATAGAATACAGGTGATATCAAATTCCCATGGAGCGTCTGTTATCATAGGCAAATATTTTCATTAACAAACATGATTTTTCCTCAAATTTGTTGGTGATTTTCCTTTTTTGCTTCCCCAACTTTCTCCTCTTTTCATTTCACCAATGTTGCCCCCCAATAATATCCCTCTCTTCCACTTCCCCCCTTTCGCAAATGCTTATCAAAACCCTGAATTCCCTCCTCAACCTTCTCCCCTCTCCGCTTGTAATAACTCCATCCCCTTCCAAAATATATGAGAGTAATGGGTGAAATAATCATGATATAGAAACAGAAAGTTAGAAAATTTACTGCCAACAAGTACTAATTCATCATCCAATCACTTAAATAAGATGTGTTTTTTTAATATCTTTTCATAATTTTACTATTGAACATTATATATTCAACAAAAGAATACTGTGAACGTTCACATTTTTAAATATGCCTTTCCTGCTTCCATCTGATCTTATAGCAAGAAACTTTTAAACAATAACATTTCAAAATCATTCAAATCATCATGAAAACTAAGTGCATATGTGTGTGTGGCTGCAAGACCCCTTCGATGCAACCCCTTCTGAGAGGCTAACCCTCTCTACCTCAACCACACTCTTGTCTCATCAATCCTATGTCCACTTAGACATTCGCAAACAAGATTGAGTCAGTATCCATCACAAACAATTGAATTAATATCGATAACATCATAATATCAAAGTAATATCACATGCATCAATATCCATAGTGCATCATCATCATCATGAAACATAACTTTATATCATAATCATTTTAAACATTTTTAAAAAAATGTAACCAAAACTTCCAATGCGTTATTAATCCATTTAACCATACAATAATCACATCATTAAGCAATATTCAACTTAATCATTACTTAAATCCAAATTAATCAAGATTTGACCAAGTTTCAATAAACAAAGTTGCCACCTAATTGTCACATAGGTAATACAATGAAAGTCGCAAGATGGGTTGTGACACGAAGCATAAACAAAATCACTATTTTGGCCATCTGATTAGAAGTAGCAACATAAGAGAATAAGTTTATGGCATACAAAATGAGTGAATCAAGTTTGTCAAAATTTAATCCTATGAATATCGAAAAGCTCATAACCTGCAAACAGCTATCCTCCCTACAAACTTTATAGTTGACCAATTTTCAAAAAATTGAAAACATCATGGATTTTTCTGAAAATTTCAGCATTTGATCTTTTCATGATCTGCATAGTTTGTAATCCAAAATAACAAAAAAAATAAGAAAAAAGTCACTACGTTTTGGTGAATTTGGAATAAAATAGAAGTTTGACAAATCAAAGGATAAAAGTTATGGCCTTCCGAGATAGTGAAGAGGTAAGTATACAAGGTA
The DNA here is from genome assembly GCA_028749045.1 of Cupressus sempervirens. NCBI lineage: Eukaryota > Viridiplantae > Streptophyta > Pinopsida > Cupressales > Cupressaceae > Cupressus > Cupressus sempervirens. The sequence continues at coordinate 760,793,802 of CM053789.1, read as the reverse complement.
AGATTTCTTCTAAATTCATTTTTTTGTTTCAAAATATTATTTTAAAAAGCAAATTTTTTATTTGAATTATCAAAACATTTTATCACTTCTTAACAGAATATCACAAAATTGAAAGGTTTATATCATAAGGTTCTAAAAAATGTGAAAGGTAAGAATGAGGTGAGAAATGCATTAATTTAATTTAATTTTTATAAGTTTTGAGTGGTTTATGAAATAATATTCATTTATTTATTTCCTTAAACATTTAAGTCTCTCTTGATTAAATTATTTAAAAATTCAAATATTTTATATATTACCCTTAGAATGAAATTTGAAAGGTTGCATCTCTTTGATTTATATGGGACTATTGATTATATGTGTATGAAAATATTTCAAAGAATCTTTTTATCAAATAATGATGTTATAGCCTTATATGTGGATTAGGGAAATAATGTGGTTTCATTCATCTCTTTCAATATTTCAAAATTCTTTGAAGTTTATTTTATTTTATTAAAAGGCCCTAAAAGGTATTTTTTTATTTAAAAGATGATAATCTATGATATGCTTTCCCTAATTTCATAGAAAATCTTAATATTAGGGTACGATTTCATATAAAATATTTAAATTGAAGATTTCTTTTTAATATGAAAAACCTTGACAAAGTTCTTGTGCAGAAATGTGACTACAAGTTATCCCGGACAAGCCAATGCAAAAGGTAAGATTATATTTCTTCTTTGATAAGGATATCTAATGGTGTTATTTCATGTGGAAGATACATTATTAACCTAAAAGTGCACATGGTTAGAAGAATTATTTATCAAACAACTAATGGCCATCAATGTACTCAAACAAAAACATTCGAGAATAAAGCCAAGTGAGATTAGAGAAGTATTATAAAAGATCTATTTCATGCCAAAGGACACAATCATTCAAGATAGTACCAGACTTTCAATTTAATTATTTTGTTTTGAACTTTTATTGTAATAACTATGTGTTCAGTTTTATTTTAGGTTTTAGTTAGGAAGCATCACAATGATCTAAAGCTTGTATGCATCCTTTGGATTTCTATAAAGGATACCAGGATCATTCACAATAGAGAGTGACATAGTGATTTTTTTTTTAAATTATAGACATTGGATGGATGCTTATAGTAGTTTGATTAGGTAATGCAACTTGAACATAGCTCAATTGTACTTCCCTTTTTGAATCAATCAAATGATGTAGTTTCCTACCTAATATTGGAAATTGGTTTTATCAAAATTTGCATCTTATATTGTCCTCTTGGATGTAGAACTATTATTTGATACATCAAACTTCATGAATACTCTTGATTATTAGATACTTTCATAGTGTATTATGGTATCTATCTAATTGGTCTCCTTTAGTTGGAGTTAAATTAATTTAGACTATGGTTTCATGTTCTAAGCTCACTATCCAATAGTTGATGGTTTGGCCAACCATCTCCATAAGAGTTTGATGATAAGTTCTTGTAGTATTAACTCCATTTGCCAAATTGGACCTAGGGATTGGTCTTCATTAATTCATTTAAATTTGCAATTTCATGCTAGTGTGGTCCTTTACCTTAATCATATGCATATCATTCATCCATTTTCATCTTCATCTCCAATCATCATTTAAAATTATTTCAAAAGCATTCCCAAAACATTTAAAGCATTCAAATTTACATTTGATTTCTCCTTGAGAAAGTGCTTGCCTACTCAACTAGAGTATCAATATCAAGTTTTCTTTGGAAATTCTTCTCCTTTATAAGAGTTGAGATGGAAGGTATAACCACCTTATTCTGGTAGATCCTAAAGTGTGGAGGATGAGTAATTGTATTTTGACCTTCTTTGTTGACCAAAATTGTGTGGATTTCCCAACATCAAGTGAGCAAGGCTTGTAAGTTTTCAACCAAAAAAATTGTGCACCAACACACTGAAACATAACATAAACATGATTTTATAAAAAGATATAGGATGGATGACAACAAATAAAGAATTCTAGTTGTCAAAAACCATATCAAACCTTTCTTGATTTAAAAATGTTATTTTTATCTCGATACCTTTTTCCATCTCCACCAATCTATTCTTGTTCTTGCTCTTGCTACTTTGAAGAATTTTGTGAAGTAAGATTCAATGGTTGTATAGAGAGTTCATGAGAAATCCAAAAGAAATATTTATTTCTCAAAAATAACAGTATTTAACCCATACTACATACCCCATTAACATACATTTGAAGTCATGACTATGTATACTTAAACTCAAATATGTATACAAAAATTTGTTACAATGGAAATAAGCTAATGTTTACAAGTAAAAAAACAAGTGCAACATATGAAATTAAGAGTATCATATATGATATAATGATGGCTTCAATTCCATGCCCTCCAAATCTAGTGGTGGTGGTGGCATATTGATAGGCTCTGATTATTCCTGAGATTGTTGAGACTAGGAAGACCTAGTTAACATTCACCTTGGTTGCACTTAACACATGATATGCATGCGATCCTATGTTAGATGATGATGATGAATACTCACCATCTACTAGTAGCTCAAGAAGTGATAGATGGTCTTCAGTGCACATGTACTAAGAAAACTTGTGATGAAGATGACACTTGTAACTACTGGGCTATCATGGAAACCTTGCACTACTACATTTGGTGTCAAATTATGATGGTAGGCCATCACAATTATGATGCCAACCTGTCACCCAAGCGACACCAATAGGAATTGGCTTCTGTCAAATGGGTATCAGACTTTTCCCATTGCAAATTACGATGGCAAGGGCTTTCATCATAATTGCGATACATTAAGCTATCATAAATTGAAGCTAGACAGGTTAATACACCATCACAATTATGATAGCTATACGTCGAAGACACTGTTGCACATGTGACATTTATGCAATAGTTATGTTGTGGGTCTAACGACTAACCGTTGAACCTGTCCATCACAATAGAGATGAATTTATGGCAGCAATGCTATGGAACCAATGGCTAGCCTCCAAAATTGTGATGACAATGTAATAGAAAAAAATATGGAATGTGTGACATTGGAGAGAGTGCTTTCCTAACAAATCTATTTCTAAAATTGAACTTTGGTTATGAATATTATGAGGAGACTGCAATGCTCTTACCCCTATAACTGGTTTTCCTATTATTTTTATCTTTTGGGAGAGATTGGATGATTCTTCTTTGATAGTCACAAGAATCATCCAGTCTCTCCCAAAAGATAAAAATAACAGGAAAACTAGTTATAGGGGTAAGAGCGTTGCAATCTCCTGTTAATGTTCATAACCAAAGTTGAATTTTAGAAATAGATTTGTTAGGAAAGCACTCTCTCCAATATCATACATTCCATATTTTTTCCTATTACGATTGAAAAATTTAGAATTACTGGATTGATTCTACTAGCTGGGAGAAGTTGATTGTTCATTTTATCATACCTAATCTGATGATAGTTCTACAGGGATTTGTAATCAACCTAGATAATTGACAACTAGACCAATAAATCGTAGTGACAAAGGCATAAAATTTTTGAAAAAAGCCCCTAAGAAAAGAGATTTAGACAATGAATCATTTGAGAGGGTACCAGAAAAAAAGGGAGAAAAGGAGAAGATATGATCATGACCACTATAGTGAAAATAAAAACTATGGACATACTAGAATGAATTCAAAGAAATATAATAGAAAGTCTATGAAAGGTTCTGATCAGAGGAATGAGATTTATGGAGGTACCAAACACGATGATATTATATAAGATGTAGAGGTGAAAATACAAGAACAGAGCTATGGAAAATAATTTCTTTGATCGTAGAACTGGTAAGCATCATACCTTTGTAAAAATTCAAGATGATACAGAGCCTAGAAGGGTTGAGACAATGGGAGAAAGAAGTAATTGGAGTAGAGTTGCTAAGGGTGATAGGTAAAAAGCATGAGGAAGATAGTAATAAGAAAGTTATGCTAGCTGGGAACAACTGATTGTGCATTTTATCATACCTAATTTGATGATAATTCTACAAGATTTTGTAATCAACCTAACTAATCAGAAACTAGACCAATGAATCATAGTGACAAAGGCATATAATCTATGACTAAAGTCCCTTAGCAAAGAGATTTAGACAATGAATCATTTGAGAGGGTACCAAAAAAAAAGGGAGAAAAGGAGAGGATATGATCATGACCATGATAGTGAAAATAAAAACTATGGACATAATAGAAAGAATTCATAGAAATATATTAAAAAGTTTACAAAAAGTTCTGATCAGGAGAATGGGATTAATGGAGGTACTGAACATGATGATATTATATATAATGCAAAGGAAAAATACAAGAACAAAGATATGGAAAATAATTTTTCTAGTCATAGAACTGGTAAGCATCATACCCTTGTAAAAATTCAAGATGATACAGACCCTAGAAAGGTTAGACAATGGGAGAAAGAAGTAATTGGGGTAGAGATGCTGAGGGTGATAGGTAAAAAGCATGAGGAAAATAGTAATAAGCAAGTTCTACTAGATAGGAACAGTTAATTGTTCAGTTTATTGTACCTAATCTGATGACAACTCTACAAGAATTTCTAATCAACCCAGTGAATTAGCAACTAGACCAATGAATCGCAATGAAAAAAGCATAAAATATGTGACTAAATTCCCTAAGAAAAGAGATTTAGACAATGAATCATTTGAGAGGGTGCCAAAGAAAAGGGAGAAAAGGAGAAGATATGATCATGGCCACAATCATGAAAATAAAAACTATGGACATACTTGAATGGATTCAGAGAAATATAATAGAAAGTCTACAAAAGGTTTTGATCAGAGGAATGAGATTTATGGAGGTATTGAACATGATGATAGTATATATGATGCAGAGGGAAAATAAAAAAATAGAGATATGGAAAATGATTTTTCTTATTGTAGAACTGGTAAGAATCATACCTTTGTAAAAAGTCAAGATGATACAAAACCTAGAAGGGTTGAGACAAGGGAGAAAGAAGTAATTGGGGTAGAGATTTTGAGGGTGATAGGTAAAAAGCATGAGGAAGACAATAAGAAATATGATTGTTAAGTCAACAATTATAAAAACATAATAGTCAGAGAATGTTTGCACAAGCCTACAAGTTCCTTGAGATATTATTTTGTACAATTTAGCATGCACATGGTATGAGATATAATTTTTTGTTTCTACAGACATGTTACTAAGAAGTAAAAGGTTTTATATTTTAGTTTTCCATTCACTCATGATCTAGTATGGTGGGTTATATATTAGAGTTTGGTAGTTGCAAGATTTTTTTTTTGCTATATTTCAAAATAGATTTCTAATTTTAAATTGGCCAAACAATATTTCTAGGCTCACCATTTTGAAAATAATTAAAAGGTTTTTTTATTAATATCAATAATGCACTTCACTTGAAACTTCATTTTTACCTTAAATACATCATGCACCAAAAAATTCTATTTGAAAAGTTTATGGGCTACTCGTTTTTTGGTGGTACTATTTTTTAAGTTATTCAAAGTTAACTTCTTGTTGGTTAATGGTGGATTAGAATGTATCTAAAAGGAAACACTGAATTTGTCAAGGTTTCAAGTCAAATTACTTGTTACTTGTTACATATAATGTCTTAAAATAGGTAAGTACTAGCTAACTATGTCCAATGTGTCTACACACTAGAGGCATACTCCACCTACTAGGGTGACTACATACTTGTATCCATGGGATCAAGGCCCTTGAAATACTCACTCTAATGAATATGTAGCTCTAGTGAGCTTTACTCACCTAATACAGCTCTTTGCCATCATCAAAAATCAGGAATGAGATCTATGACAAATGACAATTTGGATCTTTTAGACAAAATGGAACTTGGAAGCATTCAATTATGCCTAGCACCATCGGTGGCATTTAATATTTCAAAAGTGAAGACGACAAAAGAGTTGATGGAAACCCTAGAAAAATTGTATGAAAAGCCCTCTGCTTCAAACAAGGTATTTCTCATGAAGTATTTATTTAATATGAAGATGGTAGAAGGTGGATCTATTGCAGATCATTAAAATAAGTTTAATACTATTACTAGTCAGTTATCTTCTGTGGGTATTAATTTTGATGAAGAAATTAGGGCTCTCTAGATTTTGTGTTCTTTGCCTGAAAGCTAGAATGGCTTGGTAATGGTTGTGAGTAATTCTATTTCTAGATCTAATACCCTAAAATATGATGATGTGATCGGTGTTATTTTGAGTGAGGAAAATTGTAAGAAAACCTTAGGTGGATCTACATCAGGAAGTGCTTTGAACACATAAAGTAGAGGCAGAACAACTAAGAGAGGAAGTAATTCTAAAAATTGTGGGAAATCAAGAGGAAAGTCAAAGGGAAAGAGGTCTCAATCTAGAGGACCAAGAAATTACTAGTATTATGGGAAACTAGGGCATGAGAAGAAAGATTGTTGGACTCGAAAGAACAATGAAGGAGATAATCCAGAAGGGAACAAAGAAGCAAATATGGTAAGTAACAAATCCAACGACGATGTTTTTCTTCTGTCTTTAGAAAGTGTTGATGATTCATAGGTTTTAGATTCTAGTGCTTCATTTCATGCTGCACCTCATAGAGGTTATTTTATTGATTATGTCCAAGGGGATTTTGGACTTGTTGATTTAGGGGATAATGAACCCTGTCAGATTGTTGGAAAGGGAAAAATTAAGATTATGTTGCAGAATAGGAATCATTGGCTACTACATGAGGTAAGACATGTTCCAAGGCTGAGTAGGAATTTAATTTCAATAGGGCAACTCAATGATGAGGGTTGTGTAGTTACTTTTAATTATAAAAATTGAAAGGTTTCAAAAGGTTCCCTTGTAGTAGAAAAAGGTGTGAAAGTAGGCACCTTATATCTTTCTACAGGTCATATTGTTTCTTCTACTCTAATTGTTTCAAAGGAAAATGAATGTTCAAGAATAGTTGTTGTAGTTGACCAGGGAGAACAAATAGTTGTTGTAGATTCTGATACAATGTTGTGGAACAACAGACTTGGGCACATGAGTGAGAAAGGTATGAAAGTAATTCATTCAAAGAAATTTTTACCAAGTTTGAAATGTGTTAATATGGATTTCTATGAAAGTTATGTGTATGAAAAATAAAAGAGAGTGAGTTTATTGAAGACTAGGAAGGAAAAGAAAAGTGAGAGATTAGAGTTTGTGCATACAAATGTATGGGGACTAGCTTAGGTATCTTCCCTTGGTGGCTCTCATTATTATGTTACATTTATTGATGATGCAACTAGAAAAGTATGGGTTTATTTCCTTAGACAAAAATCAGATATGTTTCAAACTTTTAAGAAATGGAAATGCTTGGTTGAAAATGAGACTGGCAAGAAATTAAAATGTCTCATATCTAATAATAGTGGTGAGTATTCTAGTCATGAATTTCAATATTATTGCTCCACTAATGGTATTCATAGATAGAAAACTATTCCAAGGACTCCAAAAGAAAATGGAGTGGCTAAACGCATGAACATCACTATAATAGAGTGTGCAAGGAGCATGAGGTTGCATGCTAGGTTTCCCTCAAACATGTGGGTGGAGGCTATCAATACTATTATATATTTGATTAATAGAGGTCCCTCTACTCCATTGGGCTATGGTATTCTAGAGGAAGCATGGACTAGTAAGAGGGTGAGTTATTCTTTTCTCAAAAACTTCGATTGTGAAGCATTTCCTCATATAGATTCTAAAAATATAACCAAGCTAAAAGCTAAGTCAAAGAAATGTGTATTTGTTGGATATGGAATTGATGAATTTGGTTATAGGCTTTGGGATTTTGGAAATTGTAAAATTGTAAAAAGTAGGGATGTCATATTCAATGAGAAAGTGTTGTACAAAGATCTATTGCAGCAACATGTGAAGAAAGAAGATGATTATGTAGTGTTGGATGATACTCCAAAAGATGATGTTCCAGTAATTTCGCATGATTTGCAACAACCACAAGAACAAATACCACACACACAAGTGAATGTAAGATAGTCCACAAGGCTAAGTAGACCTCTAAAAAGATTTTCTCCTTCTTTGTACTTTATTTTACTAACAGATGCTAGTGATCCTGGATGTTATGATGAAGCTATGCAGGTGGATACTAAGATTCAGTGGGAGTCTACAATGAAAGAGGAAATGGATCTTTGCTAAAAAATAAGCCATGGGATTAATGCAAGTTGCCTGCAAGTAAAAGGGATTTGCAGAATAATTGTTTTACAGGTTGAAAGAAGAGGATGGAGGTAAGAAAAGATTTAAAGCCAAGTTAGTTATAAAAATATTTGCTTAGAAAAGGGCATTGATTTTGATGAGATATTCTCTCTTGTTGTTAAAATGACTTTTATTCACATTATTTTTAAGTATTATGGCTACTAAAGATTTGCATTTGGAGTAGCTTGATGTTAAAAAAACCTTTCTTCATGGTGATTTGGATGAAGAGATATATGTGGCTTAGCCATAGGGATTTGAGGTCAAAGGTAAGGAGAACTTAGTGTGTAGATTGAAGAAAAGTTTATATGGCTTGAAGCAAGCACCTCAGCAATGATATCTGAAATTTGATAGTTTTATGCATGAGCATGGATACAGTAGGTCTCATTTAGATCATTATGCTTACTTTAAAAGGTTGGATGATGACAGCTACATTCTTTTATGTTTATATGTTGATGATATGCTTGTTTCTGGGTCTAATATGTATCACATAAAGGGGCTGAAATGTCAACTAGCACACGCATTTGCTATGAAGGATTTTGGGGCAGAAAAAAAATCCTTGGTATAAATATTTGCAGAGATAGGAAGAATAGGAAATTGACTTTATCTCAGGCTGATTATATTGAGGTGTTGCAATGTTTCTCTATGGAGAATGCTAAAGTTGTCAGCACACCTTTACCTGGTCATTTGAAGTTGACTAAGGAGATATGTCCTAAGACACAAGAAGAGGAGGATAAGATATTCAACATACCTTATGCTTTAGCTATAGGAAGCTTGATGTATAAAATGGTATGTACAAGGCCAGATATTGCACATGTAGTGGGAGTCATCAATAGGTATATTAGTCATCCACAAATTGAGCATTGGAATGCAATCAACTGGATTCTTAGATATTTGAGAGGAACATCCAGTGAGTGTTTACACTTTGGGGGCTCTACTAATGATTTATAGGGATACGTTGACTCAAATTTTTTAGTGGATATTGATACCAGGCAAAGTACTACAGATTATGTATTTACTGTTGGTGGGGTAGTCGTGAGCTAAGTTTCAAGATTAAAGAAGGTGAATGCTTTATCCACTATAGAGGTAGAGTATGTTACTACTACAGAGGCAATCAAGGAGATGATATGACTTCAATTATTTTTGGAAGAATTGGGATACCCTCAGAGGGATAATTATTTGTTATAGATAGAAAGATTGTCATTCATCTCTCAAAGAATTCAGCACTACATTCAAAGACAAAACACATACAGTTGTAGTACCATTTCATTCGATCAGTTTTGGATAATGGACAGTTAAAGCTAGACAAGATACATACAGATGAAAATCTAGTGGATATGTTTAGAAATGTAGTGAGAAGGCAGAAGTTGAATTCCTCTTCAGCTTTGGTTGGTCTTCTAGACTGAACAAGAATAAAAGAACAACAGAGTCCAAGGTGGTTTGATCCAGTGGGAGCTCCATGTGGTAGCGGTATTGCTACAGGATTAGTCTCCAAGTGGGAGATTGTTGTCTAGTATGGAGTCTAATCAGTCCCCAAGTGGGAGATTGTTAGTTTGTGGTGACTGATCAAGGAAGTATTTTACATACTTCATAATTTTGGGGGCTTGGAGTTAGGGGTTTTTTTATAAGGTGTGATGTGAAAATTGCTTCTTGCAGTGGTATTGAGCTGTAAGAGATTATATATTATAATCAGGTTGTAATCACTAGATCGTAATAATATTGGACTTGTTGTTTGATGTATGTAGCCTAAGGATTGGGTGAACCACGTTAAATCTTGGTGTCCTATTTTCTCTTCTATGCGATCTATTATTTTCTATTATTATTTATATTTGCATGTAACTATTATTTATGTTTGTCATTTAAGGCTAATAACACCCACTTAGGTGAATCAAGAAGTTTTCTATAATTAAAATAATGTAATACCCTGGTACAACTTTTGTGTTGTATTTTACAATTAATGTAAGGTTAACCTATATACGTCCTAACTCACTCCTTATATATTTATGTTTAAAAGCTTTTGACAATAATCAATGTGACAAAAGCTTGTTTAAAAGCACATATTCCTTATATTAAATGTAAGGTTGATTACCTAAACATCCATACGTGTATAAGAATGGTAAGTTACCTAGAATGTCATGAGATCAATATTTAAAGTACATGGAATGTCCTCATCACCTCCTGCTACTCTCAAGGGAAGTCCATCTTCATTGCTCACAAGAAATTCATCATGGGGGTACATGCAGGAATGTCCTCACCGCCTCCCACATAAAATGAGTCCAATATTACAAAATCAACCAAAGAAATAATAGTTCAAGTGAAATAAACATATGAAAAATGAAAGATAAAAAGAGGAATCTACTTATCAATAGGCATTGCCATTACATCTATGGTCATGCTACCTTTTGAGTGAGTTTTATTATTTTTCTATTGTATCAAGATCTCTCTGTTCATATACATACATACATACATATGCACATATATCATATACATATGTATATATATGTATATACATACATACATGCATGCATGCATATATAGATATCACAAGGGCATGGTAACAAGATGCAGAGATCACAAGGGAACGATAACAAAATCCTAGATCTCCACTGATCTCCACCAACATTTAGAGCTCTCCACCCTCATTTGAAGCTCTCCACCCTCTTTCATGTGCAACTCTCCATGATCAATAAAAACAAATGGGGAATGATTAATGTCGTGTTTTCTTTTCTTTTTTGTTTATAATCAATAATCCACAATCCACAAGATCTCTTTGTACACATACATACATAGGCACACAAATATGTGTATGTATGTATGTATGTATATACACATATATATACACATACATATGTATACATACATACATACATACATACATACATACATATATACATACATACATACATACATACATATATATATATATATATATATATATATATATATATATATATATATATATATATCTATTGGGGTAGGGGTGAAATAGGTCCTAATATCCTATACATATATACATACATACATGAAAATAAAAATGCACTTTCTAAGAGTTTACAATTGTTCAAAAAAATTAATGTTTTACAAGAAAATGTTGTTGAAATAGTATAGAAATTGCTTGACATGAGAGGTCTGCAAGTGAGGGTGTTGACCAATCTTAAAAACTTGAATGCTGAAATTGATTTTAATAAGGTAGAGGTAGGAATTTAGAAGTTTGATAATCAAAATTTAAGGCACGAGAGCGAAGAAGAAGGAACAACTTTAGAAAGATAAGGAGAAGGAGCAACTTTAGAAAGAGACTACATGATAGAAATAATATCTAGACAACATAGAGGATATTATGGGAGCCACTCGATAGAATCTAGGAAAGTGTTGCAGTAGTTAAATTGGTCTAATTGTTGATTAGCTAGGTTGATTACTTCATTATTATATGATCCAATGGTAATGTTAGTTATTATTTTGACATACATGAAAAAATTATTAGTATTCATTATTATATATACATACATACATGAAAATAACAATGCACTCTCTAAGAGTTTGCAATTGTTCAATAAAATTAATGGTTTACAAGAAAATGCGCCTGAAGAATTGTTAGCTCAAAGGCAAGAAAATTTTGTTGAAATAGTATAGAAATTTCTTGACATGAGAGGTATACAAGTAAGGTTGTTGATCAATCTTGAAAACTTGAATGCTAAAATGAAAGCTATTAATGATCAAACACCTATGCCAGAGTTGCAACACAATGTGAAGTTGATCTTAGATAAGGTAGAGGCAGATATTAAGAAGTTTGATAATAAAAATTTAAGGCATGAGAATGAAGGAGATGGAGCATCTTTAGAAAGAAAAGGAGGAGTGGCTTTAGAAAGAGACTGCGTGACAGAAACATTATCTAGACAACATTGAGGATGTTATGAGAGCCTTGTGATCATGGCATTTACATAGAAGCATAACTTGCTTCTTCAACTCCCTACACTCAACCCTTCACTAAATTTATTCTTCTAGCAGTGAGAATAGCCACTACAAATTCCTGGGAGCATTCAAAAATAAACCATCTCAAACCATTTTGACCTTGATTTTGGTGACCTAGCCAACAACATGTAACTCTCAATGATTTGAATTTTCTACATGATAAGGGATAATGTGCATAGTTCATCTTATTCAATGATCATACACAAATGAAGTTGAAGCTTATTTATTGGCAAGTTTGAAGTTTTGAGGAATATAAGTGATAATCTAATCCAAGCTTCATTATCTGGCCTATGTTATATCACCTCTAAATGACTTAGAGCTGCAACATGGGAAGGCATATGGTGTCTCTCTATTCCACACTTGCACATGTATGACCATTTGGTGTTGGAGATTTAGAGCCTTAATAATTATGCCATGATCTATGCCCCATTTCCAACTCACACCACCTAACCTTGCTCTGCATGCCTTATTTTCCATATGAGAGAAATCATAGATATACCAAATGCTTGATAAGTTGCAATTTGATAAAGAGGGATACTAAGTGTTTGATCAAATATATTTAGTGGAGATTCATCAAAATTTACTTCAAGGCACTCTAAGTCAGAATTGGTTTTAATGCATGCTACTTAGTGTCACCTTATTCCATTTTTTTTGAAGATGATGAGTCTTTGATATCCTCTATGGTGATGTTTATCAGAACAAAAAATCATATTCCCATCCTGAGAGGACACTACATGATTTTTAGAGATTGGTGTTTCATGCTTTTTGTAAACTTGGTGTTTCAAATCTGTAAAGGTTTCTCTAGACAAGAATGTAACAAGAATCACAATGCATATGAACTGTTTGAAAAAATTCAATTTCCAACCCACGGTCAAAGAAAATTCCTATAAAATTATTGGATAGCTTTCAAAACTTTTGTGATGTGTCCTCTTCAGTGACAACCATATAGAATATTGCCAAAATAATTAGTGGGGAAGATTTGGAGTCTCTAGATCACTACCTCACAAATTGGATTTCTAAACTAAAGGATTGAGCCAAGCCATGAAATATTGAGCATTAAAAAAATACAAATCAGCTTTAAAATAATCCATATGCACTGGTGACTATAGAAATTGGATAAGAAGAGCTAATATCCACAAAATGATATGTGAGGAACAAAAATAAATGTGAAGCTTCTTATCTAACAACACTTCTTAGTGACAACTCATCAATCGGGCAATATAGACAAGGCACGTGAACTGTTTGATAGAATGCTACCATGATATTTGTTAAAAAGATTGTCAAAACTTTCATTCAAAATTCAAACATTGGTAGGCATCACATTGGAATTAGAGGACATCATGCTTACATGGAATGGAGAAAGCTTGTAGAGGCACCATAGTGAAGGAAGACATGAGTCATTTGTTGCAATGTGTCAATAGATGGTCATCCCATAAGATGGATAAAACTTGGAGTGATAATTACATACAATACAATAATCATAGAATATGCACAATATGGAAGCATAGACAAGAAGGTAAAAGCACAAACCTGTGTCACCCTTTTACAAAGGAAAAGGCTAACAAAAGTATAATTGTTCACATTCAATAACATAAAATTGGTATTATTATTTAGAATTTGAAAATGAAGTAAACTAATCAAATGTTTAGAAATGGGTGAAGTTTAGAATTATAATTTTTAATAATTATTTGGAATAAGAAATGATATATTTTCCTATTTTTCAAAGATAATTTTTTAGTTACTGAAAAAAGCTAGAAATTAGGGGTCTAGTTCCCACCACAAAATGACATTGAAATAAACTTATTTTCCTATGATCATAGATTATGTTATAGATAACATATGTATCTAGAATAATCAAAAATAAAAATCGGCTTTAGACCTATATTTTCTCTTTTATAACGATTCAAATTTCAACTTATTTAAATCGATGGTTTTCATCTCCCACCACATTTGTCAAAATAAATCTTTTCCAACCAAAATAAAAATTATAGATTCTGGAAGAGGACTCTCTCCTCTAGAATGTCATATAATTTTTATATTTTCTTGGTATGATTATATTTCTTTCTTTCTCAAAATTGACATCTTCTTGAGTGTTAAAATGCATACTTGTAATTTTTTTAAATTACAATATACTATATCTAACTAAAACACTATGAACTCTAAATGAGAATATTCATGAATTTGAGCTCTATAAAATGGTGTTTATATGTTATTAAAAAAATATCATAAAAAATAGTAAGAGTTATTGAAACATCTTTTTTCTGAAATAAGTTTATTTCTTTAGTAATTGGATACTAACTAGTATAAAATATGCATTTAATAGACATTTTCAATAAACTTATCAAGATCATATGTTTTAACAAAATTGATATTTTGATAGAAATACTCAAATTCAGTTGTTCTGATAAGTCAGCCTGAAAGGTGACACAACTTTATACTTTTAACCAAGCACATGAACAATTGGCAAGAGGCCTCGAGAGACTAATTTTTTTGGAATTGATTGGTTTTATAAGTAATATTCATACAAAATATGGCTTGCAAAAATACCATGGAAAATTGTATTTGATCTTGCTACATGGGAACAATTGATTGTTCATTTTATTGTACCTAATATGATGACAATTCTATAGGAATTTGTAATCAACCTAGCTAATCAGCAACTAGACCTAATTTATTGAATTATGGCTAGTTTCTTTCTAACAATATCTATTATGATGTGATTTTGTAAAATTTCTTGCGAACTTTGCCCTTTTTCCTAGTCTACATTATTTTTGTGTCCAGGATCTTGAGGTAAGTCACTTAGCACGGGTTGAGTGAGTTTTATTGTTTTATTATTTGGATTATGGAATATGTATGCAGTTGGATCAATTTTTCTGTTGTGCTAAGATGTAATAAGCACCTTAAAAAAGATCTCTAAATATACATGTTTAGAAGGAAATATAAAGAGATACCTTTTTAGAAGTAAAAGAAGTGAAAATTTACATAGCCCTTGAAAAAAAATGGCAGAGCTAGGGCACGACAACAAAATCGCTAAGCAAGGACATGACATGATAAAAAATCATAAAGCAAGGGCACAAAGATCACAATGACACAACATGACAATAAAATCTTAGAGAAAGGGCATCGCAACAAAATCACAGAGCAAGGGCATGAAAATGAAATGCAGAGATCACAAGGGCATGACAACCAAATCACAGAGCAAGGGAATGACAACAAAATGCAGAGATCATTAGGGCATGAGAAACAAATCGTGAGCATGAGCATGATAATAAACTACAAAGATCACAACAATGAAATCATAGACCAAGTGCATGACAAAAAAAATGGAAAGATCACAACAAAAAAGGGAATGACAACATTCACAACTCTCCACCCTTGTTTGGAGCTCTCAACACTCTTTCCCACGCAGCTCTCCACAATCAAAACAATTGGGGAATGATTTATGTCATGTTTTCTTTTTTTTGTTTATAACCATGGGGTGTCGCAATTACGATGCCAATGTTGGTATTGTGACAATGTCAGGGACAATTACAAAAAAACATGAAAATCAACACAAATTACACCACTATCGTGAATTGTTGTTGCAATTTGACCCCAAATATTATAGTGTTTTGATGAAGATGACACCTGCAACTACTCGACTATCATGGAAAACTTGTGATGAAGATGACACCTCTAACTACTAGTCTATCATGGAAAACTTGTGATGAAGATGGCACCTGCAACTACTAGTCTGTCATGGAAAACTTGTGATGATGGAACCTACATTCAATAGATCACTTATCAACATACTTCATTTTTTCAAGATCTACACTAAATTTGTTATCAATTTTGAGCATAAATTTTTCTTTCATCTCAAAGAGAGCTCCAAGAATTTGTCTGGCCATTCGAGAAGAATATTTTTTTAGATTTCCTTGTTTGTCATGGTAATGCACCCTTGGCTTAATTTCAAACCCTTATTCTTCCTATTCTTTATGCACACACAAAACCCATCATTGAATTTTCCTACATGATAAAAATCAAAGAGAAAGTTGAGTGAAATGAATCAACGTACCTTAGATCCTTCACATGAAGTCTCTATTATTTCTTCAAAAGATGATTTATCTTCTAGTTCAACCGTGAGAATCTCTCTCCTATACCTTGACCTTACATTGTATTATTGCATTGTAATTAGATATGTCTTGTAAGGGTTGCCATTTGGATGAACAAAAAAATAAATGATTCCAAGACCCATATTTTGAGTTCCAGAAGATAAACTTTCCTTGATAGAATTGGCATTTGAATCTTTGTGTAAAACCCATTGTGCATCGTCCCTTCAATCATTTATTTGATAAAAGTAATCCATTGTTTAGGTAGTTTCATCATTGATTGGGCCTAATTAGGCATATTAGGCCTCTAAAAAATTTACTATACTTTTATGTCTAGACATAATGCAATCGTGTTATGTCTAGTAAAGTCATACAAAGAATAACGTGATTGTGTTTTGTTAACAAAAAAATCTGATCACATTTAGGCTTGGTAATAAGCCTATTTAACTATACTTGGGTTGATGTTTTCTCTCCATTTTTTGTTGGTTTAGATATTTTTTCAACTTCTAAGATAAATTCTCATCTTTGACTTGATCAGGTTTACAAATGGTGAAGTGGGTATCTCTAAAATTACCACCACAATCTCACATGTTTCCTTACCTTTCTAACTATATAAATTTTTAAATTTTTGGACAAGATTAGTATTGTGAATTTGATTGTTCTATATCAATGTCTTGAAAATCCTCTCAAACATATGTCTACCAATTATTTGATAACTTTTTATCTACTTAGCCAAATGGAACATACATTACATATTATTTTTCTACACTTGATTTTATACACTTTTTTTTAAAGCATTGATTTTAGATTATTTTGATGCAAGTTATGCCCAAAGCATGAACATGTACCAAAATTTTTGGATGGAGTCAATTCAAAATATCATAGAAAACAAATTACTTGTCAGAAAATTATGAAAAAATACACAACTTTTAGATCTCACTCTTACCTATTATCCTACAAAAGGGTTTTTTTTAATACTAAATATAACTATATGTTTTTTTGAGTGCACAAAAATAACTATATTATGTTTTTTAGAAAAAAATAGGAATAATGTTTTATGCATGCAAGGTTTGACCCTCTTAATCTTATCCATAAAAAAAAAAAAACATTAGTAGTTTAGAAACTAGATTTAGAGTACTACATTTTTTCTAGTTAACATATTTTCTCATTTTGAGTACATGACCCTCAAATTGGTCTTCCAAGATTAGGTTTACCTAATTTCAGAAAAAGGTATCCACTTTACCCCCCTTTTTTCAGACACCCATGTTGTTTTCATTTTACTACAAATCAATAATAACTAAGTTAAAGATCAGTAATAACTAAGTTAATGATCAATAATAACTAAGATTTATTTTTGTCAATCGGTTATAATAGAATAATGAATGAACAATTTGGAGTTAAGTGATTGAGTGATTTTATTGATAATTTGAATGAGTATACCAAGTGAATGCTTATAATGATTATGTAGTTAATTTGGTACTGAAATTGTTTGAAGGGACTGCAGGATAACTGAACATAATTTATTCTCCCTACCCCCTCTAAGTTATCTAACAATTATTATTAGAGGATAATGCTTGGAGAAAGAAGTTTAAAGGAACTTCAACTAAATATTGCAAGATGTATAAGAGAGAGGTACCAAAGCTGAACATGGAAAATTTATCATCATGGAAAGATAGAATGAAGTTATATTTATCTAAAATTGGAGATAATATCACTCATTGGTTGGATCATGAATATGTTGCACCCCCTACTCCTATAATAATGGAACAAATGATAGAAAAGAGGAACCATAATAGCTTGATGATTAAGATTGCATCTGCTCTTAAAGATGCCAAGTTTGATGATACCAAGAATTCCACTAATGCTAAACAAATGTGGGCTAAGTGATAAGTAGGAGATATTTTCACAGTAAATCAAATTGTCATATTGGTATAAAGATTTAACTATGTATTTTTTGATTCAAACTCGTTGACTCATGTTTCATGAGTAGCATACATGAATCCATCTCTCATGAGAATAAATGGCACACTTAGCACTCATTGGATCAAGGTGATTCTCATAGAGGCCAAACACTAGGACTTCCCGGGAGGTCACTCATTCTAGTACTACTCTAACTTGAGTGTGCTTAACTAAAGAGTTTCCTCCATGGTTAAACCCACTTTCCTTGCAGCCCCATTTGCAAAACCTTCACCAAGTGTTGTGTCTTATGAACCATTTATTAGAAAGTGCCTTAATCTCATCAAGTGATGGTAGAGATCCAAATGTGTTGAGAGCTAAAGCTGAAGGTTTGAGAGGCATGTATGATGACATGTGAATGAAAGAAGGTGAAAATGCTACATAGTATGTAAACCAAATAAAAAAGTTCTAATTATAATCAAAGATGTTTGTGGAATTATTAGTGATAGTGAAATTGTAATTAAAATTCTTAGAAATCTTATGCTTTTTTATTCTATCAAATTTTTTACAATTCAAGAAGTGAGAGCCATGCCTAGTAATGTTTTGACACTTGACAGTTTAGTTGGTTGGTTGACTACATTTGAATTGAGCAATTTTGACAATAGTATAGTTACAATTGGAAATGATTTTAAACCTTCACTAACCATTGGAAGTTCCAAGAAAGAAAGGAAAAGTAAGGAATAAAGTGAATTTAAATATGAGGATGATCTAGATGAACTTGAAGTATTGCTTGCAAGAAGGTTGTCAAGAGGTAAAGGTGAATACAAAGGTAAATTACCCCTGATTTGTCTCAAATGTAATGAAGTTTGCCATCTTTCTATTGAGTTTCCTAATATAAGTTAGAGTGGCATAAATGAGAAGAAATATTACAAGTACATAAAGAATAAGGATCACAAAGACAAAGGGAAGAAGTTGTGCTACATTATTGAAGAAGAGCACACCGAGTCCAATACTGATGAAGAAAAGGAAATTGTTGAGATGGTATATGTTGCAATAAAGGAAGATACCAATGGAGAAAGGTATAAAATTAAAAAATCCCTTATTTCACATGTTAGCAAGAATGATTCATAGATTATTCATAGTGGATGCTCACACTACATGACTAGTGATCTAAGTATGTTTGATAAATTTGAAAAAATTGATGGTGGTGGAACTGTTAAGCTAGGTAATGATGTTTCATGTCCATTGAAAAATAAAGGATCACTAATGTTGAATGATAGGATCATATTTGATGATGTATATTGGGTGCAAGGACTAAAGTATAATCTTCTGAGTATTGCTTAGTTGAATAATTCAAGTCATAAGTTTGAATTTTAGAATACAATATTCAAGATCTTTGATGACAAAGAAATTGGAACTGGAATGCAAACAAGAGGTAACATAATCTACCTTGATCCTACTATTGAGACATCCTTATTTGCTAAAGTTTAAGATTTATGGTTATGGCATAAAAGGTTGTGTCATGTAAACTTTGAGAACAAGGTGAAGGTCAATAGAAAGAAAAGAGATAGAGGCTTACAGAATATGCAAAAACCTAAAAATGTTATGTTTAAAGAATGTAAGCTTGGTAAGATGAAAAAATATAGTTTTTCAATCAAAACACACACTTCAAATGGTATCCTGGCACATTGATCTATGTGGACCAATAGGTGTGAACAGTTATTATGGAGTCATATATTTAATATTGTTTGTTGATGATTATTCTAGAATGATGGTTGAACATATGTTCATGTAGGTGAAATCACATGCTTTTTATATGTCCTAATGGTATAAATCTAGAGTTGAGAAAGAAACTAGAAAATCTTTGAAATTTTTGAGATCTGATAGAGGTGGTAAGTTTATGTCTATTGAATTCACTAACTTTTGTGTTAAGAATGGTATTAAGATACAACTATCTACACCGAGGATACCACAACAAAATGGTATTCCTAAGAGGAGAAATAGATGAATTGTGGATTGTGCAATGACATTAATGATTGAAAAAGAGGTTTCTCAAATATTCTAGAGAGAAGCAATTAGCACTATTATTTATACTCTCAACTGAGTTTGATTGAATAAAGGAACAAAAAAGACACCATATGAACTCTAATATGGTCATACATCAAATGTAAATTATTTCAAAATCTTTGGAAGTAGGTTTTATATTCACAAGGATGCAAGGAATGGTAAACTTGATTTTAAAGGAGATGAAGGTTATTCCTTGGCTACTCATCTAACAGAAAATCTTTTAAATGTTTGATTAAAGCTAGTAACAGGATGACTAAAAGTGCAAATGTTTGGATAGGTGAGTTTGTAGATAAGAATGATGTGGAAAGAAATAAATTTTTTGTATGTGTATGAAGAGGCACCTAACATACTACCTAAGTTACAATAGAGAGTCATCGAGCACCGGACAGTATCACCCAAGTTACAAACTACTTTACTAGAGTGTGAGACAATACTACCCGAGCATGAAGTTGAACCCCTAATAAGTGGAGAAAATTTTGAAATTCAGGGAATTGAACTTGTATTGGAAAAATATGTGAGAAAGAATCATTTGCTTGAACAAATTATTGGTGATAGAAGTGTTTGAGTATAGATAATAAGTAAATTAAGAGACAATACCTATTTTATTGTTGATTTTGAACCAAGATAGTTAAGGCTACATTGGATAATGAGGATTGGATAAATGTTATGAATAAAGAGATTGATCAGATAGAGAAAAGCAACACCTGGACATTAGTATCAAGACTTATAGACAAGAATGTGATTGGAACCAAATGGATTTTTAGAAATAAGCTAAATGAAAATGGAGAAGTGGTAAGCAACAAGGAAAGACTAGTTTTCAAAGGTTATGAACAAGAATAAGGAATAAATTATGGTGAGACTTTTACACCTATGGCTAGATTGGAAGGAGTAAGAACATTGTTAGCATATGCTACATACAAGAAGTTCAAAATTTATCAAATGTATGTCAAATTTGTATCTCTAAATGGAATACTTGAAGAGGAAGTCTATATTGAACAACCTAAAGGATTCATTAAACCTTATAAAAGGAACATGGTTTACAAACTAAACAAATTATTGTATACACTAAAACAAGCATCGAGAGGCTAGTATGAAAGGTTACATTCATATTTGATTAAGATTGGTTTTTCTAGGACAAGTGAAAACACTACTCTATATTTGAAATGTGAATATAATGATATGGAATTGATTGCTGAAATATTTGTTGATAATATATATTTGGAGGAAATGACATGTTATGTAAGACATTTTCTAATCAAATGAGTATAGAATTTGAAATGTCAACGGTTGGTGAGATCAAAATTTTCATTGGATTAAAAATCTATCAAACAAGGAAATGTATATATGTGACTCAATCTAAATATGTGAAATAAATCTTGATTTTTTTTTGGGATGGATGAGTCTAAGCCAATTAGTACACCTATGGTGACTACAATTAAATTGTCTAAGGAAGACACTCCTAGAGAGCTAAATGAAACACACTACAAATATATGATTGGTAAACTATAATATGTTGTACATAGTAGACCAAATATTGCACATGTTGTTAGTATAGTTGCAAGGTTTCCTTCTAATCCTAAGGAAACACACATGACTATTGTGAAAAGAAATTTAGGTATCTAAGAGGTAAATTGGGGTCTTCCCCCTATCCAAAATTCACTTAGTGAAGATTCATGTTGCATCAATTCATGGATGAATGTAAATATCTTTATGGAGTTGATCCAAAGAGTTCACACTTTAGGAACATTTCATGAAGTTGTTGAGAAGAAGACTATGATGAAATTGATGTATATTGTACATGCAAGGTACAATAATAACTACAAGTTTTAATGAGTTTCATATCAAAATTTATAAAGACCTTTGGCATTGTTGAAAAAGGGGGAGAATATCAATATTACAAAAGGGGGAAATGAGATCTAGAAAATAAAGAGAACTAATAAAGGAGAATATTAGTAAAGAAGAGATGCATCAAAGGGATGAAGATAAAGAGAACCAGAGAATGCTATGCAAAGGGGAGAAATTATAAAAGAATCATTTGAAGTGAAGTTGAACTGAGACATAGATCATATCCTAAGGAGGAAAATGCTAAAGAGAAATGCTTGAGATTGTTTCTTTTTGTTGATACAAACCAAGTTATAGAGAACCTGCTAATGAATTCAAAGAGATAAAAACTTGAATTGTTGTCAATGCATACATTTGATTATCTTATGTAATGTTTTGTAATGTAAAATCATATTTTATGTGTTTCCATCAATGCCAAAGGGGGAGATTGTTAGCCTCAAATGATAATTTAATTAATGATGCTATGAATGTATGTAAAGAGTCATATCAATTGCTATGTTGTCATTAATATCAAAGTCTTAGTTGGCTAGACATTATGATAACTCAGTAGAGTGCTATATCAAGTTGATTGATGAAGAGGATTGAAAGAAGTATGATGAAGACATAGTTAATAAGTATGGTACTCAATGAGCACTTTAGATATGATAATGTGATGTTGGTTTGATTTCTTTACAATCATGTAATATTATAAAATTCACCAAACATTTGACAAAGTTAAGTTGTAAGTTTGATATTACCCAAGTAAGTTCAATATTAATTGAGTGTTATATTACCCAAGTGAAATGTTATGTTCACTAAGTAACAATAAGAAGAAAAAAATTGTAAATATGGAATTTGAGGTTAGATCTTGATGGAATTCAACAAAATTTGAGAAGTTGAAAGGTGCAAGTCAAAAGTTTGTTACAAGATCAATGAGTAGGAAAATGTAAGAAAGATTTGATGATAGAAATTGAAGGATAAGAATGGACACAAAGTTCTATGAAAGTTCTATTTTCTAATTGGCTACATGCAATGAACCTAAGATCAACGATCATGATTAAGTGGCAATAATTGGAAGAATCTGGAAGCATAGAGACTACTATTTAAGGAAAAGTTGAACAAGTTTTTTGTTGTTTCTTGGATGTTGATTGAATGCTAAAGAAAGAAGATCAAAGTGTGAAGTTGATGTGGATAAAAGTTGAGCTAAGTGAACTGAGAAAAGTTGAAGGAATAAAGAGAGGAGTGAATCAACCAGTCAAGAGAACAAAGTAAAGAGATCAGAGGATATAGATCATAAAGAGACCAAACAAAAAGAAGATATGAACAAGCAAGGTAGTTATATACCTAATAGATCATTTGTACTATTACTTTCTAATCATTGTAGAAAAAAATCTGTTAACTGAGTGGACCTAACAAGTCTACAAAATCCTATATGGTAACATTGATTGGTTGGCCCTAGTACTGTAGTTGGTCTTTTGTTGCTTATTATCAACCTTTTGATATGTATTAACTGTCCTCTTGGGCTTTTGGTTGGCCATAATATTGTGGCTAGGCTTTTGTTGCTTATTATCAGCCTTTTGATATGTATTAACTTTTGGGTTTCAAGATCCTTGTAAAACCTATTTTTCTTATCAAAAACATTGAGTAGTGGTGTTTATAAGTCCTTTAGAGCAAACCACTCTTTAGACAAGATCAAGGAGTGATAAGATCTAGATGATCTTTTGGTGTAAATCTTCTCACAAGGTCACATGAACAATGTGTATGTAACCTTTAACAAGATTAGCTCCTAACATAGCTCACTTCAGAAGAGTGAACATTTTGGGTTGGTGGTCCCAGGTTTTTTTTCCTTTATAGGGTTTCCACATTAAAACTCTTGGTGTCAAAGGTGTGAATGTTGTTATGTTACAAGTTAATTTACATGCACTTTTCATTTTACTATAACTCACTAACAATTGAGTTAATGGTTGGTAGTAACCAAGTTTTATTGTTGTTGGTCAGTTATAACAAAATAGTGAATGAATAGTTTTGAGTTAAGTGATTGAGTGAGTTAATTAATAAGTTGAATGAGTATACCAAGTGAATGCTTTTGATAATTATGAATTTTATTTGGTATTAAAATTGTTTGAAGGGATTGTAGGATAACTTAACATAATTGATTCACCCCCCACACCACCCCCCATCAACCTCTCATCTATCTAACACAATATGCGTGAGATTGTAGAATAGAGATCTTGCAAAATCCTTCTGCATTCCAAAACACCATCCTCTAAAGTAGAAAAGGATGAGAATAAAATTCTTAAACCATGGATTATGTCATTCTTTTTTCTGCAATGCGGACTTTTCATTCATCAAATTATAACATATCATTGTTGCTATATGAGATTCTTCAATGCAAACCAGTAAACCCTATATTTTATCAAGGTTATGTGCATACATAGATTTAGATGAGGAAAAGGAAACACAACAGTTCTCTCTCTTTTCTTTCCTGACTACATATTGAAAATCAGAAGATTACATTTATTTTCTTTGACAAAATTTAAGCCCATGTTCTCTTAAATAAGGAGAAATGTATTAGGTCGGATATATAAAGCCTTATAGCTTGTTAGGTATTTATGGGCATGAGTTGACATAATAGGATATTATCATTTGAAGATTAGTTAAAGGAACTATTTATCGCATTTCTAGATATTTTTAGTCTTAGAGCACAAAATAGCTAACACATTTTGGAGATTTTACTATTTTATTTCCCATTAAAACTTAGGTAACTAGTGGTCTTGCATATCAATTTATCAAATGAGTTAGGTAAGAATTGAAGAAAAAAATTAGACCTGAACTTATTTCTATTAATACCCCAAAAACTAATAAAATGCCTAATAAAAAAACACTACTCCTTCGCACTTGGAATAAAGAAATGAATAAAATAATTTGTTATAATACTTGTTGGAAATAAATGTAGATTGGTGGTTATTGTTGCAGCAAAATATCAACTTGTGAATGCTCGATACAACCACTAGACTTATAGAAGACACATGAGGTTATTAAACTATGTCACTTATCCTAAAGAGAGACATTGGAGATTAGTCCAACAATACCCACCTCATTGTTACCCAAGAGAATTAAAAATTATAACCAAGATATGATACCAGTTGTAGATTAGTAGTTTTTTTTGCACAAAATTATTAATTTATTAATTCTCAATACAACCACTAGATTCATAGAAGACATGGAAGGTTGCTAAATCATTTCACAAATCTTGAAGGGATAAGTTGGTGATTAGTCCATCAATAAAACCTACTCTAACCTACACCAACTAAATGACATAAAAATTAAACAAATCCATTTATAGGTTTCCAAAAATAGCTACCTATCTATCTTATCTTGCATATATTTTTTATGTTTGAGGATAGTTGAAGATAGGTGGAGCATATATAGGTTTCCAACAATTAATTGAAATATATCTTGATAAAATTAACCGTGCTCACTTGCCTCTTCATACTGATCATGCATTATAATGTTATAAAATGAAAAGGTAAATTGAATTTTATCTTCTTTACCTATAACTTTACTTGGGTGCAAGCTTCACTTTTGATTCTCTTCCATCTAATCTAGATGTCTGATAGGACAACCTTGAACAAAAAAAACATTGAAATTTATTTGTTACTTTTCAGTTGACGAACTTATTCTTTAACATCATCTTGTTGATTGAAATAATTGTTTGTGTGGTGCAAGGAGAAACATGTTTATTTTGACATCTTGGCCATGTTTCTCATAATTTTCCATCTCATGATGTGTTGGTTTTGTGTCTAAGCTTGTAAAAACTACCTCTTCCCAAAAATTATCTTCTTCAAAATCTTTCTTTCTTTTTAGTGTGAAAGTATCATCTTCAACTTTATCATTAAAACATTCGTGATGACTTGTAAGATCAGAAATATCGTCACATTAAAGTATGAGTTCTATTTTTTATCACAGTCAACAATTTTGAGTCTATCAACATTTCTTTGTCACCAAAAAAATGTTTTCCTTATTTGCCTCATCATATTCCAAGATATCAACATAGTAATTTACATATTCTAAATAATTCAAAACTATTCCACCCCTTTATTTTTTTGTCCCTTCTCTTGAGATAATATTGGTGTTAGCATATTTTCCTCATATTTGACAAAGAAAGGAATCTTTTCTAATAAATTAATAAACACTTCATAAATATAGTGTTACTTTCTTTCTCTACCATGCCTACTATTAGTGTGACCAAATCCATCATCCCTTCATCATGTTCAAGTAAATAATTCAACTCATTAAACCAAATTGTAGCATCTAATCTTCCACTAGCCTCTTCATGCTCTTCATACTTTTTACCAACATTATATGTCCATCTTCTTCTTATAATGTCTGATTTACTAGGTCTTAAAATATAAACACTCTTCAACAATAGTTTCTTCCTTATCTCATTCAATCTCCACCTATTCCTGGTCATTACACCAAAACTTTGCAAAATTATTAATCCCCTTGGGAATAATTAAATGGGACTAGGACAAAATGACTCAAAAGATGCAAATTTTTTATAGGATTTTTGTGTTTCTTATAAGGGAAACGTGTCTTTGATAGGGTTTCTCTTGAATAAAGAAAAGGATCAACTTGTGTAAGTATATATTTGTATAATTGAAAAGGATTTTGAAAACTTATAATGTCAAATTTATATATCTTAGATAGATTACCTTGCTCATAGTTTAGGACTCTTAATTAGAGGACATACCTCCTTCACTAGCTACTCCAAAATGCAAGGTATTGATTGAGTCTCTTTGAGCTTGAGCAAGTAATAACCTTATCTACTCTTTTTTTCCTAAAAACTCTCTTGAAAGAGGATATTTGTACTAGTATCTTTGTGGGAAGTGCCATTTGTAATGTAATGTGTGAATTTAATATTTTAATGTGGTCATATACTATTCATTTTTAAAGTAAGAAAGCCTCAAGACCAACTCAATTAGTTACTAGGATTTGGTGTAAAGGAAATTTTGTTTCCTTGGTTTTAATCATCATCAGTGCGATCATTATGTTTTTTATGCGATCTTAAATAAGGATTATGTTTGATCAAAGTAGAGATTAATGTTGAGGATGTATTGTGAACTTTAAAGGAACTATATTAGCAAAGAAGTCATTGTTTAGTTAGTTCAAGAACTTGGATATGTTATCCTAAGATTTTTTAGTGAATAAATTATGAGGTTATTTGAACAGTGGATTTAGTTGTCCTCCTTTCAACTCCTAATAGGGTTGGCACATCTCCTAACATGGTTAGAGTCTCCTAAAAGAGGTTTGAGGTCTCCTAATAGGGACTCATATGTTCGGATTATATTTCATTTTGCTCCTAATAGGCTCACATCCTTTCACAAGGAACTTTTATATTAGTACATCATCATGTGAGCATCATCCCCACCAAGGTTTTCCCTCTAATCAAGAGTTTCCCTAGTTAACATATCTGGTGTTATTGTATATACTTATCTTTTTGTTCTTGTTGCATATTTTGGTTACATGTTTCAAAACTAATAAATTTATTGAGAGTTTTTTTAAGTACATAATTTCTTCACCCTCCCCCTTCGTAGTTATCTTGTTGGACTTTATTTTCTAAAATTTGGTCTCAAAGCATCAAGTCCTTAAAGTAAAATTTAAATAGCTTTAGAAGATCCATGACTTCTTATTTTAGGAAAGAAAGTTCAAAGTTTGATGGAGTAAATTATGATAGTTGGAAGGAAAAGATGAAGACTCACTTGATGTGCATAGCTCCATAATTTTGGTTAGTTACATTAAATAACAAGGATATAGTAGATGAAGATAAGGATGATTCCAATGAACTAATTGAAAAAGATCTATTCATGCATAGAATTCTTGATAAGGAGGTACAATTGTCAACTCTTCCAGAATCTAAATATACAAAGGTAAAAAAATTAAAGCTTTCTTATGAAATTTGGATTACATTACAAAAGATATTTGAAGGTGATGAATATGAAAAGAAGTCTATATTTCAGAGTTGGATATGTATGTTTCAAGATGCTAAAATGCAGAAAAATGAAACTCTAAGAGGATACTTTAGTAGGAAATCTGAGATCATTTTAGGAATTAGAAGTTGTGGTGGAACTATGACAAAAAGACAAACCTATATTGAAAATGAGTACAAGTGCAAGTGGAGATTATGCTAGAGAACGAGAAACAAAACAAGATGAAGATAAGAAGATTGATTGACAACTTGTATCTATTATGAATAGAGAACCTAAAGGTAACAAAATTCATGTTTGTTGGACATATAAATAACTTGAACACTATTAATCTAAATGTCCTAAGAGAGAGAGAGAGAAAAAAAGATCAAGCCTAGAAATCCTTACAAGTCTAGAATACCTAAAGATTGATTCTTTGTTAATGAGGATGATGAACTTGATTTTTAGATGGTGAATTTCCTAGATGATAGTGATGATAGTGATGATGAGGATGATGAGATATGATTTATTTTCATTAAGGAAGAAAGTCCAGATGAAGAAGAAGTAAGAGAAGAAAAAGCCTTAGTAACACATGTTGAGAAGAAAATATTTAATTGGATTATATATAGAGGTTGTTCCCATCATATGATTGGAGATATGAAAAAAATTCTTGAATTCAAGTTTTATGATGGAGGACTAGTTAGAATTTGAAATAATGCAACATGTCACATTAAAGTAAAAGGGTACAATACTATTTATAGAAAGACTAACACTGAGGATGTTTACTTTGTGGATGGATTGAAACATAATATTTTGAGTGTTGGAAAACTTGTTGACAAAGGATATCATTTGTGATTCATAGAGAAGACTTGTATTAACAAAGACAAGAATGATACATTGATTGGTACTGGTACAAGAACAAGAGGTAATGTGTTTCAATTGGACTCTACTACGAGGACATGTTTGGTTGCTAAAATGGATGATAGTTGGCTATGGAATAAGAGGTGTTGTGATAATAACTTTGATAAAATTGTGAAGGTATATACAACATTTGTAGTTAGAGTAGGATTTTGAAAACTTCTAATATGATTTGCAAAGAATGTGTGTTGGAAAAGCAAAAGAAAAGTTCTTTTTCAATCAAAATCTTTACTACTTAAGAGAAGTTGGAGATTGTACTTATAGATCTTGACCCTACAAGAATAAGATCTTTTAATGGTGAAAGGTACTTTATGCTTCTTAATAATTATTATACTAGAATGATGTGGGTAGAATTTATTGTAGATAAATATGAAGCTTTTGAGAAATTCAATATATTTAAGAGTAGAGTTGAGAATTAATGTGGTTTGAAGATAATTTTTTTGAGATCATATAGAAGTGGAGAATTTATTTCAAATGAAGTTAAAAAATTTTGTGAGGATAATGATACAAAGAGAGACCTTTCAACCCCTAAGACACCACAGTAGAATGTGATAGTAAAAAGAAGGAACATATTAGTGATTGAAGCAGCTAGAGCTATGATGTTATTACATCACATATCTTTTAGAGATAAGTAATATATATAATGAATAGATTTTAGATTAGGCAAGATATGGGTAAGACACCTTATGAGATTTGGTTTGGACATACACCTACTATGAAATACTTTAGAACCTTTGGAAGTAAGTGTTATATTAAAAGAAATGATGAAATTGGAAAGTTTGATTCTAGAAGTGATGAAGGAATGTTTCTTCAATATTCATTGAAGAATAAAGAATATAGATGTTTTAGTCAAAGATTGAAGACTATTGTTGAAAGTTCTAATGTGAGAATTGATGAAAAGTTTAGAATTCAAGAAAGGATACATGATTATGATTCTAATGAAGAGAGTAGTCAAAGGACTAACAATTAGAATGTTGAGCAGGAATTGTTATATGAAAATAACACTAACTTGCATATTGAATTACAAAGAGGAGAATAGAGAGAAGAACCAAGAATTGAACCAAGAGAAGAAACCAGAATTAAATAGGGAATGCCTAATAGGAATGTTGCAAATAATCAACCTATGAATCAAATCATTGGGAGTTTGAACAAAGGAGTTATGACAAGAAACAATGTTAGTGAAGAACTGTGTTTGATTTCTCAAGTTGAACCTACGTATGTTTATGGATCTTGTATAGGTGATTTTTGGATTAAAGCTATGAAAGAAGAATTAGAGTAGACTAAGAAGAAAAAAACTTGGGAATTGGTTCCTAGACCTAAATATAAGAATGTTATTGGAAGTAAATAGGTATTTAGAAACAAGATGAATGAATAAGGTGACGTGGTGAAAAAAAAGCAAGACTAGTTTGTAAAAATCATTCACACCAAGAAGGAATTGATTTTGAGGAAACTTTTGCACATGTTGCTAGATTAGAGGTATTTAGAATGTTTTTGGCATATGCAACTAACATGAATTTCAAAGTTTATCAAATGGATGTTAGGTCAGCTTTTCTAAATGGAGAACTTGAAGAAGAGGTATACATTGAATGTAAGCTGATGGATTTCCTTTGATGGAAGAAAAGAATATGGTTTATAGATTGAAGAAAGAATTATAAGAACTGAAACAAGCACCTAGAGCTTGGTATGGAAGGTTGGATAAATATTTGACCAATTTGGGATTTGTCAAAGGTAATTGTTGGTCATTTTTGCCTTCCCCCCAAAATTTCCATTTTTGAATTTAAATCCAAGTAATGTTCACACATTTAAATATTCAAGTGTTAGGGCATGTGAAATAAATTATTAAAACCTTAGGTTATATCTTTTTCCTAAAACTGTTGTGTGTTTTAATGTTTTCTTGAGCCCATATTTTAATTATTTTTCAATGCATTGAGATCAATGGTTGTTAATTTATCATTTTCAGAGATAGCAGTCTCTTTTTTTATAGCAATAAAGCGATATCATGTTGCATGTCCAACCTAGGCCTCCTTCTTATGGCTTTTGGCATTGTCATTTGAGTTCTAATTCATGTTTCTATTGTTAGTGGGCCCTTTTCCTTTTGTGGGTCAAGGGTGAAGTGGACAAAGTGTCAAATGAGTTGGCATGGGAACAACATTCCTATTGGTTGATGTACTCATAGGTCTAATGATTTTTGAAGCCATCAGATGGTGGTAGATTGACATCTCTTGTTAGGTCACTATGGGAAAATGATTAAACTTTCATCTTAGTGACATAGCAAGGTCTTGCCACATCTCTTGATGGGCCCAATTTGGTAGGCACAGTTGGGAATTAACATCGCAGTTAAGTTAGCAATATTGTAAAGTCATTGTGGTTAGTTTTTAAAGGTGTAGTTAGTTAAATGAAGTGGTCAAATGCATGAGGACTCGGTGAGTTGGAAAAATAAAATAACACAGGTGGTCCACGTGGCTTATTCTAGTTGCATAACTAGGTTGACTTACTAAATTTGTTGATTCATATACTGAGAAAGAAGAAAGATAGGGTTTTCTCCCAACTACTCCAAAGTTAATGTTGGGTTATTAACAATGCAAAGACATCCCTTTCATCATCTGATCATCTATTTTGGGGATTTTTGCATTGATTGGCATTATTTTTGTCATTTCCAAGGTCCTTCTAGCTAGGGTTTAGTGATTTTCATATGCCTAGGTGTGTACCTTAATCAAATCTCCTCTAGATTTGTAGTAAAGGTGAGCAGTGGTTGAGTTTGGCTTCTAGGAAAAGATGTCTTAGTTATGCCTAAGCTATAAAGGCAATTTTTGTAAATTTTGTTAAGGTCAAACCCTCTCTATTTATATGGCATTTCTCTAGCATGTTATTGTAAATCCCCTTTGCCTTACAACTATATCATACTTTGTCTTATCATTTTTAGCCATTGATGTATTGTGCAAGACCTATTTGCCTCTCATTGGTGTATTATGGATATCTACAATTTTGTATGACTATATTTCTTTGACCTATGAATGATATATAAGTGAATCTCATTTTCCTTGTGTCATCTATTTTGTTTTTCTGATTTGCATGTGATTGTTTGGCTAAAGAAAGTCTGGATTTGTATATCTTTGGTGTCATGATGGTTCAAAAGTGCATGTATGGGTAGAGATTGGTTTGAACACTCTATTTTGGTGCATCACCCTTTTAGATTATATTAGGTAGTTTTCTTTCATGCATTCCTTCTCCCTTTTCCTTCTCAAGAGTAGTTAGGTGCATCCTGATAGCAAAGGAAGCCAATCTTCTCTAGAGACTCAACCTCATAGTTCAAGTCCCATAGCTTGGAGGTTGTTTGCATGTTTCACAAGGTTGTCCTTAGGTAAAAACTTTGGACAAGGTTGCAAGCTTTTGTGACAACAGTTTTTGGCATGCCCAATGGGACAATATTCAAAAGACTTCAAAGTCTACTAGTTTTAAGTAAGAATTTCAATATCAATGTTGAGGAAACAATGTTGCTTTCAATATTTCAAGCCTTCAAGAGGCTCATATCCAAGCACTTGGTGACTCTACAGAATTCACATCTATTTCCAAGCCATAGTTGTTGTGATTCATGCCCAAAGCTGAAACATGGGCATCTCCTAGTTTCAATACCAAGAGCTTTCATTTTCCAACCCTAGAAGAAGAAAGACTAGAGCATCTCTATTACCAATTAGGAGAGCATCATTAACACATACCCCTACAAGATCAATCTCCACTCCTCTTGTTGTGAGATCCCAACCTAGAATACCATCTACTCATATCAATAGATAACTTGCCTATATGGCTAGAGCTCATGCTTTTTCCACCTTTAATGGTGGAAGTCCTCTCCTATTAGCCCAAAGACATGACATACCAGAATTAGCTCTTAAAAGTATACCTGAGTTTACTAGTGAAACCTATATTTCTCCCTTATAACATATTCAAGAGGTTGCAAATGTTTGTAATATACTTGGAATATCTAAAGATAATGTAGTAGTCAGGCTTCTAACCTCATCCTTAAAGGAAAAATCACTACAATGGTATAGAGGGTTGCCTCATAACTCTATAAGAAACTAGGATAGGTTAGGAGCAGCCCTATGCAAACATTTTGAGGATAAGAGTGATTATCTTTCACTTTTAGAGTAGTTGACTACTATAAAGAGAGCCCCCCATGAATTTATGATAGATTTCAATTATAGATTTCAAAAAACATGGGATAGAATACCAATTTTAGTGAAGCCTACCTTGGTAATGCATTCTTACATTACCTCAGAGCCTTCAAAAATGATATTGCCACTACGATCCAAACCATGGGAGGAGATACATTACCTAATGCTTATGAAATAGCAATAAGTGAAGAAAAAATATTGATACAAGGAGAAAAGTTAGCTCCAAGGCCTCCTATGCCCTTCTTCCCTGATATCCCAAATCATCAACCAATAATAGCCCCTATTCCAACACCTTCCACATCACAACCCCTTGCTCTAGCCTCTCAAGCTTCCACATCTTCAAATAGAATGGATGAAATTAAGGAGATGATACAATCTATAATGTTGAACATAGATAAGAGATTGCAAGGTCAAGAGAAGAAGTTGGAAGATAGCTTATGTGTGATGCTAAAAGTGAGCAACAAGGGGGTGACTTTGGAGAGACGACAAGCCCAAGGTACTAAGGCTCCTCAACTAAAATATTATCAAACTCCAAAAAATGATAGGCCTCCAATTCATAATCATGGGAACACTTCTTTTAATCAAAGTGGGTAGAATAATCATGATTCTACTTCAAATGAAATTCAAAGTAGGGTCTTAGTCACTCAAAATAATATGGCTCAAGATCAAGATTTTTATCCCTCCTAAAATTACTCCTATGCCTATTGTATGTGTCAATAGGCTAAATCTTATTTAGCTTTGACCACTCAAGAGCCTACAATAGGGAAATCATACAAGGAGAGCCAACCTAAAGATGCCTCACATATGCAAAGATAGGGTGATTTCTCCTTCATGAATAATCAAGTGGAGGAACATTGTAATGTAAACTAGGATTTTGGTGCTCACAATACCAGGAGCAAAAGAAGAGCTATTGAAGAATTTACTACTCCTCCTCCTAATCAGGCTTCAACATCAAATGCAATAGCTCATGTACAAGCAATAAATAATAAATCCAATGATCCTCAACAACAAAGACAAAATAGTAGCAAAGGAGATGTGAATAGTCCCCAAGTTATTCCATCTCAACCTCCTATACATACAACTCCCATAGCTTCTACCAAAGAATCTAATACATCATTTAATGTGGTATATCAGATGAAGAAGACAAATATGAATATTTCTATGTGGGATGTTGTTGCTGCT
Source organism: Cupressus sempervirens (assembly GCA_028749045.1). Lineage (NCBI taxonomy): Eukaryota > Viridiplantae > Streptophyta > Pinopsida > Cupressales > Cupressaceae > Cupressus > Cupressus sempervirens. The sequence continues at coordinate 760,759,527 of CM053789.1, read as the reverse complement.
ATACCTATGCAAAAGAGGTTATTGCAACAAGAATTGGAGAGCATTGAACCAAAGGATCAGCCATTAAGCATGGAGAATGCCACAAGTCTTGTACAACCATCAAAGGAGATATAAAAAAATAAAAAGGTCAAGCCTCCACCATTCTATGTTTCTTTGATTACAGGGGATAAGCTAGTCCATAATTGCATGATTGATTAAAGGGCTAGTAGTTTAGTAATGCCTAAGTGTGTAGTTGATATCTTAGAAATGAAATATGAGCCCATTGTTAGGGATGTATTGTAGTTGGATGGTAGTACTGTCAAGACTTTAGGAATCCTTAAGAATGTTGATATGGCTCTACATGCATGCCCTGGTTGTACTGTGGTCCAAGATATATCAGTTGTTGAAGTCAAGCCACACTTTGCCTTTTGTCTCTCAAGAGATTTCACTACCCAAATAGGTGGTTACATATCTTCTAACTGGTCATACATGTTTTTTAGAAAGAGATATGGAACCAAGGATTCAATAAGAGCAAAGCCTCTAGCCCTCCATCATATTGAGCCCTACACTCCTAATCTCATAAGTATGAATTGTAATATCTTAGAGATAGTTGAAAATGATATAGTAAATGAGCCTGCTACTTCCCTAGCAGACACACCTGATTTTATCTTAGATAAATGGGCTAACACATACTAGTTTGATCCTATATCAAAAACCCTAGAGACAAAACTTAGTACTTATTGTATATCAGAAAGGGATGCTCTTGTCCCTAACCTAATGAAGAGAAAAGAGGATACAAGTGGGGTATGGAGCATGTACTTTGATGGATCAAGAAATAAAAATGGATCAAGGGCTGGTGTGATGTTGATTTCTCCTACATTAGAAAGGTACTACTTCCTATTTAGGCTCCAATTTAGTTGTACTAATAATGTGGTTAGTATGAATCCTTGATTTTAGGTGTCCTACTTGCTCAAAAAAGAGGAATTCAACCATTAAGTGTATATGGAGATAGTGAGTTAATTGTCCATCAGGTGAGAAATCAGAATGTCACCAAAAATGGTTTGCTCAAGTCTTATAAACATAGAGTATGGGATTTTCTTGAAGGTTTCAATGCATTCAATATTCAAAGCATCCCTAGGAAAGAAAATAGTCATGTTGATAAACTTGCAGTAGTGGGTGCATCTTATGATGTGCCAAAGAGCCTTGAAGATGAGAAGAAGCAGCATATTAGGGTAGCGGTTAGGCCTAATATCCCTTATAATAATGTCAACTGGAAAGTGTTTGAGTCTGATGCACAAATTATGAGTTTCTTGGAAAATGAAGCAAAATTTTCAAATAGAAACCAATCTAGGTTGCATCACTAGTATGGGGATCGGATCATCAATCTCAATTCCAACAAGTTTCCTAAGGTCTCATTACCTTAGAAAATTTCTTCAATCCTTATGACCAAGCAAGGGATAGAGGAATGAACCTAGCTACTAGCAGGGATGATCACACACCAGTTGTGGTTGTTGATGGAAAGAACTTAAACATGGGGAAGGTATGTACTGAAATTGAGCAAGAGAATCTCACTTATCTATGTCAAGATTTTAATGATGTATTTTCTTGGGCATATGATGATTTGAAGGGTTTTGACCCAAGTTTGTTTTAGCATACCATAGATTTAATTGATAATGTCAAACCTATAAGGTAGAAATAGAGGCTAGCAAACCCTAAAATTGACCCCTTAATGAGAAAAGAGCTATCCAAGCTAATTGAGGCTAATATAATTTTTCCTATCAAGCACTCATCATGGGTAGCAAAGCTTGTCCCTATTAGGAAGAAGAATGGAGAAATTAGATTTTGTGTGGACTTTAGGGACCTTTACTAGGCATTCCTTAAGGATCATCATCCCCTTCCTTCCACAGAGTAGATCTTGTCCAAGGTTAGTGGTTCAAATAGGTTCTCATTTCTTGATGGATTCTCTAGTTATAACCAAGTGTTAGTTAAAGAGTCTGATAGATACAAGACTGCATTCACCAAAAAATGGGGCACCTATGCTTATAGCAAAATGCCTTTTGGGCTAACAAATGCAGTTGCCACATTCAAAAGGCAATGGAGATGGCCTTCAAGAACATGATTGAAAGGTTTGTGTTGGTATATCTTGATGATATCACAATGTATTCAAAAAATGTAGTACACCATTTGGGCCATCTCAAACAAGTATTCATAAGATGTAGAGAGTATGGTGTGTCATTAAATACAATCAAGTGTGTCTTTGCCACCAGTCAAGGGAAATTGTTAGGACACATTGTATCTAAGGATAGTTTAACCATTGATCTAGAGAGAACTAAAGCCATACTTTCTCTCTCCCTTCCTAAACACAAGAAAGGGTTGCAAAGTTTCCTTGGTAGAATAAGTTTTGTGAGAAGATGTATCCCTAATCTTGCTACCATGGTGAAATCTCTTACAACTATGCTTAATAAAAACATGGTCTTTGCATGGACAAAAGAAAGGAAGACAAGTTTTGAAGAGATCAAGGCGGTCATAGCTTCAACTCCTACCCTTATCAACCTCAATTTTGATAAGGACTTCATTGTTTACAACTTAGGAGGTGAGGCAAGTATTTCTACTATCTTGACTCAAGAAAATGGTAAGAATGAATAACATTCCATATCCTTCTTTAGAAAAGGGCTTAAGGAATATGAAGACAAGTACAGTTGTGTAGAGAAGCAAGCCCTTGTAGTTATAAGGGCTTTGAAGAAATTTAGGCACATTCTATCTCATAACAAGATCCACTTATTGGTCCCTCATGCAAGTGTTAAAGATTTCCTTTTGAGCAAGGATATTAGTGAGAAGAGAGTCGGATGGGTCACTAAGGTAATGGAATATGATGTTGACACCCAAATCACCAAGTTGGTAAGAAGGAAAGGATTGTGCAAATAGATGATCTCATCTCTGTTAGATTAGGTGAAAAACTAATCTCCCAAGAACACTTGCATGCATAACCCTGTCACATGGATGAAGCAAAGAATAGAAGCAAGAAAAAATTGTGGAGGCCAAAAAGCCAGATTCATCTTATGGACATGCAAAGAGAAAATTTCTATTATGCCAATAAGTGAACTAAAATGGAATTGATAATTACAAACAGGTGAATCCTTATAAAGGAATCATGAAACTCGAAAAGGGAAACTAAATCCTAAAAAAGCTAGGTTGCACAATATAATTAATAAAATATTAATTATATGCACCTACAAGATAGCTTAAGAAAACAAGAGTAATAGGAAACTTAATTAATTAAACCAAAGTGATTTAATTAATAAGTGCGAACAACTAATTACTCTAACACCCCCCCTTAAGCGAAGCTTAGGAGGTAAGCTAACCTAGCACAACTAAGAAAGCAGGAAAAGATGGGTCCCGACAACAAGGCCTGATTAGGTACCCAAATACAAGAAAAAGAACTAGATGAAGGAAACTAAGCCTCCAATCTAGGAAATGTCCCAAAGAGAGGAACAAAAAAGAGCATGAAGCTGCAAACACTATCAGAAGAAACTACTAGAACCCCCACTGAAATAGTGCATGACTAGGTAGAGAAGACAAAGTCTGAAGAGCTGATCAATCAAAGAGGTGACCTCCAAAAGTAGGAATGAATGAGTGTCTATATAGTAGATGAACCATCTCACCGAAATGCATAGGTGCCTATCCACTGCATCCGCCTAGTACATAGGAACAAAAATTGAATATGTAGATCACTCAACCAAACCAAGGAAGCAATAGAGCCAACAGGTGAACCCCCCCATAATGCTGAACAAGGAGAGGGGTGACAGGAACACTAAAATGCAATGCTAAAACCATCTGCAAGAAGAAGAATCAGGAACACCAACAGTGCAATAGAAGTACAAGCACAGGATAAAGGGTGGTGTCACTGACACATTGCATGGGCTAATGTTGTGGAAGGAACACTCACTTGACAAAGGTGGATGAGCACAAAATGGAAAAACATCATGACCCCCCATGGCACTTTATAACTGAGTGTGACTACAAACAAACACAAGGTGTACAAGATCCCAGATATGCAAAAGCAGGCACTTTATCTCAGTGTGTTTATAGAAAAAAGAATGCAATAGAAGAGAAGCATACAATGCTCAGAAGTCAAAAAGAAGAGTGAACCAGAAGAACAGAAGAAGAGATCCCAGGACCTGTAGAAACTAAGTAATCCGCCAGAGTGCGAAAGTGCAAAACTCAGAGGAGAAAGAACCTAGAGAAGAATCTGGAAAAAAAAACTTAACAACTGAATAACTCATAGAACCAGCTTTCCAACGATATAAAGTGAGCCCAAAAAAGAGTCTGAATGAGTGAGATATGGCTCCCGAAAGGAAAAATAGAACATCTAGCTTTGCCTGCCAAAATAGGAAAACAAACTGCACCAAAAACCAAAAAATACCTATACCATCATCTCCGTCTCAGAACCAACTTTTTGGCGCATTTTTTGGATCAAAAAAATACGTCTGTATGCTCAAGTTATGGAGAAAAAACCTCCAGGGCCTCCGGATGCAAGAAAATTTTATTTTTTTTAGTGACCAGGGTGGTGGGAGGGCTAATGCCACCGCAGGGCAGAGCCGCTGTGGTGGAGCCGCGGTGAACACCGCTGGCTGGCCACCAGGGGCCGTTGCGATCAGCGAGACCGCCAACGATTTCTCGCAGGCAGTTGTGGTGACCGCCGATAGTTTTCTTAAACCACAACCTTTCTTTTTTTTTGTTGCCTAAAAATGGGTGCAAGGGGCCATACGGCCCTATCGGACAAATTTTTTTTGCCTCCCAGACCAACGGTGTCCAAAATGGATAAATTTTATATGGATTCTAGGGTTTTTGGGCACTCTAAGCGCAACGGTGATGTCCGTTTGAGCCCAAAGTGACCAAAAAAATAAGGTCCCCCCTAAATCCACATAAAAAGCTTTCGAAACCCTTTTAAAATGCAGCTTCTAAAATGGTTCAACAAACCACGAACAGCGAGCAGCAAGCTTGCTCTAATACCATGTTAGATTAGGTGAAAAACTAATCTCCCAAGAACACCTACATGCATAATCCTGTCACATGGATGAAGCAAAGAACAGAAGCAAGAAAAAATTATGGAGGCCAGAAAGCTAGATTCATCTTATGGACATGCAAAGAGAAAATTTCTATAATGCCAATAACTGAACTAAAATGGAATTGATAATTACAAAGAGGTGAATCCTTATAAAGGAATCACAAAACTCAAAAAGGGAAACTAAATCCTAAAAAAGCTAGGTTGCACAATATAATTAATAAAATATTAATTATATGCACCTACAAGATAGCTTAAGAAAACAAGAGTAATAGGCAACTTAATTAATTAAACCAAAGTGATTTAATTAATAAGTGCAAACAACTAATTACTCTAACAATCTCAAGAGTCTGATGAGGAAGTTTCTTTGATACTAACAAAACAACAAGAATCAAGAAATGAGAATCCAACGAATTGGATGGACAACATGATGACCTTCTTGTTAGGCAATGGATATCCTCAAGGATTGGATAGAGCTAAAAGAAGACGTTACAGGTTCCAATCAATTCCTTATGCCATAGTTGATGGTATCCTTTATAGGAGAGATTTAAATGGATCCCTATTGAGATGCATTGATATAGACCAAGCTAAAAGAACAATCAAAGAATTACATGATCTTCCTAATGGTGACCACTTTTTAGTAAGGACAAATACAATGAAGATCATGAGAGTTGGTTACTATTGGCCATCCTTGTTCCATGATTGTCATAGGTATGTGAGAAAGTGTGAAAAATGTGTTGTTTTTTCGCTAAGTAGAGGCTTGCAGCCCTTCCACTCTATACTATTCAAGTTGATCAATTTTTTTCTCAATGGGGATTAGAGTTCATAGGCTCATTAATCCTCCTTCTAGTTCTAGTCATAAATGGATCTTAGCTTCTATAGATTACTTTACCAGGTGGACAAAGGAAATTGTATTGAAGGATGTAATATAATCTTTAGTGGTTGAATTCCTTGATGGAATTGTGACCAGGTTTGGTGCCCCTTCAACCATTATTTCAGATAATGCAAGATCTTTTGTAGGAGCTCAAATTTGTGCATGGACAGTTGATCATAATATATATTTGAGCACATCCTTAAACTATTATCCTCAGGGCAATAGATTGGCCAAGTCATTTAACAAGAACCTAATTAGGATTATGAAAAGGACTATAGAGGATAACCAAAGGTGTTGGGATCAAAAGTTGAAGATAACACTATGGGCTAATAGAATAACACCTAAGAGGGCAATTGGAAATTCACCCTTTTATGTTGGTATATGGCAAGGAAGCAAGGCTTCCAACTTCATTAGAATTCCCATATCTAGAACTAGCTCATCAGTTGGAGCTAATAGAAAGTAATGCCATGACAATAAAAATAGAAAAACTAATGGAGCTAGATGAGAAAAGAAATCAAGCCATGCAGACCTTGGAAACACATCAACATCAAGTCAAGAGAAGCTTTGATAAGAAGGTCAAGTTCAGAATTTTTAGGGAAGGTGACCTTGTGTTGAGATGGCATGCAGACATGGAAAATCTAGGGAGGCACTCAAAATTTGATGCACTATGGAGTGGTCCCTATGTGGTTATTAGTTGCAAGCAGTCCAATGCTTTTCAATTTAGTAGGCCTGATGGTGAAATTATGCTTATTCCTACTAATTGAATATATCTTAAGCCCTATTTCTAATAGAAATGAAGTGTTTCATGTATATAGTTAGCTAGTTAGCTTCCTATTGTTTCCTATTTTTCAAGAAGTGCATGAGCACATGGAGGTTGTAGAGAGTTTTGTTTCTTGATTTCAGTTGCAGAGAGGCAATTTTGATGTTATTGGGCATGTTTTATGTGATTTTAGGGTTTTTTTGGGTGGATCTCCATTTCTATGACTCTGTTTCCCAATGGATGCATAGGCTATTGGTCTATGCATAGCTGGCTTGCATCCCCCCTAAGTCGCCAAATTTTTTGGTCATTTTTGCCTTCCTATCAAAATTTCCATATTTGAATTTAAATCCAAGTAACATTCACACATTTAAATATTCAAGTGGTAGGGCACGTGATATAAATTATTAAAACCTTAGGTTATATCTTTTTCCTAATAGTGTTGTGCATTTCAATGTTTTTGCAGACCCATATTGTATATGTCATCCGATGCATGGAGATCAAGGGTTGTCTCTTTATTGCTATCAGATATGGTAGTCTCTTTTGTCATAGCAGTAAAGTGATGTCATGTTGCATGTCCAAGGTGGGCCTCCTTCTTGTGGTTGTTGGAATTATCAAGGTGAGTTCTAGCTAGCAAGTTCTAATTCGTGTTTCTATTGTCAGTGGTTCATTTTCCCTTTGTGGACCATGGGTGAAGTGGACAAAGTGTCAGATGAGTTAGCATGGGACTAGCATTCCTATTGGTTGATGTACTAATAGGTCTAATGATTTTTGGAGCCATTAGATGGTGGTAGATTGATGTCTCTCATTATGTCTCTATGGGAAAATGATCAACCTTTAGTCTTAGTGACATAGCGAGGTCTTGCCACATGTCCCAGCAGGCCCAACTTAGTAGGCACAACTGGAATTAACATCACAGTTAAGTTAGCAATATTGTAAAGTCGTCCTGGTCAAGTTTCAAAGGGTGGCAAAGTTAGTTAAATGAAGCAGTCAAATGTGTGAAGATCTATGAGTTGGAAAAATGAAATAATACGGTTGGTCCACATGGCTTATTCTAGTTGCATAACTAGGTTGACTTGCTGATTTTGCTTATTCATGAACTGAGAAAGAAGAAAGATAGGGTTTTCTCATGCAATCCAATATTTTGATCAATCCCAACTAATATAGAGTTAATGTTGGGTTATTAACGATGTAGAGACATCCCTTTCATCATTTGATCATCCATTTTAGGGATTTTTTGCATTGATTAGCATCATTTCTATCATTTCCAAGGTCCTTCTAGCTAGGGTTTGGTGATTTTCATATGCCTAGTTGTGTACCGTAATCAAATTTCCCCTCGGATTTATAGTAATGGTAAGTTGCAGTGGTTGAGTTTGGCTTCTAGGGCAAGATATCATAGTTATGCCTAAGCTATAAAGGTAGTTTTTGTAAATTTTGTTAAAGTCAAACCCTCTCTATTTCTTTGGCATTACTCTTCCATGGTACTATAAATCCCCTTTGCATCAAAAATATATGATACTTTATCTTGTCATTTTCATCCATTGATGTATTGTGCAAGACCTATTCGCCTCTCATTGGTGTATTCTAGATATCTACAATTTTGCATGATTGTATCTCTTTGACCTATGAATGATATATAAGTGAATCTCATTTTCCCTATGTCATCTATTCTAGTTTTCCAATCTACATGTGATTTTCTAGTTAAAGCAAGTCAGGATTTGTATAACTTTGGTGTCATGATGGTTCAGAAGTGCATGTATGGGCTGAGATTGGTTTGAACACTCTATTTTGGTGCATCACCCCTTTAGATTAGATTAGATAGTTTTCTTTCATGCATTCCTTCTCCCTTTTCCTTCTCAAGATTAGTTAGGTGCATCCTGATAGAAAAGGAAGCCGACATTCTCTGGAGACTCAACCTCATAGTGCAAGTCCCATAGCTTGGAGGTTGTTTCCATGTTTCATGAGCTTGTCCTTAGGTAAAAACTTCGGACAAGGGTGCAAGCTTTTGTGATAATAGTAATGTTGATAGTAATTTGTATTTGAGAAAGAATGAAGATAGATTCTTGATTGTTGTAGTATTTGTGGATGATATCATTTTTGGAGATAATGATGAAGATAGCAAGACATTTTCAGAAAAAAAAAAAGAAATAATTTGAGATGAGTATGATTTGTGAGATTGAATGCTTCTTGGGATTGCAGATTGTTCAAAATGAAGATGGAATTTTCATATCACAAGCTAAATATATTAAGGATCTGTTTAAAAGATTTGGATCAAAAAATTGAAAACCTTTTGGAGCACCTATGCTGACTAGATATAAGTTATCAAGCAAAGATAAATCACCGAGTGCAGGAAAAAAAAAAAAAGATACATATCTATGATTGGAGGATTGCAATATTTAACACATACTAGACATGATATAGCTAATGCAGTTGGAATCATAGCAAGATCTCAAAAATATCCCAAAGAGACACATCTTACATCAATAAAGAGACTCTTTAGATGCTTGAAAGGAACTCCAAATTATGGATCATGGTATGACAGATCACATGAATTCAAATAATGTGCATATATTGATGTTGATTGGATAGGAAGTGTAGATGACATAAAGAGCACCAATGGTGGAGAATTCTTCTTGGGAGGAAGATTGGTTTCTTGGATAAGAAAGAAATAATATTTTATTTTACAAAGTACAGTGGAAGAAGAATATGTAGCAGTAGAAAATAATTGCAATCACCTAATTTGGATGAAGAAAATGCTGAAGAAAATTTTAAGTGAGTTTATTAAGCATGTTATCATATATTTTGATAATAAAAGTACAATTAACATGTCAAAGAATCAATTTTTACATTCAAATACAAAACATATTCCAATCAAGTATCACTTTTTAAGAGAAAAGGTAGCAGAAAAAGAGATCATATTTGAATATGTTAGCACAAAGGAGTAGATAGAAAACATATTTACTAAAACTTTAGCTAAGGATACATTTGAGTATTTGAGAGGTATTCTTGGGATCATGCCCCAACCTTCTTAAGAGTAGTTAATGCAAAGATTACACCAGTCCAGTATGAAACAAGGCATTATTCTTTTGTTTGGATTGGATACTTGATGCTTCTCCTATGGGGGAGTATCTATGTTGAGCTAAGTCATCAAGGACTCTTGGTATTGGTACTTAATAGTGTCTTTGGACACTTGAGCTTTTGTAGATTAGATTAGAGATGATTGAATTTCAAGAATTTGCATAATAGTACGTCAATGGGGAACACAAGTAAGCATGAAAAACATTGATTATTGTTGATGTTAATGGGGAAATAACCTTCGTCATGTATGGAGGAGATTAACATATTCTTTGTGCATGGGAGAGTGGCATACATCAATTCTTGATCAATAGGGGAGATGCAATTCATGGTTGTTCTTAGAACATGAAAAAATATTTATAAACTATTTGAGAGAGAGATGCATATTTGCATTCATGGGAAGCATGAATGGGGGAGTAAAGGCAAATGAGGAAGAATGTAATTTGGTACTCATTGTATGTTGATGTTTTTAATCTTATGTTACCATCAATTAGAAAAGGGAAGGTTGTTAAGAATGTTAGTATGTTAGAGAGATGATTGAGTAAGTATGTGTTGCATTCATGACAATGTTTGTCATTGATGTCTCCATGTCAATTTTATAGATAGCTTAGCCAGAGTTATAAAGGAAGATTAGTTTGGTGAGGTTTGTGGTCAAAGAGTTATGTAATGAATACTTGAAGGTATATTTAGGAACTTGTCCTAATGCTATGTCTATGTTCACAGAAAGAGTTGTGAAGATTTACAAGATTTATAAAAACTTGTGTGGACATTTTTCTCAAAGAGATTTTCTAGTTGACAGTTTCTTGTAATTTAATTCTAACTATTTAGTGAGACTGAGGATCATTCAACAGTATTAGATTATGGTAGAAGACATGTTCAAAATTTTATAGTCAATGTGGCAAAATCAGATGTTCATTCTCTTCGGTTTTGTGAAGACTGTTTAGCATATTATTCCCAGTAAGCCAAAATTTGTTAATCTCATTATGGGAAGTGTTATTTTTAATGTAACATATAAATATAATATTTTAATGTGGTCCTATAATATTAATTTTAAATTGAGAAAGCCTCAAGTCCAACTCAATTAGTTATTGGGACTTGGTATAAAGGAAAATTAGTTTCCTTGGTTGTAATCATTAGTGAGATTATTATGTTGTTTATGCAAGCTTGGATGGGAATTATGTTTGATCATAGTAGGGGAATTATGTTTGATCATAGTAGAGATTGATGTTGAAGATGTACTATGAGGTTCAAAGGAACTATATTGGAAAAGAAGTTGTTATTTGGTCAGTTCAAGAACTTAGATATGTTATCCTAAGATTATTTAGTGAAGACAATATGAAGCTATTTGAACAGTGGATTCAATTGTCCTCCTTTAACCTCCTAACAGGGGTGGCGTAGCTCCTAATAGGGTTGGAATCTCCAAATAGAGATTCATAGTGTCCTAAAAGGGACTCATGTGTATAGATTGTATTTCATTTTCATGTCCTTTCATAAGGAACTTTTATATTATTACATCATCTTGTGGGCATCATTCCAACCATGATTTTCTTATTGATCAAGGGTTTCCCTAGTTAACATATCTAGTGTTATTGTGTACAAATATATTTCTATGATTGTTGGATCTTTTGATTACATGTTTAGAATTAATAAATTTATTCAAAGTTATTTTAAGTCCATAACTAATTCACCCCCCACTCAGTTAACTTGGCGGACTTTACTTTCTAACAGTTCAATCAAGTGTAAACCTAATTGATAATAGTAAACATTATTATAAACCCAATTTCTAATAATATTTCTAACATCAACCATGCTATTAACTCCAAGATTTACTATAGTTTCCTGACCTAGATATAATATTTGACACATGAAGAAATACATTACACTTATAGATGATACCATTATTATATCTTTAAAATTATGAATTTCATTTATAAAGTGTTGTTAATTCTAACTCTCTTTTTTTTGTATAAAATAATATTAAATATAATTTTGAGGGGGTTTAAGCTAATGTATCTTACACCATATAAATTTTTTCCCTCCTACATTGATATTTTAGATCTAATTTTTTTTTGACACTCTTAAGACTTAATTAAAGACTAGATGCATATTTCGTACAAGTAGGTTGTGAACTTAAATATCTTACATGAACTTCTTTTAATCATTACTAGTTGATTTTGCATGGATTGAACAACATACTGAACTGAATTATATATCATATTGGTTGAGCTACACAATGGACATGATAAATAGTTTCAAGAAGGTGTAATGCCCTGCCCAGAGATCCCTAGAACAAGGATAAATATAAGTCAAGAATTTTTATTTTTATTTTAAAACTATAGATGCACACGACATATGACATATGAGGATCACAAAGATTGCAATGGAAGACTAAACAAACATCCAAACACCAACAAATCTCCAAACACCATTACTAACCAAAATGACTAACCACAGAAGGATGCAAATGATTTCAAATCCAAAACATTCCAAAATCAAAAATGCAATTCCAAGGTATTCAAGAACACTGAAGAGGGTAGCCAAAACACCTCCTGAAAACTTTTGATCAAACCAAAAAGTGCTCGTTGTTCACCTAGATAGGTTTTCCTAAGACCAAGGTGATACTTTCCAATATTGTATGACCTTTCTAAAGGAGTGTGATACTTTCAAGGTCTAGGTGACACATCTCTTGAAGTCATCCAATACTTCATAAGTATCGTATGACCTCTCTTTAATGGGCGTGTGACACTTAAACGTGTCACATGATGCTTTTCCTATGGCAGTGTGATACTTTCTAGTATTGCACAATTCTTCTTCTTTGGGTGTGCAATACTTTAAAGTATCACCCAATGTTGACACATGGTTGCTCAAGAAAAGAAAGAAATTTTCCAAGGAAAAACAAAGGAATAAAATAAGAAGTCATAACCTCCACTCTAGGAAATACCAAATCCACAATCAAGGCATAGACACTTGAACAATAACTATGAGATGGAAACTGCATCTAACCATCTCTCATAGTAATGAAGGGGAAAGAACTGAAAGCAACATCTCAATATACTAAAATAACAATCTAAGTGTACAATTTCTCCCAACCATGATAGCATCATGAAACCTCAAAGGTCCTAACCATCCCCCGCATGTAACATCCCAAACTACCAACTAGATAGTAAAATTTGTCTTATAAGGACATCACTACTAAAGTGTAATAACCTCATAAGGACAAGAAATCTAACATGCTAAATCAAAAGCAATAGATACTCCAACTAATTAGATAACATCATCTAATCATTTGCTAAACATCATAATAAGGGAATGTGTCAATAAACTAACATCATCTAAACATGATATACAAGCATTCTAATGAAAGTGTAAATCACAAAAAAACATACTTCAAAACTCAGAGTACTAAGTGAAAATATCCAGCAATGGTCGCACTAGGACAATAGATCGTCTATGTACGCTAGTCCCCAGTAGTGGTATAGGTAGCTACACCTCCCAACCACATGAAACCCGTAGGTTCACTCTTGTCATGTTGATGAAGATAATGATCCAACCACAAACACACACAAAGTAAAACATCCATGGGTAACACTCACGCTAGATAGTAATGATGACTGACACCAAGAACATGAGACAATGCAAGAACTACAGGTCCTGGTCAGACACTCAATGGCCTACTATGTAGGGGCTGACATCATGGAAAGTCATATGGCATCGAAAAGCCCAAGCTAGTATTGAGAGCTTCTCTCCCCAATGGAAGGTACATAATCTAGGCAGCAGCTCTTCCCAACAAAAGGCGCATAATCCACTTTTAATTGTCTTAAATTTACTACCACCCAGTATTTTATTTAGTTATCACTTAATTAAAAATTCCTCTTCCAATCCATGGGTAATGGTCACCAGGCTGCAAGATAGAAGCCACCCCACGTGCTACCCTACCCTACCCATGCTCATCCAATGATGAGTGCCTATAGGCATGCATATTCCCAACCTAACCCCAAATGATCATAACTCCATCAAAGTACAAATAGGAGATTGGGCCTTGTAAGTCACCTGACAATGTACGCACATGTACTCTATGTGGAACACCACCATCATGAAGATCATAACATAAGGATTCAATGAGAACAAAATGAGGTAAAAACCCCAAAAAATAGAAAGCTTTGAAAATAAAACCCATTTGGTCCTTGGGCATAAAAGCCTCAAAAATCCAATAAATTTTGGTTTCAGACACTGTATGTAAAAATGGCCAGCATAACAGTGCAAAACCCCAAACCCTCATCCCAAAACCTGGGAAAAATTTCATACCCAATCAATCGGGCATAACTAGAAAACAAAAATGGAGGGGAACACTAGTTCTCAACCTCCAAATAAATAGCTACCAAAAACAAATCTGGAACATTGAAACGGAAGAGCCCTATGTGACAACCAAAAGGGATAAAACAAAAAATAGCTAGGTAAAATAAATAACCTACAAATGTGGTCAAAAATGATGACAAAGCAAGGTCTCCTTGAGTTGGATCCATTGAGACCGTCCTCTCAAAGATCTCACACTTATAGCTCTCACAACGAATAGAAATGCAATCCTTCCTAAGGATTTCAAAAAAAGCTCTCAATTTTCCAAATTGCAAAAGTGAGGAGTGAGGAATTAAATTCCTCTTTCAATACTTATTCACTTTTCGAGTGAATAATCAATTAGGGTAAATAACCAACCAACCCAATTAAACCCTGAATCAACCCAAATGAAAACAAGCTATTCCTAGTAATAGGAATTCATCTATGGAAAAGCTACCAGAAATTAAATTCAATAAAATTTTAAGCCCGAAAACCCAAAATCACCCTTAACAATTTTTGTGACAATGGGAACCTCTAAATGCACAGAGACACTCACAGGTCTAGTCACATAATGCAAATGAGTCCAGATTTTAAAAATCATTGTTGAGTTTATTTAAATAAGATACGTTGACCATACAGGGATGACATTGGTAAAATATGAACAGTTGAATCACCAACTCTATGTGCCACTGCCAGGGTTATAAATCATGTACACTAAAATACTTGATCAAGTGCAATTGCATATAATATCATAGCTGAAGCAATATATCCATTAAATACCTAATTTAAGAATTTACTCAATTATACTAATATAATCTATTTGCATCACTTACATTCGTATAAAACATAATGAAACAAGAATAAAGTAAATATTTGTAGCATAAAATTCATCACATAATAGAAGCAGAGATATGTTCAAATACCAAATAACCAAATATTATCATAGACCTGTTGTCATCTCAAAATGGCATCAACATGCAAATATGATAAATTGAACAGCATAGCAGTATAGCATCTATGATACTAAAATCAAAGTATAACATCTGATTCTTGGGTCATCTCAAATGAAACATAACAAGAGTGTCAAGCATCTCTCGAATAAAAATATAACAAGGTTTAGAATACAAACACAAGAGGCACTACAAAAGGTGAACACTCACTTCATTATTGTTTTCCAAACTCAAGAAAAGTTCTCAAACAAAGTGTTAGAAAACAAATACCATCTTGAATCCATGGCACAAAAGTATCTAAATCACAAGAGACTTATGATTATGATCCAGTTGAGCATCATGCATCATTATGCCTTTAATAAATAAATCTTTATATTTTGCATTGATTGTCTAAAATTCCTTTGCCAACTTTTTTATGTCAATGTGAATGTTGGATTTTTGTGCTCCAAACCCAGGTCTAACAAATGATCAAATTCTCCTTAGGTGATGGATAAAATATCCTTTTGAGTATTTTTATCAACAATTGATTTTCTATATTCATCATAATTTTGGGCATCAACCATGAAAATTTCTACATAAGCAAGTACTTCATGTAACATCATGCATCCTGTGATGCAATTTTATTTGTATTTTCATTTAACATTTTGTTAAAACTAGTAAAATATAGCATAGCAAATATAGTTTTTTCCTTATTAGACAATGAAAATATATTCTTTGTGATTCATTTAACTTGTTATGGACAATAGGATATTAAATATCATGGTATTAATTGGTTTTTAGTTGTAGCTCTCAATTTTCCCATCACAAGTAGTGGTAATGGATGAAAATTATAATGTTAGAAACTACAAGCTTGAAAATGCTAACCCTCAAGTTCAACCCCTAATTCTATTTCTACAATCTAAAGAAAGAGATTCTAGAATTAAAAATAAGGGATGTAGGTGTTATGTATTTTACCCAAAATTTCTATTTGAATAGATGGCGCAAACAAAGTCTATTGTACTCCTCAATCTTGTAGTCATTTATAAATCTCCATGTTAATTGGCTAGTCCCAGAATCCAAAGAGCAATTTGAGTCCCTTAATTTCAAAAAGCTCAAAACATAAAGGGAAAAAAATTGTAGAATCTTATTATAAATTATTATTAATAACTATTTTTAGGAAAAAAATATTAATTACTTCTTTCTAAGGATTAACAGTTTGACACATGAGTCACTTTTTTGGAGAGTTTATGATGATTATTTAATCCTTTAGAACTTTTCCCTAAAATAGAGTTTATTACACTTAATAAGTATATACTATACAAATGAAATTTAAGTATGGTTAATTAAATATGCTAAAATAATGTTAATGACACGTGTCTCATTTCCTGAGTAAGTTTGTAGAAGATTTTTTCCATTCCCATATTTGGCCCATAATAGACCTTATGTTGTTGATTTGTGGTCATCCTAGAGATCACGTTGTCCATTGTCAGTTTTCATTAGATGGTAGGTCTCATAATCCATAAGGTGTTTGGTGGCCTCATCACCTGGCACATCATTGTCCTATGGGTCATAGGCTTTCTTTCATTCATCTAAAGGCTAACACAAAATAATGACATGTATCCCTCTTGCTAAAGAAGTTTGAAGAAATTTTAAACCTTCAAAACTTTGGCACAAAATAGAGCCTAATTCATTGATGTATGAGCATCTAAAGGTCATTAAATTTTATTTATCTTTTTATATCATTTCTTATTTTTCTTATACAACGTAGATATCAAGCATATTTTTAATTTGAAAATTTATAAAATAATATTTGAAATTATTATGGTAAGCATTACAATTATAATGTCTATGAATTTATTGATAATTAGTTACAATTTAGAAATTCTAATACATATTATAAAATTGTAATATTATTATTATTTAAATTTTTTAATATATAATATATATAACATATAAATTATTTATGCTTAAAATTTTAGTTTTTTATTTTATTCATTTTTAAATCAATGATTATAATATAAATAGAAATTGCTCCCACAATTCATTCTAACATGTGCACCAACACATATCTATTTTCTGATTTTTTTTATAACTGTCATCCATAATGTAGTCTAGGCCAAAATAGAGTTAGTTAAAAGTGTTGATGCAACATTTAGTGAAATGTCTCTTTTCTAGAGGTAGTTATAGAAATTGTTTATCCTTCCCACACTTTTCTTAGGATAGACCTTATGTTGTTGATATTTGAGCATCCAATGGACCAGGGTCCATAATATCTTTTATCACAATTGATGGTGGGTCTCATAAGGTGTTTGGCCACATCACATGACATGCAGACATTATGTTAAGAAAAAGACGTGAAGAAGATGTTGCATTTACATGAAGATTGGCACGCCATGAGAACATGTGTCACTTCTCTAGAGAAATGTTGTGGAGATTTTTAAGCTTCACAACTTCAGCCCAAAATGGAGCTTATGTCTTGATTTGCAATCATCCAACACTAATTCAATTTTATTCACTTTTCCTATACAATGTAATTATTAAGTATATCTAAATTTTCAAAAATTATAATATAATATATTGATTAATGTTAAAGTTTAGAATATGTAACGCCCTGCTCAGGAACCCAAAAGAAATAAACCCAATATGTTACAAAGTTTATTGAATTTTTTTTATAAAGTTTAAACAACATCAAAGTAACAATAATGCAAAAGAAATATATACATACACATCAAGAACATGTAATCAATTACAAACACAGTTTCAATTCCTTAAGGGATCCTTCATGTTGAGTCACATTTAATAAAGTTTTATTAATACGTTTAAGTCTCAATTACAATGTCCATAATCATAAAATGAATAAACACATACATAGTCATATAAGCAAATGCATAACTACAACTAATAATAGGAAAGCACATCTAATGAATAACATCCACTGCACATGTCATAGTGTATGTGAAAATAGATACAAGTACATCAATATACAATACAATATCCCATAGGATCTCAAAAGACATGATACATAGATACATCAAATGAATAGAAGTTTTCAAGATAAGAGGAAGAATGATAATGGTATCACTGTATCAAGGAGCATCCAACATCTGTCAATCTGAGGGGGACCCAAATGGTAAGAATACACTACCTCTCGACTATGTGGTCACCTAAGCAAGCTCCCACTCCCACCATGCAAGAGAGATAATGTACAATCCACACACAGATAATCAAGTCATAAAATAATCCTAGGCGAGGAATCTTGATAGCCAAATCTACCTCAAGGGTAACACAAACTACTCAAGAAGAAGAGATAATCAAAATCAAAAGGACACTCATTCAATACCAACACCACATACCAAGTCAATATACAAATACCAAGATCAAAAATATACAAGCACCTCGAAATCAATATCAAGTGTCACAAGCACAATGAGAAACAGATAACAACTGTCATCAATAAAAGTAAACTACCAATCACTAACTCCATCAATAAAAAATACCACCAATGAATAATTGATCATTCATTAATAAAAGTCAACTATCAACAATAAATGACATCTAATCAATAAGTAACAATTCACAATAAATACAGAAGCAAAGGCAATATCCAACAAGTACACCACTAGAGGCAAATATAAAAAAACCATGAAGGAGACTCAGGCTACATACTATTGAGTGTCATCACATGAAACAATTCTAGAGTTACCCTGGTAGTCTCTCAAGACCCTAGCCCCCTAGTGACTCTATGTGGAACCAGAATACCCTCTCATGATGATGAGGAAACTAGTCATACCTCTCAAGGTATCATCTCCATCCCATTCTTAGTCTATACAAGCACTCAAGGCATGGACGAGGAAAAATCTCTAACTTATCTTATTAATGTATCTTAAGGAAAAGGGTTAAGCAAGATATTTTAATTACTATGTTATCACTTGTTACACAACTTACAATGAGTTACCCTAGTAGCCACTTTGGGCCCCGGCCCCCATTACAAGCCACTCCCATAGACATGCACCTAAACTACCTTCCCAAAAATCACAAACCACAATAGTGTCCCATAACACAAGAGTAATATTGATCGAATTTGGTTCCTTAACAGGAAACCCAAAAAAATAACATTGGTTCTCAAAATTCAAGTTCTCAAAATTGTTTAGTACATAAAACTCATAAAACATAAATCTCAATTCAAATAATAAAGTTCATCATGACATCCAGTCAAATAATCATAAAAGAAATCTCAAAAACTACTTCTAGTTCACATCCTAACTTGGCCAACTAAACAATCCACAAAGAAAAACTATCAAGAAAATAAACATCACAAGACTATAAATAGAATATTAGAAAACACATAGTTTTTAGCCACGTGATTTAATTCCACCAATTTCTCTTGTTTACTTTGGGTCATAAGGATGTGTTTAGAAATAAAGTAAGAATATACATGTCAATATAAATTGTTATGCCGATATACTTATTTAAAATAATAAGTATTTAAATATCCAATCTTATTGTGCATATAAAATATTATACAATATTATCATGTTATTAATTTAAATAATCTTAAATCATAAATGATTTAATTAATAACATAAATGTATATTATTATATTTAAATATTGATATTAATTTCAATTTCTAAAATATTAATATGACTTTTATTTAAGTCTAATATTGATATTTATTTTTCCTTTAATTCATAATGCAACTAGAGATAAAATTATAAATTTAATTTAATTATTTATAATTTCTCTCATAAAGTCAAATAGTTATTAACTAAATGATTACAAATTGAACCCTACAACAACTTCCTTTAAAATATAATAAAATTATAAATATTTAGTTATTAACTTCTCTGTTGCATTAATAAATATTAAATTATTTATATGCAACTAAGAGTTTAATTAGACTTAAAGAATCACTAATATTACTAACATTCACTTTAATGAAATTAATAGTATTTATTTAAATTTTTAGAAATTAATAAATAATTTTAAAATTTTATTTTTAATTAACTAATTTATTTTTATTTTTTAAATAAATAAATCTTAAAATTAAATTATAAAAATACACATACAATTAATATTTTTGCATGTCTTTGATCTCTCAAATCATGCAACCATACTATACTTATTTTTCTATTTTTAGTATATTTGTTTTCACATGCAACCCTACTATACTTAGCTTTATATTTTTAGCATATTTATTTTCACATGCATGTAACCATACTATACTTAGCTTTCTATTTTTAACATATATATTCTCACATGCATGTAGCCTTACTATATTTAGCTTTCTATTTTTAGAATATTTATTTTCACATGCATGTAACCTTACTATACTTAGTTTCTATTCTTAGCATGTTTGTTTTCACATGCATGCATAAGTTTAGATACAACATATTTTCCTCTCAATTAATCTTTTTCCTTTTTCCAATAAATTTTGCAATTAAATTATTTTAGATATAAGAATAATAATAAAGTTCATAGGGAGAAAGGATGGTTATGTCAAGGATCTGGGCTTTGTACTTTTAATTGGTACCCTAATTTTAAAGTAGATCTAGCTATTTGTCAATTTTTTCCTATGTGGATAGCATTCCCTTCTCTACCACTAGAGTACAAAGACCCAGACATAATTCAGATTATTGCTAATCATATAGGGATTTTTCTTAAGCATGATTTGATCCCCTATGAGTGGCCCAATCTTGAAGTGAAAGTGTGTTTATTGGTCTCCCAAAATAAGACCCTTCCCAATGACATTCTGCTCAAAACTATTTGGGGCTCTTGGAGACAGTTGATTAAAGTGTAAGATGCAATTATCATTTACAAATTAAAACACAAATTAGGGCATTTTGTATATCAATGTGACTCTTATAGAGGAATCATCAGTAAATCTATGGATGTCTGTGATGATAGGTGTATGGACCCTTGTAAATGTTCAATTCAGAAAGGTTTTGGCTCAACTATAGTGGAGAATAATGCAGAGTATGGGAGATTGATCAATGCCCCTATTTCACAAAATTTTATAGATGACCAACAGACTAATAATCATATAGTGGAAAAGATCCCAGATCGATCTCCACTAGAGATAGAACATGATAGTATCAAGAGGTTCATTTACAAGTTATTTTCATCCATTTCTCAATGGTTTATAGAAGTGATTTCAAAAAGCAGTCAACCTCAGTTATTACTCACTTACCCGAATATGATGGGAAACAAGGATCATGTATCACCCATGAGTTGGCTAAGCTCAATAATTGGGAAGACATGCTTAATGTTCTTCACCATAAAGCCATATATTCCAAACCATCTAAGGCAAAATTCAAATTTGTGGCATACCATCTCTCAATCTCAATGGCTAAGAAATTTTTTGATGAAATTGTTGTTCAGGAAATGGAAGATGAGTGTGAAGATTCAAGGGAAACATATACTCAAAATATGGTCAATATTGTACAAAATACAGCTTCTGATAGGGACCTTTCAACTATACTTTTAGATTCCTTCATTTTTGATTTGGCTACATCCCCTCAATTGCTGGAGATTCTAGAGGTCGTGCATGATTTTGATCTAAATAATACAATTGATCCAGTTCTCCAGGACAATTTAGCATTTACAGTTGAACCAATTATTACATCTACAATTGGTTGGCCTTAGCCAATTATTCATAATACTGTCTTAACTCCAGTTAGATTAGCTGAGAACACAAATGAGATGAGTTCAGAGAACCCAACTATACTAATGAATATGAAGCAAGATTCACACATTATCGCTAGTCACAAAGAATAGACATCTCATTATGGTGACTATAATAATGATAAGATGGTTTTTGATTATTCAAAAACCCTTTCTATTGCTCAAAGTCCATTGGCAAAGTCATATATAAAGAAAGCTCCCAAGAAAAGAGGAAGAAATCCTAAGTCTTCTAAGCCAAGAGAAGAAATTGAGGCTAGTTTACAATCCACTCTTGATGATACTTTTACCCCACACAAAAGAAGCTTGAGGAGAATAGTGTGTTCTCCTTGAGTTCAATGAAGATTCTTGGAATGTCAGAGGCATCAACGGCTCTGACAAATGACATTGAGTCAAATAGAAACTTGACTCTTTGTCTGCAGATATTATTCTTTTACAAGAAACAAAGCTATTAGCTAATACATATAATAAGACAGTCAGCAATTGGTCAATCTTGGAATTTAGCTCATTCTTTGGGTATAGGAGCTTCAGGGAGGCTCACAACACTTTGGAACCCAAAAACAATATCTGGTCACATTATTAAACATGAAACAAATTGGCAACTATTGCATTTCAAGCATTTTGATCTATCCTTTTAGATTATTAATATTTATGGTCCCTCTTCAATGCAAGAGAAAAGAGTGTTATGGGAACATGTGTCTCAGATCATACAAGAACATCTCGAGGAAAACTTCATATTAGCAGGTGATTTTAATGTCATTGTCAGTCTTGACGAAAAGAAAGGAGGAATATGTCCACCACCTAGAGCTATAGAAGATTTTCAAATTTTCATATCAGATAACCAACTAATTGGCATTATTCCTACACAAGGTAAATTTACATGGACAAATCGTAGACAGAGATTTTTACAAATTGCTTAAAGACTAGACAAATTCCTTGTCTCCCAATTCTGGAAATTAGTACAATTTTTGGCCTCTACTGAAGTTCTTCCCTTTTCAAATTTTGATCATTACCCAGTGGTACTTAATATATTTGTCCCTTCTTCAGTTATATGACATAAATCTACTTTTACTTTTCAGCATATGTGGTTTAGATATCCACATTTTCTCCTATTATTGAAACAATGGTGGGTATCTACTCCATATGTGGAGGGTAATAGAATGTTTCAATTTTATAAAAAAATTCAATTCTTGAAATCTCAGATTATTTTATGGAGCAAGCATGTGTTCAAAAAAAAAATTTCACAAAAGGGACAAGTGATTAAGAATTTAGAGGATGTCCACTCTCACATTATCCTTAATGGTTTGACTTTGGATCTATATGTTAAACAAAAAGTTTTATAGGCTAAATGGGAGGAGCTTTGTGCTAGAGAAGAAGAATATTGGAGGCAAAAATCACGGGAATCATGGCTTTAAGAGGGAGAAAAAATACTAAGTTTTTCCACATGTCAGTCAAACAGAGGAGAGCATCCAACACTATTTTTCAAATTGGGAGTTTAGATTCAGATTCAAATGATATTTTGTCTAATGCAACAAGAATTTAGAATGAGGGTGTTAAATTTTTCAAAACTCTACTAGCCGTAGCTCCAAATGATTAGCTGTCTCATGTTCTCACTAAGGAGATGCTCTTAGCAATCTCTTCCTTGGTTACCTCCCAAGATAATGCTTTTCTAATTAGACCTTTTACTCTAATTGAGATTAAGGTTGTGGTTTTTCCTATTTCTTCAAATAAAGCTCCTAGTCCAGATGGTTTTACAGCTAGCTTTTTCAGAAATATTGGGATTTTATTGCTTTTGATCTTCTCCTCACAATGGAGGAATCGAGAAAGCATAGCTTCATGCTTAAAAATTTCAATTGCACCAATATAGCCTTGATTCCTAAATCTTTATCTCCAAGGAATTTTTTCGACTTCAGACCAATTTCCTGATGCAACACCATATATAAGATATTCACCAAGGCTATATATCTAAGATTACAGAAGCTTCTCACAAAAATTATCTCTCCTCAGAAAGGTGGTTTTGTTCCTGGGATTGAGACTATAGATGGAGCTCTTGTTGCACATGAAACACTACATTCTATTAACTCTCATCAACTTCCATCATTCAATATCAAATTGGATATGGTTAAAGTGTATGACAAGGTCAATTGGAATTTCTTGTTTAAGGTTCTTCTCAAGTTTGGTTTCTCTCCTAAGTGGTGTAAATGGATTAAGGCTTGTATTTCTAAAGCATTTTTTTCAGCCATGATTAATGGGGTTCCTTTGGGTTTTTTTCCTCTTCCCAAGGGGTAAGACAGGATGACTCACTATCTCCCTCATTGTTTATTATTATGTCAGATGCTTTCAACAGATTGGTTTCCTCTAGACACATAAATGGAAGTTGGAAAGGAATTCAATTGCCTAGATCTACTATATCCATCACACACTCTTTATTCGCAGATGATACCTTATTATTTGGGTTTGCTTCTCTTCAAGAAGTCAGATCAATTAAGCAAGTCCTTAACCTTTACACTATCATTTCAGGTCAACAAATTAGTATTCCTAAATCAAAATTTTACATCTTTTTCACCAATGCAGTCCTTTCAGACAAGATTGGTAACATTTTGGGCTTCCAGCAAGAATTATTACCATCAACATATTTAGGAATCCCCTTTTTTATGGGAACTAACAAGGTTGTATATTGGAAATCAGTCATTGATAGAATCAAAAGTAGGGTTTCAGCATGGAAATTTAGATGGCTTTCCCTCTTGGGTAAAATTTTACTTGTTAGATCTGTCCTCTCAGCTATACCAAACTATTTCATCTCTGTGTTGCATGCTCCCTCTTCAGTGATTAAATAGATCAGACAAATAATTACTAAATTCTTGTGGTGTGGAAATATGTCTTGACATAGTAAAATCCCGCTAATTTCATTGGAGGATATGATGCATGACAAAAATTGTTGTGGAGTGGGTTTCCATAACTTGACACTTAGAAATAAAGCTTATGGTGGAAAGCTAATTTGGCAAATGATCCACAAACCGAATAGATTATGGTGTCAGATTATGAAATCAAAATATCTCGACTCCTTAGATCCTCTTCAAATCTTAACTGCTTCAAGCTTACCTCGAGGCTTTGAAATATGGAATTTTATGACTACATCTAGACATGTGATTCTTGACTATGTTTCTTGGGAAATTAATAATGGATGTTGAGCATTATTTTGGGAGGATTCATGGAATGGCCTACCTCCTCTGGCTGCCAAACAAGATTTTTTAGTTTTCATTCAAATATTTAAAGACAACTGGGGGGACAAGGTTGTTGATTATGTGTTTCAAGTGGATCCTCTCTCTTTCAAGGTCAATTGGAAATATCCTTCCACTTTTCCTTTACCAAATCATATTACTCTTTTATTTAATTAGGTTTTTAGTGATAGGGATGTATTCTTTCTTGATCAAGAAGACATAATTTTTTGGGCCCCTACTATTAATGGATGCTATTCAATCAAAGATGGATATTTGGATCTTAGCAATTTGGAGAATAATTTGAATAAGAAAAGGGCTTATTTTTTCTATTGGAATGATTGTACATTGCCTAAAGTAGGCTACTTCTCCTGGCTAGCTCTTTGAAAAAGGCCATTAACAAGTGACAAGTTAGAAAGATTCAATATTGCCCAATGATTTAAATGCCTTCTATGTGAGCAATTTTTTGAAGATGTTGATCATGTTTTTCTTTAGTGTGCTTTTGCTCAAGATTGTTGGATGTTTCTTCTTAGAAAACTTAGTTTTTCAATGCCACTGCCAAAATCCTTGTGGGATTTGTTTGAAGCCTGGCCGATGTTACATGAAAAATCTCTTCTAGCTCCCATCTAGAAATGTTCCTCATCCTTGTTTGTTTGGGATTTTTGGTGGAAAAGGAACAAGCATATCTTTAGGCATGAGCAATCTACAGTTAGTGTTGTTACTGACATAATTAAAAAATCAATTTCTGAACTGGTTATAACTAATATTAGGAAGAGGTCATCACAAATTGGCTTCTCCAATTGGGATAATCAAATTCTCAAAAGTTGGAAGCTTATATCTATTCCAAATCTTTTAAGCCTCACAAATACATTGAAGAAAGATGGATTGAGTGTGAAATGGCATCCTCCAAACCAAGGTGTTATTAAGCTGAATTTTGATGGTGCATCTCATGGCAATCCAGGGTTGTCTGGTATAGGTGTGTGTTTAAAAAATCACTTGGGCATACCTCTATTTATAAAATCTTCACCTATTCCATGGGGCTCTAGCAATAATGTTGAGGTTTTAGCTTTGCTCCTTGGTCTTGTCACAGCATCATCTATGAAGATACCTTAGCTCCAAGTGGAAGGGGACTCTCTTATTATTATTTAGGCTTGTATTAATAGACAAATTCAATGCAGAAGTCTAGCATACAAGCTAAAATAGGCCTGGCGCCTAATTGATGCTTTTGAAAATTACTTTCTGAATCATACTTATCATGAAGGTAACCATTTGGCTGACTACCTCTCAAACTTAGGATGTGATGGAAAGGAAATAGATAGTTGGGATCTAATTACACTGGTGGAACTATACCCAAATTTACTAGATATCATTAACAATGAAACAAGTTTATCATGATTTATGTTTTGGCACTCTCCATGTCATCATATAGTACCTTGTGCACTATTGTCCTTTGTGATTTCATTAAGAATATGATTACTGGTATTATTTGTATAGGGAAAAGAGATCAATAGTGCAGGAACAAATTAGATATCCTAGTTGAGGTCTACTTGACATCTAACGTGTGTATGTGTGTACAGAATGTGTTGCTTCAATTATTGATCATCATTTTGCTGATCTCTACAGAATTAAACATCATTTGATCTTGTGCACTAATGATCCAGGTGTCTTCTCTACTACCATTTCTCGAGAATATGGCCTTACTGCTTCATGTTTTGAGTTGTTCTAGCTAGCAAAGAATGCAGTAAACTTCATATTTTTTGGCAATAAATTGAAGGAGACTCTAAGACTCATTATGGAGGAAGTAGAGTGTGTTTATGTTGGTACTAAATGAACATATCAAAATCGATATGTTTCTTTAGGCTCATGATCAGGCAGTCTGGCCAATGGTATGGAGTCACAATGAGAATTGGATGGTTACTGGTGATGATGGTGGTTTCATCAAGTACTAGCAAACTTATAATGAATTATGTGAAAACAATTAAATTTGCACATAGTGAGTCTGAAGTATGCTGCTTGGAAGGTCATGGTTTGAATGTGATGAGTGTTGACTGGCATCCAACAAAATCTTTGCTGATTTCTGGGGGTAAGGACAATGTCATTGAACTGTGGGATGCAAAAATAGGATGGGATCTAAGCAATCTACATGGTCACAGGCATACAGTCCTCTATGTCTAATGGATTCAAAATGGAATATAGAAAATTGATGGTTTCTCCTCCATTCTTAAGGGTCAAAATGTGAAAATTTATATGGCATCTAGTCATCACCAGAAGTCTATCAAGGGTCAAGAGATCTTTATAGGATAAACAACTCTGGAAACATGTTTTTTTCAATATTGCAACTTATTTATGTACACCAGAAAGATGCTTTACTTACTCAACGATGGATATCAGATAACCAAATCACTGATTCAAAAGCCTAATATGAATTGAGATTGAAGATCCTGGTGCTCCTTCACTTGTTTAACTCTTTCAGCTCATTTTGTTTGTAATTTATCATCCCAATAGTCTCTACAGCTCTTCTTTACCAATGGGCACCATTGTAATTAAGATGGTGGTGTAGCATCCATTCCACAAGGAGGTTTTTGTGAGTAGAAGCTTGGATGGATCTTTTATACACTAGCTTGTTGGGCATGAAGTTCCTCAAGTTGAGATACATTATGCACATGAAAGTGTTGTATGGGATCGTGCATGGCATCCAATGGGTCATGTCCTCTGCAATGGAAGTAATGATAACACAACCAAGTAATGATATCCTTAGACTGATCCACCATAGTAGATGGTGTTGGGTTCAGCACCTTGAGGTGTGCAACTAGGAGGGCCTCATCCTCCTCTTGCTCCACATCCATCAATTGCTACATCAAGTCAACAAATGTTTCAGTAGATGCAACATATTTCATCACTACAGCAACAGCAGCATCAAATGATTCCTTAGCTTATTGGAAAATTGAAGAATTTTAGTTGGAAAGGCAAAGAAAATGCATAAAATGGTGAGGTGACTAGTATGGTATGTAGTTTTTTGAGAAAGATCTTATCTATTGTGGAGATTTTAAAACATTGTTGTGTAGTCTTCTGAGACTATGACCACCTTGACATTTTGTATGGAATCTATGGAATCTCTGGGCATTTTTGTATTGGGTGATGATTTCGGGTTTTCTTTCAGGTTCTTCCATGAATGAACCCTTGAACCTATTTTTATTTTAATAATATGTATAGTGGCTCCATCCATTTTATCCTTGAAATATTTATTTATTTATTTATTTATTTATTTATTTATTTATTTATTTATTTATTTATTTATTTATTTATTTATTTATTTATTTATTTATCTATATTTAGAAAATTCATGATAATCTCATGGTTCTAATGACAAATTTACAGTTGAAACCCTAACTATTCAATTTATTATTTTCTTCTAAATTTTCATAGTCAAATATTCCCTATATTATCTAAATGTATTTTAAAAGATTATAGTCATAATAATTTTCTGCAATTTTTTTTGCAGTCAAGTTATCTTGATTAATAAGTTTTTCATTTCAAAATGTACAACATAATTGTTTATTCAACAATCAATACAATAAATTAATAATCAATATGCAAACATCCAAGAAGACACAAAGTAGATAGATCTTTCAATAAAATTTTACAATGGGTTTTCAAGCCCTACCTCAAAACCATAGCTAAATTCTGAGGTAGTCTGTGAATGCATGCAAATCCAAACCCTTTAAAACTTTCAAGTATTCTTTTGATCCAATTCCATATTTTTTTCTCCAAAACCTATGTATCTAGAAATGAGCTCTAATTTCCTTAATAAAGAGTTTTTCCCCCAAATCAAGGCTTTGATTATGCAATCCTTTGTCTTTAATTACTATATTTTAATCTTCATGCACACACTTTATACAATTTAATTAAAATAAATTTTATTAAATTAAAGCTTTCTCTCCCTGATTAAATCATGAGATATTTTTAATATAATATTTATTAATTTAACTAATAATATTATTTAGGGTTTATTAAAAATAAAACTCATAAATAAATTATTATTAAATTAAATAAATATAAATACGCCTAAATTATAACTTTAATCAAATCTTTTAAATTTAATGCTTTCATGCACATTTAAAGAACTTTTTGATTAAAATATACTTTTATATTTTCTTTTCCTCCACTTATTAATTAGTGCAAGCACTAATTAAAGCATAGTTTATTATTTAAATTAATAATAATAATCAAAGCTCATTGTTTAAATGAAACTCTAATTTAATTATTATTAAATAAATAATTATAATAAAGCAATATTAAATCTTTTATAT
Source organism: Cupressus sempervirens (assembly GCA_028749045.1). Lineage (NCBI taxonomy): Eukaryota > Viridiplantae > Streptophyta > Pinopsida > Cupressales > Cupressaceae > Cupressus > Cupressus sempervirens. The sequence continues at coordinate 760,730,309 of CM053789.1, read as the reverse complement.
TTTCATATATTAATTCTCTTTTTTTCTAACTTCTTAAATTAAATCTTTTAAACCGAAGTACATATTTAATTAATTAATAATTAATTAAATATCAACATATTCTAATTTCTCTTTAACCAATTTCCTAAATTTAGACCTCTAAATTAAGACTTTTGAATTAATGCACATATTTAATTGGTTTTTTAATTAAATAAATATTTTCATGCTTTAATATTTTCTTTTTAATAAAATAATATTTAATAATTTTCAATATTATATAATTAACCAAAATATTATAATTAAATCATTTACCAAATAAATCACATAGCGAAATCCCCATAAAAGAAACATTACCAAAACATACCAAAACTCAAAATCAAACAACACGGACAAAGATAAACTCATGGTTTTTAAAAAGGGTGGAAAGTCAATTACAATTCCTCCTTGCAAGACAAGTATTTAGGCTATGGTTGGGATTGGACCTAAACATTATCTCCCCATTCTTACCATTGAGTTATTGTGATAGGACATGCTCGTCCTGGCAATTCAAGGAAGTCAATGTCTGATACCTGCAATCCTACATAAAAGATGAGCATGTACATGTATATAAATATATCTAAACTAAATAGGCAATGGCAGGGAGTGGTAGTTGTGTAGATCCTAACTAGCAAGTGACTACAACTCCCTCCCTTAACCACATCAAACACGACAAACAAAAAGATAAAACAAACACACCATACACATGCAAGTATGGGATAAGTTAAACACCAAATGCTTAGATAAAATAATGCATTGTTACAAATATGAAGTAATCATCATTAAAGCATCATTAATTTGCTAGTAATGATAATCATCAATAAACATGTGAAATATAATCGACTAAGTAATTATTTATTGATAGACATGTAATCCAGGTCATGAGTTAATTTCATAATTATAAATCTAATACCCTTGAAACTAACACATCCATGAAATAGGCATAAAAGAGTTTAATAAATATAATAGAAAAATAAACTATGGGTGGCCACTACAAAATATCTACAAATTTATTGGTTTTTGTACATTTGACTACAAAATTAATGATAAGTTGATTTTTTAGATTTGGTTGCTAATACCTAATACAAAATTGAAATTTAATTTAAATATTCATGGATTACTGAAAAGCAATGCATTTCATTAATTTTAAGATTCATAAATTATTAACTTAGTATTATATTATAATTTTAATTTGTTAGTGATTTTGATGTAGTCAAGGTCAAAGAAGTCCCCAAAAGGATATGTCTAATCTTGTATTGGGGAACACTACAATAGAATTAACACAAAGAAATAATAACACCGACCAATAAGTAAATGTAACTTCAATTATCATCAAGTTGGTATGTAAGTGCACATTACATGTTCAAATCATATGTCTTCTTCCACTCTAGTAATATATGCCTAGTTATTTATTAAATCAAATGCTAGTCTACCATCTATCATCCCTCTACCAATACTCCATCCCCAAACCTTCAAAATAAGGACTACTAATCTACTTACATATAAGATTGACAACCACAAGTTGAATTATCTAATCCGTAATCTCCCAAATAAAGGAAATGTATTATAAACATATTGGTAGGGACCCAAATATATAAGAACATCTTCAAATAGATACATAATGTCATGCAAATACATAATAGGGTTATACAAATATACAACAACATAGAATAATGCACCGATTAGCATTGCATGTCGTAAAAGCCCATCACAAGTCAAATCTCACCATCCTACTTGTTAGAATAGAAAGCCAACTATAAGACCAAACAAATATTAAGATAACTTTATCCAAAAACATCATTAAAAACTTGAAAGCTAGACATAGGATCCCCATGATGCCTAAACCACTCCATAAGAATCACATAAGATAATGAGCCAATTGGGATGGTCATTCCCTAAAATAATAGGAAATCATCTAACTAGAAATTTAAATAGGTAAACTAAAAGGAAAACTTTTGGGGATATTGAAGATCGAAAAAAACCCAAAAATGCTCCTACATCATATACCCTAGGTGAATAAGAAGGCAGTCCATAAAAGGAACTTATGGACAATAGAGAGGATTCAAGATATAAAGCCCATTTTCCTTCTTAACCCGCATGTCCTCTTCATTGGAAGGAAAATGGTTGCACCAACTCTGTAAATATACAAGCTCAATAGAACACCTTCCACCCTCAAGTACTTCTCTATTATTGTTTTCATAACCTATGCTCTAGATCTCTAGTCTACATCAATTTCTTCTACCTTTTCCATCTCTACTATTAGACACCAATGCCTTGTTTATTCTTTATTTCTTGACTCCAACTCTAACAATTCAGTGACTTCTCAAACTATAATTGATGTAGGAGGATCCTAGGGTAGAGGACAATCTTGTAGGAGCATCAGGCTCCAATTTTGTGAACCTATATTTCACATGGTTAGGGTTATGTTTGAGGCATATTGGTGGTTGTTGGTAATGTGTTCCTATGTCCTGGGCAGACTTTGGATATTTTTTCCATGAGTTTCAATACATGGGAGTTTTCTTATTTGATCTTAGATCTAGATCATTGGATTGTGTGTGGGCCTATGGCTAAGGCCACATAATGTTATGTTGTCATATGAGTTATTTATGCATTATAAACATGGGTCTTGTCATAAGTGTTTATTTAATTTAGTTTATCAAGTTGACTTGTGGCTTGAGTGCTTATTTAATGTGAGTGTTTATTTAATGTAGCTTGGTAGGCTGACTTGTAGCTTGGTTTAGTATAAGTAGAGGGTCTTGTGATGTCTAGAGTTATTGTTGATCTTAGATTGGTTTTGACTAGTGGGTGTCTATACACTTAATTCATTTACTTAGTTCATGCCAAACAAGTAGTATATTTTGATCACAACATAGTGCATGCCGAGTCAACAGTGAGTGTCAAGTCACTCATGTTGCAAGTCACTCAAGTGCTGAGCAGGTAGTATATGCCAAGTGATTCAGGAGCCGAGTAAGTAGTGCATGCCCAGTCATTTAGATACTAATCCACAGTATAAAATTAGTATATGTCAAGCATCAGAGACTTCAGATGTCGAGTATCACAGGTTTTTTCATAGTTGTTTGTATTGACACAAACTACTCTGTAAATCATTTTTGAGTTGACTTAAAGATTGAATTATGATATTTTGGTGATAAGGATGAATCTTAAGTTGGAATCCCTATGAAGTGCATGCATCCAATTAGGTAAGGGGAGGTTTAAGCGGCAAAATGGATGAATCATAGCCATTAATTCATACCTAAACCCAAGTCACCTAGGTATATTTAAGAAGGACAAACCCTAAACTTCTTATGTGAGGGAAAGGAAATGTATGAATGATCAAGGAGAGTTTTGCATGTACAAACTAGGATATTCATGGTGACTAATGTATATATTCATGGTAACCAAGGTATAATGATCTGAAATTGCACTATAGAATTGGTTAAAGGAGAATAGAGGAAAGAAATAGTGAACAAAAAAGAGACATCTGATCAAGAAGGATCAAGAATACATCAGTTTAGAGGTGATCTGTTATCAAGAAACAAAGTGCTAACTGCAGGATCAATGCTGAGACATTCTAACAAGTGAATCAGTTAAATCTCTTAACAAAGTAGTCCTAATAGGCTATATTGAAATCCTCTAACAAGGTGCTTACTTTATTGTGAGTTAAAGTCCTTTAACAAGGCACGCTTTTAATAGGCTTTTGAAATCCTTTAATAGGGTAAGACTTAACAGTCTTTGTAAGCCTTTAACAGGGCAGCCCTTTCACAAGGTAGATCATGTCTCATGATCAAACATTGTAACCTTCATTAGATACATCTGATTACTATAGTAGTGAAGATTTGTGGGTATCATCCCCACCCCAATTTTACCTTCTCATTGGAGGGTTTCTAGGTAATCATATCTGGTGCCATATATGTGTGAATGCTTACTTGTTTACTTGTATTCTTTACATGGTATTTTATTAAATGTATGAGATGGATGTGTGGTGAATGTCTTATGGGTCAAAGTTTAAAGTACTAATTCACACCCCCCCCTGCTTTAGAAGTTTACCTTTTGTAATTCCAACAATTGGTATCGGAGCTTTGTTCTTTGGAAGAGACACTTTGCAAATTTGAGGAAAGATTTTGAAAATGGAATCTACAAGTTGGGAAAGATCATTAAGAATTAGGGAATTGAAATATAACTCATTCTACATCCACTAAATGAAGCAAGAGAAGACTTAAAGAAATCTTTAAAGAGAAGGAAGGAAATTGCTATTGAGGAGAATGACACACAATACAAAGAGATGGACACTACCAAGCTATTTACTAATGGAGACTCTAATGAATTTGATGCAGCAATTGTGGATTTAATGGAAAAGAATAGAACCCAAGCTAAAGAAATCAGAAATCTCAAGTTAGAGAAAGAATCACAAGCCATAATACTATGTGAGGTGACTGAATAGAAAAAGAAAACTATGAAAGGAAAAGCCATAATTGAAGATGACAAAAGAGTTTTGACCAGCAAACTGGAAGAGAAATCGTCAGAACTAACTAGGATTGCTAACATGCAATTGGATACTTTGGGTCAAATGATGAATGCCAACTATGAATTGAATGTCAAGGACATTGAGATAAAAACTTTGAAGTTATAGAATCAGCAATTGAATAATGACCAAAAAATTTTAAAGTAATTTGTTGAAAGTTTTAATAAACCTAGTGAAGCCATCAAATACTTTGAACAATTATTGAGATCCCCTAGATCCAACAATGATACATCTGGACTGGGATATAGAAGAATTGAAGAAGGAGAGTCATCCAAAATTGTTGAAGAAAGGAGTAACATAGGTAAGAATTATAAACCTGCCTATCACAATTGTGGTAAGAAAAGATACACTAAAAATTTATGTAGGAGCAAGACTGTAAATTAGAATGTTAAGCAAAAGAGCATAGGTCACTGTCATAAGTGCAACAAACAAGGTCATCAAGCACATGAGTGCAAAAATAAGACCATGCACACTCAATATTTGAAGGATATTGTTATAACTATCAGAAGTATGGACACAGAGCTTTTGAGTGTAGATCCAAACCCATGTGGTCATCAAACAGACAAACAAAGGTAAAGAACAATGGTAACTCTTATAACTAGGATTATAATACAAGGTATAGTTGTCATTATTGTCAAGAGTATGGAAATGCTCTTGAGAATTGTATTAGAACACACTTTAGAAGTGACTACAAAAGGTGATTAATTCAAACCACATGTTTTAGTTGTTTGAAGGTTCATCACATCAGTCAATATTGTCTAAAAAGGTCAAAGGCACCAAGTTGTGACTTCAATAAAGGCAAAGGCAAGGTAGATATTGAAAATGTCAAAAATGAAATGAACAAGATATGGAAGAAAAAGGAGGATTGCAACACATCAAGTGGAGAAGGGATCACTTCACCCAATGGGTCAGGTGATCACACCTCATCAAACTAAGCAATCAAGAGGTATGTGGGACTGATATTCAAAAGTCGTATCATACATCAGTTCCAAAGAATTTAGTTATGAAAAGTTTACGTAAGCATGAATAAAGATGCAAAGTATTATTAGGAATCAAAGAAAATTCTTTAAGGTTTTCATGTTACTACTGAACATGAAAAGCTTCAAGGTAAACTTTGAGAAAGTTGGCTCCAAAAAAAGATATAAAATATTGGCGAATCTTTCATTATTTTGAAAAAAAAACAAAATTATTTCTATTGGTGAATCTCTCAATTTTTTATTCTAAATATGATTAATATTGGTGATTTTTTTTGAATCATAATTTTTTTGTAAAAAATATTGACAAATCTCAATAATAATAGGAAGTTCATTAATCGTCATGGAATATTACAAATCAAAATTTAACATTTTTTTACCTCATGGAATATGTTGAGGATCGTTACATATACTTTAAATCAATAATGAAAACTAAATATTGGTGATATATCCCTAAAGTAACTAATAATTATGATAATCATTGGTTAGTTCAATTTAATTTCTCTAATAATGTATTATATTTAGGTGACTCAAATCTAATCATGTAACAAATATTGTGGTGAATATTTGAGTTTTAAATTTTGAATGAATTAGATTATTGAGCAATTTTAAATGTTCTAGAACTAAATTTTACAAAACTATGGCGATTTAGGTTGTATCAAATCTTAAATTATTAGGAAAATTACTAGCCAAAAATTTCTAAAATTAGCCAATTTATGAATATTAGCCACTAAAAAATACCTTGAAAAGCTTCCTATAATTTTTGAGTGGAATGCTAGAGGATGTCAAGCTAACAAACTGGCTAGTTGTTGCCAAAATCATAATGGTTGTCGAATGAATGAAAAGACTAGTGGATGTTGAGTGAGGAAAAAATTAGTTGATGCCGAGCTTACAGATGTGTAAGCACTTAGCATTTATCGCAGTATTTCAAAGGGGTATTTGGTCGATTACTACTCATTTAACATCATTCAAAATTGAGAGACAGTAAGAAGAGCTAGAGGTGATCTTTCATTTGAAGCGCTTGCAAGATATTTGAACAGCTATTCGACATCATTTCATCAAATTTTGCAAGGTATTTATCATGTGTTGAGCTACGTTGTTTCTAATTTTGCAAACCCTGGATTTGTAAAATGGCATCTAATTCTTCAAAGGAAAAGGGAGTAGAGGGAAAAGAGGTTTTGAATGTTTAGTTGGTTAGCAACGAAGTAAAACAACCAATTTTGAAAGCCATACGAGACATAGCATACAAACAAGATCCCTCTTGTGTGTTATCTATGATACCAACGTAAGTTTTAATGATTCAAGATGTCAAAAAATGCTATAATTGTAAAATTGGGAGTAGTGGTGACATGGAAATCAGAGAAGCATATAATAAACTATGTGAAAATGGTGTGTTAAGGGAAGAATTCATGATTGTAGAAAAGAAAGGGTTAACTCGTGCCCTAGATTTCCCTAAAAATTTTAAAATTGAATGGATTAGGATTATTTTGAGTAGGATTCATGATAGTTCACTATGGTTAGATAATGGGCCAATCAAAATATCAAAGAGAATAATCCATAGGGTAACAGGGTGTCCAACCCTAGATCGGCCAAAGACTGTGAGAAGTGAGTCAAAAAAAGTTATTGAGAAGAAAAAAGGGGCTCTATGGAATAAGAGGGGAAATGACCATAGACACATCACAAATCCTCTAATTGACTTTGTAGTAAGGGTAATTGCACATAAGTTTTACCAATCGAGTATATTAAATAGTGTACCCTATATTACAGTGGATATGGGTTACAAGATTGTGAAGAAGGATCATACATTCGATCTTTTCGAGCTACAGCTACAACAATTGATTGAAAACCTGAGGAGCAATAAGGAAACATGGGTTAATGAGTTTGACTCAAAAAATCACATAGTTAAATCTTGATAGCAATATCACAAACAAAGAGTGCTCAGTGTAAATTTGGATCTATTTTGATATGTATCTTCTTTTATGTTTAGAACACATTTCCTACATTTTGCACTGTGGTATGAAAGACAAATAGATATGTTGTAGTTCAAATAGGAGAGTTCATTGAACAGTTAGGTAAAAATTTTGAGTTAGTAATGACCAGTTACTTTGAAGACTTCAAGAAATCCATGAAGAAGAGATTGAGGATTCCAGTATCATTAGTGGAAAAATATTATGATGATGTTTTTTGCCTATTTGATGTTGATTGTACATTTGTTCAAGCAGCAACTCCAAGAGTAAGATGGTTGAGGCCATTAGGCTATGAAATTAATGTAGATGAGGCCTCTACAGCAATAACAGCATTACTTACAGAAGAGATAGACAAAGATGCCAAAGCATTTGGTAATTATGAGATGGCCAAATCTAAGATTACTAAGGAGTTAAAGATTACCTCTGTCATCAAAAAGAAGGAGAAATTAGTAAAGAAATTGAAAGAAAAATTCAGTAAAGGTGTCAAGAAGGAAGAGGATGAAGAGGAAGAAGACACTTAGATTCAAGCACCAATTGCATTGACATAGGGAAAGGGTGACGATCAGCAAGAGGAAGAAATAGAAACTGTAGAAGGTGTCAAGGAAGAAGAAGTTGAGGAAGCACCTACTCCTACTAATTAGAAGAAGAGAAAGGCTAAGGCACAAACTGTGACAAGACCCAAGAAGGTTGCTAAACCTAGCTAGCCCAAACCTACAACACCTACCACAAGGGATCGTACATATGTCACTACACAAAAGGCTAAAGAGAAAGCCAAAATTACAAAGTAGGAAGAAGGAGCATAGAAAAGACCAAGGAGAAAATACATTATTCAGGCTAAATCTAATGAGGAAAGAACTAAATCTAATGACAATAACCAATTCCAAGTGGTGAGTCATAATCCATCTTCAGATCTAGACAACCTGTGTGAGAATGTTAGAAATAATGTAGATCTATCAGGATTTTCTCACATTGATTTTGAAAATCTTTGAAAAGTTTAAAAGAATCAAGTAAATGAGGCAATATATTTCATGGTGGCTACTTTCAAGAGAGCCCCTCTAGAGATTGCCAACTCCATACCTAAAAGCTTATATGCAAGAGTTGAGAAAAAATGACACTTTTGTTTAGATACTAAAAGGAATATTAAAGAAATTGCCCTCACTCAAGTTATGTCTAAACTTAGCAAGGCACAAATTGCTAAAGCCATAAAGAAATATGCTATTTGATTTGTTCCTAAATATAGAGCCTTCAGCATATTATAAAATAACATAGAAGATATAGTAAAGAAGACTACACATATGTGGAAAGTTACATATGAGTTAGCTACAGTCAAAGCAGGAAAACAAGAGCCTATTGAGGTTAAAGATGATGAAGAAGATGACAATAATGAAGGCACAGTTGAGAGACATACTAAAATTAATGTAGATGATCAGGAAACAGCTGAGAAAGAGCAGCAACAAGAATAGAGTGTACAAGATACATAATTTCCAATGGACAGTGTTCAACAAATAGCGAGTGTTGAGTATTGAAACTATTATAGTAAAGGATGTTTCTAATATCACTACTCAGAAAATCAATCCCCTAATAGAGGAAGACTTGAAAAAGATACTTGATCAATCTACACTACAAGCTAAACTTTGTGACAACCCTGTATTGGTGAGTGTAGATGAACTTCGTAAATTAGTGACTAACACTACAAGGGAGGAGGTGAAAACACAAGAACCACCTACTATTACCTCTCAAGTCACTAATGTACAATCTTCAGATAAAGTACTAGAAGTTACACTAGAAAAGATTGATACAATTGGAGAGGATAAAGTGGAAATTCAAGCCACTACTGAAACACGGAGTCAAACAGGTCAAACAAATTCATCTACACCTCTAGCACAAGTTCGAGGTGCAATTCAAGGTAATGTGGTAGAAAAGGACAAGCCTAAAGAGACTAAGTTGACATGAAAGCCAAAGGAGCTAGCAGCCATTCAAGCACTAGTAACTTTACTAGAATCTGGCACTCCTTCCAGTCACACTCTTCAGAGGCCGAGCACAGATGCAACACCTTTACAATTCTCAATGTCAAGTTCAAGTTCATCAAAGGAAAAAGAGGTAATAAGATATGGAGATGTAATCCTAGATGAAGAAATTGTTTTTCCAAAATATGATTATGCCACAATGACAATAGAGTAGATGGCTATACTTCAAGAAGCCCTAGCTAGAAAGAAACATCAAGAACTTCTTCAAAGGGAGAATAAGCAGAAGCAAGCTTTGCTTGATATTCAAGACATCTTCTTGGATGCATTTAGTCTACCTACTCTGGATGAAACAAAGCCACTTATTGAACAATTGACAAATATAGTGGAATAGGTAAGTGATGCAAACCTTGATACTAATGCAAAATTATTAGAATGGTCTAAAAAGAAATTTCAAAGCAAAGTGAATGAGAAAATATCCAGTCTTACACAAGTTGCATTGGAAACTAAGGTAGAGAGTGTGAAGAAGGTACTTGAGAACATTTTCTCTTTGTACACCAAACTATGTAATCCTACACTCTTCACACAAGAAACACAGAGTCACATTCTAAGCTCAGAAAGTCAAATAAATTCATCAGGCGCAAAATTGCCCATGACTCTAGCTCAAAGTGAGAAGCATTTCAGGACTTTATTGCAAACCCAAAGTCAATTAGCAGTATTATCTACAGATGAAGCTAACATAAGGTCCAAATTGATAAGCATCCAAACTACATTAACTCCTCACATGGAGATTTTGCACAAGGAGTTAGGCTACGCAGAAACTCTTATGAAGAAAGACCCCAATCTTTCTACTTTAGATGGTCTAGTTCACCTTGTTGTTGAGCTAGCCATTCAAATTAAGTCTTTGGAGATAGCTTGTGACAATTGGGATGCAACTCTTAAGATTATTCTTGAGGCCCATAAATCTTTCTTGGACAAACACACTATTAGTGTATAACCCATTGACATCAGTGTCAAAAAGGGGGGGAAAGTTAGCTTAAGCAAAAGGGTAAAAAGAGTATCAACTAAGGTAGAGTAAGAGCTTGGGGGAGCAAGCAAAGAACAGTAAGAAAGTAAAAGAGTATCAGTTGAGGCACATCTACTCAGTAGGAGTAACATTTGAGTATAGAACTACATCTAACAAGTTAGGCGGAATTATAATATTTTGAGGTATAAGTTGTTGCAAAATTTTTCTATTTTTGAAATTTTGTACAGAAGCCAAATAAGAGATATGTTATGCTCGTAAGAATAAAATTGTTAATGCATGACCAAGTGTTTTTGACACTCATGTCAAAGGGGGAGATTGTTAATCTCAGATTGGTTTTGACTAGTGAGTGTCTATACACTTAAGTCATTTACTTAGTTCATTCTAAACAAGTAGTACATGCTAAGCACAACATAGTGCATGTCGATTCAATAGTGAGTACTGAGTCACTCATGTTTCGAGTCACTCAAGTGTTGAGAAGATAGTATATGCCAAGTGATTAAGGAGCTAAGTAAGCAGTGCATGTTGAGTCATTCAGATGTCGAGTCATAGTATAGAAATCAATATATGCAAAGCATCAGAGACTTTAGATGTCGAGTAACACAATTTTGTCATAGTTGTTTGTATTGGCACAAACTACTATGTAAACCATTTTTGAACCGACTTAAAGATTGAATTACGATATTTTGGTGATAAGGGTGAATCTTAAGTTGGAATCCCATGAAGTGCATGCATCCAATCAAGTAAAGGGAAGATTTAAGTAGCAAAATGGATGAATCACAATCGTTGATTCATACCTAACCCTAAATCACCTAGGTCATCTTAAAGAGGAAAAACCCTAAACTTATTATGTGAGAGAAAGGAAATGTATGAATGATCAAGGAGAGTTTTGCATGCACAAACTAGGATATTCATGGTGACCAAGGTATATATTCATGGCAACCAAGGTATAATGATCTGAAATTTCATTACAAAATTAGTTAAAGGAGAATAGATGAAGGAAATAGTGAACAATAGAGAGACATATGATCAAGAAGGATCAAGAATACATCAATTTATAGGTGATCTATTATCAGGAAACAAAGTGCTAACCATAGGATCAATGTTGAGAAATTCTAACAGGTGAATCAGTTAAATATTTTAACAGAGTAGTCCTAACAGGCTGTATTGAAATCCTCTAACAATGTTCTTATTTTATTGTGAGTTAAAGTCCTTTAACAAGGCACACTTTTAACAGGGTGTTGAAATCCTTTAACAAGGAAAGACCTAACAAGCTTTGTAAGCCTTTGATAGGGCAAACCTTTCACAAGGTAGATCATGTCTCATGATCAGACAATGTAACCTTCATTGGATACACTTTATTACAGTAGTAGTGAAGATTTGTGGGTGTCATCTCCACCCCAATTTTACCTTCTCATTGGAGGGTTTCTAGGCAATCATATCTGGTGTCATATATGTGTGAATACTTACTTGTATATTTACATGCTTTACATGGTAATTTAGTTCACTTATTAAATGTATGAGATGGATGTGTGGTGAATGTTTTATGGGTCAAAGTTTAAAGCACTAATTTACCCCCCCCCCCCCCCTAGAATTTTACCTTTCCTATTATAATTCCAACAATTATTAATGATGGAGTTGAGCAAGAGTAGCTGAGAGGAGCGAAGTTTAGTAGAGCTAGTAGTCGAGTTTGGGCTTAGGAAATGAGAAGATTTCTTGGTGACTTGTGAGATCAAGTTTAGATATTTTTGTATTTTCTACCAAATTGTTGTGTTATTCTAGATTTGGGATAGCTATGAGTTATTTGAATCTTGTGAGATCTTGTAGAATTGCGACTATAATTGATGTGTATTTGGCTATAACTAGAAAGGCCTTACAACCTTGCACATTGCATGTAATCACATATTTTATGAATAAAGAGTTGAATTATTTATCAAATCTTGTAACTTGTAGTGTATTTCTTTTGTGTGAAATTTGCTGGAGACTAGGTCATCTCCTTTGCGGGTACATCTTCCTTACACTGCATCAAGTGGTATTAGGGGGAAGGTTTGATCTGGTGGATTTATTGCAAAGGATTTATAAAGATCTTGGAATATGTCTCTGAGATGATTGGATCATAGGACGATTATAGATCTATGTGATGATGTGGATACTAAGACTTCATAGAAGGTTAGATTGGATTTCAGATCTGAGATGGAACTGATAATGAATGATATATTTGTGAAGATTATAAGAGCTATAGTTGGTGTACTGAGGAATGTAGGTATGAAATATGGTTATGAGGAAGCTAATGAAGACTTTGAGGTTGTTGGATCTAGTGAAGAGGAAAGAACCAATCACATGGAGAGATCTGTGGAAGACATAGATGGTCAATTGGATAGATCTAAAGTGTGGTTGAAGATGAAGCATAAGATGCATTTTTCTATTTTCTCAAGTACTTTGAATCTTGAGGACCTAATTGATTTTATTGGTGATTTAGAAGACTACTTTGAGTTAGAGGATATTGGTGACCTGATTAGAGTGAGATTTGTACATACTAAGTTGAAAGGACATGTTGCTTTATTGTGGAAATAATTTCAAATAGATAGAGAAGAGGAAGGTGAAATGAACATCACTAGGTGGAGATTGATGGTTAAAAAATTGAATGATAAGTTCATTCCTATTGATTATGAAATTGAGTTGTTTAACAGATCATAGAATTTGAAACAAAAGGATATGACTGTGAAGAATTACATCAAGGATTTCTATAAGTTAACAATTTGGTATGGACATAGAAAAATTTTCTAAGGAAAAGGTGGTTGGATATATTAATGGTTTGAAATTTAATATTTAGGATGAGATTGGTGTGTTAAAGATTGATTTAGCTGAGGATGCTTATCAATATGCTCTGAAGGTAGAAGATAAGTTGAAGAGAAGACATCAAGGTGATTCCCAGGGAAAGGAGAAGCAAGAACACTTGGTGAAGAACAAATAGATTACTAAGGATAAACTAAAACTTGTTGAGAAGAGGAGAAGAATAGGTAGAGGTGCATTTAAGGGTACTTGCTTTAGACATGGTGAGAAAGGACATAGATATTTTGAATGTTCAAATGTTGATATAAAGGTTGGTTATATAAGAGTTGTTGTGGTGAATGAGAATGTGGACTCAATGAATGAGCATGAGGTGGAGGATAACTTGTTGCTTTAACAAGTATTATTTGGTAAAAAGGTGTTGGAACCTTGTCAAAGGAGGAATTTGTTTAGGACTCATTGTAATTCTAAAGGTAAATGTTGGAATGTGATTCTGGATGGTGGTAGTATTAATAAACTAGTTGTTGAGGAGATGGTTCAAAAACTCAGTTTGAAGAGAGTGAGAAATCCTTGTCCTTAGGGGTTCAGTTAGTTACATGATGAATGTTCTTTGGAAGTAAGAGAGCAATGTCTTATTAATTTCCAAATTGAGTAGTATGTTGATCAAGTGTTGTGTGATGTTGTGGACATGAGTAGTTGTCATATATTATTTGGTATAACTTGGCACTATGATTGTAGGGAAGTGCATGATTGTGTCAAGGATGTATTTACAGTTGAGAAGGGTGGTAGGAAATTTTAACTGATTCCTTTTTAGAATACAAAACTCAATAGGAGGAACCTAAGTTTTAGTAGCTAAGTTGGGTTGAAGGATTCTCAAGGGATTAGAGATCAATGTGGAAAATAGACTTGTGGTAAACCAAGGAAAGATGTGAAGAAGTAGAGCAATCAATTGTCTATTAATGAAAAGGATTTATAAAACTGGAATATAGGCAAGAGTGTACGAGTTGATAATGTGAAGCACATGTATGTGAAGAACTAGTTCATGGTTTATGTTTTGAATCCTGAGACATGTTCTTCCAACTATTGAGAACATATTTTTGCACCTAGGGTGTTTGATTTGGCAGTGTGTTCGGGGTAGAGGGAAATCTTAGAGGAGCATCGAGAATGTATTTTTTGTACCTATGTATTGTGGAGTTAGGGTTATGTTTAAGACATATTAGTGGACTTTTTCCTATGTGCACATAAGGATTGGAGTGACCATATTAGAATTAGAGCTCATTTGGTAGTTGTTGGTAATGTGTTCCTATTTCCTAGGAAGACTTTGGAGATTTTTTCTACAAGCTTCAATCTATATGACTTGGATTAAGCAATCTTAGATCTAGATCATTGGATAGTGCGTGGGCCTATGGCTAACATCGCATAATGTTATGTTATCATATGAGTTAGTTGTGCATTGTAAACTTGAGGGTTGTCCTATGTGTTTATTTGAATTAGTCTGTTGAGCCAACTTGTGGCTTGGGTGTTTATTTGATGTAACTTTCTAGGTTGACATGTGGCTTGGTTTAGTATAAGTAAAGGGTCTTGTGATGTCTAGAGTTATTATTCACGAGGGAGTTGAGCAAGAGTATTTGAGAGGAGTGAAGTTTAGCTAAGTGTGGACTTATGAAACAAGAAGATGTCTTGGTGACTTATGAGCTCAATTTTAGATCTTTCTTGGAGTTTCTACCAGATTTCTATGTTGTTGCAAATCTAGGCTAGCTGTGATTTATTTGGATCTTATGAGATCTTGTAGAACAGTTACTATAATTGCTTTTATATTTGGCCATAACTGGAAAGGGCTCACAACCTGACATATTGAATGTAATCAATTATTTGATGAATAAAGAGTTGAATTATCTATCAAATCTTGTATTCTATGGTGTATATTCACTATGTGGTAATTATATAAGGCTAGGTCATCTCCTTTGGAGGTACACCTACGTTGAATTGCATCACTAATTTACTTACAAGATTTTTTTTTATCATCTAATACCACTCCTTCAATAATTTATTGTAACATTATCTAGTTTTCATCATCCTTTAATTTAATTGGTTCATTTTCATTCATCAAATTCTTCAACAATTGTACAAACTTAGTAACCTTGTCAACCACCTACTATAAATCATTCACCTTCTTATATGATAAGTTTGATCTCCCAATGTTTAATTCATTGTCACACTCAATTTCTTAGCTTTAATTCCTTCCTCCTTGAAAGGAATTAGAGAAAACCTTTTGTCATCTTTCATGATAGACACAATATTAATTTGATAATCATAAATAAAACCAACATCATATTATGAAGGTCTACCCAAAAAAAATGGAAAACACTCATGTTAACCACATCACACAATACCTCATCCTAGTATGGTCTAATGTTGAAATTAACCTAACACTACTCTTTTACTTCCACCATATGATCATCTTGAAACTAACTTATCTCATAAGAACAAGGATGTTTAAGTCTAGAATTAACCCCAGATTTTGTACCATCTCTTTTGATACAAGGTTATCAATACCTCTATTATCCATTATTATGTTGTAACATTTTCCTCTTGATTTACAAAAAATTCTAAATAATTGTCTTATCTACATAGACTTTGGTTCCTTATTACTCTACATAACTCTCTTAAATGTCATATATTCTCCCTTCTCAGGTGTAGCTTCCCTCTCAACAAATTTATCTTCATCATCTTGTTCCTCATGTGCCAGTTGGTTTTTTTTTCCTTTACTAACCCACCAAACAATGAAAATATTTATGTCCACCATTTTCACATTTGAAAAAAGTAACTTTGAACTCGCAATTGCCTCCACCCCTTCTATGAATCTTTTGATCAAGTTCCTCTCCATTCACAAGTTCATCTTTTTCCTTATCAACAAGTGATTTATACTTAACCCTAGGGGTAGCTTTTCTTCTCTTTAACTTATCTCATGTCTTCAAAGCATATTGATAAGCATCTTTAGTTATACTAATATACAACATACTTAACTAATCTTAAATGTTGGTCCTTAATCCATTAACATGCCTAGCCATCTTTTCCTTAGATGACTCCTAGTGTCTAAGTTTGATTATCATCTTGTAGAAATCCTCTCTATACTCCAGTCAAATATTTCTGATTCAATTTCTATAAATTCTCAAATCATTTTAATTCATAATCCTCTGGTATGAACTAGTCTCTAAGTTTATAAACCATAAATTTACACCTAGTGATCTTAGGTTCACCATTATCTTCTCTATTTTTTTGAAACTCTTTACACCATAACACAATATGACCTCTTAACTTAGTCTAGGATTAGCTAACATTTTTTTGATCTTTAGCTTTTTCAATCTCAAAGTAATTATCAAGTTCACTAACCCAATCTATTATTTCCTTAAATTGTAATGAACTATTAAAACATGTAACATCCACTCTATGACTCTTGCCCATTTGTGTTATATCTCACAACAATCTTTCTTCTTCTACACTAGGGATCTCAACTCTATTTTTTTCAAGATCAGGTCAATAGTTTCCTTAAATTCATGCCTAGTCAGGGTTTCTCCAAACCCTAGTCAATGTATTTTTGGTCTTAGTCCTTGTCTCATTTTTGGATATCTCCATTATTTTCCTTAGCCTTATAAGATTCATTCTTCTTCGTGAAATCCTTGCAAACTTAAGTAATCTCAAGTTCTCAATATCCTCAAGTTCGATGATAAGTGTTGATTTTCTTACAAGAATAAGAAATCTACCTCAAGAAATTTCTCTACTTAGTCATGAAATCACAAACTTTAAACTCAACTAATTTATTTTCTCTTCCTTGTAGAGTCCACTTGATTGTAGATTAGATCTACCTTTTGACACCCCATAACCAAGATTTCTAGGATTCAAAATCTCTAAAACTTGATCTAATCTCTCATTATTATTGTAACTCTCTATGTCATGCCAGCAAGCAATAAATTCTAATCTTGACCACCTTGTAAAAGTTGTTGATTGATGTAGGTCAGATCCTTAACACTACCAACCCAAAATCAAAAATTAAATAATTATGCAAGCTTAAAAATCTAGATTTAAAAACTAAGAAATGCATCTCTAATACCACTTGATGCAGTCAAGGATGGAGAAGCCCCAAAAAGGAGATGTCCAATCTTGGAACAAGAAATAATGCATCAAAAATAACAAAAATAATAATAATAACACCATCCAATAAGGAAATGGAAATTAAATTATCATCAAGTTGGCCTGCAAGTGTAGATTATAAATTTAGGACATATACCTTCATATATTTAGGCATATAGGCTTAATTATTTATTAAATTATATTCTAGTCTACCAACTATATTCCCTCTACTGTCACTCTCTCTCTGCACCTTCAAAATAAGGATTGTTGCACCACTTATTTATAAGATCACTAGTCATAAGTTAACTTATTTGATCCACAATCTCTAAGATAGAGGAAACATATTATAAAATAGAGGAAACATATTACAAACATAATGGTTAGGACTCAAATCCATAAGAATACCCACAAATAGATACATCATGCCATATGAACACACAAGAGGGTTGACCACATGTATAAAAACATAGAACAATGCACCAATTAATAACGCATCTTTTGAAACTCTAGCACAGGATGAATCTAGCCATTTTGACCATTAAAACAAGATACCAAATACAAGACTGAACCAATCTTAAGATAACTTTATCTAGAGACATCAAAATGAATTATATACATAGGATCTCCATGTTTCCTAGACTACACCAAAATGATTGCATAGGATAATTAGCCAACATGGATGATCACTCTCTAAAACAATAGGAAAATGTCCAATTGGAATAGTAAATAAATGAACTGAAAGGAATTTTTTGGGAGGTATTGCAAGATCACTAATGACCCAAGGATGCTCCTGCATCAAATTCACAAAATCACACACATGATTTCGTTTGGTTCATTTTAAGATTCACAAATTATTAACTATGTTCTGCATTGTAATTTCAATTATGTCCATAAACTATTACAAACATAATTGTATGCATTTCATTCAGAAACTAAAAAAAACTCAATGCAAAAGAATGCATTATGAAACTAAAAGCACTTTTTTAATCCATAAAAGCAAAACCAAAATGAAGTTTCAAAGTTTTCATTCATATGTTCCAAAAATTTATAATAGTCAAAGTGCCTCCAAAACTTTAAAACCAAAACAATGTAGGTTACTAGGTACAAGGCAAGTAGACCAATGGTATCCAAAAAATAAAAGAAAAAATAGAAACCCTTCATTTTAAAATAATAGGCCATAGGGTGATGGGTCATGATAATGATCTTCGCTTCCATCTAAATGGAATTATTTAGAGAAGATAAGCTATAAAATTTCATATAGCCATCCATAGTCTAGAAATTCATCTAGGAGAAATCATTTCCAGAGAAAATCCCTACCAATCCTCTCCCATTTTAAGTCAATACAATTAACAAAAATTTATTTTAATGGAAAACTATTCGCCTAGTATATTACATGCTTTCCCCCACAATAATAACATTTTCACTAGGATTTTTTGGAATTTCATACAATTGAAAAAATCACCAATATAAATTTATATATTTTCTTTCAAATTAAATAAATATTGTCATCAATATTAACCCCCCCTCCCCCCAAACAAATAAAATTAATTAATTTAGGATTCACCAAGATTTTACCTTTGCTTAGAGGGGGGATTCTTAAAGTTATCCATGTTTTGTACATTCATTAGGCTTGTTGGGTTCAAAATGAATATGGTCCCCACCCATAGTAGAAGAAGAAATAGTTAGTGGTTTTAGTGATAAACTAGTAATCCTCGGCAAGGAGAATGCAAAGCTAATAAAACGTCAAGGAAAAGTTGGCAAGAAAAAATGGTAAAAGAAATGTAAAAGAGAAAGCCAATAATCAACATCTTACCAAAAGTAGTGTCATCCCTTATTTGTCAGTCTGAAAAGGCATCACACTTGTGTGAATAGTTTTCCCTTTGTATAGAGAGGTGGTATCTATTACATTTGGACCAAATATTGGATCCAAAAAATTCTAGTAGGTCTATTTTATAATTATTATCACAAACCCCAAGTACAAGGTTTTTCCATCTATTCAAATCATAGCTCGGTCACCACATAATGTCTTGGGAACCAAGGAGATGGTGCAGGCATAAGTACACTCCACGTGACCATTCCTTATTCATGTTTTGATTATAAAAAATGACTCATTTTTCAAATTCAAACTATATCTAGAGGTCCCATATATAGTGCAAAAACCCTCAAGCCATGGTAAAATAAAAATATATATTAGTGGTCACCATTAATAAGTTAAGAATAATATTTAAGAGGGCCTCTGTAAGTTGAGGCAGAAAGTTTTTTCTTCTCCAACATCGCAAACCTTCTTTTATTAATCCAATCACATCCAAATAGTCTACCACTAGATTGCACTATATATAAATACAATGTATGAAAAATTCATCAAGACCAACGAGGAGTGCTCTTATGTCCTTCAAGGTGTTCTCTAGCTCCTAACCAACACACATTGTACCTCAGGTTGCTTCAATAATTATTCTATAATTGCCTTCAATTTCAAGAGCTCTAATACCAGTTCAAAGGAGTATCTTGAGCCACCCATAAAAAGTGGCATTCCCTTAGCTTAACTAATGGTTTGGTCTTTTAACCTTCTAGAATAAGCAACAATTAACTTGCCTCTATAGTCTCTGATGAACTCTCCACTTGTCTCCATATCCGATTTGGCGAAATCATCAAATTTTAATTTATGACAAGATGATCGTGGGATACATGTGTTTTGACTAGCTATTTCCTCGGAGTTATCAAACTTCTTGAATTCCTAAAGAACACCTCTATAATGTTTTTTTAAAAATCTCATCATATATTTAGACAACAATATATTATAATGTAACTAAGTTATTAGCCAATAGGCTATTATAGGTGGACATTTCACTCAATATATGTATGTCATTGAAAACCCACCTGGTAACTATTCGTTGGTTTACAGTTACATGCCATGGTTTACAGTTACCTGCCAATAAATAGAAAATTCATGCAGCCATCGAAAAAATCAAATTCAAATAAGAATCAAATCTTATGCAAATCAAATCAAATCCAATCTCCTTGACCAGATAAAATCTTTATTGCTATGCATATTAAATTAGATTTTTTGTTATCAAAACACAATGTTCTAATTGCTTAATCAAGAGCGCTTCTCACCTAAGCTGTGAGGACTATCAATTTTGATCAGCCATATAGATTCTTATAGATTTTCCATGAATGTTTATTCTTCTGTTCTCGGCTTTGTCTTCCATAATTTTATTTTTTATTATTCTTTTACTTACCAGAAAGAATTACATCACTTATGTTAGACTAAGAATGGTTTTGATACTTGAGTGCCAACACACTTAACCACTTTCTACATTAAAGTCGAGTACACTATGTATGTCAAGCCATAGCTTGTGCCGAGTCAGGAAAACCATCAAGTGTCGAGTGATCTACAGGTGTCGAGCAGTATTCAGGTGCTGAGTGAAGATCAAATGCCAAGTGACTACAGGTGCCGAGTATGATACAAGTGTCAAGCAATATTCAAGTGTCGAGTCATAAACAATGTCGAGCAAGATAGGAATGATACAGGAGCCGAGTTACAGAAGGTGTCAAGCATCAGGAAGCAGTAAGTGCCGAGTAATTCAGAATCAACATATGAGTTTGTAACTTCACAAATTTAGATGTAAACCGTTTTCATGGCCGACATATGATGAATCTCGAAGGATTTAAGTGATAAGATCAAATCATTTATATTTCCTATGCAATCTACATGCAACCAATAATAAAAATGGAGAAGGCATGCAACCAATGATAGAAGTATAAGGAATGAGCGAAAAATAGAGATTCAATTTGGATCGTAGATCCACATCTAACCCTAAGTCTTTGAATGTCTTTATAAGGAAGACTAAGTCTCATTGTATGGAGAGGGACGAAGGTGTGGAAGGCAAACTATTTTCAAAGTGAAGTATAAAAAGACTTAGAGGAAGAGATCAGCAGAAAAATATCTAGTTAATCAGAACAAAAGTAGTGGATACAAACAAATATCAGATCTCAGAGGATCAAGGTCAAAAGAAAGTAGATCAAGTGCCTGTATTCAGCAACCAAGGATTGTAAGCTATCAGGTTTATTATATCCAATACTCTTTAGTCATTGTATTAGAAAGGAAATCCTATGATGATAGGTTAGCTTAACAACTATTTTGTAGATCCTTTAAATAGGTGATTAAATCCTTTGATAGGGTAACACTTCATGTAAAGTGTTTGTAAATCCTTTAACTAGGTCACTATTGATACAGTGTAAAGCCTTTAACAGGGCAGGCCTTTAACAGGGCAGATCATCAGAAGTGGTCAAATATTATTGCTACAGTAATTTTTGTGGGTATCATCCCCACCCCAGTTTTACCTTCTTATTCCTAGAGGGTTTCTAGGTTACCAAAATCTCAAGTGTTATGTGGTGATGCATATTTGTTTCTCATAATTGCTTAATATTTATATGCATGCATGTTCGTTTCAAAAGATATGTTATTATGCATTTAAAATAGGTCAAAAGCTAGTACTTCTAATTCACCCCCCTGCCCCCCTCTCAGAAGCATTCTTTCCAATAAGATATTACAACAACTTATGTAGAGATGAATGAGTTATCCTTAAGTTTGGTTCTCCAGTCACTGACTGACCTGGGTTTCAATGTGGAGTATTTTCCCCATGGATTCAAGGCCAGAACAAAGCACTGGAGACAAACTGTAATGGGTTGGATAGATCAGTTGGGCATTCTTTCTCATCTTACAAATTGGGGGTTTTCATTCTCCTTTTGCCCAAGCCTCCTACGCTACCCAAATACAATGGCCTATGCTTTCGTTTTCCTTCATACGATTTTGTGGCTTCTTTTGTATTTTCTCACACAGTTTCTTAGACAAATTATGCCGTCGGCATTTCTTGGTTGGTATCCAAGGTTGTGATTGGACACAAGTTAAATGCATTATCTTGTTTGTAAACAACATGTATGCATTTTTATCAAATCCATTTATTGATACATGATATTGCTAGTTTTTTAAGACAATGCATAACAAGTGGGATAAACTTGAAAAGAACATGCATATGGTCCCATAGGCTAGCCCACTTCATGGATGCTATTAAAATACCTTTAATTCAATTCAATTCAATGATCATAAAATTCCCTAGATGTCTGGTGGGTCGTCGTCTAGTTGAATCTCATATCAACTAAAAATCTAATTTAATCTTATTATAATCCATAAGAGAAGACCTTGTGGGGGAAATAGATCTATAAACTACTTACACAAATCCAGTTAGACAAATCTTGTTTGACTTTTACATTTGACAAGAAGCCAATTCACCTTGTGTTGCATCAGATGAATGAGGTTATCTCTGATCAATGTATTCCTCTAGGAATTATCTTTTCTTATTGATCATCCCAATTGGAACATAATGCATTTACTATGATGTGGCACTAAAAGTAGGGAATAAAGAATTTGATCTCTTTACATGGCAACACTATGGTATGTGTTTGGAACAAAATAATTTTTGATAGGGAATTTGATAAAAATTGGTAGGAAGCTTTGAGATTGATATGTTATAGATCTTCATAATAATTGTTCATAAAAAGTTCCAAAAAATGATAGCATATATGTATTTATAACCGATTACACATTTAGTAATAGTTGATCAGTTTTTAGCTTTCTTGGTTGCTGATTGATCCATTTGTGCAAAAATTGTTATTTTTTTTAGTGAGGGGCTATAAGAGTGTGAACATAAAGAGTTGCAAATGAATGTTTTAAAGTGGTGCTTGTCGTCAGATGGGCTCTTTGAGATTTCTGAGCACATTAATGGTTAGTTTTATGATCATTGTGTCTAATTTAAATTCATTTGTATTTTGATTTTTATGGACAGGGTAAGTTTAACACTTTAAAAAAAATCAACAAAGTAATTGAAATCATGACATCTTGTGGCTTCATATATGGAAAACCACCATATATTTCATCATATTTGGGGTTCTCTAAAATACGAGAATTTTTTTGCTTTGAGGTTTTAGATTTGAAAAGTAAATGATAAAAATAATTCTTTCTACTTTATTTGCTGTTTTGGATTTGGGGTTTAAGAAGTTCAATTTTGGGTACATTATTACACAATTTAATTATCAATATAGGGATTCTTCATTCATGGTATTTAGTGTCAAGGAAGGGGAGAAAGAAAGCCAACTCATACATTTTTTGTCCTCATTTAACATGATTGCAATGGACTATCCCAAGCAATACAAAGGGTCACCCCTACTCTTGCTTGATAAAAAAATATTATATATTGCTAATGCATTATAAAGAGGAGGGTGGCTATTATGTTGGCTGGGGAAAATGCAAAATGCTACAGTTCTTTTGCCCTTTCCATTCCTTTATGTGCTTTCCATCCTATTGTATCACCTTTTTATATTTCTATTTTTATAGGTGACTAGGTTCCTAGGTATGTTGAAAGATTGTCCATCAACTTAAAATCATTCCAATTTATAGAATTTTAAACTATTAAACAATTGGCAATTTTTTTGTTAATCTCTTTCACTTAATATAAAGGAAGACCAAAAAAAATCATTAATTGTAATATATTATTTGGACATTGAAATCATGCTTCTTAAAAGCTATTGATAACCAACACATTGGTGGCAAGCTTAATCGTATTTTTTTTCCATAGCACAATATAAGCATGATATGACCTTTTGTTGAATATTTAGATTCTATTAGTGTGGGAAATAGATTGGTAGTCATTCATTTCTTTGTTCTCCAATCTCAATAATATCATTTTCAGCAATGGACTTGACAAAAATGGATAGGCATGCTCTAATAGTATTGTGTCTCTTTGCATATAGCATTTGTAGAAATTAGAAAAGTTCATTCTTACAGGAAATATTATAATTTATTGACAATATGTCCCTCAAACTTATAACTATAATTTTATATGAATCTCATGAGTATTAATGTGATATTCTATATTTTGGTCTTAGTTGTCTAGAAAAGAAACAATGTTTGATCACAACATACCAAAAGAACAAAGAATAAAAGAATCCTCAAACTTTAGAGGCGCATGTTTTAGAAGGAAGAAGAGGATGGTACATTCATTATGCCTCTAGAAATAATTTAAAGTCTACCCCCTAGGAATTTCATCACAATATCCATTTCAAGTTATTTTTCAAATATTATTTTGCATCCATTTTGATCTATATACATTATTAAAGTTGAAAGAAATGTGTGTATTGCCCACATTGATTTTTAGCCACTTTTCTTTTTAGAAAAATGGATTGTGCATACTGGAATGACATTTTTAATGTTTAAATTAACCTTGAAAAGTGTTAAAATATTTAAGGTTGTGGTAAGGAGAACTTAAGGGCTTAAAATATGTTACTTTGATGAACCTAAGAAAGTCTCATTATCCTCCATTGGGAGAGAACCACTTGCTGAAGCCTCTCCACCCGCATATGCTCCAATGTTTTCTAGACCTTTTTAATTTAGGTGATTCCAAGTAGCATACATTTTCTGTTTGCTTTGAAAATAAATAAAATACTCAAAAGTAAAGTATTCTTCTTTACCTCTACTATATGCCTTAATATACGTCTCTTTGTACATTTACTTCATCACTTTTCATTGGCTATATTTATCCAATTTAATATCTATTTTCCCTAATGAATACTATTGTTGTGTTACATGTATGGTGAGAAGATGCCCTTTGAAGAAAGTCATCCAAACTTATATCGCTTGTAATTGGTCCTTGGCCCCATTATGAATTGTTGGTTCTTTTGAAAAAATACGCCTTTTTTGTAGCTACATGCCATTGAAATCCATTTCTTGTTCTTCCAAAAACAAACTACTCATTACCTTGTAACATGTTCTATTAAACTTTAAAATAAAAAAGTTTGTAAATGTCTCTCTTATTTTGCTTCAAGAATAGTTTACTTTGTGGTCAAAACACATACCAATTAAACTCTCTTTGTTTTTTTGTTTTCCTTTTCTACATTTCATTTGTTTTATAATACATGTATTTGAATTTAAGAACAAATTTGTTTTCATCTTTTACTTTTCAAATATGTATATAACTTGGCCTTTTATTATTTAACTATTTCAATTTCACTATGTTTATTTTGTTTTCCTCTTTTACATTTTCTTCGTATTCTATTAAAATTTTAAAATAAAATATTACATCTGAACAATTGTTTTATATACCCTTACTCCTTCACATGAAAGTGCTAGTGTACAACTTAGTTACACTTTTCATCCTTTTGCCAACTTACTCAAAGTTACAAATGAACCATCATAGTAGCCATGTGAATGCATGTGGGCCACGTCTACGTTGCATCTAACCAGGGCAAGGAAAATACAAGTTAAATACAAACTGATTTTGAAAATAGTAAAGAATGTTTGGCTTTCAATAATGACGGTTGGAAAATTAAGATTTCAACTTAGACATTAATAGGGAGGTGGTCAAAACGTTTAAATAATTTTGTTTTCAAAGAAGGAAAGAATTAGTAAACTAACGTGTGAACCCCGTCCACTTGCACGAATTTCCACATCTGATGAGATGTTTAAATATTATTTCTAAATGCTGAATAATTATTAGGGAAGTAATCCATCTGCATGTGCATTAAAATTGGATGAGAGAATGCGTACACACTTGATTGCTAGTTTGATTGACTTGATACGTGCTTATCAAATACGCAGCAACTTTTTAATTTTAATCAAAATTATTAAATAAATTAAGAAAGTCGGCGGAAAATGTTGAATTCTAGAAATCAAATCATTCATACGTAAACTTAAAATAATTTATATGACAGATTTGCTAATTTTAGAAAAATTATTTACGCGGTGTAAGCTCTGGCTCTGCTATATTGATCACTTAAGAAGAGAGGATTATATTTATTTCTCAAAAAAAATTCAAACCTAACGTTAAAGTTTGATAAATTTAAGAGTTGACTTGTCTTTGTATATGTTCTAAACTTCAAATTAATAATTGTTTAAAGAAAGACGTTGGCATGGCTTGTCGGTGGATCCGACAGATTAGTTTTTGTTGGTTTAACGGCGCTGAAATCATGTGACGATGGGCAAATACAAAGAATATCTGTGTCATAACACTTTGAAATATTGAAGTTGACTTACATATTTTATGGTTTGAATTGTAATTGGCTCGATAGTCACTTATTAATGTATTTAGGGCTTCATTCTTACTAAAACGAATAAATGTCCAACACTGAAAAAAGTCTCTAGGTTAGCTTGGCGGAGAAATTTTGTAATAACTTTACTGAAGCATTCATTAACTATAAACGTGAAGGTTGACCTTTTTTTGGAATATTACCTAGGCGTAGATAGTTAGTAAGTAGCAATAAATCGCTAAGCAATTGTATTTATTTTTTATGTTTTTGAATTAAAAAGCAGCCAAAATAAGGGGGTTGGCCCTTACCACAGACAAACTAACAAACAATCAGCAAATTACCACCAAACAAAATTACCCCCTCTTACTGCTAATCCAAGTAAAAACAACACCCGAAGGATCATTAATAAAGTATTACCAGGCAACTTACTACTATTGCTTAAAATAGTACTACTTAAATTATAAAAGTTTATAAACAAAGGCAGGACCGCCTTAAACCACATTAAGTTCAGTAACCAGCAAATTATAAAACAGAAGAAACCAAGGAGAGTCGGCCCTAATTGAGCTTATTCTCATCCTTCCCCTTAAGGAGGATGGTAGCCCAAACCTCAGTGAGGAAGTCAAACAACATTTTGGAGTCTTCATTAGTCAGGTCCCCCTCCTAATTATCCTTCAGCAAGTGCAAAGTAGTGGTCATCGTCTGTGTCACCTTGATGGTGAACTTTGCCAAAAGTCTAACTCTTTCCTCAAGGGCATGCACGCTCTCCCTCGACTCTTTGTCAATCACCTCGGGGACCTCCTGCTTAGAACTCGGGTTTCCTTCCACAATGTCCTTATTAATTTCCTGCAAAACCAAGGGGTTAGAGCAAATCTTATCTTTAGGTTTAACCCTAGTAGGTGAAGACACCATCATAAGGGAGGGGGCTATTTCCACCGTGACAGGGAACTAGTCCTACATGAGGTCCACACACCCCATAGTAATTGAGGCCGAAACATGGGTCATCTCCTTATTTCCTTTAGTCACACCACCTGAACCAGACCTTGAGGAGTCTTAGACTTCCACCTTATTATCCTCATTATTCCCCACAACAAAATTTGAAGTCTTCTTTTTATTTGATGTTTGAGGTGGGTCATTTCCTCTGAATTTGAATTATCCTCATGTGAGGCCGTGGACCTCAACTTCCTTTTAGCATTAGTCTTTGTAATTCTTCCAGATCTACGCCTACAACCTTTCACCTCATCCTCCAAGTCTTCCACCTCCTTCTCCTTCCCTTTCTTTGCTCTCTTTTTTTTACCAGGGGGAAATCTTCCTCTCCTCAAGAGACCCACTAGGTGAATGTTGGGGTAGGAGCATTAGGGATAGTAATTCTAAGGGGAATATTGTGGGGACGGGGTTATGTGTCATGTCCCCTTTTCAAAATAATTAAAAAAGAAAATCTTTGCTAAGGCAGGCAGGCCCAAGAAAGTGAAGTTTCGGAAAAAGGGGGTTAATCTTTGGAAACCGTTGGACTAATAAATGAAAATTATTATTAAAATAAGTTTCATTAACCTCTCTTGGACGTGAGTTACAGTTATGCCCTCTTTTAAGGGGTTTGGAGGCATTTTGGGCTCATTCCAGAACTTGATTTTTGCTCATTCTTTGTTATTCTTCAGAGGCTGCCAAACCTGTGGAGAAGGAGACCCAAGAACGGGAGTTTGCAGGTTTCCAGGGAGACCCAAGAACGGGAGTTTGCAGGTTTCCAGGGAGACCCAAGAACGGGATTTTGTAGGTTTCCAGGAAGGCTAAGGACGGGAGTTTGAAGCCATTCCATGTGCATGCTCATACAGAGTTTGCCTTTGTGCTGAACAGTGTAGATTTGTGGGTTTTTGGGTGTGTTTTTGCATGAGTTTGGTGTTTTTAATTGAGCATTTCATATCAGTTTTGGTTGCTGCTGTATTTCAGACTTTAAGCTGTTAAAATAGAGCTGAATATATGTATTGGGACGTGATTAAACTTCTGAGATAGTTTATTAGTGTTGTGTGGTGTTTCCGGGCATTTTTGTGTTAATTTCGGGAGCCGATGAGCATAGTTTTTGTCCTACATTTGAGAACTGTTGTGTAAAGGTTATACGGATCTGGAAATGTCATTTTGTAGGCTGTTATGCTGCTGAAATTTCTGTAGAAATTTCCACTTTCAGATTTATTAATAATTGGTGAAGCTATGAAGCTTTTGGCACAATTTCTGGCATACCCGATTTGGGGTTTCTTGAGAAATTTGGAGGATCTTTGTGATATCAGTTGTTTGATTTTGAAAATCTGATTAGAGGTGTGAAATACCATATCAAATCAGAAAATGGGACATTTCAGTGGTATCAGAGCCATGATCTTGCCAGCCTGAGGGTTTGTAGAAGTTGCAGGTCAGTTTTGACAACTACCCAGATCTTGCATGTCAGTTTTGACAACTACCCAGATTTTGCATGTCATAATTTATGGTTGCATGTTTCTTCTAATCAGATGCATGTTAAAATTTATGGTTACATTCTACTTCTACTCATTTTCATGTTAGTTCTTGGTGAATTTGGTGGTTGTAGAAGTTTGCATTTCAGTTTTGACAAGTACCTAGATCTTGCATGTCAGTTTTGACAACTACCCAGATCTTGCATGTCATAATTTGGTGGTTGCATGTTGCTTCTAATCAGTTGCATGTCCAAATCTATGGTTTCATGCTACTTCTAATCATTTGCATGTTAGTTCTTGGTGAATTTGGTGGTTGTAGAAGTTTGCATGTCAGTTTTGACAACTACCCAGATCTTGCATGTCATAATTTGGTGGTTGCATGTTGCTTCTAATCAGTTGCATGTCCAAATCTATGGTTGCATGCTACTTCTAATCATTTGCATGTTAGTTCTTGGTGTTTGAAAAAGTTATATCCTATTGGGGTTACACTCTACTTTATCCAGAATGGACAGGTATAGTACAGAGTCTCAGAGGGAACGATCTTGGACAATTGATAGCCAGAGTCAAAATAGTAGAAAGGATGGTTATTTAGACATTCGAGATAAACTTATGAAAATAAGCCATGACATGTCTAAACAGTTGGTTGAGCACCACCGTATAAATGACATGTTATCTGACCCAGCTAAGGTGGATAAGTTGATTGGATTTCTATTTGGCAGATTTTCTCACAGGACAGATGACACAATTCCCAAGAACTTGCATGAGGAGTTTGAGAAACTAGCTGATAGCCAGGTAGAGGTCTCAGATTCTACTCTGCCATAGGAGGTGGTGGGAAAGGATATCACACAGATTGATAGTAACAATCAACTTGATACTCAAATTGAGACAATTGTTTACAGGTCGTCAAAGGGTGATGCCATAGGTATTCAAGATGGTATAGTTACAACAGGCAGTGACTACAGTGTAGTGGGTTCAGATGATGATTATGAGGATGTTGTTGTGCAGGATGGTGAGATACCTGGTAGAGATGAGCAGACATTGAGCATTCATGACTTTGCTGAGAAAGAGTACCAGGCACAGTTAGATGCTTCATCACATGAGGTTGAGGCTGGTAGTACTTCACATGATTTGTCCAGCCAGCTGAAGGTGAACAAAGATAGTATTGTGACTTCATTATCTCATCATGACAGGTATGTGGAGTTAGTTGGTATTGGTCATATTACTCAGGTGAGGAGTTTGCTTGAGTTACCAGTTGATTCTAGTTTACGGATATGGACTCGAGATTGTTATATTGGCATTTGGGATTCAGTTGACTGGAGATCTTTAACAGTTTTTGGTAGCAATGTTTGTTTGGGTGCTATCATGGATTTGATTAGCAGATTACACGGTGTTGTCTTTTCTTGTGCCAGTATCTTGTTTGATGTTGGTATTAGTTTTTATACACCAATGTTGGGCTTTGTTCATATATCCAGTCGACCATACTTGCTGGAATGTGTTGATGATATTTCATATTTGGCAGTGTGTATAGATGAGTCCCAAGATCATATTGGCATTGATGACATCCAGGAGGATGCAGTGGGCAGTTTTGAAGACTTAGTTTCCTTGGGTACAGAGGAGTTGGACAGCAATACTAATGTTTTTGATACTCCGTATGTTGATATGAGCTTTAGATTTGATTCACAGGATATGGATGGTAATACTCTAGAGACTAGTAACTTTGAGGACACTCCTTCAGACAGTGCATCAGAGGAGGTTTGTAGGAGACAGTCAAGCCAGTGCCATCATGTGTCTAATCAGTTGAGAGTTAGTGACCAAGACATTGCTATCACTTGCCAACATTTTGATGCTTCTCATCAGTTGTTAGCAGTTTATGGATGGGGTTCTCCTACTAGTGATGAGCAGGGAGGAAGTTATCTTTCCTTGACAGAGATCCACTCTTTATGGGAGGCTATTTGGATTTTGAGACAAAATTATATGCAATTGGTAGCCGACGGAGATTATCTTATGGAGTGGGGTAGTACAGCATATGATGCATTGTTGGCCAAGGAAGATGAGGTGAGTGAGCTTATTGAGCAGCTTGAGGTGACTTCTGAGATTCTTGAGAGTACACAATTGGCTCTCAAGGAGTCACAGTTTCATTTGGCTAAGGTGACCATGGAGTTAGAGTGACTACAGTCTTTACCTGATTCTATACAGTCACAAGTTGTGGTGTTTGGTGATCCGAGGATGTCCATGGCCGAGATTGTTAGAGACAGTGGAGATGGGGATGCATCCATCCTTGATACTAACATTGGCATATCAGGTTCTTTCCCACTAGAGTCAGGTTCAATTGAGTTGGGTGCTGTAGCAGATTTTTGTGGTGTGCGTGACATGGTGGTGACCTCTAGTACTAATGGCATGAAGACTAGAGATGTTGTATCAAAGACCATGTGTGAAGTTGGTGAGCTGATAGTTGGCATGGTTCCTACTAGTAATACTACTCCCTTCGCAATGTCTTCAGAGGTAGTAGTCAGTTCCAACTTGGTTAATGATCGATTGCAGTTAGTTACATCTGGATTGCAGTCTGAGCCACTGACTGAGATTGGTGCATTCTATCGGCATTACACTATGAGGTATGCTCATCTATCTACCTTTGATGACCATGTTGATGAGATGATGATACAAAGATGTACTTTGGTTCCTAGTGCTTATCATCAGTTATGGGATAGTTTGATGCCTCGGGATGAGAGTTGTAATGGGCATGACATGGTGATAGGTCCTGCAATTGACAGGTTGATAATACATGACTTAGAGCAAGAGTTTTGGAGTGATGCTTTAGCAGGTGTTGTTATTGATTCTACTCCTTTGGCTATGACATCTCTTGACTTAGCTAGTGATCAGTCACAGTGGGTTGTATCACTTCTTCATGGTGAGCTGTTGACTAAGGTTGGTTTTTTTTATCACCATTATATTGCAGGGTATGTACATTAGTTAGCATTTGATCCTTGTGCTGAGGAGTTGATGGTAGAAAAATTTGGTTTGGATTCCATTTCTTACTCTTTATCTTGTAATGTCTTTTCACCATCAGCAGTGTATGGGAGTTATGGTTATGAGATAGTGGCCGATGATTTGTAGAGTTGTGTTGACTGCAGGAGTTGTACAGTGTGTGGATTCTCCATACTTGGTATAGTTTCATTCGAGAGGGTTCACCATTGTTGCAGAGTTGGATTGTACATTCCATATAGGCCAGTGGGATGCGTTGATGGTATTTACTGTGTTGGTAGTTTGATTTGTCCACTTTACTTGGGTTCTGATGTTCTAAGAGTTTGTGCCTCATGGGTTTTTGATTGTGGTAGTGGTGATTTCAGAGTTTGGTTGAGCTATAATTGTCAATTTGATTATGGATTCCTCTTGGTCATATTGCAGAGGATATTGCAGGAGCCTGTGTTAATTGGTAGTAGTATAGTTCATGACTACATTTGGGATCCAGGTGGATTGATTGGTTTATTGTTCAGCCATTGCTTGAGGACAAGCAATGATTGGGAGGGGAGGACTTTTCATGTCCCCTTTTCAAATAATTAAAAAAGAAAATCTTTGCTAAGGCAGGCAGGCCCAAGAAAGTGAAGTTTCGGAAAAAGGGGGTTAATCTTTGGAAACCGTTGGACTAATAAATGAAAATTATTATTAAAATAAGTTTCATTAACCTCTCTTGGACGTGAGTTACAGTTATGCCCTCTTTTAAGGGGTTTGGAGGCATTTTGGGCTCATTCCAGAACTTGATTTTTGCTCTGCCAAACCTGTGGAGAAGGAGACCCAAGAACGGGAGTTTGTAGGTTTCCAGGGAGACCCAAGAATGGGAGTTTGCAGGTTTCTAGGAAGGCTAAGGACGGTATTTTGAAGCCATTCCATGTGCATGCTCATACAGAGTTTGCCTTTGTGCTGAACAGTGTAGATTTGTGGGTTTTTGGGTGTGTTTTTGCATGAGTTTGGTGTTTTCAATTGAGCATTTCATATCAGTTTTGGTTGCTACTGTATTTCAGACTTTAAGCTGTTAAAATAGAGCTGAATATATGTATTGGGACGTGATTAAACTTCTGAGATAGTTTATTAGTGTTGTGTGGTGTTTTCGGGCATTTTTGTGTTAATTTCGGGAGCCGATGAGCATAGTTTTTGTCCTACATTTGAGAACTGTTGTGTAAAGGTTATACGGATCTGAAAATGTCATTTTGTAGGCTGTTATGCTGCTGAAATTTTTGTAGAAATTTCCACTTTCAGATTTATTAATAATTGGTGAAGCTGTGAAGCTTTTGGCACAATTTCTGGCATACCCGATTTGGGGTTTCTTGAGAAATTTGGAGGATCTTTGTGATATCAGTTGTTTGATTTTGAAAATCTGATTAGAGGTGTGAAATACCATATCAAATCAGAAAAGGGGACATTTCATTATGGAGTGTCAAGATGTCAACCTCCACAATCCTAGGGGGTAACAGGGCCAGATGGAAGTAAGTAGTAAAATAAGGGTAGTATTTTTATAAAAAAAAAAAAAACTAACAAGAGTTGTAATCGATCTTGAGTCCTTGTCTTTTGTAAAAAATAATAGATAGATTTGGTCAATAGTTACATTATAAATAATGTATTTGAAAAGGCATACAAGGTAACTCGAAGCACTCGATGAGACAAACTAATGTCATCAAAGAAAAAGAATATGAGATTGAGCCCTCCTTTTATGGATGGGGCCAAGAAATGGCTTGAGAGGGCTTTGCTTTAAGAACTTGAAGAAACCATGCAACATTGTAAAAATCAGCCTTTCCCAATATTAAAATAGGGATGAGGGATTTTGAATTTGTTTTCATTCTGATGTCAGGGGTTTCTTCCTTTCTTTCAAATTTTGTATAGAATTATTTTTGTTGTTGATTTTCTCAGAATTTTGTTTGATATGTGGGTTAATTTTCATTGTAGTGTGTTGTCATAGTCTGATGGTATTTTATTGAGGTGGAATTTTGGAGGGCGTCTGAGCTTAGATGGTAGGATAATGCATTTTACCATGGGTTGTGGTTGAAGGCTATATAATTATTAGTATCTTTTAAGAAATAGTAAGACAAACTACATTTTGTATATGAATACAAAGTTATATTGTTGTTCATAATAAAAAATTTAAATCAATTCAACAAATAAAAATAATCTTAGATACATTAATATAATTATAACACAAAATTTAATCAGTAATTAAAATAACTCTCAAAACTATAAAATATAACTACATAAAACTAGAATTAATTTAAATTTCTAATCCCTCTAATTTTTTATATGTTAAATTAATCAACGTGATTAAAAAGGAATCCAAATTATATTCTTATAAAAGTAATTGTTACACATCTAAAATCAATCGACTTAGTCACTCTCATTATTTTTAATATTTATTATTTTAAATAATTAATAGAAAATGACCCAATCCTTTCTATAACTGCACACCTTCAGTCATAGCTACCAGTTGATACAATTTTTTCTATAAAGGATTCTTCTACTAAATAATTTCATTAAATAACTAGACAAATTCACTAAATAACCCTTCCCAACGGCTCCAAGCCAGGCTTGCAGGCATCAAAGTGAATATCTCGTTTTAGTTTGTCAGTTAGAGTCTCTAGTGACAAAGAAAAAATAAATTAAAAAGAGATATAAATGAAAACCTAAATCATAAACGGAACCAGATCAACAATCTCTTAAAGATCCTTACAAAATTTCATTCTGGGCCAATTTGGAGACCCAGTTGAGAGCATCAAAGCAATTGTCTCAATTGAAAGGCCGGAGAGGAATTCCTGGTATGATTCTTAGGTAGTTCAACAGATGGAGAAGCCCTGAGATTAATGCAAAAGATGTAAATATTTAGCATGGCAACATTGGGGGTTAGTTTGTACCAAAGCTACATTTTTTTTTCCATGAGCATCCTTGTGAATCAAAGCTAACGATTTTTGTGTTTTTCAGAGTACCATTCCCAACATGGCCAAGGCATCTTGTGTTTCTCAACATTGGAAGGACTTTGAGGCGTTAGATAGAAATGAAAAAATTGAGATTATTTGAGCAGTTCAGAGTTTAGATGCTACGGAGCCAAATTTGTCAAATGGAATAGATAAGAGAAACTGGGAGAGCGAGAGGTATGAACAAATGTTCCCTGAGAGTGGAAAATGAAGACACACCTTGAAACAAAGTTTCGCAGGTCAAAAATAGTCTGTAGACATGAAGGTAACCATCCTGTCAAAAGATTTGTAGAAAGGTGCACAAACTGGAGTTGCAATATATGTTCTACTTAATGAATTGCCTGCTAAATTTATGTCATTGGAAATAGATGGTAGAGAAGATGGGAAAGTGTAATGAATCCTTTTCCAAGCATTCAGAAGTTTGGTCGCCTTCCATTTCCTTCCACATCTAAAAGTTAAAGGCCCCTCATGGTGTTGAAATCAGGGAAGCTCCCATACAGATTATTACCTTACAGATAAATAACACAAACTAGGAGTCTCTTCTACTGAGCATTTCAAAGGATTCCTGGAAACACCTTCCTTCAAAGTTCAAGGAGAAGACGACCTCCAACATATTCCCCAGTCTCATCCAAGCAACAATGTCATTAGTTTTAAATTTTTGAACATTCCAGAGAGAAGGAACGTTTACTAGAAATTTCCATAAATTAATTATTGTTATTTTTTGAACTGAAAAAATAATTAAACCCCTAAAAAAGTTAGTAGCAGCCAATCAAAAATAGAAATTAAAATTGAGAAATTAATTTTAAAATAAAGGAACATAAATGTGTCTTTAAACTTTAGTTTTGAATAATTGTTATTGTAAAATTAATTGAATGTAAACAACTGAAAACATTAGTTCCCTGCCTATACATAGACAGGGACTAACAAAACATCACATCAATGTTAGAGATTATGAGAGTTCATTAGCAAATTATTAACTATTTCTAATGATATATAATAAATTAAATTATTAAAATATTCAAGTGAAACCAAAGTAAAACAACAAAAATAATTGTTGTAATTGTATATGTTTTATTTATTATGTTTTATTTTTTTATTTTTTAGATTGGATTTCGTTTGAGGGTATGTCTTATGTTTTTCTAATGTCTATTTTTGTAATGAATAATATTGCATTATAATGGAACTCCAATTTTAGGTGGTAAAAATATTAAGAATATGATATTCTATAGTTTATGATATAGTTTGTAACTTGTTTCAAATAATATGTATAGTTTAATTTGCATGATGTATCAATCGACACTTCATGATCCATCCTCATTTCTATTATCTTCCTAATTATAGATCGTAAATTGTGGTCTAAAATATTATGTAAGTAAAGCTATATATATTCTAGTACCAAAATATTTATACATTACTAAATATATGACAGTATTTACTACTTTTGGGTATGGATGGGATGTAAAATTGTTATTAAAATTTTAACTATTGAATTAAATGATGTCTAAGTTCTCGTGAAACTGGAAATGTGAAATGGGAAATCTTATTCCATATGACTACATGGGAAAAAAATTGACCTAGCGTGATAACAATAGTGGTGAAATTTACCCACCCATTCAATTTTGTGTTGCATTGATGAAATGTCTAAAAGATATAAATATACATAGACAAATATCATATTAACTTTATTTATTTATACTAAAAGTCTCACCACCAAAATATCATATTAACTTTATTCATTTATACTAAAAGTCTCACCACCACTATCAAAGACCCTAATTGAGACCTTCACCTTGATTATAGGTTTGATAAGCTTAAGTGTACTTATGGGACACACTACATTAGTTGGGCATGGTGTTTTATTAGCAAAAGGTTCAAAGAGTGTTAATTTGATGCTAAAGACATGGGCATGTTGTCAAATCAACCCTAGGAAAACATGACTCCCATTTAAAAGACCTTATTTATTGAAATAATACTTAACTTTGCATTATACAAAATAAGTTTTTCCAAATATACCTAAAGAGACCATTAAACTTAAAAATTATCTTAGCTTAACTGAGATGTAAGCATGAACCTTCACCCTAGCATGGAAATATTTTTTGAATTTCCTTCAAACCTCATCTAATAATTGACTTTCCTATCATTAGATTGGCATTTCTTTCCCTACATTGTTTCCCCTCTTCTCTCTCTCCCCTTGGCGTTGGTCTAACTATATCTTCTTAAACCCCCTCTAGTAGAATTTGGATGTTATTCCTCTCATTGACACTTTTCTTTCATTGTATTTGTATTATGGGTATGTGCAGGATCATGGTGTGCCAAAAAGTGGCAATGTGAAAAAAATGGAATTTGAAAATGTCTAAAAGCATTTCAAAATCCGTTGACTTTTTTCCACCCATCCTTATACCAAGGCTAAAAAGTTTGGACCAAGCCTTTTTGAGTATCCAGTCAGTAATTATGTATCTGATTTCATATCGGGTATCTGATATGAAATCGGATACCCGAAACCTGTGACATAGATTTTTTTTTTTTTTTTTTTTTAAACCAAAAGTTATTTTGCATTGCGTTATTTTTTTGTTTTATTGTTGAGCTCCATTTGGGTATCAAATTTTTGAACAAGTATTAGATAAAGGTTTAAAAATATTTTTTTTTTTAATGTTTTGAATGAATATTATTATAAATTAGTTATTCTAAATAGAATTTGTTAAAAAATAGGCTTTTTTTAATCAAAATTGTTGAAATTTAGGTTATTTTTAATAAAAATTATGTTTTGCAAATTAATAGGTATGGTTGACTCAAATGATGATACTAAGGCAGAAAATAATGTTCCTCGTAACCCTCCACCAAATGATCCAATACCCCCTCAAAAAAATCCACCAAATTATCCAATACCCCCTCAAAACCGTCCACCAAGTGATCCCCTACCCCCTCAAAACCCTCCTTGAATTGAAGATTTGATATTTGAAAATATCATCAAACTAAGGGTTTTGCAAACCACATATAACAATATACCCACATTAGCTCCCATATTATCCACATTAAACACCATAGTGGATAATATTGAAATACTTAGCAATGAACAAAATGTTGCTCTTCACTGACGTGAGCAAATGCATGTCATGTTTGATGATGGGTTGGACTATGATGAGGTTGTGGTCCTAAATATAACTAAAGATGATATAGTTAGCCTTTTTGTGGACCCAAAAACCAGAAAACAAGTAGAATGCACAAAGCCCAAATTATCAATTAAATGGTACACAAATGAGGCTATGCATGTGAACTTTTGGGATAATTGGTAGATAATTTTTGACATCCCTCCACACAGCAATTTAGAGGTGTCATTCTATTTTGTTAAAGATTTGTATGCCAATTTTGTGTTGCACCTCAAGGTAAACTATTGGAGCATGAGGCCCAAAATGGGTGTAGGAGGAGGAGCTCCTCAGGATTTGACAGAGGTAAGTTTGTAGTTTGACTTATTGATTATATGTTATAAATTTAGCGTGGTATGAATTATAATATTATAGTTTAAGTTGTAGATTCATCTAACAAACATACTTGAACATACACAAGCCACAATCAACAAGGTTCAAGCATTGTTGAGGACGTATGAGAGGACTCCTAACCAGTATAGGAGGTTGACAAGAGAGGTATTTATGATAAAATTTTAATACTATAAATCTTCATTAAAAAAAGGATCATTATGCATTTGAGTAATTAAATGTTAGATACATAGAATCATATAAATTTAGTAGTCTAACTTTGGGTTTTCCTTTTTTGTTTATGTAGGAGGCGTTCGATCCACCGAGTGCAGCGAATAGGCTGCATTTTGATCATCAACTAGCAGCATAGGATAGTATAGTTGTCACAAGATGCGTCATGAGACATTTTGAGATGGCATATGCCACATTGATAGCATACACATTCTAATGGCATGATCAGCCACATTTTGTATATGGATCTATGTATT
Organism: Cupressus sempervirens; assembly: GCA_028749045.1. Lineage (NCBI taxonomy): Eukaryota > Viridiplantae > Streptophyta > Pinopsida > Cupressales > Cupressaceae > Cupressus > Cupressus sempervirens. Next base: position 760,691,491 of record CM053789.1, on the reverse strand, counting down.
TTGATATATATTTGCTTTATTTTTCTATGGATACATGAACTTTGATATATATATTTGTGTAATTTGTCTATGGATACATGTATTTTGATATATATATTTTTCATTTATGTGCACAATGATATACATATTAATTTAGTATAGTATTGTTCAATTTATCGTAGATCATGTGAATTGTTCATGTTTATAGATTATCATTCATTTTGATCATGTTTTTTATATTTGATCCAATTGCAATAATTTGTGAATAACATTTTAACAACCTTTATTATCAAATTTTGATGCAATGTTTAATTTGAAATGCTATCATATGTGTTTAATTTAAAATGATCTCTGCAATCCCTTAAGATGTCACTATGGTTCACCCGCCCAAACGCACTTAGAACACCTTGGAAATGAGATAGGTTATTGTAGGCTTCGACATAACCATCTTGTAGGATTTGACATTTCATCGATAGCCCCCATGAGCTCTAAGTTATGACCTTCGAAAGATCAACCTTGAAATGCACTTAGAGCACCTTAGAGACTCTTCGGTATGGGGTGACCATGAACCATGGAGGCTCTCCATAGTCAAAAAAAGAGTGTCACTAGGGTTCACCCACCCATCTAGAGGTAATGGTGCTAACGATTCAATGCCAAGATCAGTGGTTTCAAAGTTATGCAGTGATGCACCTATGAACTGAGGCACACTGCGAGTTTTGGCATCGAGCAAGATCATTGCGCCGTATCCAAACGAAATGTGATCTCTCATAAATGAGTTAAATTATTGTAGGCCTCGGCATGACCATACTGTAGCATTCAACTTTTCATTGATATCCCCCACGAGCTCTGAGTTACGACCCTTAGAAGATCGACTTTGAAACGCACTTAGAGCACCTTGGAGACTCTTCAGTACAGGGTAGTCGTAAATGATGGAGGCTCTCCACAACTAAAACAAGGGTGTCACTAGGGTTCACCTACCCATCTGGAGATAATGGCACTAACAATTCGATGTCAAGATCAGTAGTTTCAAAGTTATGTTGTGATGTGCTTATGAACTAAGGCAAACTATGAATTTTGGCATCAAGCGAGATCGTTGTTTCCAATCCAAATGAAACATGATCTCTTAGAAATGAGATAATTTATTATAGGCCTCGACATGACCATCCTATAGCATTTGACATTTCATCAATAGCCCCCACGAGCTCCTAGTTACAACCTTCGGAAGATCAACCCCGAAACGTACTTAAAGCACCTTGGAGACTCTTTGGTACAGGGTGGCCGAAAACGATGGAGGTTCTCCATGGCTAAAAAAAGGGTGTAAATAGGGTTCATCCACCCATCCAGAGCTAATGGAACTGATAATTCAATGCCAAGATCAGCAGTTTCAAAGTTACGTTGTGATGCACCTATGAACTGAGGCACACTGTGAGTTTTGGCATTGACTGAGATTGGTGTGTCGAATCTAAACGGAATGTGATCTCTTGAAAATGAGATAGGTTATTATAGACCTCAACATGACTATCCTATAGCATTTAATGTTTCATCAATATCCCCCACAATCTCCAAGTTACGACCCTCGGAAGATTGACCTTGAAATGCACTTAGAGTACCTTGGAGGCTCTTCGGTACGGGGTGATCGCAAATGATGGAGGCTCTTTGTGGTGAGAAAAAGGGTGTCACTAGGATTCACCTTCCCATCCAAAGCTAATGGCACTAATGATTCGATGCCAAGATCAACAGTTTCAAAGTTAAGTTGTGATGCACCTATGAACTGAGGCACACTATGAATTTTGGCATCGATTGATATTGTTGTGCCAAATCCAAACGGAATGTGATCACTCAAAAATGAGATAGGTTATCATAGGCCTCAAAATGACTATCTTGTAGCATTCAACATTTCATTGATATCCCCCATGAGCTCCGAGTTACAACCCTTGGAAGATTAATCTCGAAACGCACATAAAGCACCTTGGGAGACTCTTTGGTACAAGGTGGCCATGAAAAAATGGAGGCTCTCCATAGCTATAAAAAGGGTGTTACTAGGGTTCACCCACCCATATGAAGCTAATGGCACTGATGATTTGATGCCAAGATTAGTGGTTTCAAAGTTACATTGTGATGCACCTATGAATTGAGGCACACTACGAGTTTTGGCATCAACCAAGATCATTGTGCCAAATTCAAATAGTATGTGATCTCTCAAAAATGGGATAGGTTATTATAGGCCTTGGCATGACCATCTGGTAGCATTTGACATTTCATCGATAGCCCCCATGAGCTCTGAGTTACGACCTTCGGAAGATCGACCTCAAAATGCACATAGAGCACCTTGGAGACTCTTCAGTACAAGGTGGCCATGAATGATGAAGGCTCTTTGTGGCCAGAAATAGGGTGTTACTAGGGTTCACCCACCCATCTAGAGCTAATGGCACTGACGATTCAATGCCAAGATCAGCAGTTTCAAACTTAAGTAGTGATGCACCTATGAACTAAGGCACACTACAAGTTTTGGCATCGAGGGAGATCAGTGTACTGAATCCAAATGGAATGTGATTTCTCAAAAATGAGATTGGTTATTGTAGGCCTCAGCATGACCATCCTGTAACATTTGACATTTCATCGATAGCACCCACGAGCTCCAAGTTATGACCCTCAAAACATTGACCTCTAAATGCACTTAGAGCACCTTGGAGACTCTTTAGTACAGGGTGGCCATGAACGATGGAGGCTCTCTGTGGCTGAAAAAGGGGTTTCACTTGGGTTAGTATTAAGTAAAAACATTTTTTTTTACCTCTCTCAAGTTTTTGGCATTGAGCACAGTGCAAGTTTGGTGTTAGTATGTATTAAAATCATCATTTTTTAGGTCCCTCCACATAAATTGCATTAAGTAAAATCATCTTTGTTTCTTACATTAAATCAACAAGTTAACATTTACAATATCTCAAGTGTTTCATCATTATTACATCAATACACAACTATCAAAAATCATAGTGTCAAAAATTGTAGTGTCAAAAACAGAATAGATTTTTCTTCATTCTACTCCTTATTTAAAGTTTTTTTATCTTCATGCATGGGTACTCTTCATGATGTACCTACATTCCAATATCATAAAAATTATCAGTAACTTATTGTATTAAACAAAATAATCATTGGTTCACCAAATCATTATGAACAAAAGAACATAAGAAGTAAATATACCTAGTTCAGTTTTCATGTAGGGTCCTCTCTTTATTTTAGGGTGTCCAATAGGGATTCATGATCAACATTAGTAATAGTAAAAACTTCTTTTACTTTTGGTCTTCCTTAATACTTCAACAACTTCACATTTGTTGCTATAATAAGATGTGAATATATAATAATTTTTTTGTGCTTTTGATAGTCTTTGAATGTAGGAATTTCATTCCTTTTAAGTATGTATGTACACAACCATGTTCCAGTAAAAACAACTGAACCAGTAGGATATGTGAATCCATCATCATATGTGATCGATTGTGCAAGCTTTTGCTTACCTCTTATACAACATGCTAACCAATAATCTAATTTCTAATCATTCCCTTGTGGTGCAACCAATGCAAAGACATGTCTTGGCTGAAGAAGATCCGATAGATGGTTATGCTCAAGTGAACTTTCCATGTCATCATTTCTACTAGAGAGTATTATAGAAAATGGAGTAAGATAATGTGGAGCCCATGTGTCCACCCCCTCACTCGAATCACAATGATCCCAATCACACTGAAAACAACTAAGACAAAAGCAAGCTAGTTGTCATGTCCAAATGGTCCATGTACTAGAATCAAAGCTCCAGAATGAATGCATTTTTGACAAGTCTCTATCTGTAGTGCAATCTGATCTATCACCTATGAACCCTTCCTCAACCAACCAAAAGAGCCTGTGTACTACTGAATCAAGAGTTCCCCCCTGTGATAATGTTGAACTACACCAATCAACAATGCTATGAGCATCAAGAAGCCCTGCTCCTAAAATCTTCAATTGCTCCTTAACTAGAGCTCTCTTCACACATGTCCCTGCTTCATCATGTTCCCCTTTCCCATGGCTGGACTCAAAAAAACTCCAAGTATGAGGCACCCCCCTCTCTATGTGCATCCTACACAACCAATAAAACATGCAAGCATTATTGAATTGACCTGTGCAATTATCTGACCAAATGATATGTTTATCCATAGCAATGCCATGCTCCTATAAGAGATTAAAATAATTTTTCGAAACAATGTTGCACAAACTCATGAGAATGAGATCTATCATCACCCACATAAAAATGGTACTCTCTAATAATCTTCTGATTATCTTCCGCACTATCAGGGGCATGTCTATATGTTATGTGGACAAAAATAGCAATTTGAATGGAGTTGTAATACTAATATTGTGTCTCATTTTGAGGCTACAATGTGTAGTTCTCAACAAAGTCAACAACTGATATAATAGTGTCAATGGAAAAAGTCTCCTTACACATTCTAAATTTTTGATTCAACCACTAAGACCTATGACTATGCCTTGCATACTTGTAGAAAAAAATTGTCTTGAAATCTGAAATAAAACTACACTAATTTCTTTTTCAACCAATTCATATCTAGATCCCTCACCCCCACTCTTCAATGTGTATTTCACCATTTCATATACCATTTTTTTTACTATTGTCTTCCCAAAATCTTGGTTGCACCCCTCATAGAGACATGTGTCAAACTTGGATAAGCCACCACATTCTAAAAACTTCTCATTTAAACAAGTATTTCTATAAAAGAAACAACCATCAACTCTATGACATAAAAATTGATCTAGCAAGTCTCTTGATGATTTTGGAAGCCCACTAGCACCACAATTTTCTAGCATTTCTTTACTATGCAAAGTAGAATGGATGGACTATAATAGTTCATGGTGCATAGAAAACTTGACATGATATTTGCAACATGTATTTTGAATTTTAAGTGGCACAAAAAAAAATGGTTTCAAAGATTCAAAAGCCCTTTGTGATATATGCAATCTTGGATGACTCTCTAAATTCTTTGAACAACATAATTTGACTTACCTCCAAATAATGTTTAGGATGTGGTGTGTCGTCTCTGATGCCAATTCTCAACTTTAACATTTCTTTAGCATTGGATGATACTCTTGAGCTAGAGTGCCAAAATTGTTTAATTTCTTCCTTCACATCATTAGATAGCTTCTTATCAAAATGTGGAAGTCTCCCACCAAAAGCCCATGTTTCATTTTGAAGAGGGCCATCAATTCTCTCTCGTCTACTAAGTGCTTGTTTAAAAGTAGTATGATTTAGATTCAATTCAATACAATTTTGTCTCATATATCTACCCTTTTCTCAAATGATGACTTACCAAAGAGGTTGTAATAACCCTTCGAGCAACTCTCTTATCCTTCTCCCTATTATTTTTCTCAATGCTATTGAGAGCACTAAAAAGATTCTTCATAATAATGACATTTCTTTCCAATTTTTTTATTGACACAAATCTTCAATTTGGAAATCATAGGTCTCATCTTTTGCATCTTTAATAAGTGCATAAAAAGTTGACATTGATCCACCATTGTCTTGTTATCAAAAAACATCTTATATGGTCTTGAAGCACATAACCGAATGGTTCTTTTTATTTTTTCCCTTTCAAACTGCAATAATCATTTCACTAATTTCATTTATCCATTTTGGTGTTCTAAGACCTTCATGTCTATTATAATTAGGAGATATGTGGCGTTCCTGTGCATTTTCATTTTCAACATGGTCAATCATGCAATTTACATTATCAACTGGTAAATTTTCATTCTCTAAATTTTCAATCCCTACGTTATCATTATCAATTGGTACATTTTCATTCCCCGAGTGTACATATTCATTATCTGACTCTATGATTTCAACTTCGATCAATACATCGTCAACTTGACTCACATTTAACATACCTTGTCTCTTCCTTTGGTGATTTACCTTGTCCCTTTCCATATATGTTGCAATGTCTTCATTTGATACCTTCCTTTTGCATTTAGCCTTTCAATTACTACTACTCCCCATTCATAAAATAATGCTGGACACCTAATCATACATAATAACAACTTTTTTTATCGTATGGGCCCCAAGAAATCATTTTTCTCCAAACCCGTGAAAATGGCCCCCAAAAAATGTGATTGTCGTATTTGCAGTGACAGAGAATATTTTGGAAAAGTATGCTAGTATTTCAAGTACCTGATATAATATCAGGTACCCAAAATGGATGCCCATATTTTGGAGAGAAATCAAAATTTGCCAAGTGTGGTCAATGTGAACAAATTTGTATATTAGTATATATTAGTATTTTATTAAATATGATATAGTAATATAATTATTATTATGAATATTATTATTAAATATAATATAATAATATATATAATTATTATGATTATTATTATTAATTTATTATTTTTACTATTATTATTATAATTGATATTATTATTATTATTCAATATAATATAGTAATATATATTATTATTATTATGACCTATAAATATAATATATTAATATATATGATTATTATTATTATGTATGATTATTATATTATATTATTATGATTTTTACTATTATTATTAGTTCCCCGTTGTTGTAGTTGTCTTGTCTGCTATAATTTGTCCCCAATTTCACCATGGTGACTTTTTTCTCATATATCTAATATAATCTAACCTATATTCGACTATCTTTTTTCAATTCAATAATACTATTCCACTTGGGACGAAAGGATTCGAACCTTCGAAATAACAGGACCAAAACCTATTGCCTTACCGCTTGGCCCCTAAATGATCACTGAGTGATGGAGGTAGGAGTGAAAAGATAGCCAAGAGGTTTACCTAGAAGCAACAATCCTTGAAAGAGTGTGTAATAACTTACTGCTTAAGCGCTCTTGCACCAAAGATGATCGAGACTAAGTGATCCGCCAAAGTTGTGGGATGTAATAAAAAATGCATTGGTAGGGGCGTTCCACCTTATTATTATTATTAAGACCTATAAATATAATATATTTATATATATGATTATTATATTATATATGATAATTTGTGACCTATTTGGTTTGATCGAATGGGTCGAAAGGGGTCATAGGATAACATATGACCCCTTTCAATGCATTTCATGACAACATATGTCCCTAGGGGTCCTAGGACCCTAGGGACCTATTTGGTTCGTTTGAATGCATTGAAAGGGATCATATGATAACCTACGACCTCTTTCAATGTATTTAATGACAATATATGTCCCTAGGGGTCCTACAACCCCTAGGGACCTATTTGGTTCGATTGACTGCGTCGAAAGGGGTCATAGGATAACCTATCACCCCTTTCGACGTATTTCATGACAACATATGTCCCTAGGGATCCCAGGACCCTGAGGGACCTATTTGGTTTGATCAAATGGGTCAAAAGGGGTCATAGGTCCTTATGAAGTATTTCATGACAACATATGTCCCTAGGGGTCCTAAGACTCCTAGGGACCTATTTGGTTTGATCGAATACATTGAAAGGGGTCATAGGATAACCTATGACCCCTTTCGATGTATTTCATGACAACATATGTCCCTAGGGGTCCTAGGACCCTTAAAGACCTATTTGGTTTATTTGAATGCGTCGAAAGGGGTCATAGAATAACCTATAACCCCTTTTGATGTATTTCATGACAACATATGTCCCTAGGGGTCCTAGGACCCCTAGGGACCTATTTGGTCTATTCAAATGTGTCAAAAGGGGTCATAGGATAACCTATGACCCCTTTCGATGCATTTCATGACAACATATGTCCCTAGCATTCCTAGAATGCCTAGGGACCTATTTGGTTTGATCAAATGCATCAAAAGGGGTCATAGGATTTTGATGTATTTCATGACAGCATATGTCCCTAGGAAATTATTTGGTTCGATCAAATGGGTCATTTTGATGCATTTCATGACAACATATGTCCCTAGGGGTCCTAGGACCCCTAGGGACCTATTTGGTTCAATTGAATATGTTGAAAGGGGTCATATGATAACCTATGACCTCTTTCAATGTATTTAATGAAAACATATGTCCCTAGGGGTCCTAGGACCCCTAAAGACCTATTTGGTTCGATCAAATGCATTGAAAGGCGTCATAGGATATCTTATGACCCTTTTTAACATATTTCATGACAACATATGTCCCTAATGATCCTAGGACCACTAAGGACCTATTTTCTTCATTTGAATGGATTGAAATTTTGATGTATTTCATGACAAAATATGTCCATAGGGGTCCTAGTACCCCAAGGGACCTATTTGATTCGATCAAATGGTCAACCTATGACCCTTTTTGATGAATTTCATGACAACATATGTCCCTAAGGACCTATTTAGTTCAATTGATTACATTGAAAGGGGTCGTAAGATAATCTGGGACCCCTTCTGATAAATTTCATGACAACATATGTCCCTAGAGGTTCTATGACCCCTAGGGACTTATTTGGTTCAATTGATTGCGTCAAAAGGGGTCATAGGATAACCCAAGATCCCTTTCAACAAATTTCATGACAACATATTTCCCTAAGGATCCTAGGACCCCTAAGGACCTATTTGGTTTGATCAAATGGGTCAAAAGGGGTCATAGGATAACCTACAACCCCTTTTGACGAATTTCATAACAACATATGTCCCTTGTAATGCCCAACCATAATTTATTTTTATGTTCTCATTGCCAAATTTTTTTAGGCTAATTTTTTGTATTGATTAGTTTTAGAGATACTAGATTTATAGTTTTATGATATTATTTCATGACTTGGATTAGTGATATATCAATGATGATTACTTGGTTGACTATATTTCACGTGTTGTTTAATGATTGTGGTTACTAGTGCATTAATAATGTTTTAATGATTCGTAGTTAATAAATGAGATTTCTTTCATAGCGGTGTGAGATGATGTTGTTAATGATGACTATTTCATATTCATAGTGATAATTTTTTATACCTAAGCATTTGATGTTTGACTTGTGATTATTATGATACTTACCCCATACTTGCATGTGTATGGTGCACGTGTTTATTTTATCTTTCTGTCCGACATGTTTGATGTGGTTAAGGGAGGGAGTCATAGTCACCTGCTAGTCGGAATCTACATAATGTACCACTCCTTACCATTACTTGTTTAGTTTAGATATATTTATACATATGTACATGTTCATCTTTTATGCAAAATGTAGGTATCGGGCATTGACTTCCCTAGATTGCCAAGATGAGCGTGCCCTATCACAATAACTCAATGGTAAGAATGGAAAGATAATGTTCAGGTCCAATCCTAGCCATAGCCTAATTATTTGTCTTGAGAAGGAGGACATGTATTTGACTTTCCACCCTTTTTTAAACCCGTGAGCTTATCTTTGTCTATGTTGTTTGATTTTGAGCTTTGGTCTATTTTGGTAATATTGTTTTTATGTGGATTTCGCTATGTGATTTATTTGGTAATTGATTTAATTATAATATTTAGGTTAATCATATAATATTGAGAATTATTAAATATTATTTGATTAAAAAGAAAATATTAAAGTATGAGAATATTTATTTAATTAAAAAACTAATTAAATATGTTCTTAAATTTAAAAGTCTAAATTTAGAAAATTGGTTAAAGAGAAATTAGAATATGATGATATGTAATTAATTATAAATTAATTAAATATGTACTTCAACTTAAAAGATTTAATTTAAAAGTCTAATTTAAGAAGTTGGAAAAAAAATTTAAAAATTAAAATATTTAATATTGAATATTGCTTTATTATAATTATTTATTTAATAATAATTAAATTAGAGTTGCATTTAAACAATGAGTTTTGATTATTATTAATTTAAATAATAAACTATACTTTAATTAGTGCTTGCATTGATTAATAAACTTGAGCAAAAGAAAATATAAAAGAATATTTTAATTAAAAAGTTCTTTAAGTGTGCATGAAAGGATTAAAAAATAAAAGTATGTTTTAAGAAGAGGCCTTTGCATGTTAAAAAACCAAAAACCCTAGGTAGAGTTAAACTCTTTATTAAGAGATTCGAGCTTATTTCTACACACAGGTTTTAGGGGCAAAATTTGGAATTGGATCAAAAGAATTGTTGAAATTTTTAGGGGATCAAGATTTGTATGCATTCACATATTGTCTCAAATTTTAGTTGTGGTTTTGAGGTAGGGTTTGAAAAACCATTGTAGAATTTAATTGAAAGATATGTCTACTTCGTGTCTTTCTATGTGTTTGTATATTGCTTATTAATTTACTGTATTGATTGTTGAATAAGGAATTATGTTGTAGATATTGAAAAGGAAAACTTATTAATCAAAAAAATATGACTGGGGAAAATTATGGAAAAACTGTAGAAAATTATTATGATTGTATTCTTTTAAACCCGGTTAGATAATATAGGGAATATCTGATTATGAAATTTTGGAAGAAAATAATAAATTGATTAGTTAGGGTTTCAACTTTAAATTTGTCATTAGAACCATGAGATTATCATGAATGTTCTAAATATAGATAGATATTATTCTTATATCTAAAATAATTTAATTGCAAATTTTTTTGGAAAAAGAAAATATTAATTGAGAGGAAAGCATGTTTTAATGAACTTATGCATGTATGTGAAAACAAATTTGTCATTAGAACCATGAGATTATCATGAATGTTCTAAATATAGATAAATATTATTCTTATATCTAAAATAATTTAATTACAAATTTTTCTAGAAAAAGAAAACATTAATTGAGAGGAAAGCATTTTTTAACTGAACTTATGCATGCATGTGAAAAAAAAATACTAAAAATAGAAGTTAAGTATAGTATGGTTACATGCATGTGAAAACAATTATGCTAAAAATAGAAAGCTAAGTATAGTATGGCTACATGCATGTGAAAATAATTATGCTAAAAATAAAAGCTAAGTATAGTAGGGTTACATGCATGTGAAAACAATTATGCTAAAAATAAAAGCTAAGTATAGTAGGGTTATATGCATGTGAAAACAATTATGCTAAAAATAGAAGCTATGTATATGTGAAAATAATTATGTTAAAAATAGAAAGCTAAGTATAATAGGGTTGCATGTGAAAACAAATATGCTAAAAATAAAAAACTAAGTATAGTATGGTTGCATGATTTGAGAGATCAAAGACATGTAAAAATACCAATTGCATGTGTATCTTTATTTTATATATTTTAATTTTTAAATTTATTTATTTAAAATAATAATAATAATTTATTATTTCTAAAATAAAATAAGTATTATTCATTTAGTTATAAAGTGAATGTTAGTATTAGTGATTATTTAAGTTTAATTAAACTCTGCATATAAATGATTTTATAATTATTAATGCAAGAGGGAAGCTAATAAATAAATATTTATAATTTTATTATATTTTAAGAAAAGTTGTAGTAGAATTCACTTTGTAATCATTTAGTTAATAACTATTTGACTTTATGAGAGAAATTATAAATTATAATTAAATTAAATTTATAATTGTACCTCTATTTGCATTATGAATTAAAGGAAAATTAAATGTTAATATTGAACTAAAATAGAAGTCAAATTAATATTTTAAAAATAAAATTGATATTAGTATTTAATATAATAATATACATTTATGTTATTAATTAAATCATTTATGATTTAAGATTATTTAAATTAATAACATGATAATATTGTATGATATTTTATATGCAAAGAGATTGGATATTTAAATACTTATTAATTTAAATAAATATATTAACATAACAATTTATATTAATATGTATATTCTTATCTTATTTCTAAACACATCCTTATGACCCAAATTAAACAAGAGAAATTGATAGACTTAAATCATGTGGCTAAAAATTATGTATTTTTTAATATTCTATTTATAGTCTTGTGATGTTTATTTTCATGATAGTTTTTCTTTGTGGGTTGTTTAGTTGGCCAAGTTAGGATGTGAACTAGAAGCATTTTTTAGATTTCTTTTATGATTATTTGATGGGATGTCATGACGAACTTTATGATTTGAATTGAGATTTATGTTTTATGAGCTTTAAATGTTATTGAACATCTATGAGAACTTGGATTTTGAGAACCAATGTTATTTTGTGGGTTGCCTATTAAGGAACCAAATTTGATCAATATTACTCTTGTAGTATGGGACACTATTGTGGTTGTGATTTTTGAGATGTTGTCTAGGTACATATCCTTGGGAGTGGCTTATAGTAGGGGTCTAGGACACGAAGTGGTCAATACCAGGTTAACCTATTTTAGGTTATGTAATAAGTGATAATCTAGTAATTAATATTTTGGGGAAACACACTAAAAAGATAACTTAGAAATATATTCTCTGCCCATGCCTTGAGTGTTTGTATAGACTAAGAATGGGAATGGGATGACAGTATGATTAGTTTGCCTCATCTTCTTGAGAGGGTATTCTAGTTTTGCATGTGTCATGTTCAGAGTCTGGAGTTCAAAGTAACCAATACAGGGTAACTCAATGCTTAAGGGTCTGGAATCTATTGAGAGATCAATCCAAGGTAACTCAAGTATTAGTTTGACCATGTGATGACACTCCCTAGAATGTTTCTTAAGTCTCCTCCATAGTTTTTTTTGTATTTTCCTCTGGCGATGTTGTTATTGGTGGTGTACTTGTTGTTGGATGTATTTAAATATGGTCATTTACTTTCATTGATGGTGATTGGTGATTTATGGTTGATGTACTTTTGGCATGTGGCTTTTGTCTTGAGGTGGATTTCTTTTGTTGACTTTATATTATGATTTTGGTGATTTGATCTATTCTTGGTATATGTATGATGTTGGTATTAGATTGAGTATTCTTCCTTTTGGAGTATCTTATCTTCTTGATTAGTAAGTGTTACCTTTGAGGTAGTTTTGGCTATCAGGACTCCTTGCCTAGGATTATTTTATGATTTGATTATTTGTGTGTGGATTGTACATTATCTCTCCTACATGGTGGGAGTGAGAGCCTGATTAGGTGACCACATGGTACCATTATCATTCTTCCTCTTATCTTGAAAACTTTTATTCATTTGATGTATCTATGTATCATGTGTTTTGAGATCCTATGGGATATTGTATTGTATATTGATGTACGTGTATCTATTTTCACATACACTATGACATATGTCGTGGATGTTATTCATTAGATGTGCTTCCATATTATTAGTTATACTTATGCATTTGCTTATATGACTATTTATGTTTTTATTCATTTTATGATTATGGACAATGTAATTGAGACTTAAACCTATTAATAAAACTTTCTTAAATGTGACTCAACATGAAGGAACCCTTTTGGAATTGAAACTGTATTTGTAATTGGTTTTGTGTTCTTAATGTGTATGTATGCATTGCTTCTACATTATTGTTACTTTGATGTTGTTTAAACTTTAAAAAAATTGTTCAGTAAACTTTGTAACATATTAGGTTTATTTTTTTTGGGTTCTTGAGTGGGGCATTACATCCCTAGGAGTCCTAAGACCCCTAGGGACCTATTTGGTTCGTTTGAATGCGTCAAAAGGGGTCATAGGTTGAATGCGTCAAAAGGGGTCATTTCATGACAACATATGTCCCTAAGGGTCCTAGGACCCCTAGGGACCTATTTGGTTCGATCGAATGGGTCAAAAGGGGTCATAGGATAACTTATGACCCCTTTCAACATATTTCATGACAATATTATATATAATAATAATAATATAATACTATATATTTTAATATAATAATAATATATTGTTAGATTATATAACAATAATAATTATATATATATATTACTATATTATATATTTAATAATAATCATAACTATATATAATAATAATAATCATGTAATATTACTATACATATTTAATAATAATCATCATCATATATATTACTATATTATATTTAGTAATAATAATCATGTTTATTATTATATTATATTTAATAATAATAATGCCCACACTTCCCAAATGTTGGTTTCCCTCCAAAATTTGGGCTATGAATGTTTGAAACAATTTTGGCTGCCACTTTTCGACTACCTGATTTCAGATCGGGTACCCGATCTAGTATCGGGTACCCCTGATTAAGCTTGGTATTTACCAAACCTATTTGGTCAACTCAAAAACTATGTTTGAAACAGATTTCACTAACATTTAGACTTCAAGTAGCCATCTGACAATATTATTTTCACCGAAATTCAATGAAACAAAAAGGGTTTGTTTATAACATTCTCAAGATTCTATCGATATAATTGTTGTCAAATTCTAAGATCAATAAGTATTTATTAGTTAATTTTTAATGAAGATGTCTGTAAAGTGTTGATTGACATACTAATTGAAAAATAGCTATAACTTTCAAATATTATAACATTTTTGAAATCCAAAAGTTGTGTCACATTCTATGCTTCACCTAGTATAAGGAAAAAATAATAATTTGATAAAGTTTTCAATTAGTTAAGGTGTTCAGACATGGGAGTTTTTTTATTCTAGAAAAGTTATAGTAGAAAATTCATAATTAATTATTTAATTTGGAATAAAAATACCCAAAAAATATGCATCACATCCAGCCATGAGTCTACTTTTTTAATCTATAATTATACTAAAAAAAATTACATTTGATTTTGATTAAGGTGGTCAAACATGTGCCTACTTTTATTTTTACCCTGAAATTTTTGTAGTACTACATTAAAATCCAAAATTTTGACAAATAAAATTATATTTTCTCTAGATAAGGCCTAGTCGTTTAGAAATTACATTCAATTTCCTATAGATTCTTTTCTTATAACTTTTTGATATAAAGTGCATAACTACTTTAAAATTATGTGTCAAGTTAACATAACCCTGATTTGTTAATTATCACTGCCACTTAAGGCCATAGTTCGGTTGACCATGATCCTACACATACCCTTATTCATTCCTTGGAGGCTTTTAATGTCACTTCCTATGATTTTATGATTCTCATCTCTAATTATTGTATTTCTTAGTTCCACTTTCATTGGGCTTCATCTTTTGCCTATTTTATTTGTGTTTCTTGTTTTCTTCTTTATGAGGCATATAATAATTTAATTTTTATTGCATTCACTACTTTATGAAAATATATGATTATATTTTATAATTTTTTTAATAATAGTTTTGGATTTAATAGTTCTGATTTCTTTTACCTTTCTCTTTCATTTTGTTTCTATATCAAGTGTAAGATAATTTTTGGTTTGCATGTTTTTCATTATAATCTATTATTTCTTCCACTATATTCTTTGTTATAGAATTCAATGTGTAATCCTTTATAGGAGTTTCACTTGTCAATTTCCTTTCTTTATATATTGTTCTTTTGGTATTCTTTATGTAGCATATTTATGTTTTTTCAACTTTTAATGTATTTCATTGATTTCCCTTTATGTTCTCCTTAATTTCTACTCCTTTTATTCATAAAGAGCCTATTTTTAAACCTATCTCATATTTTTCCATTTCTTCATCTTCAAAATTATAGAGTGTGATCTAAAATATGATACTAAAACCTTATAAATGTTTGATATCTAAAAACTCTTGCAACTCATTTCAATAGACTATGAAATGTTTGTCTATTTAAACATGTATTACATATATATCTTGGTCTAAATAATTAATATACACTAATCATTCTTTAGTGACTATATTTATTTAACCCTAAATTTTTTAATTTAAGTTATTTTTTTTATTTACTTACATTAGTGAACTCAACAAATCTTACACATTGATGCTTAAAATAATTACACAATCCTTCCCACAAGCATAAAATAAAATCTATATGAATTGTGGAAATTTGATTAACTTAATTGTTAAAAAAATTGTTTATATTTTTTATAAAACATTATATACATGTAAGTGTTTTATAATATTATAATTATTATATTAAAATATTATGATTTAATATACTAATTATTTTAAAATATTTAGATATATTAAAATTATGAATAAAAAATGATCATAGTATTATATCAAAAATTGAAGGGAAGGGAAGACTATAGTAGAAAATAGCAAAAACGAAGGGAAGGGAAGACTACAGAATAAGAAGAAGATCCTTTAAAAAACCAAATGATTAAAGAGATTTTGTCATAAGGTGAACAGGAAGAAGAAAGTCATAAATATCTGCAAAGGTCATAAACCAGTCAAATTTGGAAAATCTAGGAATATCCATCAATCAAGAAGGTCTAAAAACAATGAATTGTGGAAAACAAAAACTTAAAAGAGGATGGAAATCACTAAAAGAGCTTAGGGAGGCAGCGGGACAAGCAAAGGAACAAATCAAGATTAGTGAAATATTGCAAAGAGGGAAGGGGAAGAACTTTCCAAAGGAACAATGAGAATAACAACACAGAATGTTATGGGTCTAAATGCCCCTAGTAAGAAACACTTTTTAAAGTGTAATCTCACATTGTTTGAAACAAAAAATCTTATTAATCCAAGAAACAAAATTAAATAAAGAAGAAGGAACTAAGTTAGGATAGAAGTTAGGCATCTGGAAATCTGAATTCAAAGAATTGAATGGAACTTCAAGTGGACTGGGGATATTATGGAATTTTTAGAAAATCGATCTAGAAATAATAGCTAGTAATCCTAATTGGATGGAATGTAGGGTTGCAAGTACTAAAAATAATCTCCAAATCATAGTAATAAATGTTTACGGGCTTACCCAAACAGCAAACAAGTTAGTAGTATGGAATGAGATCAGCTCATTTTTAACTAATTGTTGTGGTTTCACAACGCACGCCTCATTTTTCTAAGAAATGGGGACCCCCTACTTTAAATTTTTAGCTTTTTAGATCCCTAGTCCAGGGTCTAAGTCTTTTTTAGGGTTTTACCTAGTGTTTTTGCCTAATCTAGTTCTTTGCCTGAAAACTCAGATGCCAGAAACCTTATTTTGGAGGGAGAAAATAAAATTTGCACTATGAAGGTGTACTAGCGCACCACACTAGGTGCGCTAGTGCACTAAGTTACATGGGAAAGTACTTTCATCTTGGAAGTGTGCAGCTACGCAGCCCCAAGAGGTGTGCCTCTGTGCTACACCGCCCTCACACCTGCACACAACACCACAAAGAATAAGTTAAAACCTCTAAAACAAGGTGCACACTTTACCTTTGTTACATTAACTGAAAAACTCAAAAAAACTTAAAAAATCTAAACTCTCACTAAGACTTCACCAAGTGAAAGGTGTGTAACTGCGCACCTTTACTAGGAAGAATCATCCCTTAGGGAAGTAAAGGGTGTGCATTTAGCACACCCCATGAGGTGCGCTAAATGAGTACCCTTTCATTTTGTATTTGACTTACCCTATGTAGTAAGGGTGCGCAAGGTGTGCAACCTTATTCTTTAAAGTTTGCATGAGGGAAAAAGCACACTTGGCACACCTCTGAGGTGTGCCAGGTGCGTTATTTTTTGCCTATCAAGGTTAGAAATATGGTTTTTCGATGTTTTTTAGTAGTTTTAGGGTTTTACATTCTAGGTCATTTTTTTTGGTCATAACTAGGGTTTGTTTAGGGTTTTATTTTTCAACTCTCTAGACTAATGTTTGCTTCTTTGTGCAAGTAAAAAAGGCATCCTTAACTTGTCAGGGTCATAACTTTTGACCTAGAGCTTAGAATTCAAAACTGTTTACACCATTAAAAAGAAGAACTAAAAATCTAATTGCAATTCCTAAAATAGCAAGCCTTCACCTACCCAGTATTAGGGACTGATGAAAGTTTCAACTCAAAATTTTGAGCAAAAGACCTCTGAAAAAGCTAATTAAAAGGACCTAGAAAATCTTGTTAAAAAGATATGAAAAATTTTCAATCATTTGATAGTTTTGGATAATCTGGATCACTTTGTCTCTAACTAGGAAGGATTGGGCAATTGGAGAGAAGAAAAGGTCAATGATACAGAGGTTGGACACATGAACTAGAATAGGTTCCTCATCTTTTGCAACTATTAATGACAAAATTCAACATTGGTGCCTTGGGATTTCAGATAGAAGAAGCATAAGGAGTTCAAATCTATGAAAATGTTTTGCTATAAAGAGGGTATAAATCATCAAAAAAGGGAAAAATAAGTACACTAGAGTGCTCCCAGACCTCATCTAAGAAAAACATAGAAACCATTTTCAAAACTAAAAACTTTGATTTTTTGGTGAATTAAGCTTTTGAGGTGCATAGGTGCACCAAGTGCACAAGTGTGTTGCTTTCAAGGTGTGCTTCTTCTAAGGTGCGCCAAAATTTTTCAAAGAAGTTAGAGGTGCACCGACAGTTAACTGCCAATTCCAAATTTAGAGCTTTTCATGCACCAAAAATGTATTCTAATAGCAGTTTGACTTGTACAAACACCTAGTCAATGTGGAATTTCTATTTTTGGCACTTCCAGACACTCCTACATCATCTAATGGCTTTCTTATTCTTATTTTCTCATGCTTTCTTTATTTTAAGACATATAAAGGCTCGTGCATCCATTTAATGATATAAATATGGATGAAGTTTTACTAAGCACCAGTTAGAGAGTTGGTTTGTACATAAATAGATTTGTTTTATTAGTTTAGAAGCATATGTTTGCATAAAGAGATCTCTCGTTATCAACACAAATTGAGGAGATGATTTCTTATAACTTCAGGAATGAAATATGTATTCCAGGCCACTGTTATTTTGATGAAATAATATATGCTATTGGTGCTTGCATTTGGAGTGTAGTGATTCTTGCCTAAGTGTGTTATATTTTGTGGATGTATGTTCATGGAATGTAATTGAGCCAATAGTTTTATTGCGTTTTTCTAGTTGTGCAATCTTTTAATTTTGGTGTTTGCTACGGGTTTACAAATTCCACTAACATACTTAGCTCGAGAAGAGATCACCCTTATTGTTCCTACATAGCTTTTTGCCTCACATGAGTGCATTTTTCGTGGCCTTGTGATTTGATGAAAAGTGAGACATCTTACAGTTATTGAATTCTCATCGATGATTGCATCAGTGGAATTAAGGAAGCACTGCTCCTATTTTCATTGGTTACCTACCAATCTTTTCAAAGGCTTAATTTGTAAATATGTTGTTTTTGTGACTTATGTCCATTAAGATTTTGCTTTTCATGTTATTTGCTTAAATTTTTTGTTACCCTATCTTTGTTATTTGCTTTACTAACCCCTTAGTTAAATTAGGAATTCATATAGTTGCATAGTTAGATTGCATTCATCATAAAATAGAAAAATACAAAAATATTTTTTGTGTGTGTGTTTTATTCTTTTGAAATAGCAAGCCGATTCTACATCTTATCCAAACTGTTTAAAATAGCAAAGGCCTCCCTGTGAACAAATACATTTATCTTCAACTACGTGGATTCCATTGGGTTGCAAGATCACCTAGAACCTTGGAGTTGATCCCAAATTAAATTTTCAAGAGAGGAGTTTGAAAGGAATCTTGTCGTTAAGCATCATGCAAAACGACAGCTCAATACTAATCATCAAGATAAGAACTTCATAATAGGAAGACACTTTAATGCAATATTAAAAAGGGAGGAAAAATATGGGGGGATACAGACAATCCCAAGAGCAACAGAGGATTTTAGAGAATGGTCAGAAGATAATTCATGTATAGATATACCAACTAAAAATGGAATATATATGTGGAATAATAGACGAAAAGATTTCAGCTACATAGCAGAAAGGTTGGACAGATTCTTTTCTAAAGGAGACTTAAGCAACTTGAATAAAGAAATTCAAGCAGAAATTTTACCACTATAGGCTCGGATCACTTTCCTATAAAAATAGATATCAAGGAACCACCTAAACTGACTAGAAATTTGTTTAAATGCAAAAATATGTAGTTCCTTGATAAAAACCTTATGAACAACATAAAAAACTGGTGGAAAGAAGGACAAGTTCAGGGATAAAAAATGTTCTGCTTTGTATCCAAATTAAAAATGGTAAAGGAAAATATTCTAAAATAGAATCAAACACAATTCAATAACATATTTAAAGATAAGTTGGATATAGAAGAAAAGTTGGAAAAACTAAATAAAGAAGTCATTAGAAAGGGAATGAATAATGAAACATATTTACAAGAAAAAGAATACATATTAAAACAAGAAGAAATTTTAGCCAAAGAAGAGGTGTTTTGGAAACAAAAATCTAGGGAGAAATGTTTGTTAGAAGGAGATTGCAACACAAAATACTTTCATACTAGTGCATTACAACACCAAGCTACTAATAATGTATCAAAAATAAAAGATACACAAAGAAAGTCAATAGACAATCCAACAGAAATCCTAGGAATATTTGTAGATTACTTTAAAGATATCCTAAATAATTATGAATCATCTAACTAAATAGCACAAGAGGAAATGTTGAAAGCAATACCTAAGATCATCACAATAGAAGATAATAAATCTCTCAATAAACCTTTCTCTCTACAAGAGATAAAAAAATAGCTCTCTTTAATATCAATCCAGATAAATCACAAGGACCAGATGGATTTCAGGCCTTTTTCTTCCAAATATGTTGGCAAATTATAGGAGTAGATCTATGGAAAGCAATAGAAGCATCCAAAAATGGAGGTAAACTACCTACAGAAATTAATCATACATTCCTAACTCTAATTCCAAAGAAAGTAAGGCTGAAGAACTAGGTGACTTCAGGCCTATTGCTCTTTGCAATACCATCTATAAAATTTTATCTAAAGCATTAGAAAACCAATTAAAAGAATATCTTCCAAAGTTAATATCAAAAGAACAGATAGGGTTTGTTCCCGAGAGATCGATTCTAGATAGCATCTCAATCATACAGGAAACAATCCATTTAGCAAAAAAGAATAAAGAAGCAAGTATGCTACTAAAACCAAATATTCAAAAAGCATATGATAAAGTGGACTGGATATTCCTATGTAAAACCTTAGAAGCATTTGGATTTTCTTATCAATGGATTAACATTATTTTTCAGTGTATATCTACCCCTAAAATTTTCCTCCTTATAAATGGAACTGTTGAAGGTTTCTTTATTATATCTAGGGGGATTCAACAAGGTGACCCTATCTCCCCCTTTTCATTATCATGGTTGAAACCTTCGGGAGAACAATCAAGATAGCACAAACTGAAAAGAAAAGTAAAGGAATTAAGGTCATGGAGAATGTGACTAATACCACACACTAGCAATTTTCTAATGATACAATATTAGTCAAATTTAGTACTAAAAAAGAAACAGACAACATTAAGGCAATTCTAAACAACCATACAAAAGAATCAAGGCAAAAAATTAATGCAGAAAAATCAAAAATCTTTTTCCTAAATACACCATTAGAAAGAGAAGATTATATCTGCAATGAAATAGGATTCAAGAAAGGTACTTTCCAATGTAAATATTTAGGAATATACCTCGAAAAAGGGGTCAAAAATAACCAAGGATGGGAGCAAACATTGGCAAGGATAGATAATCATACAGAAGCATGGAAAGGAAAATGGTTAACCAAAGTTGGGAAAGCTACAAAAATTAAAATAGTTCTATCAGCAATACCCATGTATCCACTAATGTGCTCACAATTACCAAAGAATATTAATCAGAAAATAGAAACAAAAAAGGGAGATTTCTTTTGGAAAGGCATAGAGGAAAAGAAGAAGGCAGCTTTAATAATATGGGGAAAAAATTATAAACCTAAGGAAGCAAGAGGGCAAGGAATAAAAAATCAAGATTGGTAGAATGAAGCACTGGGTGCTAAACAAATCTGGAGAATGTAATCTACCAAGATAGAGACAGCAAATGGCCTAGAATTTTGTATAAAAAATATCTGAATGCATCAAACAACACATCATTATTAGGGACAAGGAACCCCCCTAAAGGATCAGCAGCATAGAATTTTATGCTAAAATGTTGCCCCCCCGATCACAAAATATGCAACCTCAAATATAAGGAGAGGAGATAAAGCCCTATTCTAGGAAGACTCTTGGAATGGGCACCCCCCACTTGATCAATCTAATATCTCCAATGATACAAAAATCCTATTAACATCAATATGGGGAACCAAGGTAGAAGACTATGTCCAACATGATCCCTCTAATGAAGAAGCCCCATGGAAATGGAAATCCCTAGAAAATAGAGGTCTCAACCCTACTAACCTTGAGACACTAGAAGCTATCCTTAGAGAGTGTCCAATCAACTATCACAATAGGGAGGATAAGCTTATTTGGGTAGCTACAGAAGATAGAAATTACAGAGTAAAGGAGGGATATAATCAAATAATAAACTCACAAAGATGAGAAGCAATAAAAATTCCTATAAATCTGTGCTGAGACCTGGCAGGATACCCAAATCTTTAATTTTTCTATCAGCAGCATCTCAAAACTAAATCTTAACAGTAGATAGAATCAGGAAAAATGGGATTTGAAGGCCCTTCGAGATGCACCCTATGCAAATAAAAATTAGAAATGGTAGAGCATCTCTTATACCAATGCAAATATTCTAAGAAGTGTTGAGAGTGGCTTAAAAATAAATTGAATTTGTATACCCCACTTCCGAGAACATGGCAAGATCATGTAATAGGATGGCCAAACAAAACTAATAATAAAGTATACAAAACACTCTGGAACATTACTCCAACAATTTTAACATGGGAATTATGGAAGGAAAGAAATAGACGAATCTCAATAATGAAGAACTCAATTTAACATCTCTCCTTAACAAGATTGAAGCAAGTATAACAGAAGTTATAAATTGCAACCTCAAAAAAACTTCAAAAGAAGAAGAGTCCTTCTCATAATGGGATGCAGAAATAAAAAAGAACTAGAAACTTCTAATTAACCCACCTCTCATCTATAAAAATAAGAATAGTAAAGCCAGGAAAGAATGAAAATGGGAACCCCCACCAAAAGGATGGAAGAAAATTAATTTTGATGGAACCTCTAGAGCTAATCCGAGAGTAGTAGGAACAGGGTGTATAATTAGGGAGGGAACTGGAAATTGGCTCATGAAACGAGATAAGCCTTTGGGAATAGTCTCAAATAATATGGTAGAATTAGAAGTAGTACATGAAGGGTTAAAACATAGTATAAACTTATTATAATTGAAGGACACTCACATATCATACTAAATACACTTAGAAAAGGGACAATCCCTAATTGGGTTTTAAATTGAAAACTAGAAAAATCTATCAGACTTATGGATAAATTTGAAGAAATAAGGTTTACACGCATTTACGGAGAAGGTAACATAGAATCAAACTAATTAGCCAACAATGGAGCAGATGGAGAAAATATTCAATCATTTAACCAAAGTTAGTTGGCTGAGTATTTTAGTTTTTTAGTCTTATCTAGCATCTCCCTTTGACACTTGATTAAATGATTATTCCATTAAGTGCAAATTCGGCACACTTTTTCAGTTTATGTGGTATCATCATTCTAATTACTTGTGATCTTTGGCACTCCTTTTTAATATCCCCAATGTCATATTAATCATTACCCAGTTGTATCATGATGGCATCATCATTGGCTTCCTTCTAGATCTTTCTCGATTTCACTAAAGCTTCTATATATCTGCGTTGGGTCCTTATATGTCTGCACTTTTTCTTAAGGGTTTGGTTTCTATCCTAAGTAGGTTTTATCATGGATATTAATATTTTACTGTGTCATGTTGTTGAAGTTCGAACTATGGCATTCTGTGGTAATGTTAAGCCTAAGAGATGGTCTCGCTTGCTCAAACCTATAGACAATATGAGTAGGGTTGTCATTAGTAGGGTTTTAGGGAAGGTTTCTTCAATTACAACTTCACTTAGTGCACCAATAGTGACATTATAGGTTCTTGGATTGGTTGCCTAGCTAGGTCCAAAGTCAAGAAATGGGATATTATCCAGCTCTACTATAATATTTTTGACCCGATCTAGTTGGTAGGTCTAGCAGAGGTGGTCTCCAGTATTGATGAGAAGCTCAAAATCCCCTTGTCGAAGCTTATATGGCTCATCCATTGTGAAGTTTTGAGCTAGCAATTGTTCTTAGATGCCCTACATTGGTTATCTAGGACATCTCCTTCTTCCAAGAATGGCCCAAGATTGAAGCCAACATTTAGTTTCTCCTACGTTGGAGGAGTATTATTGAAGATCCTAATAAGGAGCGTCTCTTAAAGTACCTGAATGCCTTTGATGCATACATTCACTCAGGTGTGAATCTTGTAGACTTAGAAGTCGTGGAATTCTACCTTCCTAATTTAGACAAGTCTAGCAGAGCTAGAAGCACTTATGAATTTCCTCCATGGTCTAGGGCCAAAGACATTAGGGAAGCTTCTAAAATCATCATGGTCTTCTGGAAGAAGGATGGTGGTGTGTAGCTTGGAGCTGGAGTCTGGTTCTAGTGGCCCCTACTTTTTAGTTGAGCAAATGCAAAAGGGGGGGGGGGGGGGGTGGTTGGAAATAGCCCCTACTGTTTAGGGAAGAATTCTGCCACTTGGCGAGAACCTACCCTTCATATTCCCTCCAAATTGAAATCATCCTGCCAAAAATTCTAAAAACAACAATTTATATTTAAAATATTTCCTTCAATTTAGGAGCTAATTTTTTTAAGCAGATTTATATGTAATGCCCATGAGACCGCTCCCCTTTAAATGTTCCTAAAAAATCTCAACGGCACCTACTCTATTTTTAAGCAAGCGGGTGCCCATGGGACCCCTGCCTTAATGTATCCTTGGTATGTGGCTAGTACAGTAGCTTGTTGTATCATGTTTTTGCGATTGGCAAAGGCTCAACAAGTTTATATACTTGGTTTCTTAATTACAGAAGCAAGATAATGAAATATTGACATAGCAGTTAAAAATTTTCAGAGATGTTTAAACATTAGCCTTAAAACAGTAGTTGCATGGCTAGACTTTTCATTCTTTCTTATCCTACTTACTATATTTGCAATCTTTAGCTTAACATAGGATCATAAAGGATCTTAAGGAAAATCAATCACTGTAATATAATCATCGACAACCTAAGCACTACTATAATTTAATTCAATAAAAAAATTAGCCTCATAAATCGATAGGAGAATAGAATGTTAATAGAATTAACTAACTAAATACAAACAAGGATAAACTTATGTGCATAATAATTACCATATTTAGCATATCTCATCAAGACAGAGTAGGTTTATCATTTCGTATGTCTCTTATACCTAATTTTAGACAAACTATAATAAACTAAAAATTAATTTTTGCACTTACTACTAATGTGGGTTTGGAAAAGTGGCATAATCAGCAAAGGAAGGAAAGGGAACAAATATAAAGGGGGGTTGTATTGCAAAATTGTCCTTGTGTAATAGATTTATTTTGTTTCCTCCTCCCTTGGTTTTTTTTATCTTCCTTAACTCTAACTTCTAACCCCCTTCTAGAACATTGTGTGTGTTATCTTACATATGCAGGATAGATCTCCACCTTCTGACAAGATGTTCAACTCTTTTGTCTCCTTTCAAGCTTGTTGTTGCTTTCATAATATTAGTAACTATTGTAAGAATAACTTATATTTCACTGGGGTATGCCCCTTTTAAATCTATATAATATTGGACTTCGGTCCCAGGCTAGACTTGAGGTTTTCTTTCTCCAGTCTTTCCTGCCAGTGTTTGTTTGAACAGAGAACTATGTAATCTTTTTTACCTAATAGAATCTAAGGCTTCGGCCATTTACCAATCAAAAAAAAATGAAAGATAATAAAATACAATCATATTCCAAAATTTAAATAAAATGACATAAATGTGTGGCCTCAAAACTGTAGGACATGCAAATTTGTTTTCAAATTTTTAGATAAGAATTAAATATTTATTTAAAATGACATATAATTATATCAAAATATTTCAATATGTCAATAGATCAAACATCTATTAGTGAAATTGTATAGTTTCAAATGAATCTATTAAAAATATTACATTAAAAAAATATTAAATTATAATTATATATTAATTATACTAGTATGCTAGGCAAGATCCTCCAACACAACGGTAAATTGTAAGCCTCTTATCAGGGAGGTCTTGGGTTCGAATCTACTCGATATTAACACATAGAAATAATTAATCTTAACAACACTAATAAATAAATAATAAATAATCTAGTCTTCGGTCGATTACCTATCAAAAAAATATATAGTAGTATGCTAAAAACCTAAAAGATAATAAAATCAAAATGATTTAAATGTGAAAATTAAAGGAGGTTAATTTGAGTTCCAAAACTAAGTGGACAAAAAGCAACATAAAGATAACTTGTTATGTAAGTATTTTATAACATTATAATTATCATATTAAATTATTATAATTTAATATACTAATTTGTTTAGAATATTTAGATATATTATTATAAATAAATAATGATCATACTATTATATCAAAATTGAAAGATAATAAAATAGAATTACACTCCAAAATCTTAGCAAAATGA
The DNA here is from genome assembly GCA_028749045.1 of Cupressus sempervirens. Lineage (NCBI taxonomy): Eukaryota > Viridiplantae > Streptophyta > Pinopsida > Cupressales > Cupressaceae > Cupressus > Cupressus sempervirens. Next base: position 760,665,159 of record CM053789.1, on the reverse strand, counting down.
TTTAAATTTGGCAAATAAAGAGATGAAGTTAATATGAGTTCCAAGGTTACATTTATATGCAAAATGATTTAACTATGACAATTAAAGGAGGTTAATTTGAGTTCCAACACCAAGTGGAACAAAAGCAACATAAAGACAACTTGTTATGTAAGCATTTTATAACATTATAACTAGCAATTGCACACTTTTGTGCTTGCAACGATAAGCCAATAGGTGCTCGATAATAAAATTATTTTTTAAAATATAATCTTATGTGAACAAATTAGATTATTAATAATTTTCAATTTAAATAACGTAATATTTATTAAAATCTTTTAAATAGAATAATAAATTATATAAACTAAAAAATAGTATTTAAACAAAAAACTAAACTAATATAATAATAAAAATATAAAAACTAAAATCTAAATCAATTTTTAAAATTGAAAGTTAAATAAATAGAGATCACAAGAGCTAATGTGGAGATCACAAGTAATTATTTGTTTAAATAAATAGAAAAAGAAAAACAATAGTTAAAAGTGAAGATAATAACTAATAAATATCAAATTAAGAGTTAAAAGTGAAGTAAGATATAATAATAATAATTATATATAAAAAAAATGGTCGCTAAATAATTAACAGGATTTATAATTTTCTAGCCAAATTGACAACTTTTTCACTGACAACTTTTTTCTCAAAAAATCAATTTAAGTTGATAGAGGTGCTCAATAATATAATTATTTTTTAATAAATAATCTTATGTGAATTAGATTATTAATAATTTTTAATTTAAAATAAAATAATATTTACTAAAATATTTTAAATAGATTAATAAATATTATTTATTTAAATTCAATTTATCAAATATAGAAAAAATAATCATTTTTAAAAACCCCATCAAAAAATCTATTATGAAAAATTAATAAGAGAAATAAATTATAATAATATGAAAAAATAACATCTCTAACAAATATTATATTTGAATAAAAATATTAGAGAAACTGAAAAAGAATTTTTTAAAAAAAAATCTAAACTAATATTTAAAAAATGATTTAAAATCATTTAAAAACTAAAACCTAAATCAATTTTAAAAATCAAAAGTTAAATAAATACAGATCACAACATGAGCTAATGTGAAGATCACAAGTTTTTTTTTTTTAATAAATTGGAAAAGAAAAATAATAGTTAAAAGTGAAGATTTAAAATATAATCTTATGTGAACAAATTAGATTATTAATAATTTTCAATTTAAAGAACATAATATTTACTAAAATATTTTCAATAGATTAATAAATATTATTTATTTAAATTCAATTTATCAAATATGAAGAAAAAATTATTGTAAAAATCCCCATCAAAAAATCTATTATGAAAAATCAATTTCAATTTCAATTTCTAGGAACAAAGTTCCCACAAATAGCCTATAGGCTAAAATTATTCCTGGATAAGTTCATATTTCTACAATCCAGGAATAATTTCATATTGACAACTTGTTATGTAAGTATTTTATAAAATTATAATTATCATATTAAAATATTAGAATTTAATATACTAATTAGTTTAAAATATTTAGATATATTAAAATTATAAATAAAATATATCATATTATTATATCAAAAATTGAAAGATAATAAAATAGAATCATATTCTAAAATTTAAATAAAATGACATAAATGTGTGAACTCAAAACTTTAGGACATAAAAATTTGTTTTGATAAGAAATAAATATTTATTTAAAATATAAAATATAATAAATAAACTATTTATCATTTATATAAAATATTACATATAATTATATCAAAATATTTTGAAATTGAATAGTTTTTTATATTAATCATTGAGAGTTCAAAGAGAATCAAAATACAATCAGAGAGCCAAGGGAAACCAACAGGTCCAAGAGGTCAAACCAGTCTATCAAAAATCACATAATAAAATATGAAGATACAAAAAGAGAGGAAGCTCCCAAAAAAGATAGCTAAGTGAGAATATCATCCCAATTTTCTAACTAGGTCGTCCAACCTTGTGGACCTTCCATCCAAACAACCTTCTTCTTTCCCAAGCATGCATGTCGAGCTTTTCATAAGGAGTACCATTGCTTTTAATTTCTTTAATCAGCTTATGAAGGGCTTTGTCAAAAGCACTTTTATCTTCTATGATACTGGCCCATTCATATCCGTGCTTCATTTCATATGTGAACATTGAGGCATGCCCATCTTTAAGAAAACTCAAGAGCTTATCACGTTCCAGGTTCATAATGCAACAAACCTACGAGGCAATCTTAAAACGAGTGAGTTTTCTATAAAACCTAGTAAGACTTCTATCAATGTCTTGAAATTTGGCTTCATTTCCAAACTTCCAAATGAACCAAAGAATGAGATATGAAAGAATGTGCCAAAAAAGGTTAGCATCTTTTCTCAATCCTTGTATAAAACCAGTAACAATCTCAAAAGTATAAACATGTTTAGTAATATAAATACCGAACATTAACCAGATTTCTTTAGCAAAATTGCAATCAAAAGTATATGCGTCATAGTTTCAGGGACTCTGCATATGGAACAAGTATCAAAACCAGTAAGATGGTTTCTAACAGGAAGCCTATCAAGAAGCTGCCATTTAAAACATTTAACTTTAGGAGGAATAGGAGACTTCCACAAATTGTCAAAGGATTTTTGCCATTTAGTAGAATCGAGATTACAGTACCAAATCTTGTTAATATGATCAGTCACAACAGTGTCATAGTTAAGAAACTTATATATGTCTTTGGCTTCAACTTTGGTAAGCAGATATCCATCTCTCCATCTAAAAGAAAGATAACGATGGGAGTCCACATCAGTACTTCTGGGTAGATTTAAAGAAGCACAAGCATTCTTAATTAAATTTTATAAGTTATGATTTGCGATTTAGGAAGGTTGTACATTTTGGACAAACTGTTCTAGCTAATAAGATTATTATGTTCCATGATATCCATAATGCATTTAATGCCCTTAGATTTCCAAGATCTAGCAGAGCATCCTTTAGTAAGAGCCAGAGGTTTGTTTGAGTTGGTAAGGTTCCACCAAATAGAACGTTCTTCATGAATAGAGTATTGATAATCAAAGCTAGAATTGTCAATGAAACCTCTGACCATCTCCCAAGCCTTCCAAACGAATCTAAAAACCCAGGTCCCTTGACTAGAAACAACAAAATGGCCAACAACCAAATCAAAGGAAGACCTTTCCATGATTTGGCTTTTTGGGGAACCCCACATTTAATAGTTTGAAAAAACCCCATCAAAAAATCTATAATGAAAAATTAGTAAGAGAAATAAATAATAATAATATGAAAAAATAACGAAATCTCTAGCAAATATTATATTTGAATAAAAATATTATAGAAACTAAAAAAGAATTTTTTATTAAAAAAAAATCTAAACTAATATATTTTTTTAAAAAAATTAAAAACTAAAACCTAAATCAATTTTAAAAATCAAAAGTTAAATAAATACATATCACAACATGAGCTAATGTGGAGATCACAACTATTTATTTTTTAAATAAATTAGAAAAGAAAAATAATAGTTAAAAGTGAAGATTTAAAATATAATAACAAATTAGATTATTAATAATTTTCAATTTAAAGAACATAATATTTACTAAAATCTTTTATATAGATTAATAAATATTATTTATTTAAATTCAATTTATCAAATATGAAGAAAAAAATCATTGTAAAAATCTCATCAAAAAATCTATTATGAAAAATCAATTTCAATTTCAATTTCCAGGAACAAAGTTCCCAGAAATAGCTATCGGCTAAAAAAAATTATTAATTTAAATATTCTATATATTGTAATAAATATATTAAATGAAAATTAAAGTTATTATACAACATTTATTGTTTATTTTATTATTATTTTAATATGCATACAATGAAAGGAAAGAAATATATTATATCTTATAGATGCATGATTTTTATTTATAAGTTAAAATAATTATTTTTTATTGGCTAAGTCTTATATCTTATAGATGCATGATTTTTATTTATAAGTTAAAATAATTATTTTTTATTAGCTAAGTCTTATACATAGTTAATAGTGGAGATTTAAAATAAAAATAATAGTTAAAAGTAGAGATTTTTTTTTTTATGGAGGTCATCCACAAAGACAGTTTAGGTACCCGATACAGGCCCACACGTGCCTAAAACCTCTTCGACTAAGAGCCAAGGACTGAGGAGCATCCACACTGCCAAATTCGCCCATGGCACAATCCCGTCCTCATCCCTTCTTGATGTCTTTGGACCTTGCACTTAACAAGACTTGATCCCTGGTGGGCTCTTTGTGAGTGATTCAACTTCACCAGTAGACCAAGGGCATGTTGACAAAAGTAGAGATTTAAAAGAAAAACAATAGTTAAAAGTGGAGATTTAAAATATAATCTTATGTGAACAAATTAGATTATTAATAATTTTTAATTTAAATAACATAGTATTTACTAAAATGTTTTAAATAGATTAATAAATATTATTTATTTAAATTTAATTTATCAAATATAAAAAAATAACCATTTAAAAAAAAATTCATCCAAAAAATATTATGAAAAATGAATAAGAGAAATAAAAAGTAATAAAAAAAAAAAAAGCAATGTCTCTAACAAATATTTTCTTAATTAAATAAATTAGAGAAACTAAAAAATAATATTTAAAGAAAAAACTAAGCTAATATAAAGAAATAAATTTTAAAAATAAAAATAAAAAATCTAAATCAATTTTAAAAATCAAAAGTTAAATAAATAGAGATCACAACATGAGTTAATGTGGAGATCAAAAGTAATAATTTTTTTTAAATAAATAGAAAAAGAGAAATAATAGTTAAAAGTGGAGATAACAACTAATAAATATCAAAACTAGAGTTAAATGTGGAGTGAGATAATAATAATTAAAACTGGCCGATAAATAATTAATGAGAAGGATTTACAATTTTTCGACCAAATCGACAACTTTTTTGGCCAACTCAAAGTTTTTCCAACTAATTGACAACTTTTCTGTCAAAAAATCAATTTCCATATATCAATTTAAATAAAATGACATAAATGTGAGACCTCAAAACCCAATAAAAGATCATAAAATAAAATTACACTCCAAAATCTGAACAAAATGATATAAATGTGACAAATAAAGAGATGAAGTTAATATGAGTTCCAGAGTTACATTTATATGCAAAACAATTTAAATGTGACAATTAAAGGAGGTTAATTTGAGTTCCAAAACTAAGTGGACAAAAAGCAGTATGACATGAAGCATTGATGCTTAAAACATAATTACATAATCCTTCCCACAAGTATAAAATAAAATCAATATGGATAATAAAATATAATCACATTTCAAAATTTAAATAAAATGACATAAATGTGTGACCTCAAAACTTAATAAAAGATAATAAAATAAAATTACAATCCAAAATCTTAGCAAAAGCATTTAAATGTGACAAATAAAGAGATTAAGTTAATATGAGTTTCATTGTTATGTTTATATGCAAAATTATTTAAATGTGACAATTAAAGGAGGTTAATTTGAGTTCCAAAACTAAGTGGACAAAAAGCAACATAAAGACAACTTGTTTTTTATTAAGTAAAACAAGTTTTAACAGGTACCAGAAACCCCACAGTAAATAAAATAAAACTAAATTGAAGTTTAGAACATAAAGCAGAACGACAATAAACAACAGGGCAAGGAAGGTCGCAAACCAATCCTAAGACAAAACAACCTCTAAAGGAGCAGGAAAACCCAGTTAAACTAAAAAACCAGGGGGGGGAATTAGAAAAGCTAGGAGAATAAATCAGGGCACTGACTAGCTCAGCTATCTTGAGCTTCAACTTTTCCATGGTCTCTGTTGCTTCAGTCATCAGTTGATTTTCATCTGGAGTATCCTCCATGTCCCTCTTCCTCTTGTTCAATCTCACTTTATAGCTCGGGCTTTCATCCAAGGGGTTTTCATCTGCTTTAGGAGCCTTGTTTTCCTCATTGACTATGTCAACTTTCCTGTCTGTACCAACCTCCATCATCTCTTGCATTTTTTTGATATTATCATTTACTCCTTTGATAATATTAAGGGTTTGGTTAGTCGAACTATGAAGAGTGCACTCCATCCTGTCCAATCTCTTATCCATCTCAGTAAGCCTGGTTTCTAGAATGTTAATTCTATGGGACCCATCATCTCCTTCCTTCGCTTCCAGCCCCGTAATCATGTTCTTTAGCTCTTCAATTTTATGAAAAATCTACTTGATTGACCAGAAGTTATCCACCATGTTGTTGCGAGCATTATTGAGAAGATTCATCCCCACCTCCCTAGCATTGTCATTGAGAACCACCATTGTCGGATCAATCAGTTCCTTCAAATGGATTTTACCATCATCTCCCTCTAAGACCTTGGGTTGTATAGTCTCTCTAACAATGCCCATCTTCATAGTCTGAGACTTGAAGTTCCTCCAAACTGTTTTCCTGCCCCTGGAGCCGAAAGATATAGTAGTTTTCTCCTTGCCATAATCCTCATTCCTTACCTCTTAGGCAATGGGAGTTGTCTCTTGACGCTCTCCAGAATCTTGATCAGCTTCACTTTCAATTCCCCTTCTCCTCTTTGTTGGGCTTTCCACCTTCCTACGAGCCTTAACCTTTGCTAGTACCCTCCTCTTTCACAACAGTCTCCTCTTCTGTATCCATCCCCTAATCCTCTTCATTATAATCCTTAGCTAAATTAACCTCGCATAAAGACAAATTGTTATGTAAGTATTTTATAATATTATAACTATCATATTAAAATATTATAATTTAATATACTTGTTAGTGTAAAATATTAAAATATATTAAAATTATAAAAAAAAATGATCATACTATTATTTCAAAAATTAAAAGATAATAAAATAGAATTACACTCCAAAATTTGAGCAAAATGATTTAAATGTGACAAATAAAGAGATGAAATTAATATGAGTTCCAAAGTTTCATTTATATTCAAAATGATTTAAATGTGACGATTAAAGGAGATTAAAATTGAGTTCCAAAACTAAGTAGACAAAAAGCAATATAAAGACAACTTGTTATGTAAATATTTTATAACATTATAATTATCATATTAAAATTATAAATAAAAAATGATCATACTATTATATTAAAAATTGAAAGATAATAAAATAGAATCATATTCCAAAATTTAAATAAAATGACATAAATGTGTGACCTCAAAATTTAATAAAAGATAATAAAATAAAATTACACTCCAAAATTTGAGCAAATGATTTGAATGTGACAAATAAAGAGATGAAGCTAATATGAGTTCCAGAGTTAGAGATGAAGTTAATATGAGTTCCAGAGTTACTTTTAGATGGAAAACGATTTAAATGTGACAATTAAAGGAGGAAAACAGCATATTGACAACTTGTTATGTAAGTGTTTTATAACATTATAATTTAATATACTAATTAGTTTAAAATATTTGGATAAATTAAAATTATAAATAAAAAATATCATTATATTATATCGAAAATTGAAAGATAATAAAATAGAATCATATTCTAAAATTTAAATAAAATGGCATAAATGTGTAACTTCAAAACTTCGGAACATGCAAATTTGTTTTGAAATTCTTAGATAAGAATTAAATATTTATTTAAAATATAAAATATAATAAATAAATTATTTATCATTTATATAAAATATTACATATAATTATATCAAAATATTTCAATATGTCAATAGATTGAATAGTTTCAAATAAATCTATTAAAAATATTACATAAAAAATATTAAATTATAATTATATATTAATTATAGTAGTATACTAAAAAAAATTAAAAGATAATAAAATAATATTATACTTCAAAATCCGAACAAAATGATTTAAATGTGAAAAATAAAGATGTGAAGTTAATCTGAGTTCAGAGTTACGTTTATATGCAAAAACCATTGAAATGTGACAATTAAAGAAAGTTAATTTGAGTTCCAAAACTAAGTAGACAACAAAAAGCACATAAAGACTGAAGCTTGTACGTGCTAATCCTTATCTGAAATTGAATAAAAAGCCTTTGAAGGCTAGTAAACGGCCAGAAAGCTTCTGTTTGAAGTATCAGAAGTTAGTATTTAGACTGTTTCAAAGAACGCGGACATGCAATTAAGTATTCATTTTAAACAGTCAACTAATACTGCGGTGTCCAGAAATGAACAGTTATGAATCTGTTGAATCTTGCATTCTCACAGCTAGAACAAGTATCAACGTTTCCAAATGTCAACGACGGTGGTTTCTTAAATTTTTTAAGGACTTTTATAATGAAACATGTGGGCCGGCATTAATGAATTAAACCCTGGGACTGACTAAAAGCCTTGGTTGCATTTATAGACTCGTAGGATCATGCAAATGTTGAAATATTTGATCTTTAGTTCACAGTTTTGTGATTCTTGCTTCTCTTGCCGTTAGTAGATTAAATTTGATTGTTGCTAATTGAATCTATTCAAGAGCTCTTGTTCTAGACCCTAAATTTGAGCTTGTGGATGTATAAATTTTCGTTTTGGAAAGGCGAATTTTAGGGGTTTGTGTTTGGAATGGGAGGAAGTAAACATTCAGGAAACTCTCCATGCGCTTCCTGTAAGCTTCTGCGTAGACGTTGTGCAAAAGACTGTATTTTTGCTCCTTATTTTCCCGCGGACGAGCCGCACAAATTTGCCTGCGTGCATAAGGTCTTTGGAGCTAGCAATGTCAGCAAAATGCTTCAGGTAGTTTACCAGATTCTTGATGAATTTTCTCAGTCTGCTTATGGCTCCTCCTGCTCAAATTTTAGAACCGAGATTTAACTCGGGAGTGGAAACATTTTGTCAAAATTTAGGAAAGAGTGTTAACAGGGTTAAAGAATGTAAATAATTCTGTCAATTGCCGTGAAGTGCATTTTTTTCTGTTTACACAAGCTTTACATAACTTATCGGAATTTACTGAAGAGTTTAAACAGGGATTTACAAAAAGAGCCTAAGTAGGGAGAGATTATGTAACTGATAATGTCAAATCGCCTTAGAGTGCACTATGAGATTTTTGGCTCAAGTGTAGTTTTCCTGTGCAAATGTAGGTGTCCCCTACTCAAAGCCATCCCATACTCAAAGCCTTCTCTGGTTAGTCTGCATTTTTATCTTTATGCTTTTTTATCTCATTTTAATGATGGATCATAGAATATGATTCAAAATACTGATAATCAAGTCCAGATACAGAAATAACATTAGAAATGGATTGTAGAAATCTGAACTTATCAAAAATTACCAAAGAGTTTTAACAGGAAGAGATTATGTAACTAATTTTCTTCAGTCGCCATACAGTGCAATTTGGGGTTTTGGGTGCAAATTTAGCTGTCCTGTTTTTGAAGTTATTTCCTTACATATTAAACTTCACTGAAGAGTTTTAACAGAAAGAGACTATTTAACTAATTCCGTCGAAGTGCCATACAGTGCAATTTGGGATTAACTTAAGAGTGTATGACCACTCTGCTTAGATAATACAACTAGTTTGGGATTTTGTGGATGCAAATGTAGTAGTCTATGTTTTAGAGTCATTACCTGACTTACAGTGTAATGACCATTCTGTTTGTTGCAGAGGAAAAGGGAAACGAGAAGTCCATTCAAGGTGCATAATAATGGATTGCCTCCCTCCCCCGGCTAGCTGGACATAGGTGGGATACTGAGTTGCATGTAGGGGGGCCAAATAATGCTGCAATATTTGAGGCTATTAATAGAACCAACGGTATGGAGGGAGCTTCGGTAGATTAAACTTAAAAATTTTGAAATTTATCAGAAATCAAGTCTTCTTAAATGCAAGATGTAGATATAATAAGAAATAAAGTTGAGATCAAATACCCAGACAACTATAACAAAAAGTTGGAAAGATGTGTACTTCCATATTAAATAGCTAAAACTTCATTTCATTGTAGATGATAAGAAATCCTCTCCATAGAGAACTCTCAAATTTTTGAAAGCTGCATCTTTGAAACTTGTATGATAGTACAGATATTAACGGTTGAGAGAGAAAAACAAATGCTAGCTTTGGAATCGATGGATACAACGAAATAATGTGGGTGAAAGAAAAACTTGGAGAAACTTTGATGTTCTGTTTTATGAATAGAGAATGGCCTTGTAGCCTGATTGCTTAAGTTTGTGGTACTCTTAGAACATAAGATTCCATATCTGTTCTCAATGATAGTGTACACAATTCACAAAATTTTACATAGTTGAGTAAAAGATTGACATGATGATGGCAGAGCAGTTAAGCGTCTAAATGAAAGATTTTTGAAGTTTTAAATGATTCTGATTGTGATTAAAATTTTCAATTTGGCATTTAATTTTTTCAAAATTCAATTAATTAATAATAAGCTTGATAGTCTAATGCATTTCATTGACTGTATGCTGTTAAAAAGCTCATCATTTATGATTGTTTTTTTGGCTGGTTCACATGTATAAGACAATGGTGATTGCCATCTATGCTGATTCTTACATAAACTTCGATGTTCTGTTTCATAGATAGAGCATGGCCATGTAGCCTGATTGATTAAGACTTTGGTACTCCTGATAATAAAACTCCTTATCTATTCTCAGTGGTGCTGTACATAACTCACAAATCTTGCATAGTTGACTAAAGCTTTGGCATTATGGTGGCAGGGCAATCAAGCATTTAAATGAAAGATTTTTGTTGGTTTAAATGATTTTGATTCTGATTAAGTTTCAATTTGACATTTATTTTTTTCAAAAGTTAACGGATAAGCTTGATAGTATAGTGCTTTCATTGGGTATTATTTGTATGCTGCTAAAAAGCCCATTTGTGATTTTCTTTTGGGCAGTTCACATGTATAAGATAATGGTGATTCTATGGAACAGAAATATTAATTTGCAATCAAATTATCAAATTCGTGATACTTTATTTAGAGTCGGTGACAATCATTAGAATGCATTTTTTGTGCAAAACAATCACCATATTTCAGAATACTGTAGGATTTTCTTCATGTGTGAAAATTGCATTTAAAATTGACAAATCTGATCTTTTTCATTTTGTTTTAATGTTTCACAGGATCTTCCAGTACATTTAAGAGCGGATGCTGTAGGAAGCTTAGTATACGAGGCAAATGCTAGAGTCAGAAATCCTGTGTATGGCTGTGTAGGTCTCATCTCATGTCTGGAGAAACAATTAATAGATCTAAGAATGCAGCTAGCTATGACCAAGGCAGAGGTGGGGTGCCTAAGGCAAAGTGTAAGCTCAGGCGAATCGGTTCGTGTGAATTCTAACGAGGATTTTGAAAGTAAGCAAGTGGCCTTGGATCAAGATAATTACCAAATTGCTTATCCTTCTTGTGGTCCTTCTGATCAGTTTCAAGCCCAAGCTCCATTGTGGACATAAGAAAGGCTATGTCGGCTTGCCATAACAGTATGAATATCAGATTATCATCAGGAGAGATCTTTATTGGGTTTGCAGTCTGTATTCTGTCCTGTTTAGGTCAGATCTTGTAAAGATATAGTTATAGAATTCTATTCTTTGTTACAACTGGAATAAGGCAAATCATATGCATTGTCACATCCAATATTGAGTTGTGTTGGAGAAAGTCAATCTTTAATAATAATAAAACGATGGCAGTCGGAAGAATATCAATTACCCCTGGTGAAACAACACCGCTACTTGTTTCATTTAATGCACAGGGCAAGAGGCGGCACAGTAAATAGGTGCTTGAGAAAATTTATGGATGCTTCGTTTTTGGATGTTGTTTTAGGACGCTCTTCAGTTTTTAGACATGAAATGGCCCTTTGTTTTGATTGGCAAAATTTAACATATAATTTATAAAAGTTATTCTAAAAGCTAGGATTAGTTTGTCGGATGGATGATACATTCCAAGAGGTCTCGGTATAATCATGGAGGAAACTCTATAGTTAAGCATGTTCAAGCTGGAGTAGTACTAGGATAGATTTTCTCCGGGGAAATCGTTGTGCTTCACCTTGTGAGCATCACCTATATCCAATGAGTGGGGTTGCAAGTAGAGTGGGTTTAACTATGGAGGAAACTTTGTAGTTAAGCACGTTCGAGCTAGAGTAATATTGGGATGGGTGACCTCCCAGGAAGTCCTAGTGCTTCAACTCTGTGAGCATCACCTAGATCCAATGAGTGGGGTTGCAAACAAAGTGGGTTTAACCATGGAGGAAACTTCATAGTTAAGCGTGTTCAAGCTGGAGTAGTACTTGGATGGGTGACCTACTGGGAAGTCGTGGTGCTTTTCACCTCTGTGAGCATCACCTAAATCCAATTAGTGCTAAGTGTTTCATTTATTCTCATTAGAGTGTGAATCACTACTGATAATATGGATCACTAAATTTGACTCAAAAACTATATAGTCAAATCTTGATAGCAATATCATAAGAAATTAGCTATACTAAAAACTAATTATAATATTCTATCACTTTTTTTGAAATGAAAAAAATTATTTTAAATAATGGGTGGTTAAGAAAAGCCATCTTAAAGAGTAGAGAAGTTACAAATTGTGATCAAAGAATTGGGGTACAAACTTCTTTTTAAATTGATGATTTTTATTAAACTGGTAAGTTACAATGCCAATGTGTGTGTGTAGGTCATTAAGTCACTAAGAGAAAGGGGTACTCTTAAATGAGTTGTAATACTTGGTATTCAAACAACTGATTTTTTAATATAATTTAATATTTTTTGAAAAACAACACAAACTTTGAAAATTAGAATAGTAAAACACTCATACAAGAACAACAATAGTAAATTCAGTTTTTTCATTAGACCATTATAGTGACATAAACTCAAATGAGTCATTCAAGTGTTTAATTCCCTCTCAAAAAGTCTACTCTTTAAGTAGATTCAATCTATATAACTTTGGATGGAGATTTTTATCATCCAAATTATATCAACATGAAACATTATGTAGGCTTATTTTATTTATCTATCTTCATTCTTTGAAATTTAACTTTGCCCTAAGTTTTCTAGTGGAAATATCATTTTGGACCTATTTTATTTACTTGAGTTATTTTAATTATGAAATGGTAGCCAACATTGGCATAGTGTGATGGTTAAATTGTAGTGTGTTGTAGTTGTTACCCACCAAAGTTCAAACCAATCTAATGTTGAGTGTTTGTGTTAATGATGAAAGTCACTTATTAGTTACCAAATTCTTTAAAATATATTTGGGTTCATCCCATAGTTTGATGATTAAGTTTTGGCATTGTTTTTTATTAAGTAAAATAGGTTTTAACAAGTGTCTGAAACCCAACAGTAAACAAAATAAACCACATTCTGTCATGAGCATGAAGCAATTCAACAAGAAACAACAGGCCATAGAAGGCCACTAGAACTGGACAAAATAAAACACAGCCTCTGAAGGAGTGGGCAAACCTAGCAAACAAAAAACCAAAGGAAAAATAGAATAGCCAGGAGAACCAATCAGGGCACCGTATCTTTGACCATCACTCATCAACTATATGCCATCTGGAGAGTCATCATTATCCCTCTTCTTCTTGTTCTGATCTGATTAGGATCTAGGACTATTACAAAGGAATGCTTAACATTATTTCATAAAGTAAAATTTCAAAGCGTTAATTAGCAAATTAACACAACTTAAATGCTGAAATGAACAAAGCATAAAAAAGTAATGACTGAAAGAAAGAGAGTAGAGAGACATAAGACAAAACATGATTGATAACGGAGTTCATCCGCGGGTCGGATTACATCTTCGGGTCCTGCTCCAATAGAGGGACCGATCCAATTTGCTCCAAAATCAATTACAAGTGTTCAAGATCTTCCCTTCAAGCACAATTGCAGCATTACTCTCCAATGTGCAGGAATAATCATCAAGTCTCCAAGATCATAATCTCCTTCTCATCACTTAGATGCCTTTCCAAAGCCTATTACCCCCATTTTATACATCAAATTTAGCCAAAAATGGGCTAAAATAATTAACCAACATAATCTCCCATTTTGGTTACATATTTCGAATTTACCCCTTTTACCAATATTTTGTTATGATCTCACACCAAAATTAAGGGTTTGTTTTCAACAAATACCCTTATTTAGATAAGATTGGGCGGATTTGTTATGGATAGATAACAACTCTTCCCTTAATATTTTATATACCATAAATAGCCCATTGGTTGGCCTTAATTTTAGGAGGCCAATGGTTAGGAGTTCAACTCCCATTATCTCATTCCTTTAATTCGAATTAAATAGCTATTTTAATTCAAATTTGAATGTTTTCCCTCTCTTTATGATTTCATGATGTCATGTTGACGTCATCAAAATCCATACTTTTGCTTGAATTTGAAACCATCATAATTTTTATATCCGATATCCGTTCTTGATGAAACGAACGCCATTAGAAAGCTTTTGACAAGCTCTTCCATTTGAAATCCATTGTCAAATACTTTTGAGATGATTTTTTTTTTCACCCTTTTATGGCCTTTGGTCCCAAATTGACCAAACTTTGACCAGTCATACTTTTTGCACCTGAACTCCAAGTTTGCTGTCATGTCCCCCAATTTTTTGGTGACAGTTCGATTTAATTAATTTAATTAATGGTTGTCCAAGGACGACTAATTAATTATTTTAATTAAATCAATAATATTAAAAGATAACCTTGTATTTAATAAAGTGACTTGGAAAATATTTAATAAAGTCACTTGAGGGATAAGATCAAAAAGGTTCTAGAAGTCTCTGGAGAGGATGGAGGGAAAAGAATAAATAAGCACCCCGGGGCTCCATTCGAATCAGGCAGTTGATTATCTCTCTTTGTGTTTCAGATTGTGATTCAATCACGGGTGCATTGTGGAACCTAGGGTTTCTGCAATTGTCACAATTGGCCATTGAGAACGATAACTCTCAATTGGTACGCAATTTTGAGGGTGTGAAATATCATCTGAATTATTGCAGATTGGAGGTGACATTCAGTCATTTCATCAGGGCGATAATCTGTGGCTTAAGGCCAATTTTGTGGTTTTGTATCACTAGTCATGAAAGGATCAGCTAGTGCGAAATTAATTGACACCTACACAAGCATTGCAGCATTGAAGACTCGTAACTCATTGATCAGTCTGAGGGTTTAAGGAAATTATAAACAGCGATCTATTTTTCCAAGTAGGTAAGAGTTTTGTTATCCATAATAATTCCGTTTTCTTTTGGAGATCAACATGGCATCGCAGGACGGGAGGATTTTGCAGGTGACTGTATTGTACCTGTGTTGAGATTAAAAACGGGGCTTGAGCCAGGATCGAAATAGTCCGCCCACTCCAGTCTAGACAAGCATATATTGTGACATGCGTCGCTGTAGAAGGGTTGGCTTGAATCCGATATCCAGTGGACTGATTAGCCCGAGTGTTCATCGGCAGACTGTGTTCTGTTAAATCCAAGTTTGCACATGAAATTTGCCATTTCACTAGTAGTGGCAGAAGACATATTAATCTACATACGGGTTAATCACTTTCACCACAGGAGGAACCCATTCGCATCAAACCCGGATTGAAGGCTGTAATCGCAGCAAGCCGATTAATTGGAAGTCACATGCAGAATAGTTGCAGGGTCGTCATTAAGGTCAGATGACTCAATCTACATCCAAGTGGATAGAACAGCGGAGGGAATTGAATTTCGCATCAAGCCGACTGCAGAGGAAAAATCAGTTCAGAGAACAATTTCCGGTTTAGTCACATTCTCCTGCGAGAAGCCGGGTCAGCGGGCAGAGGGAGGTCATCGGGCAGAGAGGCATTTTCCACATAAACTCCGGCGGCTTCTTCCGCAAATGTTACTACTGTCAGTAAAGAAATCGCAAGCACTTCTATTTATTACAAGGGGCACGGGTCAAACCATAGCAAATCTAAACCCGTCATTGGCACTTCATGTGGAGGCTTGAACTTCAGGACCAGGCTTGTTATCCATTCTTATTATCAAATACAAGAAGATATATATCAACACTAAATATTGTTGAATCTGATGGAAATCCTGTTAAGCTATCCACAGCTCCTTTGCTTTAGAGCAGAGCAACATACATAAGAGTGTACAGAAAGTTCAGGATTCTGCAAATTTAGATAAGTCTTCTGACAAAGGCAGAGTGCGTGGACAGAAGTCCATCCGCAAATCAGTGACCAAATTGCCTTCTGAGAAGAATATAAAGATAAATTCCAAGACACGACCTCAAATTGCAGAGAATGATATCTTAAATGAGCCGGATGTTGAATCTGCCAGTGTGTCTACCGAGAACGGAAAGTTCAGTGTGATCAGCGAGTCTCATAATAGTTCTATCAGTCCTAATCATGATCATGGCTTGGAAGCCAAACAATCAGAAAATGTCCTAGAGCTAAAGGAATTTGACCTTTCCAGTTTGCAGAATGCCATTTCAGGAGAAATCATTGAAGATAGCATCCTGATGGGGTTATTTCGGTGGTATCAGAGCTCGATTGCTAATTGTTTGAAGAAATGTCAAACCCTTGAAGTTTTAAGATTTTTGGTGCCTAAAGAGTCAATAACCTGTCAGGGTTATTTCAGTGGTATCAGAGCGTGTTTTCTTGCCATCCTGTGGGGTGAGAACTGACTTACATGAGTGATCAGCACTCTACTTCAAACAAGATGGACAGGTACAACACAAAGTCTCCAAGGACACAATCTCGGACAAGTAATAGACGCAGTATTCAGAGTCGGAATTGTGGAAAGGAGGACTATTCAGGCATTCAGGATGAGCTCAGAAAGATGAAACATAACATGTCTGAACTGTTGGTTAAACACCACCGTATGCTTGACAAGCTGTCCGTCCCAGCTAAGGTGAGTAAATCAACTGGATTTCGTTTTGGAAAATCTTCTCACGAAGCGTTGACAGATACAATGAGAGATGCTACTAGGAACCTTAATGAGGAGTTCGAGAAACAAGTGTGCAACCAGTCAGAGGCTTCAGTTCGGTCACAGGAAGAAGCAGTGAAGGACATTACGCTGATGGATAGTAACTGTCAACTTGACACTCAAGTTGAGACAGTTGAATACGAGTTTCCCAAAGGTGATGTCTCATGTACTCAGGGTAGTTTGGTTCCGACAAGCAATGATTACAGTGAAGTGAGTTCAGATGATGATGAAGATGTCATTGTGCATGATGATGAGATACCTGGTGAAAATGAGCAGACATCGAGTTTTTATGATTTTGCTGACAGAGAGTACTAGGCTCAGTTAGATGCTTCGTCACATGAGGATGAAATTGGTGGTACTTCACATGATTTGTCCAGCCAGCTGAGGGTAAGCAAAGATAGTATTGTGGCTTCTTTATCTCTTCATGACAGGATGCGGGAGATGTTAGAAGAGCACATCCAGATGATTCAGTTACAAGGAAGACATAAGGGAGTTCATAAAAAATCTTCTTGTTGTGACTTACATGCAATTGGTGAAGGAATGGGAACGACGAAGTTGAGCTATTTACATCTTCTATCAGACTGTGACCATCTTCTTAGCCTTACCAAAGATTATTCAGATGCCTTGAGGAGGAAGGAGGAGGAAATTGTCAAGCTTTCTTGTGAGCTTGAGGACACTCGAGCAACTTTGGCATTACAGGACTGGGAGAGACATGAGAATGAGCATGGCATGGAGCTAAGTTTAATTTCATCTGGTACGTCTAACACTCAGCTTTCTACATTTGACGGATCATATATGGTAGCTGATAATGTTACGAGTTCATCTTGCATTCACATCCAGGATACAAGGACAATGGCAGACAGGTATGTGAAGTTAGTTGGTATTGGTCACATTACTCAGGTAAGGAGTTTGCTTGAGTTACCAGCTGTTTCTTGTTTACGGATATGGACTCAAGAATGTTTCAGCAACATTTGGGATTCAATTAACTGGAGATGTTTTAATGGTAGCAATGATTGCTTGGATGCTATCATGGATTTGATTAGCAGAATACACGGTGTTGTCTTTCCTTGTGCCAGCAGTTTGTCCGATGTTGGTATTAGTTTTTATGCACTGTTGTTGGGTTTGGTTCATATTTCCAGTCGACCATTCTTGCTGAAAGGTGTTGGAAGTTTTTCATATTTGCCAGTATGTACGGATGAGTCCCAGGATCGTTTTGGCCTTGATGACATCCAGAATGATGAAATGGACAGTTTTGAAGACACAGCTTCTTTGACAAATTCTTTTGGTACAAAAGAGCTCGACAGCAGTACTACAATTTTTGACAATTTGGATATTGATATGGACCTTGGAGATGATTCACGAGATATGGATGTTAATATTGAGGATACTCCTTTAAGAGCTCTAGAAGAAGATTGTTGGAGACAGTTCAGCCAGAGCCATCGTGTGACTAGCCAGTTGAAAGTTAGTGAGCGAGACATTGCTATCGCTTGTGAGCATTTTGATACTGCTCGTCAGTTGTTGGCTGTTACTGGTTGGGGTTCTTCTATGACAGATGAGTCCAGCGGTGGTTACTTTTCTTTGGCAGAGATTCATGCCTTGCGTGAAGCTGTTCGGATTTTGAAGCAGGATTATTTACGATTGGTAGCCGACCGTGGTCACTTGGTTGAGTGGGGGAGTACAGCATATGAGGCACTCTTGGATCGTGAAGAGGAGGTGAATGAGCTTTCCCAAGAGCTCATAGTGACTACTGAGGCATTAGAGGACACACAGCGAGATCTACAGAAGTCACAGTTTCAGTTGAAGGAGGTGACCGTGGAGTTGGAGCATTTGCAGTCAAAATCAGCCCCAGACCCAGTTCATTTGACTACTGAGGTGGTTGATGGTAAGTACACTTCCGCAGTTACTACTAAGGAGCATATTGTTAAGGCCGACACATATATTCAAGATTTGGTAGTAGCTGGTCCTAATGAGTTTGGGATACCAGTAGAGTCAACTCTCCAGATTGATTCTACTCAGATAGTTGATAGTGTGGTACAGTTGAGTACGCCACCCTTATAAGAGGACCCGATGTGGTGTAAAGGGGAGTATGTAAATGTTTCCTTATATAATTTTTACTGCGCTGAATCGTTTATGGAGTATTTGCTGGACAGTGCATGTGTTCATTTGGACTCGCATGAGTTGACAGAAGGTGTTCTCATCCAAGATACTAGTGTTATTTGCAGATTGGTTGAGAAGATTATAGGGGTCCTTTCTACTATGCTACCTCACAGGGATCTCGAGGAAGTGTTTGTTGAGCAGAATGCATGGGATCCTATCCGACCTACAGTCACTCGGAGTCAGAAATTGGAGCCATCTGTTGATTCCCAGTTCAGTGATGATGAGCGAGCAGCAGAGTTTGGAGGTTCTTATCAGCGTTATGCGGTAGGGTACGCTCATCATTTTCCTTTTGACATAGAGATAGAAGATTTTATTTCACGAAGATGTAGATTGGCTCCAGTTTCTTACCATCCATTAGGGGATAGATTGGCCCTTACTTTCGAAAAAAGAAGTGGTAGTAGCAAGTTATTCAGCCTGCAGCATCAACACATTCGGAGCAGTTTTTCAGAGATTGAATTTGATGGCAGTAATTCAGGTACCTATAGCTGTTGTCATATCTACAGTGCAGTTGGGTGCAAGTGTCAATTAGACAGGGACTTGAGTTTTGATAAAGTTGATGTTTCAGTTAGGTTAAGTTCTGCAGAACGGTTTCTTCTATTGACATCTAGAGTTGGTTTTCAGATGATTCCATCAGAGTTGTCAGTTGTTTGGATATTGAGCATAGTTTCTCAGCTACAGGTATTGATGATTTCTCCACGGGAGTATGATGAGGATTGGGATGATACACAGATTTACATTTGGGATCCAGGCAGACTGATTGGGTCATGGTTCAGCCATTGCTTGGGGACAAGCAATTTCAGGAAGGGTGGACTGTCATGTCCCCAAATTTTTTGGTGACAGTTTGATTTAATTAATTTAATTAATGGTTGTCCAAGGACGACTAATTAATTATTTTAATTAAATAAATAATATTAAAAGATAACCTTGTATTTAATAAAGTGACTTGGAAAATATTTAATAAAGTCACTTGAGGGATAAGATCAAAAAGGTTCTAGAAGTCTCTGGAGAGGATGGAGGGAAAAGAATAAATAGGCACCCCGGGGCTCCATTCGAATCAGGCAGTTGATTATCTCTCTTTGTGTTTCAGATTGTGATTCAATCACGGGTGCATTGTGGAACCTAGGGTTTCTGCAATTGTCACAATTGGCCATTGAGAACGATAACTCTCAATTGGTACGCAATTTTGAGGGTGTGAAATATCACCTGAATTATTGCAGATTGGAGGTGACATTCAGTCATTTCATCAGGGCGATAATCTGTGGCTTAAGGCCAATTTTGTGGTTTTGTATCACTAGTCATGAAAGGATCAGCTAGTGCAGAATTAATTGACACCTACACAAGCATTGCAGCATTGAAGACTCATAACTCATTGATCAGTCTGAGGGTTTAAGGAAATTATAAACAGCGATCTATTTTTCCAAGTAGGTAAGAGTTTTGTTATCCATAATAATTCCGTTTTCTTTTGGAGATCAGCATGGCATCGCAGGACGAGAGGATTTTGCAGGTGACTGTATTGTCCCCGTGTTGAGATTAAAAACGGGGCTTGAGCCAGGATCGAAATAGTCCGCCCACTCCAGTCTAGACAGGCATATATTGTGACATGCGTCGCTGTAGAAGGGTTGGCTTGAATCCGATATCCAATGGACTGATTAGCCCGAGTGTTCATCGGCAGACTGTGTTCTGTTAAATCCAAGTTTGCACATGAAATTTGCCATTTCACTAGTAGTGGCAGAAGACATATTAATCTACATACGGGTTAATCACTTTCACCACAGGAGGAACCCATTCGCATCAAACCCGGATTGAAGGTTGTAATCGCAGCAAGCCGATTAATTGGAAGTCACATGCAGAATAGTTGCAGGGTCGTCATTAAGGTCAGATGACTCAATCTACATCCAAGTGGATAGAACAGCGGAGGGAATTGAATTTCGCATCAAGCCGACTGCAGAGGAAAAATCAGTTCAGAGAACAATTTCCGGTTTAGTCACATTCTCCTGTGAGAAGCCGGGTCAGCGGGCAGAGGGAGGTCATCGGGCAGAGAGGCGTTTTCCACATAAACTCCGGTGGCTTCTTCCGCAAACGTTACTGCTGTCAGTAAAGAAATCGCAGGCACTTCTATTTATTACAAGGGGCACGGGTCAGACCATAGCAAATCTAAAACCGTCATTGGCACTTCATGTGGAGGCTTGAACTTCAGGACCAGGCTTGTTATCCATTCCTATTATCAAATACAAGAAGATATATATCAACACTAAATATTGTTGAATCTGATGGAAATCCTGTTAAGCTATCCACAGCTCCTTTGCTTTAGAGCAGAGCAACATACATAAGAGTGTACAGAAAGTTCAAGATTCTGCAAATTTAGATAAGTCTTCTGACAAAGGCAGAGTGCGTGGACAGAAGTCCATCCGCAAATCAGTGACCAAATTGCCTTCTGAGAAGAATATAAAGATAAATTCCAAGACACGACCTCAAATTGTAGAGAATGATATCTTAAATGAGCCGGATGTTGAATCTGCCAGTGTGTCTACCGAGAACGGAAAGTTCAGTGTGATCAGCGAGTCTCATAATAGTTCTATCAGTCCTAATCATGATCATGGCTTGGAAGCCAAACAATCAGAAAATGTCCTAGAGCTAAAGGAATTTGACCTTTCCAGTTTGCAGAATGCCATTTCAGGAGAAATCATTGAAGATAGCATCCTGACGGGGTTATTTCAGTGGTATCAGAGCTCGATTGCTAATTGTTTGACGAAATGTCAAACCCTTGAAGTTTTAAGATTTTTGGTGCCTAAAGAGTCAATAACCTGTCAGGGTTATTTCATTTGCTCGTTCAAGTTATGTTGGACTCAAAATTGTGAACACTTTGTAATGATGTTGACTCTTGGAGCATTGGGACATTTTACTTTTTAATAATTTTTTATCCCCTGGATCATGTTCAATCTCAGTTTATTGCTTAGGCTCTCAACAAGGGGGTTGACGTCCTCTTTTGTTATCCTATTATCCTTATTTTCCATGTCATCTTTCACCCCTATGCTAACCTCCATCATAATATGTAATTGTTTGATATTATCATTTAAGCCTTTGATGATATTAAGGCTTTGGTTAGCAGTGTTGTGGAGAGAGCTCTCCATCCTTTATATTTTTTTTTTCACCTCAGTAATACTGATATCCAGTTTGTTGATCCTGTCGATCCCGTCTTCCCCTTCCTTCCTTTCCAAACCCTACAACTTATTCTATATCTCCTTTGTTTCATGATAAATTCACTTGATAGACTGAAAGTTGTCCACCATGTTGTTCTCGGCATTGTTTAGGAGATTCATCCCCACCTCCGCGGCATTATCACTGAGAATCACCATGGCCAAATCAATAAGTTCCTCCACATGTGAATTCTATCATTTCCCTCCAAGAGTTTGGGTTGGATAGTTTCTCTCACAATGCCCATTTTTGCAATCCGAGTTCCAAAGTTCCTCCAAACCATTTTCCTACCCTTAGAGCCAAAAGTATAGGTGGTTTTTTATGATTCATAATCCTTGTTTCTCTCCTCCTAGGCGTGGAGAGGGGTCTCCTATCCCTTACCAGAATCTTGATCAACATCCATTTCATTGCCCCTTCTCTTGGTTGGGCTTTCCACCTTCCTGCGAACCGGGACCTTGCTAGTACCCTCATCTTTCACATTATTCTCCTCCTCTGTTTCCATTCCCTCATCCTCTTCATTATAGTCCTCAAAAGAATCAACCTTAGAGTTAATAATTTTACCCGCTGAGCCTTTCTGAAACTTGACTATATTGTTTTTTGGTTCACTTTTCTTCTTGTTTTTACCCAAATCCTTTATAATTTTGGCCACCTCTTCAAGTTCTGGCATTGTTGTTGACTCTCCCAAAGCTCAAATTTCCATTGGGCTCACAAGTTTGGACCTTCCCATTGATTGATGGCATTCATCTTAAGTGCCTTTTACTCCAAAAAAAATATAATTTTATCGTTTGATACATTATAAGTAATTATTTAATTTTAACTAAAAATGTTAGTGAACACATATCTAACAATTATAATTTAATAGGCAATAGCTACAACACATAATAATAATTAATGTAGACTCTCTCCCATTACCTATCAAGTAAAGAGCTTTGGAGAGCTTTAGTCCCCACCTTGTGCAACAAAAGGATAGAATGCAAAGATTTAAAAGACAAGAAAATTTGAAATTTAAAAATAATTTAAAAATTTATAGAACATATCAAACTATTAAATTAATTAACAAACTAATTAAAATCTTATCAAGAAGTTTATTTCTATAAGTCTTTAATTATAAATATCTAATTAGAAAAAATATATATATATATTTAAAAAATTGAATATAAAAATGTTCAAAAATGTTGACATAGTTGTGTGAACCCTCACGGCTTAAAAAAGCTTGATTTTTAGAATAAAAGTACTAAATAATTAAAATTGGCTTATTTTTTCAAACTTAATTTCTTATTTTATATTATGATCTGGAATTTGATGGTCACCCTTGCCTCTTTTTTTTATGACAGTTTGGTCATATTAATGCCTTTCATTTTATGTTAGTGTCAAAAATTAATATAATATACGTATAAATTAGTAGTATTTACAAAAATCTTATATATTAAAATTTATAAATCAACAACGTATGCAGTGCCAGTAAAAAATATTTATATAGTATATTTTTAAAATATTATCTATATTGAATTTTATAAAAAATTAACAATAGGGTCCCACAAATTTTTAGTCTGTCATATACAGATCAAAAGTGGAAAAACGACCAATACGACCATCAAATTCCAACCTGCCCTGAATCACTCCGTGCCACCGTGCTCATTCATACATGTGTAAAATCTCAATTAAACAAAATATTTTATTGGTTTATCGTTGTGGTTCTTATCAACAAACTCTTCCATAAGGCTTTTGATCCTAACGTAATTTTTCTTCTTCTTTTTAATATTGCTGACAGTGTATTATAATACTACTAATCACATGGTTTTGCTAACAGGAATTGTTGTCAATCATGTGTTCTTGTTTGTGTATGTCTGTGATTTCGAAACACTAAACAGCCACTGTAAAACTTAACATGCTGCAGATAACAGTAACGTGAAGGTCATTTAATGTCATCCATTGGCTAAATAAAATTTTATTTTCATTTTCGAACAACCTCAGAAGTACGACATCGAAGTAAAAAGCGTTGACCTGCTTAACAATTGTCATGTTCAATTTAAAATAGGACTCTAGACACATTGATCAAAACTGCAGGTTGACATTAAATTTCATATGAAATGTTTTGGAATCTTAAAATTTCAGTTTGTTTAATGCAATATTAATGTTTGGTCAGGTTTACATCAACATTCATTTCATTTTATTCTACTTAAAATTTCAGTTTGTTTATTGCAATATTAATGTTTAGTCAGGTTTGCATCTACATTCATTTTATCTTATGCTATTATTTTTATACATGTATGCATACATCATTTTTGGACTTTATTTGTATTCACTTTTATGCATTCACTCGTTGTCTCAAAATCATCATTCGAACCTTATGAATCATGTATGATTGCTTGTTATTAACTTGGTTCGATCATATTACTCTCGAGCACAAAACTTATTTTTAATTTTTTTAATTTCTTATTTCAATCTTTTTAGAATAGTTTAAGATTAGATTTAAATTTCCTCTAATAGCTACATAGCAAGTTTTGATCATATTTAATTTTTTTAATAGATCACCCTTTTCAATATTAGAACAAGAAGTTGTTTTCATTCCATCCAACAATGTTAAGTTTAGTTTATCGTCCACCTTGATGAAAAGATAATTTTATACATTTTCTCAATTGCTCAATATTATTGCCATCTATATTCACACTTCCACACATTCACTCTATCACTCACAATTACCATTTTATTCATATAGTTTATTTTCAATTATTTTAAAATTGATTTGGTTCAATCTTGTGATATGTTGGGAAAGAAATAAAATTAAATGTAAATGTTACCTTTCCACCTATTTCTAATCATTTGAAACATATTGTTACCTCATGTTATTTGCGGATATTCAATGTCATTTGATTTATTGTTGAATGTGGGGAGAAAATGGTACGCTCCACTTTAATGTTGGTGAACAACGTCTCTGATATTTTCTGAGTAGAATAGGATTACCTTAAATTGGTAATCTTCTCAACAATTTCCCAAGACACCACTTTAACATGTTAAATTGATAGGAAAACAAAGGTTCTAGTCTTTGGGACCAAAATTATGTCCTTTTCTTATTGTTTGACATGATTCAATTTGTACACATCATATCTGGTTCCCCTAATCTTGATGTTCTTTATGATCTTTGTATTTGTATTTATAAATCTTTTTGCTTCTGAAAGAATCTAGACCCTTTCAAAATATCAACTTGATGAATATTTCTACACCATCAAATATACTAATTAGTTTCTATTTTCTCACATTTTTTTTTTTTTTTATTATAAATCGAGGGATCAAAAAAGAGCACCAAAAAGGAGGGAGGCAGGGCCTCGACCAGCTAATCAGAGAGTGTCAGAGAAGAAGGTCCAACAAAGAGGACCATCAAGTAAAATACATATAGAATGGAGCAGTACAAAAATCCAAGAGAGTCAGCAAAGCAACACAAAAGAACTAATCTTGACATGATTCAATTTGTACACATCACATTTAATTTCAATTTAATAGTTTGAATTATAATTGATCAACCCAACTTAAAACTAGTCTAGTTTAATTAGGTTAATTATTTACATTTATTTATTTATCTTATACGTAAAAATGATTATATTTCTCCACAATTTATTTATTTTAAAGTTATATTTGTTTTTTAATATAACCGTGTGTGTGTGAATTAGTTGTATATCATATAAATTAAATATTTTTTATATTGTTTATAGAATAAATATGAAATTATAAAATTAGACAAGAGCATATAACAATAAATTATAAAATTATAGATTGTTTTTTGCGATGTTATATTTAAGTGATTAGTTATTTTTATATTTAACTCTTAAATATTTATTATTCCATTTAGTCTATTTTTAATTTTCTTAAATTTTTAAATACTAGAATATAAAATATTAACTAGATTTTCTATTATTTTTTATCTTTGTTACAAGTAATTGATTTATTTACCATCTCTAAAAGTATCCATCCTTATTAATTCTAGGATAACTTTATAGTAATTTTTCTTTATAGTAACATCTCAATAAGTAATAATAATTAATTAAAATATATTTATATGAAGGGAAAATATCTAATTACTTTGTTTTATCCATCTAAGATATATTTTTCCAGTCATTATGATACATATATATTTAAATCTTAAATTTCTAACAATAAAAATTGAATTCAATTTTTATGCATCAAGAAATTATAATTATTATATGAATTGTAACTAATATATTATTTATTAATAAAAAAGACTATTCATCAAAAAATATATATAATTATTATTTTTCATATATTTAATAGTATGATCAAAAATATATATAGATTGATATATTTAGTATTATAATTATATACATACATTTAAACATAAATTATATTTATACCCTCACTCAAATCTAAATGATGACAGTTAAAAAAAAATCAATTAAATTTCATATATTATTATAAGTTTAAATTTTTTAATATAAAAAATTATTTTATTATTTATATTATATAATTTTTAAAAATCTTATTCAAGAAGTTTAACACATTTAACAAAAACAAGAAATATAATTTTAGATTTAATTTACATTCTATTTGTACAGAATAGAGGATAAAAGTATGTATAAAAGAAGATAACAGAAAATTATAAACTTATAGCTATTCCAAACTAAATTATCAGTATATTAAATACACCCATTGAAAGCTAAAATTCTTCAGTTCCAATCTCCTCTTCTGCGTGCTAGGGTTTTCAATTTGATTTTCTTCTTTGGCTTCTCTACCACATGCTTTCCTTCTGAAACATCACTTTCCATACCCTTGACATCATTTTGCAGAGATAAATCTATCTCTGTCTGCTTTCTTTTCTCTGCTATGTTTTCACTCTTCTGATGTTTTTCCTGTATAACATATTAGATGCTGATGTGAGCAATGCAAAAAACCTTGAAAATAGCTATGCCCGCAAAACAAATCTAATGCTTACTTTTAAGATTTAAGTTACCTTCCATTCCTTGTAGTCGAGACGAAATACAAACTGTGAATCTTCAAAGCCTGCTGATCTATCTTCAACTGTTGGAGCATTCCTAGGAACTGTAAGTGTGCAAACTTATAAGGGCTCAATTAGATGTTGCAACTGAATCCAGAAAGACAATATGGATATTTTATAAATAGATACAAAAGAATGGTCTCATTTTGTTTTAGTTAACCCATCTGATTGGCAAATAAAAAAATTTAAAAAATTGTATTCTTATTAAAACAATTGGTCTCATTTAGCTAATAAATAGCTTCACGAGTGGATATAATCTATGAAATTGCCTAATCTGGAAACTGAATCATTCAGAATCGTACTTAAAAAACAATTTATACCTTGTAACTACAAAGTGGCAAAGGTTGGAAAACATTTGTAATATGGTTTAACCTTAAAAGCTTAAAATGGAAGTATTGTCAAATACATCAAGTGGGTGCATTTACAGAGAATAATATTCCATCAACTTTTCATAACAGTTAATTTTTTCAGCCCTTGGAATTGAAAGATGAGAAATAACATTTGGCCTTACCAATTTCATGGTCACCATTTTTACTGATAGTTATCTCGGCATTGCCATCCCTAACCAAGAAGGATAATGCAAAAAGGTTTTCTACAGCCCTGCCAAATGACGAATCCTCAGAAAGAAGACTGTTCAACACAAGAAACTTTTCCTTCACTAATCTTCTGTGTAGTATTTTGACCTCTTTGTCCATGCTTTTTCCCTTGTAAAGCTCTTTACATTCTAGATCCTAAATAAACATTCAAATAAAAACCAAGGCTTGGCACATTTTACAGTAGAAGAAATGTAATCGTCCTTAGCAATCAAAGAACTCATTTCAAACCATAAAAACAATGAAAAAGACTGGAAATATATAGAGTTTGAATTCAGAGACCTCATATTAAATAAACAAGCCGAAAAAAGTTAAAGATACTTACTGAATACTTAAAATCATCCAAAACTTCAGGTTTAATATATTTAGAATCTGAAGTATGCATACTGTTAGATTTTCGTTGTTTAACACTCTTTAAGCTAGAATTCAAGGAGCAAATCCTGATACAATGAACCCAAAAGAATGCTATGACTATCCAATTGTAGTAAATATCCAACCCCAACATTTCTTTTGACAAGGAAGGAAGAAAAACAACATACATGGTGGGGCAGCCATAATGCACATCACCAAATAAATGAGCACCATTTTGTCCAAGAGAATCCCAGTCAATTTTGAGGTTGTTCTTTTGAAACTCATTAAAATCTTCTTCGGTTTTAGGCAGGGAAATACTCTTGTCAAAGTGTTCCAATATACCATTAATAAAATCTGAAGGAGTGATGCCCATGCACTTCTCCTTCTCCTCCTTAAGACATGTAAACAAAGAGACCACTTGCTGTAGAAGCAGCTTTCCATCTATTATCTGCTCCTTACTATCAGACTCTGAAAAAATTAACCATATAAAAATTCATACAACATAGAGCCATAGAAAGTAGAAAAAATTAACCATATAAAAATCCATATTATATAGAGCCATAGAAAGTAGAAAAAATGGAAACAAAAGAAAATTCACGAAGCAGAAAGAGGCCAAACTATTTTTCTTGATGTTCACATGTGCAATAAGCTGCTTCAATTCAGGCAATGGCAAGTCATCAAGATGGTCCTCAGCTGCAACAGAACCAGAAAAATTACTACCACGTTGTACAAACTCAAATTGTGTATATTTCTATCAAACTTAAGGCCTTCAAGCCACCCTACCATCCAGAAATATTATTTCTGGAACAGAAGCTTGTGAATGCAAATTCTGGAACAAAGCCATTTCTCTCATTTGTACTACCACAATAAAAATTTTAACAAACCCATCAAATAGCTTTCACTCTCTGCTTGACCATATAAATCATAATTAGTAGAGGCTACAATGAGTAATGATGACATACAATTTTTGCTGGCAAAAACTTACTAAGTTCTTTTACATTAAACAAGCACTACAGCTTGCTACTTAAAAGTGGTGATATGATGATATCAACCTGGAATGATACAAACTTGATCAGTTTGTTTTGGTTTTATAGGCTCTGTTTTTCTCGTTTTCATTTCATTATCATAATTCTCTGTTCTCCACTACTTAAAATGACTGTGTAATAATAATAAATAAGTTTTACCTCGTGTACTTAATACAACGTGCCTAATGACCCTACTAGATGCTCATAGAAGCTTTATCTTCCTTGATTTAACCCATTTTAAGGCCGCAGGATAGCTTCTGGTATGTTGAGTGGCCTGATCTAACAATTTATAGTTGAAATCATTTTAGTGCCAAGGAAGGTTCCTTGGAAAATCTCGGGGCTTTAATAGTATGAATTATAATGTCCGTAAATGATTGAATTGCTAATGGCGATTTTCATATTGCCTGCTCATTATGGCAGATTTGAATGTTGGCTAATGGCTTGATCGAAGTTGCATGCTCTTGTTCATTGGTACTTTTCGATTGGTGGGTCTTTCTCTCACAACCGTACCTAAACATCGAGTAATGGATAAAAGATGTGCAACTTTAATTTTAGTGGATGGATAGGTTCTTGGGAAAGAGTTTATTCTATTTGGATTGGTTTTTAGGATAGAGAAATTGATTTCTACACTACTATTATCTTCAAATAAGGGGTGCAAGTGTAATCAACTAGATCAAATTTACTTTTATAAGTTCTAAGAATCTATAAATGTCAATAATAGATTACTATCCACTAATGTTTACTCAACATATTAAGTTGTCGTACAACAAGGACATCACATATTTGCTATTATCCAAACTTACAAATATCATTTATTTTAGGTTGCAAGAGCTCAAGAAGGCATTGCAAAACATAAGAGTATGAGAGAAAGGTACATTGTAAAAGAAAAATTGTCAAATTCTAAGAGTGTTGGTGTTCCATTAGAAGCTTTATCTTGCACTGACCTATTAGTAAGAGAATTTTTTAATTTAATAATTCATCATCAACCATAGATAATTAAGACACTCTCTGAATAGTGATTTTGATGTAATTCATGGCAATTGGAACACCAAACTTGAGGATCTTGTCTTTAATGTTAATTTGGTGAAGGGTGAATAATAGAAGGCTAGGGCTAAAAGCTTTGAATCCTTAATTTCAATTTACCAAGCCCATGTCTTGTAGTTATGGCTAGATGTGTACTCATGTACCTGGCCAAATTACCTTCTAAATGACTAGTTTAATCTATCTTTAAAGTTGATTTAATGAAAGGTACATAGTCAAAGATTAAATGATTTTTAAGTTTCTACTTCTTAGAAGACCTTTAAAATTTCATATAGACCATGTGTTATGTATGAGTTTGAGCTGAGACAAAGAAAAACTTACCAAGCGTAACTTTTATCCACTTCTTAGACCTCTATCTATTGGGGATGAATGAAATGTTTCACTGGGTGTATATCTCTTAGGTTAATAGCAACTAATAACTCTTAATATTAACTTTTAAAATGGCTCTTAGGTTATGGATGTATATCTCTTGGGTGTAATAGCAACTAAAGAGCAATATGCCAAGTGAGGGTATCTATGTCAACCTTCAATAGAGTTTG
This sequence comes from Cupressus sempervirens, assembly GCA_028749045.1. Classification (NCBI taxonomy): domain Eukaryota; kingdom Viridiplantae; phylum Streptophyta; class Pinopsida; order Cupressales; family Cupressaceae; genus Cupressus; species Cupressus sempervirens. The sequence continues at coordinate 760,634,395 of CM053789.1, read as the reverse complement.
CAAATCCACAAAGGCGGTGGAGCAACCAGATCAAGTCAAAAATGGTCACCATTCTAAAAGGGTGGGCACCAAACTCAGCCAATATAACACTGTGGGGGGTGGATCTCTGGCATCTAATAATCTAACGAAGGAGAAAATTTTGGATATGCTCGATTGAGGCCCAATCTAAGTCTAAAAGGGAAGGCCCCCATACCACCGAACCATAGAGCACTGTGTGTCTAACTAAGGAACCTAGGAGGGATAACTTAGTCAAGGTGTCCTAGAAGTGATGTGTAAAGCACTATCTCTCAAGCATGGCAAGGGAACCCAACACTTTACAAATCTAAGGCTAAATGGTTGGTTGCAAACTAAAATGGGGCCCAAAAAACTTAACCCCAAGGTATGTGTAAGATGAAGCAATCTCAACTTCTCGACCTTGGAAGTGGAAATGTAGATGTGAGGTCTTCAGACCATTGAAGACCATAATATGGGTCTTCTCAAGGTTCACAACCAGCTATCTCAAGTCACAAAAAGATGCAAGTCCATCAAGGATCCCATAGGAGAGGGGATGAGGTGAGCTAGAGCGTCTAGTGAGAATTGGTAGGGAGGGAGAAGGTTGATGTCTATCTCGATCGATCTCGATAGAATAGTAGCCTGAGTGTACCAACAACGGGCCCTAAAGGCGAGATCAGAGTCTCTAACAAAAACTTAAGAGCAATATGCCAAGTGAGAGTATCTATGTCAGCCTTCAGTATAGTCCAGAAAGCCACGAAGGTAGTGGAGGAACCAAATCAGGTCAAAAATGGTCGCCAGTCTAAAAGGATGGGCACAAAACTCAATCAAAACTACACTATGGGGGTGGATCTCTGGCATCTAATAATTTGATGGAGGAGCAAAATCTGGATACACTTGATTGAGGCCCAATCTGAGTCTAAAAGGGAAGGCCCCCATACCACCAAACCATAGAGCATTGTGGGTCTGGCTAAGGAATCCAGGAGGGATAACTTAGTCAAGGTGTCCTGGAAGTGATGTGCAAAGCAATGTCTCTCAAGCATGGCAAGGGAACCCAATGCTTTGCAAATCTAAGGCTGAATGGTTGGTCGCAAGCTAAAGCGAGGCCTAGAGAATTTAAACCCAAGATATGTGTAAGATGAAGCAATCTCAACTTCCCAACCTTGGAGGTGGAAATGGAGATGTGAGGTCTCCAGACCATTGAAGACCATAACAAAGGTCTTCTCTAGGTTCACAATTAGTTGTCTCAAGTCACAAAAAGATGCAAGTCTATCAAGGAGTCTTTGAAGCGCCTCAAGAGAAGAAGCTAAAAGAGCCAAATCATCAACAAAAAGGACGGAGATTAGTACTCGGTGTAGATGGTAGTTGTCACCCAGGGAAGAGGAGTCACTGAAAAAGGTCTCGAGCTCATCCACTATAACATTTAGGGTCAAATTGTGATGGCAATTTGTGACGATAGTGTAATTTGTGGTGATTTTCATGGTTCTTTTTGCAATTCTCCCCGATGTCGTCATAATACTGACGTTGAGTCGCAATTGTGATGCCCCCATGAGCATAAACCAAAAAAATGACATAAATTATTTTCCATTTGTTTTGATTGAGGAGAGTTGCTTGTGAAAGAGGTGGAGAGATGTGAACGTTGTCGTGCCCTTATGATCGATGCATTTGGTTGTTGTGCCCTTGTGATCTCTGCATTTCATTGTCATGCCCTTTCTCTACGATTTCAATGTAGTGTCGTGCCCTTGCTCTGTGATTTCATTGTCATGACATGCCCTTGCTCTGTGATTTCATTGTTGTATCGTGCTTTTGTGATCTGTGTGCCCTTGCTCTATGATTTTCTTCAAGGGCAAGAAGAGGTACGTATGTAAATATTTTTTCTTTTTCTTGTAAACATGTATGCCTTTATATTTTCTTCTAAACATGTATCTGTTTATATATTCAGAGAGATCTCTTTTAAGGTGCTTATTACATATTATCTCACAACAGAAAAAATGATCCAACTGCATACATATTCTAGAATCTAAATAATAAAACAGTAAAACTCACTCAACCCATGCTAAGTGACTTACCTCAAGATCCTGCACAAAAATAATGCAAACCACAAAAAAATGGGCAAAGTTCACAAGAAATTTTACAAAAACATGTCGTAGCAAATATTTTTAGAAAGAAACAAGCCATAACCCAGTTAAATTGGTCTAGTTGCTGATTAGCTGGGTTGATTACAAATTCCTGTAGAACTGTCACTAGATTAGGTACAATAAAATGAACACTTAGCTTTACAAAAAATGATCCATCTACATACATATTCCAAAATCCAAATAATAAAACAATAAAACTCACTCAACCCGTGCTAAGTGACTTACCTCAAGATCCTGCACAAAAATAATGCAGACCAAAAAAAATGGGAAGAGTTCGCTAGAAATTTCACAAAAACATATCATAGCAGGTATTTTTAGAAAGAAACAAGCCATAACCTAGTTAAATTGGTCTACTTGTTGATTAGTTGGGTTGATTACAAATTCATGTAGAATTGTCATCATATTAGGTACAATAAAATGAACAATCAGCTTTACCAAGAATGATCAAGTTGCATGCATATTCCAAAATCCAAATAATAAAACAATAAAACTCACTCAACCCGTGCTAAGTGACTTACCTCAGGATCCTACACAAAAATAATGCATACCACAAAAAATGGGTAAAGTTCGCAAGAAATTTTACAAAAACATATCATAGCAGATATTTTTAGAAACAAACAAACCATAACCCAGTTAAATTGGTCTAGTTGTTGATTAGCTAGGTTGATTACAAATTCCTGTAGCAATGTCATCATATTAGGTACAATAAAATGAACAATAAAGGGCATAGTTCAAATCATGTGTATTGTAGCTTTTTTACACATAATCTAATTTTTGGTAGGTTATTTTCTAATTCAAGTTGGAAAATAATTATTTCTAATTTGAAAATCTCAATTCAAAGGATTAATACTATTATTGATAGAGAAAATTTTGTATTAGATTAGGAATCTTATCTTCATGACTTGTTCCTATAGAAACTCTTGATTTTCATCGGATACCTCCCCTTACATCTGCATATTTTTCTGTATACAATATTATTTTCTAAGATAAAGGATTTGGATAGTAATATGATTAATTTTTTATTTATAGCATATTCACTATATATGGTTGAAACCACATGGCTTCGGTTTCTAAGATAAGCATTATCTTTCCTTCATTTAGAATAAACAACATAATCTTATGCATTATAGTTAGGGGTAATTGTTTTAAGTGATGTAGTATGTTTGAGACTAGTAATCCCAAACATAACTATCTCCCAGAAATGATTGCCCTTGGATATTTCTCATTATATCTCAATGTATTCTCTCTCACTGAGAGTTAGTCTTTCTATGTTTCTAACTTATCCTCTGGTATAGATTTTAAGTTTAGTCTCTTTGATGTCTAGTTTTTTTAGAGTTAGATGATAGCTTTTATTATTATTTTAATCATATAGAATCTATTCTTTAAGTTTTTTCCTTTCCTTGTCATGGACCATATTGACCGAATGATAAAAAGATCAATATTCATAATAGATCAATTTAGATATTACATGGGGATTTTTGCATCCTAGACTAGAAACCTTCCCCTTTTTTTGGTCTATCGTGAGGGTGAAAACCCTCAATATACACTAGAAAGGGAATGCTTCTTGTCCTTCAATATACTTCTCTCATAGAGATTATTTATCTTTAAGCGAGCTACATTAGATATGAAGGTATTGTGTGTATTAAGATTCTTGGATAACCATCCATATTTCTAGGAAATGATTTTACTTTATTTAAAAGTTAGTTTGGACTATCTTATATACTTTAAACAAATTAATCCTTAGTCACTTTCAACCTTTCAATTCTTTTGGTTTTGTTTCATATTTTTTCCATTTTGGACAAGATATATGTATAATGTACAATTGATATATCAGTATAATATAGGATCAATTAAATTAGGTCCAAGTATGGAAATCATCATTAAGCTTTATGAACCTATGTAAAATAGTATTCGATGGGCGTATAGTAGAAATTATACTCAAGGAATGTTGTTATCTACCCATTTTATGGTCCTTAGAGTAGTTTATCAAAAACTAGGAAAGGAGTTCATTTTTAATCTTGACAAATAAAGAGTTCCCTTTGACATTGCATCAATGTTCATTGCAATGGTCTATATGGTGGAAGAAGAAAAAAAATACGTCATAAAACTTTTATGCACAATAATTTTTTAGAATGTGTATTTATGCAATTTAGAAAATGACACAAGGGTAGTGTATATTGAAACTGAAAACTCGAATTTAAACATACAACAAGCCCTTCTTAGAATTACACATAGAAGTAGTATAAATATCACATGAAACAATGGAAACAAGATCCATATAAGACTAGGCAATTGGTAATCACACCGATTTAATAATTAAAAGAAGTTTATCAACATTCCCGACTGTGAGGTTTTTCGGGTTTCAACCATATGCAAGAAATTCATGAAGTTAGAATCCAAATTCACATCCTATCCTTCTTCTCCATATATTTTATATCATCATCTACTACTTTCTATCTCTAACCAAGCTTCAATGAAGAGTTGAGTGAAAGGAGTTGAAGAAGCAAGTTCTACTTCTGTGTAAATGACATAATCACAAGGCTCATTCCCTTGCAAATGCCTCTGCCACAATGACATTACCTCTAAACCTCTAAACATATTGAGAGACATTTTTCAGTCAACATTGAGGCCCTTTCAAATGATGATCAAATAGTGCCCTAAGGTGCAAATGTCTTGGACATTAATTTGAGCACCTAAGATCATGATTAAGGACTTCAAAGTCATGAGGGTGAACTAGGTGAGATCACCTCCCTAACATGGTTATCAAAGTGAATGTGATGGGGACAAATAATAATAGCCCAACCCATTAGGAGTTAGAAAGGTAGATCTAATATCAACATTGTGTTCTTGCTTGTAAGCTAACAATTCTTCAGGTACATTTTCATGTAAAACATTAATTGTGTTGAACAATTGTAAACTCTTAGAAAATGCATTCATGTTTTCTATTACCATTGATGGGCTTCCCTTGAACAAAATCAAAATGAAGAGGCATAAACACACCAAATTTTTATTTCAAAACCATATGCATATATAAACATTAACTATACACATTAATTACACCAAATTTTTCTTTCAAAACCATATGTGCAGATATAAACATTAGGTACAACATGTCCAATACTTTTTGCAGATATACACATGAATTACACCAAATGTTTCTTTCAAAACCATATGTGCAGATGTAAACATTAAATACAACATGTCCAGTATTTTTGTAGATATACTTATTGATTACACCAAATGTTTCTTTCAAAACCATAGGTGCAGATATAAACACTAAGTACAACCAACTCAATAAGGGTACATGAATAAGTTATTCCCGTGAAGAAGGATCATGTCAAATAATACAAGGGAGATTGATCAAAATAGAGAGACAATTGCTAAATTATTGTCTAACTTTCAAAGAGCGGGCGATGACAAATGTTATTGTCCTTGCAAGCTTTGTAACAGCTTAAAGACAAGAAGAATCAAAGTTAAAACAACTAAGACACATTGTAGGGAGAATGGTCACACAAAAGAGGGGTTTGATTATCATCAATTGGTAAGTTTTTTTTTTTAATATTATTTTCACAATTAGTATACATATGAACCACATAATGAGGGTTTGATTATCATCATTTTTATATGGGTCAATCTCCCTAGGGTAGTATGTGATATGTACCAACACATCTCGAAGGAACATGGTGGTGTGAATATGGAGGAACATGGAAAAGTGAATATGGAGGAATGTGGAGGTATGAGTATTGAAGGAGAGGAGCATGATCCCATGGAAGATGACGATCATGTGCCAAAAAACACATTTGAAGATGATGGTACGAATGCATTGATCCATGACACATTTGGTACTAGTGCTACTATTGATGATGATGATGATGATGACATTGAGGTTGTCCATGATATACCTCTACTTGAGAAGGCAAACACAATCCTTTACGAAGGATCCCAATCAACTCTTCTGTCTTTTGTATTGTTGTTGGTGAATTTGAAGGTTGTGAATGGTTTATCCAACATAACAATGTCATATATACTAAGGTTTGTAAAATACGTCATTATAGTCTATAAAAGGTGAAATATGTACCATTAAGATTGTTTGTACTAACGACTAATTTTTTTTGGTAGATTGATAGGTGACTATTTTTTACCACCATCAAATGTTCTCCTTCACTCGTACTGATAATTATGTGCCACTATGAAACAAATTGGAATGGAGTATCAACCAATAGATGCTTGTCCTCAAGATCATATCATTTATCATAAAGAACATGAAAATGCAACAGAATGCCCTAAATTTCATACGAGTATATATTGAGATGATCAAGTGATAAAAAAGGTGTCTCGCAAGGTTCTTCGTTACATCTCCATTATTCTACATCTTAAACAATTATTTAGGTGCAATAGCTTGGCACAATTTATTGATTACCATGCATGTAATAGAAGTCAAGATGACATTATTTGAATGCCTGCGGATGGTTCAGCATTTAAGGACATAGAGGAAAAGTGGCCACACTTTAAAGAAGAACCTCAAAATCTCGAGCTTTCTTTGGCAACTGACGGTGTGAATCTATATGGAGAGATGAGATCTGTTTACTCAGTTTGCCCTATCTTTGTTATCTACATTAACCTTCCTCCATGGATATCAATAAAGAGGGAGCACATTATGTTGGCAATGATTGTTCTAGGTATTTTATTATTTTATTGTTACCTACATGTAATTATAAGTCTTGGAGTGAAATGACCACAATAATTATCTGATATTGTTCATTCAACTAGGTAAGTACCAAGTGAAAGATATGAATGTATATATTGCACCTCTTATTGATGAGTTGCTAGTGTTATAGAATGGTTTCACTATGTATGATATCTCTAGACCAATTGGACAAAAAAAAATTCAATTCCATGCAATGCTTATATGGACAACTCATGATGCCCCAGGGTTGACACATTTATGTGGATGTTATGCTGAAATATAGTTGTACGGGAGAATACTAATTCTAAAAATGAACATATTTAATCTAATTGTATCGTTATCTTGTAGGTCTTCAAACAAAGGAAAAATTTGCATGTACAATGTGTGGTCCAAAGATGAAATCTCGTCATTCCAAAAGTTTAAGAAAGCAAGTGTTTGATGAGAATAGGCACTTCCTCCACAAAAAACATAACTATCGAAGTGTCGAAAAACATCTTTTCAATGGGAAAGAAGAGACTACATCAAAGCCATGAAGAATGACACCTCACCTATGGTAGTTGGAATATAATAGAATTTGAGGTCTTCAAGGCATTAGTACTTACTACCTTCCAAAGGGACTAAAATATTGTCCTAGAGAATTTAGTAGGCTGCCCTACTACGAGAAGCTACAAATTGTGTATTTGTTTGATATCATGCATATTGGAAAGAATGTAATAGAGATACTATGGAAAATATTGAATGGAAGGCGTAACATAGAAAAACTTGCCAAAATTTATAGTGACATTTGTGATTCCAATCATGCAATAAAAAATATCATTGAATCAAATAGTAATGGAGACTGCATTAATGCAAGTGCCCTTCGTTGGTTATTAATGGAGCAACAAAGTAATTCCATAAAAGAAGTCATACGAAAAAATTGATTTCCTACAAAATATGCTACAAATATAAGCAATCCCATATCAAACAAAAGTGAATTTGGTCCAAGGCTAAAAACCCATTATTGGCATACCTTCATCAAGAAAGCCACGGTCTTTTGTATTTACAATATATTTTAGAAACTGCATTCAATTTTCATTGTATTACGTTAGAAAAGAATGAAATGATTAGTTGACAATTGTTGCAGTATGTACTACCCCTATCGCTCCCAAATAACTTGGACAATAATATCAAACAAGTGATATATTATCTTGAAAAATACATGAGCTAAACAATGATATTTGTTCAATATATCAAATAAGTAATATATTGTAAAGTCTCATATTTATATATTTTTGTGTCTTGAATCCCTTGTAGGTGGTTGTCATATAAAGAAATCCATAAAGAAGACATAAAATATTGGGAGAAAAGAATTCCTCTACTAATATATGAAATGAAAAATTATTTTCCTTCAACTTTTTAATGCACAAGAACACTACCCCATACACCAACTTGAGGAGATTGAATTGTGTGGACCTGTACAGCCTAGGTCAATGTGGATGGTTGAGACACACTCAAAATTTTTGAAGGGTTTGTTTTGACAAAGAGCAAATCTTGAGGGTAATATGATTGAGGGATATATGGCATACTAGATGATGGTGTGCGTTACTCAATATCTTCCTAATCTTGAAGCAAAAACCCATATAGATTGCATTTGGGATCTCGACTCCATTAAAAAAATTGAAGGGGAGTACTTGGTGGGGAAAGGTAGATTTAGGAAAGTGAAAGGTAATAAATTATGAGATGTTATTGTAGTTAATTAATTCTTAATCTTTAAAATAAATCTATTCTAAGTCATCTATTTACTTTTCTACAGTTGCTAAAGAGTGGGATGTAATACATTTGTTTATTGCAAACAATCAAGATTGGATTATGGTATGGATTGAATAATGTCAACATTCTAATCATGGATTAAAATGGGAATCTATGTCTTCATTGGTTAGACAAGCTCATTCTAATGGAGATCCCAATCTTATACAAAAGGAAATAGATTTAGCATATGGTTAATCAACTGTATGTTTTTGAACTCGTGATGGAATAATTTATACATGTTTGAAATGATTGTAAGTGAAACACCACAAGACTGTGTTTTGTAATGGTTATGAATTTTTTATCAAAGATTTAGATGACAAAAAGAAAACTTGTGATTCTAGAATAAGTGCAATCTTTCAGGTGACCAAAATTTCATCTAGAAATGACTTACATCCTCAAGAATCTCAAAATTGATACTATGGCATTTTGGTTGATATACTTGACTGTGACTTTAATTCCTTCAAATTAGTTCTCTTCGTGGTCAAATGGTACAAACTATGACTCAATAAAATTTATATGAATAGAACTGTTATTGAGCATGAGAATGGATTTCCAATGATTAATACAAGGTTGTTTGAGCCAATTGAGGATGAGCCCTACGTTCTTCCAAGCCAATGTGAGCAGGTATTTTACTCTTAGAGGTTCCACATAAGCTAGATTGGTCATTTGTTGTTAGACATGATCTAAGGGGAAGGTCGATAAAGTATAATGCGATGGAAGAAGAAGATACCGAGGAAGAGGAAGAAGTGGATCATGATCAAGAGTTAGTCGATGATGTTCCTAATGCAAATGATGTTGCTACTAATCATGATGATGATACTTCTACTGATTATAATATTGAGGAGGAGGAGGAGGAGGAAGAGGATGATCATCATGATGATGATGATGATGGCAACGACAATGACTAGTATAGTGGTGGTCATAATGTCGACGACAAAGATGATCCTAATGATGAGATGGATGAAGAATAATATCAATGTACATACAAGTAAACATTTTCTATTTGATTTTTTATTTCTGAATAATTAATAAAACTAAACATTTTAAATTGAATTTGGTGTAGTAATAAAAATTTAACTATAATATGTGTTGGGATTAAGAAAACATCTTGTATTGCAGTTGTAGGGGATGTAGAGGTTGTTCCCGATGAGTGTGTTGAGGTCCAAGTCAGCACACAAAATGGTGTGGTTGGACAAGGTAAAGAGCACTACAATGTTTTTTAAAATTGTTAGTCTCAATTTTTTTAAAATTTAACCCTTTTATTTGTTATTGTAGAGGACCAACCTTTGCAAAGGACAGCAAGTGCACATCCACGAGTGAGAAGAAATATCAATGATGACATGGATATGCCTCTACAACATTATAGGGAAGGACAAAAAAGGACAAAAAGAAAAAAGAAATGATTCATGTGAACTTATTTATGTAACTTATTTGATGATAATGACTAATGTTTATGTATAGATGTTTTATTTATGTTCTATTGAATGTTCATGTGAATGTTCTAATGAATCTTATGTTTCAATGTTAATGTGAATGTTCTAATGAAACTAATGTGTTAATGAATATTATTATGTGATAATTCATGAATGTTATATTTTATTAATAGAATGAATGAATTTTAGATGTTAATGGGGAATGTAGATGTTGGGGGCGGGGGGGTGTGTGGGATGGAGCAAATGAGCTTCCACCTTCGCATGGTTGGCCCTAATTAGTAGAGAATATCAAACTATTCTTGAAACCAAATGAAGCTCAATATTAATCTATGATTGCATGACAACTAATTGTGTGAATCTCTTGGTTTCAGGCAATGCAGAAGGGTGTCATAATCAAACTCATTTATTTATGAAATTTAGTTGTAGTCTATGAAATATTCAAAAGAATGACTTTCTATGGGATTGTCTCAAATTATTCCTCTCTAAGGTATTCTATTGTTTCTATTTATCTACAATCATGTTTGATTGCATTTGATAACTTTTATTGTAAATTGGGAGACATGAAGAAGAATTCAAATAGTGGAAACAAATGATATTTAGATCATTCTAAAGTATACATTGATTCATGAACTATTCTCATTATTTATTTTGAGTGTTGTGATATGTTGAATAATATTACAAAGAGAAAGTAAAGGCTCCTAAAGTCTAGTCAAAGATTTATCTTCAAAACATGGCCAAATTAGCAAAGGAGGCCACCACAATACGTCGTGTACTTGAACCTATGTTTCATTTTTTTGATAGTGGGAAACACTAGTCGCTTCATAATGGACTCCCACTATGTGTTCTATATGATGTGCAATGCTTAATGGAGAAAGCAGGTAACATTTATATCTATTTCCAAATACGAAGTTCACCTTTTCATTTTAATATTTTATGATATTTCATGCTTTTCTGCTGGTCAATTTGCAAGCCATTGCAAAGTTTGCACAACTATCATTTCCTACCAAATAACAACACCACAATGACCACTCTTCAATTATAAATGCCCAAGTTATGGGTTGATGTTAGTGTAAATAATTAATTATTATTACACTTAACTTAAGTTTACTTAGGTTAAATGCATTATTTTATTATTTATCAGATAGACAACTAGAAGTATGCATAGTTAGATGAGTTGTCTACTTGACAACAACAACAAAAAATCTCCTACTCGCCTAAAAGACCAATTTTTTCACAGAATTTCGGAAATAAAATGCAAATCAACAAAAATGCATGTAGTGCTTGCCCCTAGATCGCATTTCTGTTATCATTGTCAAATTCTTTTAGGTTGATTTTATGCTTTGATTAGCTTTAGAGATACTAGATTTGTAATATTATGATATTATTTCATGACTTTGATTACAAATGTATCAGTTATTGTTGCTTAGTTGATTTCATTCATGTGTAGTTAATGATGTCTTAATGATTCCTAATTAGTAAATGTGGTTTCTTTTGTAACAATGTTAACGTGATATATTTAATGATGATTATGTTGTATTGATAGAGATGCATTATTACATGTGCGCATTTGATATTAGACTTGTGATTTTTATGATACTTACCCCATACTTGCATGTGTATGGTGCGCATGTTTATTTTATCTTTTTGTCTGACGTGTTGGATGTGGTTAAGGGAGGGAGTCGTAGTCACCTGCTAATCGGGATCTACACGATGAACCACTCCCTGCCATTGTCTGTTTAGTTTAGATATATTATATACATGTACATGCTTGGCTTTTATGCAGGATGCAGGTACCGGGCATCGACTTCCCTGAATTGCCAAGATGAGCGTGCCCTATTACAAATACTCAAATGGTGAGAATGGGAAGATAATGATCAGGTCCAATCCTAGCCATAAGCCTATAATACTTGTCCTGCAAGGAGGACTCGTAACAGACTGTCTACCCTTTTTAAACCCGTGTGTATTTTGTGTGTATGTTGTTTTGTGAGTCTTTGATGAATTTCTATTAATTAAGTCTAATTAATAGATTAAATTAATAATTTAATTTAATGGAAAATTATTATGATATTATGAATATTTAATTATATTTAATTAATTGAGAAATTAATTAAATATAAAGAATTAAATTGAAGATAAAAGTTTTAAGAGTAAATTTAGAACATGATAATATTTAATTAATTTAATAATAATATATTTAGAGTTCATTTTTAAATAAATGCTAAATATTATTGTTATCTAAGTTAATAAATATTTATCAAGTTAAACGTTCAAAAAAAATATTAAAAGGAGAAAGATATTAAATTATGAATATGTTTTAAGTTCGCATGAATAAGTTTAAAATATAGAAATTAATTTAAAAGATAAAAACATGTGAACTTGAATAAAGGTATTTTAATAAAGTACGCATTAGATTAAAATTATAAATTAACTTTAAAAGCAAAGTCAAAGTGGAAAGTTAAATAAAGTAATTTAACAATTCGCTTAAAGTGCATGAAGGATTAATAAAAGAATATCTTAATTAAAAAGAAAATTAATTGTGCATGAATGAATTAATTAAATAAGAGAGAATTAAATATTGGAGATAAAAGTTAAAGTTTAAATTTAGAACGTGATTATATTTATTTAATTTAATAATAATATATTTAGAGTGCATTTTTAAATAAATGCTAAATATTATTGTTATTTAAGTTAATAAATATTTTATCAATTAAGTTTCTAAAAATGAAATTAAAAGCGAAAAGATATTTAATTATCATAAAGATTATAGTTCGCATGATTTATGCATGAGTTGAATATAAAAGAAATTAATTGAAAAGATTAAAGATGTGAAATTAATAAAGATATTTAATCGCATTAAGTTCGCATGAGATTTATAAGTTATAAATTGATTAAAATAGAAGTTGAGTGGAAATTAAATAAAGAGATTTAATAATCCATTTAACGTGCATGAAAATATGAAAGATAAGATAAATAAAGGTTGATTTTAGAGTTAACAAAATTGATCAAGAGACTTCTCGGGTAAACACACAATTAGTGCCCCGATTGTAGGAAGAGAACTCCTTATCAAAATTTGAGGGTTCATTTTTCAAGGGAGATTTTTGGACACAGATTTCAGGACACACACAGGTTTGAAGAGAAAATCAGAGGGTTTGGAAAAGAAGGGAAGTTTTTCGTAGCTTGAAGGGTTTCACTTGCAGTAGGAATCTTTATCTAGCTGCCACTATTTAGCATCAGATCCAGGTAGGATCTCGTGGTTTAATTGTATAGTAGTTTTTCGCTTTTCAAGTTTCTGTCTGCTCTGTGTCTTTTGCATGTGTTGTTTTTCTGGTATGAAAATATTTGTTCTTGATTGAGAAATTTAAACTTGGAAAGGATTTGATCGTAGATTGAAAATTAGATTGGTTCAACTTAATTTCTCCTACCAAATTTAAATGGTAATCATTTATTTTAAAAAATTATTATTATTATTATTATTATTATTATTATTATTATTATTATTATTATTATATAATTGATGGGGGCATTGTTTTGGATTAAAATTTTATTAAAAATAAAATAAAATTTTAGATTATATATTTAGATGGTTATTTTGTCACAATTTAAATAAATTAAAATTTTAAAATACATATATTAAAAAAAAGTGTTAATATATAAATTATGATTAAAGTTTATATAAATCTAAAAATAAAATGATGTGAGTTATTCTATGGGGGGAAAGGCAAAAAGGAAAACTTAATACAAAAATAAAATAAATATAAAAAAAATTAAATTAAACTAACTTACCCCCACTTACCTATTCGACCGGCGGCATTCACGTGTACCTGCACGGTGAAGTCGCAGGGTACTGCGATCGACGGGGGGGGGCCAGTAAAGTGGCCGCATGGCATCTTGGCCAGTGGCTTTATTAAGCCCTACAACGATTTAAAATCGCTTGCAGATTGTTTGGCATTTAGAAAGTTTTAAATAAAGTTTTAATCATAGTTTTTATGATATATATATTTGTTAATTAGTATTAGTATATGTTTTTATTAAATTTTAAATGTTATTTAATATGTGTTAACTATTAATTAGTTTTTCATTTATAAAATGTTAATGATTTTTTATTATTAATCATTTAAATTATGTTGTAATAAACTATTATTATTAATATAATTAATTGATTTAAATTATGATAATGTTTAATTCAAATCTTAATTAAATTATTATCAAAGTGATTTATAATCATGAGATTAAAATTTGATATGGATATTATTAACCTAATTAAATATAATTTAATTAGAATTAGTTAATAACGAAAGTTGTTTAACTAAGTTATAAGTTTTACTTAATTATTGTAATATTAATTTGTAATAAAATCATAGTATTATTGACAATTTAATTATTACCTTTGGGTTGTTTTGGGAACTTAACTTGAAATCAATTATGGGTAATTGTGTGTTTCATTTGGATATAGGAACAAGATATTTTTGCAAGGGTGAGCTATGGGTTTTATCTGATTAAAACATATGCTCAACTAGAAATGGAAACCTCAGATTAACTCAAAAGTATATTATCAATCAATTGAACTATGAGACTAGTTACGTGAACACAAACATTGAAAAACTAAAACTTTACTTATTGTGTCCTTTCAAATCAAACCCAAACTATGAAATTATAGTATTTGCTTGTACTATCTATGCTTTTGGATTTTGGGGTTGTTTAGATCTTGACCAGTCTAGGATGTACACCAGAGGCTTTGTCGGATTTCTTTGATACTATTTATGTGGCTAGTTGTTATGATGAGTTTTGTGATTCAAATTGATATTATATTTATGAGGTTTATCTTGTGGAGCTTTTATGTGTTCTTGGATGAGAGAACCATCTTATTATCAGATTGTCTGTTAAAGAACTGAGTTTGATCATTATGAGTGTTGTGGTATGGGACACAACTGTGTTTTTATGTACTTAGGAGAGGTTGTCTAGGGACATGACTTGGGAGTGGCTTGCATAGGGGTCCAGGACCCAAAGTGGTCAGTACCAGGGTAACCTAATGCAAGTTATGTAATGAGTGATAATCTAGTAATTAAAATTTATGGGGGGAAACACACTAAAAAGATAAGTTAGAGATTTTTGATCTACCCATGCCTTTAGTGCTTGTATAGACTAAGGATGGGAATGAGATGAGTGCCTCATCTTCTTGAGAGGGCTTTCTAGTTTCCATATGTGTGATGTTGAGGGTCCGGGGTTCAGAGTAACCAGTCTAGGGTAACCCAACGCTTGAGGGTCCGGGTTCTATTAAGAGATCAGTCCAGGGTAACTCAAGCAGCCATGTGATGACACTCCCTAGTATGTAGCTGAGTCTCCTCTGTAGATTTTGTGTATCTCTAGTGGTGTACTTACTGTTGGATGTGGTGTATTTATTGTTGGATATTTTCATTATGGTTATTTACTTTCATTGATGATGATTGGTGATTCATGGTTGTTGTACTTTTGACATGTGGCTTTTGACTTGAGATGATTATCTTTCATTGACTTTATCTTATGATCTTGGTATCTGGTTTATACTTGGTTCGTGTATGATGTTTGGTTATGTGGTGTCGGTATTGGTTTGAGTGTTCTTAATTTTGGATTATTTTATCTTCTTGAGTGGTATGTGTTACCTTTGAGATAGTTTTGGCTAGTAGGTATTCCATGCCTAGGAGTGTTTTATGTTTGATAGTCGTTTGTGGATCGTTCATTATCTTCCCTACACGGTGGGAGTGGAAGCCTGACTAGGTAACCACGCGGTCGGGAGGTAGTGCCTTCTTACCATTTGGGTTCCCCTTCACATTGCCAGCTGTTGGATGTTCACTGTAGAAGATGTACCTTTATCATTCTTACTTCTTATCTCAGAGACTTCTTTTCAGATGATGTATATAAGTTATCATGTATTTTGATGTATTGTATCTATTTTCACATACCCTCCGACATGTGCAGTGGATGTTATTTAGTGGACATACATTCATTGTATTAGTATACTTATGCATTTGCTTATGCAATTATGTATTTGTTATTTCTTTATGTTCATGAGACATTGTACTTAAAACTTAAACTAATTAATTTAAAATTATTAAATGTGACTCAACGTAAAGGAACTCTTGAGGAATTGAAACTGTACCTATATTTGCATATGTGTATGTGTTGTGTATGTTCGTATTGCTTCCGCATTAATGTTATCTTGATGTTGTTTAAACTTTTTTTTTAAAAATAGTTCAGTAAACATTATAACACGTTAAGTTTATTTCTCTTGGGTTCCCGAGCGGGGCGTTACAATCCACAGATGCAAAAATATTTAGATCTGAAAAATTAATTGCACATATCTACACCAATTTTGCAAATTGGGCCTTCATGTTCTAGTTTGCAAAAAAAATTTGCCTCAGATTTGACTATGGCCTAGGGTAGGCAAATTTAATCGATCCTCTAGACGTAGTGGTGAGGTCTTATTTGGCTCTAGACACTCCCAATAATTGCAAATACTCCAAATCTGATTCGTGGTCCTTCGAGAGGTGAAGCAAAATAGTATTGTTCTTTCTTCAACTGAGGCTGAGTATTGAGGAGTTGTCATTGCAACTATAGAAGCTATTTGGTTATAGCATATTCTAAAGGAGTTTGGATTTGGCATACCCAAACCCACAGTCATTCATTGTGATAATCAAAGTGTTATTGAAATCTCAAAACATCTAGTTCAACATTAGCAGACCAAACATATTGAGGTTCATATGCACTATATTATAGATTTGATTCATGAGCAAGTCATTGCATTGCAATATTGTCCTATAGCAGAGCAGGTTGCAGATATCTTCACCAAACACTTCACTGAGGTCAAGTATCTTCATTTGTGAGATCTCCTTAGCGTGCGAGATATTTTAGAAAGGGAAGTCCCTTGACTTCTCTCTTCTTTCTTATGGGAGGGATTTTTTCCTTACATAAGGTCTTCTTCTCTCTCATCGTCTTTATTATACTTGTCTCTCTTTTCGGGGGAGGGTTTTTCACTTGAGTTTTTCCCTCTTTCTTCATTTTTCAGAGAGATTGCATTGCATTACATTGCATTATATGTAGAGCATTACATTTTTACATGGGTACCTAACATGGCCTAGTAGCCAAGACCCATCATGCATTATCATCTAGCTTTTGTGAGCTTAAGTGCATTCCCCTAAGTTGCATTTAAGGGGGGGTGTTAGTGTAAATAATTAATTATTATTACACTTTACTTAAGTTTACTTAGATTAAATGCATTATTTTATTATTTATGATATAGACACCTAGAAGTATGCATAGTTAGATGAGTTGTCTTGTTGACAACACAAGAGTTTGCATAATCATCTAAGTTGTCATGTAGACAACACAGTTGTTCACACTCTAATTAAGCACATGGTGTCTACAACATCTCTTTACGAGATATACCTATGTAAGCTTATCCTCTCATCATTGCACTAACTTCTGTGCTCAATGGAGGATAATCCACTCTTGGTGAACATGTGCTTAGTTGTGAGGCTTATCACTTTGTTAACTCCTAGTCATTCTAGATGCCTTTATATATAGGCACTTCTAGTTTGTATGTACATATATGATATTCTCATTATTGTTATTATGATCATCCATTATTGGTCCATATTGTGCTAGTGTTTGAGCTTCTTGATCTTGGTGTTATTTTGCCCTAAGGAAAATTCATACAATTGAGAAAAAAATATAGATCTAATTTGGATATTGAAATTCATTTTAGATCTATGGATTAAATTCATTTTTTTTTGCAAGCTTTTTAAAGGATTTGAGCTAAATTGTCATATAGATTATGGTAAGCATGGAAGTAAAATCGTTTTACTTAAGAAACTATAAATTTTTGGTATCATAGTGTCTTCCATGGATTTTTTTTATTTAAATTAGTAACTACAGTATGAGATGTAAAGAAGCTTTAGTTATGTGTTATATAATTAATATGTCTTTTTAATATCTTATAACAGATGATTGATTTTTAACAAATATTTAACTTTAGTACAACATATATGTATAAGCTTGAAGAAGAGATGCACAACATTATACATGTCCCCTTTCCATATGATAATTTAGTCATTTTCAATCCTTGGGATACCACTTTCTCCATTGGCTAAGTACTGAAATAAGAGTTCTACATTCTAAATTTTTTTGTGATCTAATTTCAATGAACCTCTGTTGAATATTAGTTTGATCTATATTCTGTTCAATGAGTCTTGTCACAACATACTAATTCAGAGATGGAATATACATGCTTGTAGAGTTGAAATCTTAGCAATCACAAGGACAACCACACCAACAGAAGTTGCAACCAAAACCATATGAGAAAGAGGAACCTCCAAGCAAGAGATGAGAAAGGAAGACACATCCCCCATTGAAACACCAATAGGCAGAGTGGACAGAACATCGCAAGGACCAAGGAAAGGAGCTCTAGTGACACCATCAACAACAAGAGGAACTCAAACCACGACAAAAGCAAATGGAACCATCACAACGGGTTCTTGAATCACATGACCTTATACATGATGTTGTGAGTTATTAAGCATGATTTTAAGATCATACTCGCAATAGGTTAGTATATTTAGTACCTCTGATATGTTGGAAGATTGAGGAGATTATTGGAAGCATGAATGCTGATGATATTCCTATGGGGAGTACTACTATGATGATATGTTACATTCATGACTGAGTTTGTCATTGATGTCAACATAGCAGTTTCCTTTGGTGTCTGACAAAAGAACAACAAAAAGATCAAGTTGGTACGGATGGGTAGTTGAGCATTATAACCACCCAAGATTATGGAAAATAATTATGAGTATTTGTTATATGCAATTAACGTCCGAAGAAAAAAGGATAAGTCTAGAAGAAGTTATGTAAGTTTTGGTGATGTATGTTTTGAGATAGAGTTAACAAAGGCATGTTTTGGTAAACTTGTTATATCTCTTAGCAGAATTGATATCTTGAGGATCGAGGTTGAGGACATGGAGAAGACATGTTGGTGATGATGTGGCTAAGCTCGCTCATCATAATATTACGTGTACGGAATGTTATTCAAGTTGCAATGCGAAAGATTAATGTTATCACTAAGTGTAATGTGTTCTTAGTGTGGTCCTATTATAATTAATTGAGAAGGTCTAACAGCCAACTCAGGGAATTGTTTTATGGACTTAGTATAAAGGAAGGACATTTTCATTTATCATGGCATGAGATGATATGACTTTATGATCAATGATAAGCATCAGAGAGTGTGGAATGTAAAGTTAAGCAAAGAAGTGTGAAAGTGAAGGAAACTTCATTGCCAAGGTTTTGTTGAGTGATCTGAGGTTCGGTATTTGGATCTAAGGTTCATGACCTGGTCTACAAGGTCTAACAGTGATTGGTATAATTGACAGGATATAGGAAAGAGCAAAGAAAAGGAGAAGATAATGGTAAATTACTTGTTTGAGCAGTGAGCTCTTCTTGTAGTTGAAATTGCATGTTTGGGCAGTGAGCTCTTCTTGCATAAATTGTACCACAACTCCTAACAGGGTTGGCACAACTCCTAACAAGGTTGGAATCTCCTAACAGAGATTCAAAGTCTCCTAATAGAGACTCATTGTACTAAATGTTGTAGTAGACTCCTAATAGGGTTCCTCCTCTAACAAAGATTATTTATATTAGTACATCATCTCCCACCAAGGTTTTCCCTCTGATCAAGGGTTTTTCTAGTCAACATATATGGTGTAAGTGTCTATGAGCATTTTAATATAGTTGTTGTTTACTTTGGTTGAATGGTTAAGTTTGTTTAAAGAAGATAAATGTTTTAATTGTTGGATAACTAATTCACCCCCCCTCCAAGCTATCTTGGTTGACTATTGTTTCTAACAATTGGTATCAGAGCATTAGGTCCTTGAAGATAAAGTTTAACAACTTTGGGAGATCCATGGTGAAAATGTTCAGGAAAGATAGTTTGAAGTTTGATGGAACAAATTATGATAGCTAGAAGGAAAAGATGAAGACACATTTGTTGTGTATGAGTCTGGGATATTAGATCTTTGACAAAATCAATGAAGACAATTATTGATGAAAAGGATTTGAAAATTTGCACTGGGGCAGAATGAGATCTTTTCATGTGTGCCATGAGAGCTAGAGAAGTACAATTGACTGCACTTCCTGAAATTGAGTACAATCAGGTAAAATTGCTTGCTACTTCACATTTGATTTGGAAAGCTTTGGAAAATAATTTTGAAGGTGATGTACATTCTAAGAAGTTGAGGCTACAAAGTTGGATTTGTGCATTTCAAGATGCCAAAATGATGGAAGATGAATCTATAAGAATATATATAGGCATGATATTAGAAATTACTGTAGGTATTAAAGCTCAAGGAGGAACCAAAGAAGATGATGAGGTTATATGGAAGATACTGAAGACTCTAACACCACCATTTAAGTTAACATTTAAGATGATACTGTTGTTGATATCTTGTACTAAATATTTCACAAAGGAAACATTGCTAGGAAGACTTGAAGCAATTAAGAATGAACTTAGACAGTCCAAAAAATTGACCAAAATAGATATAGCTTTTAGTGCCTTGAATATTTGACCCAACTTATCAAGGAGCACAAGTGCTAGAGGAGATTTTGCTAGCAGCAAAAAATTTGAGGAAGACAAAAAGATTGAAGGAGTAGCCCTTCTAGTAAGAAGAGAAAAAGGAGGTAAGAAAATCTTTAAATGTTGGACTTGTGATGAATATGGTCATTATGCATCTAAGTGTCCTAAAAGGGAGAAAAGGTATAAGGGAAATCATAAACCCAGAAAAGATAGAGAATGTTTGTATGCTAATGAAGATAATGATTCTGATGAACAAGCATTAAGTGCTAGTGATGATGAAATTGGATTTGTGGCAATTAAAGAAGAAATTTCAGAGAAGGTAACCTTGGTATCATAGGTTGAGAAGAAATCTAATTGGATAATTGATAGTGGTTGTTCACATCATATGACTAGTGACATGAACAAATTTGTTCACTTCAAGAGTGAGGATGGAGGAATTTTCAGAGTTGGAAACAATGCAGCATGCCAAGTTAAAGGTATTGGATCTATAACTCTTGATGGTAAAACTAGCACTAGGATGTATACTTTGTTGATGGTTTAAAGCACAATCTTTTAAGTGTTGGACAACTAGTAGACAAATTTTATCAGTTGCATTTCACAGAAAAGACATGCACGATCAAAGGTAAAAATGGAAAGGTAATTGGAATAGGAACCAGATCTAGAGGTAATGTATTTCAGATGAATCCTACTGAAATTACATGTTTGGTTGCAAAGGTAGATGATAGTTGGTTATAGCATAAGAGATTTTTTCATATAAACTTTGACAGTATTGTGAGGACTAGTAGAATGTTTGCAGTTAGAGATTTGTTGAAGATTGTAAAGCCTACTAACACAATTTACAAGGAGCATTTTTTGGCAAAGCATAACAGAACTTCTTTTCCCAACAAGAATTTTACCACTACAGTGAAGTTGGAGATTGTACACATAGATCTCAATGGTCCTACAAAGACTAAAGGATTCTCTGGTGAAAAGTATTTTATGATTCTAGTCAATGATTTTTTTAAAATGATGTGGGTTGCATTTCTTAAAGAGAAATCTGAGGCATTTGACAAGTTCAGGATATTTAAGAATAGAGTTGAGAATGAATCTGGTATCAATATTAAATGCTTGAGGTCAAATAGAGGAGGAGAATTTACTTTAAATAAGTTTAACATGTTTTGTGAAAAAAATGGAATTAAAATACAGCTATCAGCTCTAAGAATCCCTGAACAAAATGGCATTGCAGAGAGAAGGAACAAGTCAATTACTAAAGCTGCAAGAGATATGTTAACAGAGAATGATGTATCCAAGACATTTTGGAGAGAAGCTATGAATACAGCAATCTACACTATGAACAAAGTGCAAGTCAGGTAAGACACAAACAAGAATCCTTATGAACTATGGTTTGGTCACTCACCTACAGTTAAGTATTTTAGAATATTTGGAAGGTAAGTGTTACACAAAGAGAGATGATGAAATTGGTAAGTTTGATGCTAGAAGTGATGAAGATATGTTTCTTGGTTATTCATTGAAAAGCAAGGCTTATAGATGTTATAATCAGAGAATTAAGACTATTATGGAAAGTGCAAATGTGAGAATTGATGAGAAATTCAAAGTACAAGAAAGAATAGTTGATTACAATTCAGATGATGATGGTGTTACTAAGCCAACGAATGATGAGGTATTTCTTGATACTCACAATGATTTGCAGAATGAAGGAGAGCCTAGGTAGGAACAAAGCTCAGAACCTTCAATGGAGCCAAGAGTTGAGATAGGAACTCCTACTTCAAGAAAGAACATGATCAAGAATCACCCATCCAAACAAATCATCAAAAGCAAAGACAAAGGTGTGATGACAAGAAGCAGAGTAAATGAAGAACTATGCTTGATATCTCAACTTGAGCCCAAAAATGTAGAGGAAGCATGTAAAGATGACTTTAGGAAGAAAGCTATGAAAGAGGAATTAGATCATATAGTGAAGAATGAGACATGGGAATTGGTCCCTAGACCAGCAGACAAGAATGTGATAGGAACTAAATGGGTATTCAGGAACAAGATGAATGAGGGAGGAGAAGTTATAAGAAATAAAGCAAGATTGGTATGTAAAGGTTACTCATAGCAAGAAGGAATAGATTATGAGGAGACTTATGCTCCAATGGCTAGAATAGAAGCAGTAAGATTATTCTTAGCCTATGCAAGATAGAAGAAGTTCAAAGTATATCAAATGGGTGTCAAGTCAACATTTCTAAATGGAGAACTTGAAGAAGAGGTATACATTGAGCAGCCTAAAGGATGTTCTTTGACAAATGACAAGGACAGATTTTACTCTAAGTGCTTATACTGATGCAAATTGGGAAGGCAGTATGGATGAAAAAAAGAGCACTAGTGAAGGAACCTTCTTTCTTCGAGGACGGTTGGTTTCTTGGTTAAGAAAGAAGCAGGATTGTACATCTCAAAGTACAACAAAAACAAAATATGTTGTAGCAAAAAATAATTGCAATCAAGTCATTTGGATGAAGCAGATGGTGAAGGATATAAGGATAGAAATCAATGAACCTATTGTTATACATTCTGACAACACAAGCATGGTAAATATGTCTAAGAATCCAGTGTTTCATTCAAGGACTAAGCACATTTCTATTAACATATGTTGAGAGCAAAAGTTGCAGAAAAGGAAATCAGATTGGAGTATGTGAGCACTAAAGAGCATATTGCAGATATATTCATTCAACCTCTTCCCAAAGAGACTTTTGTGTTTATGTGAGATATGTTTGAGGTTATGCCCCTTCCTACATTAGAGTAGAAGATGCAAGAGTGCATCATTCCAGTGTAATAGAGCACCATTATTGTCTAGACTGTATGTTGATGTTTCTTGAATGGGGGGGTATCTGTGATGGACAAAGTCATCTAGGACTCTTTTTGATGTTGTTTTGAATAGTGTCTTCTGACACTCGAGCTAGTAAGTATCAATTTGATGCAGTAAAGTCGGTTACCTTTAACATTGATGTCAATCGAGGACAAGTTTGGCATGAAAAATAGTATGTTGAGGAAAATGTTCGGCATAAGCACTGTATACAGAATAACAATTTGGCATAGAACACATTGAGGTATATCAATGGGGGAGAATGATTGATGAAGAGGATTTGAAGATGAATAGTCTTTTGTTGGTATTCTTAGAACTAGATGATTTTCATCTATGTTGCCATCAATGCCAATGGGGAGAATTTTTGGAAGATTGGGGAGATTGTTGGAAGCATGAATGCTGATGATATTCCTATGGGGGAGTACTACTATAATGATATGTTACATTCATGACTGAGTTTTTCATTGATGTCAACATAGCAATTTTTTGTGGTACCTGACAGAAGAACAGTGGAAAGATCAAGTTGGTACAAATGGCTAGTTGAGCATTATAAACACCTGAGGTTATGGGAAATACTTTTGAGTATCTAGTATATGTAGTTAACATCGGGAGAAAAAAGGATAAGTCTAGAAGAAGTTATGTAAGTTTTGGTGATGTCTATTCTGAGATAGAGTTTACAGAGGCGTGTTTTGGTAAACTTGTTATATCTCTTAGCAGAATTGATATCTTGAGGATCGAGGTTGAGGACATGGAGAAGACATGTTGGTGATGACGTGGCTAAGATCGCTTGTCATAATATTGTGTGTATGAAAAGTTATTCAAGTTGCAAGACGGAAGATTAATGTTATCACTAAGTGTAACATGTTCTTAGTGTGGTCCTATAATAATTAATTGAGAAGGTCTAACAGCCAACTCAAGGAATTGTTTTATGGACTCGATATAAAGGATGAACATTTTCCTTTATCATGCCATGAGATCCTAAATAAACATTCAAATAAAAACCAAGGCTTGGCACATTTTACAGTAGAAGAAATGTAATCGTGCTTAGCAATCAAAGAACTCATTTCAAACCATAAAAACAATGAAAAGGACTGGAAACATATAGAGCTTGAATTCAGAGACCTCATATTAAATAAACAAGCCGAAAAAAGGTAAAGATACTTACTGAATACTTAAAATCATCCAAAACTTCAGGTTTAATATATTTAGAATCTGAGGTATGCATGCTGTTAGATTTTCGTTGTTTAACACTCTTTAAGGTAGAATTCAAGGAGCAAATCCTGATACAATGAACCCAAAAGAATGCTATGACTATCCAATTGTAGTAAATATTCAACCCCAACATTTCTTTTGACAAGGAAGGAAGAAAAACAACATACATGGTGGGGCAGCCATAATGCACATCACCAAATATATGAGCACCATTTTGTCCAAGAGAATCCCAGTCAATTTTGAGGTTGTTCTTTTGAAACTCATTAAAATCTTCTTTGGTTTTAGGCAGGGAAATACTCTTGTCAAAGTGTTCCAATATACCATTAATAAAATCTGAAGGAGTGATGCCCATGCACTTCTCTTTCTCCTCCTTAAGACATGTAAACAAAGAGACCACTTGCTTTAGAAGCAGCTTTCCATCTATTATCTGCTCCTTACTATCAGACTCTGAAAAAATTAACAATATAAAAATTCATACAACATAGAGCCATAGAAAGTAGAAAAAATTAACCATATAAAAATTCATATTATATAGAGCCATAGGAAGTAGAAAAAATGGAAACAAAAGAAAATTCACGAAGCAGAAAGAGGCCAAACTATTTTTCTTGATGTTCACATGTGCAATAAGCTGCTTCAATTCGGGCAATGGCAAGTCATCAAGATGGTCCTCAGCTGCAACAGAACCCGAAAAATTACTACCACGTTGTACAAACTCAAATTGTGTATATTTCTATTAAACTTAAGGCCTTCAAGCCACCCTACCATCCAGAAATATTATTTCTGGAACAGAAGCTTGTGAATGCAAATTCTGGAACAAGGCCATTTCCCTCATTTGTACTACCACAATAAAAAATTTAACAAACCCATCAAATAGCTTTCACTCTCTGCTTGACCATATAAATCATAATTAGTAGAGGCTACAATGAGTAATGATGACATACAATTTTTGCTGGCAAAAACTTACAAAGTTCTTTTACATGAACAAGCACTACAGCTTGCTACTTAAAAGTGGTGATATGATGATATCAACCTGGAATGATACAAACTTGATCAGTTTGTTTTGGTTTTATAGGCTCTGTTTTTCTCGTTTTCATTTCATTATCATAATTCTCTGTTCTCCACTACTTAAAATAAATAACACTACTTGAAATGACTATGTAATAATAATAAATTAGTTGTACCTCGTGTACTTAATACAACGTACCTAATGACCCTTCTAGATGCTCATAGAAGCTTTTATCTTCCTTGATTTAACCCATTTTAAGGCCGCAGGATAGCTTCTAGTATGTTGAGTGGCCTGAGCTAACAATTTAGAGTCGAAATCATTTTAGTGCCAAGGACGGTTCCTGGGGAAACCTCGGGGCCTTAATAGGTATGAATTATAATGTCCTTAAATGATTGGATTGCTAATGGCGGTTTTTACATTGCCTGCTCATTATGGCAGATTTGAATGTTGTCTAAAAGCTTGATCGAAGTTGCATGCTCTTGTTCATTGGTGCTTTTCGATTAGTGGGTCTTTCTCTCACAATGGTACCTAAACATCGAGTAATGGATGAAAGATGTGCATCTTTAATTTTAGTGGATGGATAGGTTCTTGGGAAAGAGTTTATTCTATTTGGATTGGTTCTTAGGATAGAGAAATTTATTTCTACACTACTATTATTTTCAAATAAGGGGTACAAGTGTAACTAACTAGATCAAATTTACTTTTATAAGTTTTAAGAATCTATAAATGTCAATAATAGATTAATATCCACTAATGTTTACCCAACATATTGTCATCCAACAAGGACATCACATATTTGCTATTATCCAAACTCACAAATATCATTTCTATTAGGTTGCAAGAGCTCAAAAAGGCATTGTCAAACATAAGAGTACGAGAGAAAGGTACATTGTAAAAGGAAAATCGTCAAATTCTAAGAGTGTTGGTGTTCCATTAGAAGCTTTATCTTGCACTGACCTATTAGTAAGAGAATTTTTTAATTTAATAATTCATCATCAACCATAGATAATTAAGACACTCTCTGAATAGTGATTTTAATGTAATTCATGGCAATTGGAACACCAAACTTGAGGATCTTGTCTTTAATGTTAATTTGGTGAAGGGTGAATGATAGAAGGCTAGGGCTAAAAGCTTTGAATCCTTAATTTCAATTTACCAAGCCCATGTCTTGTAGTTATGGCTAGATGTGTACTCATGTACGTGGCCAAAGCACCTTCTAAATGACTAGTTTAATCTATCTTTAAAGTTGATTTAATGAAAGGTACATAGTCAAAGATTAAATGATTTTTAAGTTTCTACTTCTTAGAAGACCTTTAAAATTTCATATAGACCATGTGTTATGTATGAGTTTGAGCCGAGACCAAGAAAAACCTACCAAGCGTAACTTTTATCCACTTCTTAGGCCTCTATCTATTGTGGATGAATGAAATGTTTCACTGGGTGTATATCTCTTAGGTTAATAGCAACTAATAACTCTTAATATTAACTTTTAAAATGGCTCTTAGGTTATTGATGTATATCTCTTGGGTGTAATAGAAACTAAAGAGCAATATGCCAAGTAAGGATATCTATGTCAGCCTTCAACAGAGTCTGCAACTCCACAAAGGCGGTGGAGCAACCAGATCAAGTCAAAAATGGTCACCATTCTAAAAGGGTGGACACCAAACTCAGCCAATACAACATTGTGGGGGGTGGATCTCTGGCATATAATAATCTGACGAAGGAGAAAAATTTGGATACACTCGATTGAGGCCCAATCTAAGTCTAAAAGGGAAGGCCCCCATACCACCAAGCCATAGAGCACTGTGTGTCTGACTAAGGAATCTAGGAGGGATAACTTAGTCAAGGTGTCCTAGAAGTGATGTGTAAAACATTATCTCTCAAGCATGGCAAGGGAACCCAACACTTTGCAAATCTAAGGCTAAATGGTTGGTCGCAAACTAAAATAGGGTCCAGAAAACTTAACCCCAAGGTATGTGTAAGATGAAGCAATCTCAACTTCTCGACCTTGGAAGTGGAAATGTAGATGTGAGGTCTTCAAACCATTGAAGACCATAATACGGGTCTTCTCAAGGTTCACAACCAATTGTCTCAAGTCACAAAAAGATGCAAGTCCATCAAGGATCCCATAGGAGAGGGGAGGAGGTGAGCTAGAGCGTCTATTGAGAATTGGTAGGGAGGGAGACGGTTGATGTCTATCTCGACCGATCTTGATAGAATAGTAGCCTAAGTGTACCAACACCGGGCCCTAGAGGTGAGATCAGAGTCTCTAATAGCAACTTAAGAGCAGTATGCCAAGTGAGGGTATCTATGTCAGCCTTCAATATAGTCCAAAAAGCCACGAAGGCAGTGGAGGAACCAAATCAGGTCAAAAATGGTCGCTAGTCTGAAAGGGTGGGCATCAAACTCAATCAAAATTACACTGTGGGAGTGGATCTTTGGCATCTAATAATTTGACGGAGAAGCAAAATCTAGATACACTTGATTGAGGCCCAATCTGAGTCTAAAAGGGAAGGCCCCCATACCACCAAACCATAGAGCATTGTGGGTTTGACTAAGAAATCTAGGAGGGATAACTTAGTCAAGGTGTCCTGGAAGTGATGTGCAAAGCACTCTCTCAAGCATTGCAAGGGAACCCAATGCTTTTCAAATCTGAGGTTGAATGGTTGGTCGCAAGCTAAAGCGGGGCCTAGAGAACTTAACCCCAAGATATGTGTAAGATGAAGCAATCTCAACTTCCCAACCTTGGAGGTGGAAATGGAGATGTGAGGTCTCCAAACCATTGAAGACCATAACAAAGGTCTTCTCTAGGTTCACAATTAGTTGTCTCAAGTCACAAAAAGATGCAAGTCTATCAAGGAGTCTTTGAAATGCCTCAGGAGAAGAAGCTAAAAGAGCCAAATCATCAACAAAAAGGATGAAGATTAGTACTCGGTGTAGATGGCAGTTGTCACCCAGGGAAGAGGAGTCACTGAAAAAGGTCTTGAGCTCATCCACTACCACATTTAGGGTAAAATTATGACGGCAATTTGTGACAACAGTGTAATTTGTGGTGATTTTCATGGTTCTTTTTGCATTTCTCCCCGATGTCATCACAATACTGAAGTTTGAGTCGCAATTGTGATGCCCTAGCAAACATAAACCAAAAAAATGACAAATTATTTTCCATTTGTTTTGATTATGGAGAGTTTCCTGCAAAAGAGGTGGAGAGATGTGAACGTTGTCGTGCCCTTATGATCGGTGCATTTGGTTGTTGTGCCTTGTGATCTCTGCATTTCATTGGCATGCCCTTTCTCTGTGATTTCAATGTAGTGTCGTGCCCTTTCTCTGTGATTTCATTGTCATGACATGCCCTTGCTCTACGGTTTCATTGTTGTATTGCGCTTTTGTGATCTGTGTGCCCTTGCTCTATGATTTTCTTCAAGGGCAAGAAGAGGTATGTATGTAAATATTTTTTCTTTTCCTTGTAAACATGTATGCCTTTATATTTTCTTCTAAACATGTATCTGTTTATATATTCAGAGAGATCTCTTTTAAGGTGCTTATTACATATTATCTCACAACAGAAAAAATGATCCAACTGCATACATATTCTAGAATCCAAATAATAAAATAGTAAAACTCACTCAACCCGTGCTAAGTGACTTACCTCAAGATCCTGCACAAAAATAATGCAAACCACGAAAAAATGGGCAGAGCTCACAAGAAATTTTACAAAAACATGTCGTAGCAAATATTTTTAGAAAGAAACAAGCCATAACCCAGTTAAATTGGTCTAGTTGCTGATTAGTTGGGTTGATTGCAAATTCCTATAGAACCGTCATTAGATTAGGTACAATAAAATGAACACTCAGCTTTACAAAAAATGATCCATCTACATACATATTCCAAAATCCAAATAATAAAACAATAAAACTCACTCAACCCATGCTAAGTGACTTACCTCAAGATCCTGCACAAAAATAATGCAGACCACAAAAAATGGGAAGAGTTCGCTAGAAATTTCACAAAAACATATCATAGCAGGTATTTTTAGAAAGAAACAAGCCATAAGCCAATTAAATTGGTCTGGTTGTTGATTAGTTGGGTTGATTACAAATTCATGTAAAATTGTCATCATATTAGGTACAATAAAATGAACAATCAACTTTACCAAGAATGATCAAGTTGCATGCATATTCCAAAATCCAAATAATAAAACAATAAAACTCACTCAACCCGTGCTAAGTGACTTACCTCAAGATCCTACACAAAAATAATGCAGACCACAAAAAATGGGTAGAGTTCGCAAAAAATTTTACAAAAGCATATCATAGCAGATATTTTTAGAAAGAAACAAACCATAACCCAGTTAAAGTGGTCCAGTTGTTGATTAGCTAGGTTGATTACAAATTCCTGTAGAAATGTCATCATATTAGCTACAATAAAATGAACAATAAAGGGCATAGTTTAGATCATGTGTATTATAGCTTTTTTACACATAATCTAATTTTTGGTAGGTGCTTTTCTAATTCAGGTTGGAAAATAATTATTTCTAATTTGAAACTCTCAATTCAAAGGATTAATACTAATATTGATAGAGAAAATTTTGTATTAGATTAGGAATCTTATCTTCATGACTTGTTCCTATAGAAACTCTTGATTTTCATCGGATACCTCTCCTTACATCTGCATATTTTTCTGTATACAATATTATGTTCTAAGATAAAGGATTTGGATAGTAATATGATTAATTTTTTATTTATAGTATATTCACTATATATGGTTGAAACCACATGGGTTCGGTTTCTAAGATAAGCATTATCTTTCCTTCATTTAGAAGAAACAACATAATCTTATGCATTATAGTTAGGGGTAATTGTTTAGTGATGTAGTATGTTTGAGACTAGTAATCCCAAACATAACTATCTCCCCAAAAATGATTGCCCTTGGATATTTCTCATTATATCTCAATGTATTCTCTCTCACTGAGAGTTATTTTTTCTATGTTTCTAGCTTATCCTCTGGTATAGATTTTAAGTTTAGTCTCTTTGATGTTTGGATTTTTTAGAGTTAGATGATAGTTTTTATTATTATTTTAATCATATAGAATCTATTCTTTAAGTTTTTTTCCTTTCCTTTTCATGGACCATATTGACCGAATGATAAAAAGATCAATATTCATAATAGATCAATTTGGATAGTACATGGGGATTTTTGCATCCTAGACTAGAAACCTTCCCCTTTTTTTGGTCTATCGTGAGGGTGAAAACCCTCAATATACACTAGAAAGGGAATGCTTCTTGTCCTTCAATATACTTCTCTCATAGAGATTATTTATCTTTAAGCGAGCTACATTAGATATGAAGGTATCGTGTGTATTAAGATTCTTGGATAACCATCCATATTTCTAGGAAATGATTTTACTTTATTTAAAAGTTAGTTTGGACTATGTTATATACTTTAAACAAATTAATCCTTAGTCACTTTCAACCTTTCAATTCTTTGGGTTTTGTTTCATATTTTTTTCCATTTTGGACAAGATATATGTATAATGTACAATTGATATATCAGTATAATATAGGACCAATTAAGTTAGGTCCAAGTATGGAAATCATCATTAAGCTTCATGAACCTACGTAAAATAGTATTTGATGGGCATATAGTAGAAATTATAATCAAGGAATGTTGTTATCTACACATTTTATGGTCCTTAGGGTAGTTTATCAAAAACTAGGAAAGGAGTTCATATTTAATCTTGACAAATAAAGAGTTCCCTTTGACATTGCATCAATGTTCATTGCAATGGTCTATATGGTGGGAGAAAAAAAAAATACATCATAAAACTTTTATGCGTGCAATAATTTTTTAGAATGTGTATTTATGCAATTTAGAAAATGACGCAAGGGCAGTGTATATTGAAACTAAAAACTCAAATTTAAACATACAACAAGCCCTTCTCAGAGTTACACATAGAAGCAGTATAAATATCACATGAAACAATGGAAACAAGATCCATATAAGACTAGGCAATTGGCAACCACACTGATTTAATAATTAAAAGAAGTTTATCAACATTTCTGACTGTGAGGTCTTTCGAGTTTCAATCATATGTAAGGAATTCACATCCTATCCTTCTTCTCCATATATTTTATATCATCCTCTACTACTTTCTATCTCTAACCAAGCTTCAATGAAGGGTTGAGTGAAAGGAGTTGAAGAAGCAAGTTCTACTTCTGTGTAAATGACATAATCACGAGGCTTATTCCCTTGCAAATGCCTCTACCACAATGACATTACCTCTAAACCTCTAAACATATTGAGAGACATTTTGTAGTCAACATTGAAGCCCTTTCAAATGATGATCAAATAGTGCCCTAAGGCGCAAATGTCTTGGACATTAATTTGAGCACCTAAGATCATGATTAAGGACTTCAAAGTCATGAGGATGAACTAGGTGAGATCACCTCTCTAACATGGTTATCAAAGTGAATTTGATGAGGACAAATAATAATAGCCGAAGCCAT
Source organism: Cupressus sempervirens (assembly GCA_028749045.1). Classification (NCBI taxonomy): domain Eukaryota; kingdom Viridiplantae; phylum Streptophyta; class Pinopsida; order Cupressales; family Cupressaceae; genus Cupressus; species Cupressus sempervirens. Next base: position 760,602,192 of record CM053789.1, on the reverse strand, counting down.
TAGGAGTTAGAAAGGTAGATCTAATATCAACATTGTGTTCTTGCTTGTAAGCTAACAGTTCTTCAGGTGCATTTTCATGTAAAACATTGATTGTGTTGAACAATTGTAAACTCTTAGAAAATGCATTCATGTTTTCTATTACCATTGATGGGCTTCCCTTGAACAAAATCAAAATGAAGAGGCATAAACACACCAAATTTTTATTTCAAAACCATATGCATATATAAACATTAACTACAACATGTCCAGTATTTTTGCATATATACACATTAATTACACCAAATTTTTCTTTCAAAACCATATGTGCAGATATAAACATTAAGTACAACATGTCCAATACTTTTTGTAGATATACACATGAATTACACCAAATGTTTCTTTCAAAACCATATGTGCAGATATAAACATTAAATACAACATGTCCAATATTTTTGCAGCTATACATATGTATTACACCAAATATTTCTTTCAAAACCATATGTGCATATATAAACACTGAGTACAACCAACTCAATAAGGGTACATGAATAAGTTATTCCTGCGAAGAAGGATCATGTCAGATAATACAAGAGAGTTTGATCAAAATAGAGAGACAATTGCTAAATTATTGTCTAACTTTCAAAGAGAAGGCGATGAAAAATGTTATTGTCCTTGCAAGCATTGTAACAGCTTAAAGACAAGAAGAATCAAAGTCAAAACAACTAAGACACATTGTAGGGAGAATGGTCACACTGAAGAGGGGTTTGATTATCATCAATTGGTAAGTTGTTTTTTTGTATTATTTTCACAATTAGTATACATATGAACCACATAATGAGGGTTTGATTATCATCATTTTTATATGGGTCAATCTCCCTAGGGTAGTATGTGATATGTACCAACACATCTCGGATGAACATGGAGGTTTGAATATGGAGGAACATGGAAAAGTGAATATGGAGGAATGTGGAGGTGTGAGTATTGAAGGAGAGGATCATGATCCCATGGAAGATGACAATCATGTGCCAAAAAACACATTTGAAGATGGTGGTATGAATGCATTGATCCATGACACATTTGGTACTGGTGCTACTGATGATGATGATGATGATGATGACATTGAGGTTGTTCATGATATACCTCTACTTGAAAAGGCAAACACAGTCCTTTACGAAGGATCCCAATCAACTCTTTCTCTTTTATATTATTGTTGGTGAATTTGAAGGTTGTGAATGGTTTGTCCAACATAACAATGTCATATGTACTAAGGTTTGTGAAATACGTCACTATAGTCTATAAAAGGTGAAATATGTACCATTAAGATTGTTTATACTAACTACTAATTTTTTTTGGTAGATTGATAGGTGACTATTTGTTACCACCATCAAATGTTCTCCTTCACTCGTACCGAGAATTATGTGCCAGTATGAAACAAATTGGAATGGAGTATCAACCAATAAATGCTTGTCCTCAAGATCATATAATTTATCATAAAGAACACGAAAAATGCAATAGAATGCCCTAAATGTCATATAAGCATATATCGAGATGATCAAGTGACGAAAAAGGTGCCTCGCAAGGTTCTTCGTTACATCCCCATTATTTTACGTCTTAAACGATTATTTAGGTGCAATAGCTTGGCACAATTTATGGATTACCATGCATGTAATAGAAGTCAAGATGACATTATTTGAATGCTTGTGAATGGTTCAAAATTTAAGGACATAGAGGAAAAGTGGCCACACTTTAAAGAATAACCTCAAAATCTCGAGCTTTCTCTGGCAATTGACGGTGTGAATCTATATGGAGAGATGAGATTCGTTTACTCAGTCTGGCCTGTTTTTGTTATCAACATTAACCTCCCTCCATGGATGTCAATAATGAGGGAGCACATTATGTTGGCAATGATTGTTTCAGGTATTTTATTATTTTATTGTTACCTACATGTAATTATAAGTCTTGGAGTGAAATGACCACAATAATTATCTAATATTGTTCATTCAACTAGGTAAGTACCAAGTGAAAGATATGAATGTGCATATTGCACCTCTTATCGATGAGTTGCTAGTGTTATGGAATGGTTTCACTATGTATGATACCTCTAGACCAATTGGACAAAAAAAATTTCAATTCCATTCAATGCTTATATGGACAATTCATGATGCCCCAGGGTTGACACATTTATGTGGTATGTTATGGTGAAATCTAGTTGTATGGGAGAATACTAATTCCAAAAATGAACATATTTAATCTAATTGTATCGTTATCTTGTAGGTCTTCAAACAAAGAAAAAAATTTCATGTCCAATGTGTGGTCCAAAGATGAAATCTCATCATTCCAAAAGTTTAAGAAAGTAGGTGTTTGATGAAAATAGGCACTTCCTCCACAAAAAACATAACTATCGAAGTGTCAAAAAACATCTTTTGAATGGGAAAGAAGAGACTGCATCAAAGCCATGCAGAATGACACCTCACCTATGGTAGTTGGAATATAATAGAATTTGAGGTCTTCAAGGCATTAGTACTAACTACCTTCCAAAGGGACTAAAATATTATCCTAGAGAATTTAGTAGGCTGCCCTACTACGAGAAGCTACAAATTGTGCATTTGTTTGATATCATGCATATTGGAAAGAATGTAATAGAGATACTACGGAAAATATTGAATGGAAGGCGTAACAAAGAAAAACTTGCCAAAATTTATAGTGACATTTGTGATTCCAATCATGCAATAAAAAATATCATTGAATCAAATAGTAACGGAGACCACATTGATGCAAGTGTTCTTCGTTGGTTATTAATGGAGTAGCAAAGTAATTCCATAAAAGAAGTCATATGAAAAAATTGATTTTCTACAAAATTTGCTACGAATATAAGCAATCTAATATCAAACAAAAGTGAACTTGGCCCAAGGCTAAAAACCCATGATTGGCATACCTTCATCAAGGAAGTCACGGTCTTTTGTATTTACAATATATTTAAGAAAATGCATTCAATTTTCATTGTATTACATTAGAAAAGAATGAAATGATTAGTTGACAATTGTTGCAGTATGTACTACCCCTATCGCTCCCAAATAACTTTGACAATAATATCAAACAAGTGATATATTATCTTGGAAAATACATGAGGTAAGCAGTGATATTTGTTCAATATATCAAATAAGTAATATATTTTAAAGTCTCATATTTATATATTTTTGTGTCTTGAATCCCTTGTAGGTGGTTGTCATCTAAAGAAATCCATAAAGAAGATATAAAATATTGGGAGAAAAGAATTCCTCTACTAATGTATGAAATGAAAAAGTATTTACCTTCAACTTTTTAATGCACAAGAACACTACCCCATACACCAACTTGAGGAGATTGAATTGTGTAGACATGTACAGCCTAGGTCAATGTGGATGGTTGAGAGACACTCAAAAATTTTGAAGGGTTTTTTTTACAAAGAGCATGTCCTAAGGGTACTATGATCGAGGGATATATGGCATACCAGATGATGGTGTGTGTTACTCAATATCTTCCTAATCTTGAAGCAAAAACCCATATAGATTGCATTTGGAATCTCGACTCCATTAAAAAATTGAAGGGCAGTACTTGGTGGGGAAAGGTAGATTTAGGAAAGTGAAAGGTAATAAATTATGAGATGTTATTGTTGTTAATTAATTCTTAATCTTTAAAATAATTATATATTAAGTCATCTATTTAATTTTGTACAGTTGCTAAAGAGTGGGATGCAATACATTTTTTTATTGCAAACAATCAAAGATCGGATTATGGTATGGATTGCACAATGTCAACATTCTAATCATGGATTAAAATGGGAATCTACATCTTCATTGGTTGACAAGCTCATTTTAATGGAGATCCCAATGTTATACAAAGGGAAATAGATCTAGCATATGGTTAATCAATTGTATGTTTCTGAACTCGTGATGGAATAATTTATACATGTTTGAAATGATTGTAAGTGAAACACCACAAGACTGTGTTTTGTAATGGTTATGAATTTTGTATCAAAGATTTAGATGATAGGAAGATAACTTGTGATTCTAGAATAAGTGCAGTCTTCCAGGTGACCAATATTTCATCTAGAAATGACTTGCATCCTCAAGAATCTCAAAATTGATACTATGGCATTTTGGTTGATATACTTGACTATGATTTTAATTCCTTCAAATTAGTTCTCTTCGTGGTCAAACGATACAAACTATGACTCAATCAAAGTTATATGAATAGAATTGTTATTAAGCATGAGAATGGATTTCCAATTATTAATACAAGGTTGTTTGAGCTAGTTGGGGATGAGCCCTATGTTCTTCCAAGCCAATGTGAGCAAGTATTTTACTCTTAGAGGTTCCACATAAGCTAGATTGGTCATTTGTTGTTAGACATGATCCAAGGGGAAGGTCGATAAAGTATAATGCGATGGAAGAAAAAAGATACCAAGGAAGAGGAAGAAGTGGATCATGATCAAGAGTTAGTTGATGATGCTCCTGATGCAAATGATGTTGCTACTGATCATGATGATGATACTTCTACTGATTATGATGTTGAGGAGGAGGAGGAGGAGGAAGAGGATGATCATGATGATGATTATGATGATGGCAACAACGATGACTAGTATAGTGGTGGTGACAATGTCGATGACGAAGATGATCCTAGTGATGAGATGGATGAAGAATAATATCAATGTACATACAAGGAAACATTTTCTATGTGATTTTTTATTTCTAAATAATTAATACAAGTAAACATTTTAAATTGAATTTGGTGTAGTAATAAAAATTTAACTATAATATGTGTTGGGATTAAGAAAACATCTTGTATTGCAGTTGTAGGGGATGTAGAGGTTGTTCCCGATGAGCGTGTTGAGGTCCAAGTCAACAGACAAGATGGTGTGGTTGGACAAGGTAAAGAGTGCTACAATGTTTTTAAAAATTGTTAGTCTCAATTTTTTTAAAATTTAACCCTTTTATTTGTTATTGTAGAGGACCAACCTTTGCAAAGGGCAGCAAGTGCACATCCACTAGTGAGAAGAAATATCGATGACGACATGGATATGCCTCTACAACATTATAGGGAAGGACAAAAAAAGACAAAAAGAAAAAAGAAATGATTCATGTGAACTTATTTATGTAACTTATTTGATGATAATGACTAATGTTTATGTATAGATGTTTTATTTATGTTCTATTGAATGTTCATGTGAATGTTCTAATGAATCTTATGTTTCAATGTTAATGTGAATGTTCTAATGAAATTAATGTGTTAATTAATGTTATTATGTGATAATTCATGAATGTTATATTTTATTAATAGAATGAATGAATTTTAGATGTTAATGGGGAATGTAGATGTTGGGGGCGGGGGGGTGTGTGGAAATGAGCTTCCACCTTCGCATGGTTTGCCCTAATTAGTAGAGAATATTAAACTATTCTCAAAACCAAATGAAGCTCAACATTAATCTATGATTGCATGACAACTAATTGTGTGAATCTCTTGGTTTCAGACAATGTAGAAGGGTGTCATAATCAAACTCATTTATTTATGAAATTTAGTTGCAGTGTATGAAATATTCAAAAGAATGACTTTCTATGGGATTGCCTCAAATTATTCCTCTCTAAGGTATTCTATTGTTTCTATTTATCTGCAATCATGTTTGATTGCATTTGATAACTTTTATTGCAAATTGGGAGACATGAAGAAGAATTCAAATAATGGAAACAAATGATATTTAGATCATTCTAAAGTATACATTGATTCATGAACTGTTCTCATTATTTATTTTGAGTGTTGTGATAAGTTGAATAATATTACAAGGAGAAAGTAAAGGATCCTAAAGTCTGGTCAAAGATTTGCCTTGAAAATATGGCCAAATTAACAAAGGAGGCCACCACAATACGTCGTGTACTTGAACCTATGTTTCATTTTTTTGATAGTGGGAAACACTAGTCCCTTCATAATGGACTCCCACTATGTGTTCTATATGACATGCAATGCTTAATGGAGAAAGCAGGTAACATTTATATTTCTATTTCTATTTCCAAATGCGAAGTTCACCTTTTCATTTTAATATTTTATGATATTTCATGCTTTTCTGCTGGTCAATTTGTAGGCCATTGCAAAGTTTGCACAACTATCATTTCCTACCAAATAACAACACCACAATGACCACTCTTCAATTATAAATGCCCAAGTTATGTGTTGATGTTAGTGTAAATAATTAATTATTATTACACTTTACTTAAGTTTACCTAGGTTAAATGCATTATTTTATTATTTATCAGATAGACACCTAGAAGTATGCATAGTTAGATGAGTTGTCTACTTGACAACAAAAAAAAAATCTCTCCTACTCGCCTAAAAGACCAATTTTTTTGCAGAATTTCGGAAATAAAATGCAAGTCAGCAAAAATGCAGAGACGCAAAAATATTCGGATCTAAAAAATTAATTGCACATATCTATACCAATTTCTCAAATTGGGCCTTCATGTTCTAGTTGGCAAAAAAAAGTTGCCTCAGATTTGACTATGGCCTAGGGTATACAAATTTAATCGATCCTCTAGACGCAATGGTGAGGTCTTATTTGGCTCTAGATGCTCCCAATAACTGTAATTACTCCAAATCTAAATCGTGGTCCTTTGAGAGGTGAAGCAAAATAGTATTTTTCTTTCTTCAACTAAGGTTGAGTATTGAGGAGTTGTCATTGTGACTATAGAAGCTATTTGGTTATAGCATATTCTAAAGGAGTTTGGATTTGACATACCTAAACCCACAGTCATTCATTGTGATAATCAAAGTGTTATTGAAATCTCAAAACATCCAGTTCAACATTAGCGGACCAAACATATTGAGGTTCATATGCACTACATTATAGAGTTGATTCATGAGCAAGTCATTGCATTGCAGTATTGTCCTACAGCAGAGCAGGTTGCAGATATCTTCACCAAACCCTTCACTAAGGTCAAGTATCTTCATTTGTGAGATCTCCTTGGCGTGCGGGATATTTTAGAAAGGGAAGTCCCTTGACTTCTCTCTTCTTTCTTATGGGAGGGATTTTTTCCTTACATAAGGTCTTCTTCTCTCTCATCGTCTTTATTATACTTGTCTTTCTTTTTGGGGGAGGGTTTTTCCCATGAGTTTTTCCCTCTTTCTTCATTTTTCAGAGAGATTGCATTGCATTACATCGCATTATATGTAGAGCATTGCATTTTTACATGGGTACCTAACATGGCCTAGTAGCTAAGAACCATCATGTATTTTCATCTAGCTTTTGTAAGCTTAAGTACATTCCCCTAAGTTGCACTTAGGGGGGGTGTTAGTGTAAATAATTAATTATTATTACACTTTACTTAAGTTTACTTAGATTAAATGCATTATTTTATTATTTATCATATAGACACCTAGAAGTATGCATAGTTAGATGAGTTGTCTTGTTGACAACACAGGAGTTTGCATAATCATCTAAGTTGTCATGTAGACAACACAGTTGTTCACACTCTAATTAAGCACATGGTGTCTACAACATCTCTTTACGAGATACACCTATGTAAGCTTATCCTCTCATCATTGCACTAACTTCTGTGCTCAATGGAGGATAATCCACTCTTGGTGGACATGTGCTTAGTTGTGAGGCTTGTCACTTTGTTAACTCCTATTCATTCTAGATGCCTTTATATATAGGAACTTCTAGTGTGTATGTACATATATGATATTCTCATTATTTTTATTATGATCATCCATTATTGGTCCATATTGTGCTAGTGTTTGAGCTTCTTGATCTTGGTGTTATTTTGCCCTAAGAAAAATTCTTATAGTTGAGAAAAATATATAGATCTAATTTGGATATTGAAAATCATTTTAGATCTATGGATTAAATTCATTTATTTTTACAAGATTTTTAAAGGATTTGAACTGAATTGTCATATAGATGATGGTAAGCATGGAAGTAAAATCGTTTTACTTAAGAAACTATAAATTTTTGGTATCATAGTGTCTTCCATGGATTTTTTTTATTTAAATTAATAACTACAGTATGAGATGTAAATAAGCTTTAGTTATGTGTTATATAATTAATATGTCTTTTTAATATCTTATAACAGATGATTGGTTTTTAACAAATATTTAACTTCAGTACAACATATATGTATAAGCTTGAAGAAGAGATGCACAAAATTATACTTGTCCCCTTTCCATATGATAATTTAGACATTTTCAATCCTTGGGATACCACTTTCTCCATTGGCTAAGTATTGAAATAAGAGTTCTACATTCTAATTATTTTTTGTGATCTAATTTCAATGAACCTCTGTTGAATATTAGTTTGATCTATATTCTATTCAATGATTCTTGTCACAACATACTAATTCAGAGATGGAATATACATGCTTGTAGAGTTGAAATCTTAGCAATCACAAGGACAACCACACCAACAGAAGTTGCGACCAAAACCATATGAGAAAGAGGAACCTCCAAGCAAGAGATAAGCAAGGAAGACACATCCCCCATTGAAACACCAACAGGCAGAGTGGACATGACATCGCAAGGACCAAGGAAAGGAGCTCTGGTGACACCATCAACAACAAGAGGAACTCAAACCATGACAAAAGCAAATGGAACCATCACAACGGGTTCTTGCATCACGTGACCTTATACATAATGTTGTGAGTTATTAAGCATGATTTTAAGATCATACTTGCAATATGTTAGTATATTTAGTACCTCAAATATGTTGGAAGATTGGGGAGATTGTTGGAAGCATGAATGCTGATGATATTCCTATGGGGAAAACTACTATGATGATATGTTACATTCATGACTGAGTTTTTCATTGATGTCAACATAGCAGTTTCCTGTGGTGTCTGACAGAAGAACAACAAAAAGATCAAGTTGGTACGGATGGCTAGTTGAGCATTATAACCACCCAAGATTATGGAAAATACTTATAAGTATCTGGTATATGCAATTAACGTCGAAAGAAAAAAGATAAGTCTAGAAGAAGTTATGTAAGTTTTGGTGATGTATGTTTTGAGATAGAGTTTATAGAGGCGTGTTTTGGTAAACTTGTTATATCTCTTAGTAGAATTGATATCTTGAGGATCGAGGTTGAGGACATGGAGAAGACATGTTGGTGATGGCATGGCTAAGCTCGCTCATCATAATATTACGTGTATGGAAAGTTGTTCAAGTTGTAAGGTGGAAGATTAATGTTATCACTAAGTGTAATGTGTTCTTAGTGTGGTCCTATAATAATTAATTGAGAAGGTCTAACAGCCGACTAAGGGAATTGTTTTATGGACTTAGTATAAAGGAAGGACATTTTCATTTATCATGGCATGAGATGATATGACTTTATGATCAATGATAAGCATCAGAGAGTGTGGAATGTGAAGTTAAGCAAAGAAGTGTGGAAGTGAAGGAAACTTCATTGCCAAGGTTTTGCTAAGTGATTTGAGGTTTGGTATTTGGATCTGAGATTCGTGACCTAGTCTACAAGGTCTAACAGTGATTGGTCCGGTTGACAAGATATAGGAAAGAGCAAAGGAAAGGAGAAGATAATGGTAAATTACTTGTTTGAGCAGTGAGCTCTTCTTGTAGTTGAAATTGCATGTTTGGGCAGTGAGCTCTTCTTGCATAAATTGTACCACAACTCCTAACAGGGTTGGAATCTCCTAACAGAGATTCAAAGTCTCCTAACAGAGACTCATTGTACTAAATGTTGTAGTAGACTCCTAATAGGGTTCCTCCTCTAACAAGGATTATTTATATTAGTGCATCATCTCCCACTAGGGTTTTTCCTCTAATCAAGGGTTTTCCTAGTCAACATATATGGTGTAAGTGTCTATGAGCATTTTAATATAGTTGTTTATTTTGGTTGAATGGTTAAGTTTGTTTAAAGAAGATAAATGTTTTAATTGTTGGATAACTGATTCACACCCCCCCCCCCTCCCAGCTATCTTGGTGGACTACTGTTTCTAACAATTGGTATCAAAGCATCAGGTCCTTGAAGATAAAGTTTAACAACTTTGGAAGATCCATGGTGAACATGTTTAGGAAAGATAGTCTAAAGTTTGATGGAATAAATTATGACAGCTAGAAGCAAAGATGAAGACACATTTGTTGTGTATGGGTTTGGGATATTGGATCTTTGACAAAATCAACGAAGACAATCATTGATGAAAAGGATTTGGAAATTTGCACTGGGGCAGAAAGAGATCTTTTCATGTGTGACATGAGAGCTAGAGAAGTACAATTGACTGCACTTCCTGAAATTGAGTACAATCAGGTAAAATCACTTGCTACTTCACATTTGATTTGGAAAGCTTTGGAAAATAATTTTGAAGGTGATATACATTCTAAGAAGTTGAGGCTACAAAGTTGGATTTGTGTGTTTCAAGATGCCAAAATGATGGAAGATGAATCTATAAAAACATATATAGGCACGATATTAGAAATTATTATAGGTAATAAAGCTCAAGGAGGAACCAAAGAAAATGATGAGGTTATATGGAAGATATTGAAGACTCTAACACCACCCTTTAAGTTAACATTTTAGATGATACAGTTGTTGATATCTTGTACTAAATATTTCACAAAGGAAACATTTCTAGGAAGACTTGAAGCAGTTGAGAATGAACTTAGACAGTCCAAAAAATTGACCAAAATAGAGACAGCTTTCAGTGCCTTGAATATTCGACCCAACTTATCAAGGAGCACAAGTGCTAGAGGAGATTTTGCTAGCAGCAAAAAATTTGAGGAAGACAAAAAGATTGAAGAAGTAACCCTTCTGGTAAGAAGAGAAAAAGGAGGTCAAAAAAAATTTTAATGTTGCACTTGTGATGAATATGGTCATTATGCATCTAAGTGTCCTAAAAGGGAGAAAAGGTATAAGGGAAATCATAAACCCAAAAAAGATAGAGAATGTTTGTATGCTAATGAAGATAATGATTCTGATGAACAAGCATTAAGTGCTAGTGATGATGAAATTGGATTTGTGGCAATTAAAGAAGAAATTCCAGAGAAGGTAAATTTGGTATTATAGGTTGAGAAGAAATCTAATTGGATAATTGACAATGGTTGTTCACATCATATGACTAGTGACATGAACAAATTCGTTCACTTCAAGAGTGAGGATGGAGGAATTGTCAAAGTTGGAAACAATGCAACATGCCAAGTTAAAAGTATTGGATCTATAACTCTTGATGGTAAAACTAACACTAGGATGTATACGTTGTTGATGGTTTAAAGCACAATCTTTTAAGTGTTGGACAACTAGTAGACAAAGTTTACCAGTTGCAGTTCACAGAGAAGACATGCATGATCAAAGGTAAAAATGGAAAGGTAATTGGAATAGGAACCAGATCTAGAGGTAATGTATTTCAAATGAATCCTAATGAAATGACATGTTTGGTTGCAAAGGTAGATGATAGTTGGTTATGGCATAAGAGATTTTGTCATATAAACTTTGACAATATTGTGAGGACTAGTAGAATGTTTGCAGTTAGAGATTTGTCGAAGATTGTAAAGCCTATAAACACAATTTGCAAGGAGTATTTTTTGGCAAAGCATAACAGAACTTCTTTTCCCAGCAAGAATTTTACCACTACAATGAAGTTGGAGATTGTACACACAGATCTCAATGGTCCTACAAAGACTAAAGGATTCTATGGTGAAAAGTATTTTATGATTCTAGTCAATGATTTTTCTAGAATGATGTGGGTTACATTTCTTAAAGAGAAATCTGAGGCATTTGACAAGTTCAGGATATTTAAGAATAGAGTTGAGAATCAATCTGGTATCAATATTAAATGCTTGAGGTTAGATAAAGGAGGATAATTTACTTCAAATAAGTTTAACATGTTTTGTGAAGAAAATGGAATTAAAATACAACTATCAGCTCTGAGAATCCCTAAACAAAATGGCATTGCAAAGAGAAGGAACAAGTCAATTACTGAAGCTGCAAGAGATATGTTAGCAAAGAATGATGTATCCAAGACATTTTGGAGAGAAGCTATGAATACAGTGGTCTACACTATGAACAAAGTGCAAGTCAGGAAAGACACAAACAAGACACCTTATGAACTATGGTTTGGTCACTCGCCTACAGTTAAGTATTTTAGAATATTTGGAAGTAAGTGTTACACAAAGAGAGATGATGAAATTGGTAAGTTTGATGCTATAAGTGATGAAGATATGTTTCTTGGGTATTCATTGAAAAGAAAGGCTTATAGATGTTATAAAAAAAGAACTAAGACTGTTATGGAAAGTGCAAATGTGAGAATTGATGAGAAATTCAAAGTACAAGAAAGAATAGTTGATTACAATTCAGATGATGATGTTGTTACTAAGCCAACGAATGATGAGGTATTTCTTGATACTCACAATGATTTGTAGAATGGAGGAGAGCCTAGGCAGGAACAAAGCTCAGAACCTTCAGTGGAGCCAAGAGTTGAGATAGGAACTCCTACTTCAGGAAAGAACATGATCAAGAATCACCCATCCAAACAGATCATTGAAAACAAAGACAAAGGTGTGATGACAAGAAGCAGAGTAAATGAAGAACTATGCTTGATATCTTAACTTGAGCCCAAAAATGTAGAGGAAGCATTTAAAGATGACTTTTGGAAGAAAGTTATGAAAGAGGAATTAGATCAGATAGTAAAGAATGAGACATGGGAATTAGTCCCTAGACCAGTAGACAAGAATGTGATAGGAACTAAATGGGTATTTAGAAACAAGATGAATGAGGGAGGAGAAGTTATAAGAAACAAAGCAAGATTGGTATGCAAAGGTTACTCACAGCAAGAAGGAATAGATTATGAGGAGACTTATGCTCCAGTGGCTAGAATAGAAGTAGTAAGATTATTCTTAGCCTATGCAGCATAGAATAAGTTCAAAGTATATCAAATGGATGTCTAGTCAGCATTTCTAAATGGAGAACTTGAAGAAGAGATATACATTGAGCAACCTGAAGGATGTTCTTTGACAGATGACAAGGACATAGTATGAAGATTGAGGAAAGCATTGTACGGATTGAAGCAAGCACCTAAAACATGGTATGCAAGGTTGGACAAACATTTGACAAAGCTTGGATATAGCGAAGGTATGGCAGATAGTAATCTGTATTGGAAAGAAACTGATGATGGTTTGATGATTTTGGTAATATTTGTTGATAACATCATATTTGGAGGAAATGATGAAGAAAGAAAGAAATTTGCAGAAGAAATGAAGAAAGAATTTGATATGAGTATGATAGGAGAGATGAAATATTTTCTAGGATTGCAGATTATACAAAATAAAGAAGGAATCTTTATTTCTCAGACCAAGTACTTGAAGGATTTATTTAAAATATTTGATTTGGAAACATGCAAACCTGTTGAAATACCTATGGTAACTGGACACAAGTTATCTACGAAGGATGAGACACCTACTATTGAGCAAAAGAAGTACAGATCTATGATCGGAGGATTGCAATATTTGACTCACACAAGGTCGGATATAGCAAATGCACTTGGAATTGTTGCAAGATTCCAGGCTAATCCTAGAGAAGTACATTATGCAACAGTCAAAAGGATATTTAGATATCAGAAGAGAATATCTGATTTTGGATTATGGTATGACAGATCTAATGATTTTACTCTAAGTGCTTAGACTAATGCAGATTGGGAAGGCAGTATGGATGACAAAAAGAGAACTAGTGAAGGAACCTTCTTTCTTCGAGGAAGGTTGGTTTCTTGGTTAAGCAAGAAGCAGGATTGTACATCTCAAAGTACAACAAAAACAAAATATGTTGCAGCAAAAAATAATTGCAATCAAGTCATTTGGATGAAGTAGATGGTGAAGGATATATAAGGATAGAAATCAATGAACCTGTTGTTATACATTGTACAACACAAGCATGGTAAATATGTCTAAGAATTCAGTGTTTCATTCAAGGACTAAGCACATTTCTATTAACATATGTTGAGAGAAAAAGTTACAGAAAAGGAAATCAGATTGGAGTATGTGAGCACTAAAGAGCAGATTGTAGATATATTCATTAAGCCTCTTCCCAAAGAGACTTTTGTGTATCTGTGAGATATGATTGGGGTTATGCCCCTTCCTACATCAGAGTAGAAGATGCAAGAGTGCATCAGTCCAGTGTAATAGAGCACCATTGTTGTCTAGACTGGATGTTGATGTTTCCTGAATGGGGGGGTATCTGTGATGGACAGAATCATCTAGGACTCTTTTTGATGTTGTTTTGAACAGTGTCTTCTGAAACTCGAGCTAGTAAGTATTAGTTTGATGCAGTAAAGTTGGTTACCATTAACATTGATGTCAATCGGGGAGAAGTTTGGCATGAAAAACAATATGTTGAGGAAGATGTTTGGCATAAGCACTGTATACAGAATAACAATTTGGCATAGAACACATTGAGGTATATCAATGGGGGAGAATGATTGATGAAGAGGATTTGAAGATGAACAGTCTTTTGTTGGTATTCTTAGAACTAGATGATTTTCATCTATGTTGCCATCAATGCCAAAGGGGGGGATTTTTGGAAGATTGGGGAGATTGTTGGAAGCATGAATCCTGATGATATTCCTATGGGGGAGTACTACTATGATGATATGTTACATTCATGACTGATTTTGTCATTGATGTCAACATAGCAGTTTTCTGTGGTATCTAACAAAAGAATAGTCGAAAGATCAAGTTGGTACAAACGGCTAGTTAAGCATTATAACCACCTGAGGTTATGGGAAATACTTCTGAGTATCTAGTATATGCAGTTAACGTCGGAAAAAAAAGGATAAGTCTAGAAGAAGTTATGTAAGTTTTGGTGATGTCTGTTCTGAGATAGAGTTTACAGAGGCATGTTTTGGTAAACTTGTTATATCTCTTAGCAGAATTGATATCTTGAGGATCAAGGTTGAGGACATGGAGAAGACATGTTGGTGATGACGTGGCTAAGCTCGCTTGTCATAATATTGCGTGTACGAAAAGTTATTCAAGTTGCAAGGCAGAAGATTAATGTTATCACTAAGTGTAACATGTTCTTAATGTGGTCCTATAATAATTAATTGAGAAGGTCTAATAGCCAACTCAGGGAATTGTTTTATGGACTCGGTATAAAAGAAGAACATTTTCCTTTATCATGGCATGAGATGATATGACTTTATGATCAATGATAAGCATCAGAGAGTGTGGAATGCAAAGTTGGGCAGAGCAGTGTCGAAGTAAAGGAAACTTCATTGCCGAGGTTTTGCTGAGTGATCCAAGGTTTGGTATTTGGATTCAAGGTTTGTGACCTGTCTACAAAGTCTGACAGTTATTGGTCTGGTTGATAGGACAAAGAAAAGAGCAAAGGAAAGGAGAAGATAACAATAAATTACTTGTTTGAGCAGTAAGCTCTTTTTGTAGTTGAAATTGCATGTTTGGGCAGTGGCCTCTTCTTGCATATATTGTACCACAACTCCTAACAAGGTTAGCACAACTCCAAATAGGGATTCAAAGTCTCCTAACAGGGACTCATTGTACTAAATTTTGTAATAGACTCCTAACAGTGTCCATCCTCTAACAAGGAATATTTATATTAGTACATTTTGTGGGCATCATTCGCACCGAGGTTTTCCCTCTAGTCAAGGGTTTCCCTAGTCAACATATCTAGTGTAATTCTTTATGAGCATTTTATTATGGTTGTTGTTTACTTTGGTTGAATGGTTAAGTTTGTTTAAAGAAGATAAATGTTTTAATTGTTGGATAACTGATTCACCCCCTCCCATCCCTTTCAGTTATCTTAGTGGACTATTGTTTCTAACAGGATATATTTAGAAGAAAACAGTTAAAGTAGACCTTATGCAATTGAGGATGTTTGCAATATTAGGTAAACTTGTAGGAGACCAAATGGAGTGTGCTTTAGAAGGAGGAAATTTGTGCTACACGAATGAAGTTGCACCACATTGAAAGGACCTTATAAAAGCAATGTTTAGTAATAAAAAGGTGTGGTAAATCCCTTGGGAGATGCGTAGATAGGTAAATACAACACAATATCTCATCATGTGTCAATACATGAGATATAACAAACATAGAATGATACCACAAGGATAACATCTGAAGAATGTGCCACACTACAAGTATTTCACTCAACTCTTGAATACACCCATGGCTAAGAAGCAAATTAAATTATGTTCCATTCCAACCACAAATAAATTATGTTCCACACACATGTATTATATTCTAGCAATCTCTCCACCGATTTTCCCTCTCATGGGTTGCCCAATTCCTTTTCCTCCAATAAATACTCCCTTTACTAGTGGAAGAATAGTGGAACCATCTAATTCTCTGCCCAATTTTTCGGTTTGCCCTCCTCATGAGCAGCAAGGTTTGAAGGGTCCTCCTCCACAACATCATTTCTTCATCTGCATATGTTATGAGATATTGCATATTTGGATTCAACTAAAAGAGATCACAAACATTGGTTCTAAGTCCACCCAATGAGAGGTCCAGATTACCATCTTACCTTACACAATGCATAAACACTGAAGTGTACTCTCAAAATATTCTCATGCTTTCCCTACAATGAAATTAAAGTAAACATAGTATGATTAAGAATATCAAGCCTTACAAACTACATTCTAGATATAAGTTTTACCTACTACACCATGATTAGATGATGCAGAAGCATGGCAATTAGCATCAACCAAAATTAAATCTCATTTTGTTTGCTTCAAGTTTTAACTTTCCAACTATGTGCTCACCTCATGTTTCAATCTAGAAGTTGGTCCAGTGTTCAATGTGGATGGATGATGGACATGGACATCCACCAAAACACTAGATTGAAAAAAAAATTCAAATGATTTAGTTGCAATTGTTCTTGTATCTATGTGTGCAAAATGTGGAAGAACATGTGGGCAGAATATCTAAAGAAATGGATGTATATTTTATGGTGGAGTGAAAAGTTGGAAGGTCATGCGTCTATGTAGAAACAATCATTCAAAAATTAGGTGCATGGACTTTTAATGAAAGGACAATGATAGCAGGAACTTACAAACAAAATTGTGCGTCATAAAGCCAAATTCCACTTCCTTTTCTAGCAACCATGAAACCTAAAATTGAATGAAGTGGATGTTTTGGAATGGTTGCATATTGAAAAAAAAAATTAATATTCCAACAATCTGTCACAATTGCGAACCAGTAGCATTGCCAACTCATACTCGTCGCAATTGCGACGGATAGTTGTCACACCCATGACACTGCTATCACAATCCATCTCACTTGCGATGGCCATTCTAATGGATGATCGTCAATCATAAAATGAAGGCATCGTTATTGTGATGAAGGATTGAAAATGTCAGATGTTGTAATTGCAACGATGGCATGTCGCATTTAGGACAATATGACAATGAACTCTTGACCTTGCCTTCTACAAAATTGCGATGCCAAAAGTTATCGCAATTGTGATGAACAAGCTTGTTGGCCAAAATTTTGGTGCCCATCCAACGAGAGCCAATTCTTGGTACTATCACTTGGGTGATGGGCGGCCATCGCAATTCGGGTCCAAATGTAATAGTGATCACTGTAAATCCCAAACAAGGTGGGTGAGAGTAGACAACCCTGGTTCATCCGAATGGTGGTTTGGATAGGATCGGAGAGGCCCACGGGGGTCTTCTACCAATCACCTTCTCGTATAGCCCCATGATCATTGTCAGTAGGATCTCGGAGAGGAAGGATTGTAAAATGCTAAGAGCGAGCAATTAAATGGAGACGGAATGGCTAGCTTCTATCGAAGATTTGATTAATATTTCTCAGCATATGTATTTGCTTAAATGGAGAGGGAATGGCTAGCTTCTATCGAAGATTTGATTATTTCCCAACATATGTATTTGCTTAAATGGAGAGGGAATGGCTAGCTTCTATCGAAGATTTGATTAATATTTCTCAACATATGTATTTGCTTGAATGGAGAGGGAATGGCTAGCTTCTATCAAAGATTTGATTAATATTTCCCAGCATATGTATTTGGAAAAGCCCTAAATTTGCTAGGGTATGAAAGAAATGGAAAGAAATACCTGCAACATCCTTGAAAGGTCAAAGCTTCAGTGTGGAGAGAAATATATAATCTTTAGATTTGAAATAGAGAAGAAAGAAGAAATATATAATCAGTTCTACATGTAGTCATCGTGAAAACACCATTTATAAAGAACAAATGCCTCGAACGAGAATACAGAGCCTACTCTTCAATGAGGGTTGTTAAATTTAATGATTCTACACTAATTGCATCAATTACATTTAATGACATAATATCAGATAATTATGACAAGAGGACACTTTTGTAACTTTATAATTTTATTGATTTATTTTTTTTTAATTATTTTTTCCATTATTCTTTTCCTCACAATTAATTAAATTTTCAATAAATAGTATTTTTAAATTTTAAAAATATGTTGAAATTATCAAAACTTTTAAAAATACAAATAGACATTAAAATTTAGCAAATTTGATTTATGCCTTCAAACATTTATTGGATCTAATGAATCCAATAGTTACATGAACTAATAATTATCATCTAAAACTTTCATTTTGATATAAGATCTCTATTTTAATTCTAACAAAAGGTGTAAGCCTCATTTTAAAATTGGAATTATTTGAAATGGATCACATTTCTATTTTACTTCTTAGATCTCTATTTATTCTAATAGAATATGAAAGTCCTTTCTGAGGTCATTAAAAAAAATTATTCAATCACTTCCCATATTAATCCTTAAATCTCTAGTTATTTAATTAGAGGGTGTAAGCTCCTTTTACAAGTGGATTCATTCAATGAGAAAGCTAGTTCAATAATTAAAGACAAATAAATGGTGGGAAAACAAATCTTGGAGCTATGTATTTTTTTTTTTCCAATTAGCATAAGTATTTATTTCTAACTCCCTTTTTTTCAATGTTCATTTTAATTTTTAATCTAACATTGCTCCACTAAAATAGAAAAAAAAAAATTAATCATTTTCCCATCATAAATTAAACCCAAATTGGAGTTTAGAAAAGTATGGGAACATGTCATAAATTAAACCAAATTTGGAGTTAAGAAAAGTATAGGGACATTCACTATTCTTAGCAAGGTTCCTATTCTTAGTGTAATTATAATGGTGAAGATAATATATCATGTTAGTTCTTATTTAAATTTAGATCTATTTTGATGTGCTTATATTGATAAATGGTATATATTTTAAAGGTTGAGTTTATTTTTATTTTTTTGTGTATGTATTTTAAGCATTTGATTTATTTTATCTATATTTATGTATACTTCTATGTATTTGTTATTATGATTTAGTTCTTACATTTTTAACTGTGTATTCATGTTTATTTTAATATTCACAATAATATTCATTTCCAGACCATGTAGAATTAGACTTAGAAGCCCAAATTTTGTTTCCACTTTCCCTTATTTCACTAGTTGTCATGCAACAACTTGGACAATATTTGCACCATTATATTTTATGTATTTGTATCTTAAGACATTCAATGTGCATTAATCTAAAGGCAATTATCATTCACAAAAAATAAATAAATAAATATTTTAGTTTGGAATAATATGAGGAACATAAATTTGCATTAAACTTATCTAGAATGCATAAGTTCCTAAAGGGCTTTTTGTCAATCTAATTACAAGGATTGATTTGAAAACTCATCACTCTTAATCCACTCATAACCTTGACAATCTTTACATTTATGTAAATATCAAAAGTCATGGCTGCAAAATTCTATGAGGGTTCATAATCAACAAGACCATTTATAGATCAACCTTGAAAGATGCAAAAAATAGTTAGAAAAAATAAGTTACAAATTGTTAGAACCCAGTACATATTTAAAACTAAGGCATTTATTTTGTATTGTTGAGACACTCAAAATATCATTTGGCATGGTTTCCACAACTAAATGCTCTCTTCAAAAAAAAAATAGTAAAATAGTTAGATTATGCACACACTAGAAATCAAATCCACAAATTCTTTATCTAAATCATCTAGTAATCTAAGAACCACCACTTTAAAATTGATTATAAACATCAAAGTAATGTATCATTCTACTTGTGAAATTTTTGTACTTTGCCATTTTCTACTTACTTTTTGGCCCATTTAATGGCATTATCTTTCATCAACATTAAGGCCATTTTCCTCACCTTTTATCACATGTACTCACATATCTCTTTTCCTAACATTGATGAAAGATTGTTTCCATAGTTGAATGCTCTCTTTACTAAGGCATTAATTTTGTATTATGGAGGCAGTCAAATTATGGAAAGATTATTTGGCATACTATATACAACTAAATGCTCTCTCTAAAAGAATTATACCACAATTCTTAAATTATTTGCACATACAAAAATCAATTATACATGCTTCTTTAGTCATTATAAATCAATTATACCATCTTCTTTAGTCATTATTGTTGATAAATTATTAGAAGATTAGTTTCCACTTTGGCTTAGAAATAAAATGATTCAAATATATCTCAATATAGTTATTGATGAATTTCTAATTTGAATTTAGAATTAATAGAGTGTTGATATTTAGTTTTTCCTTTGAAGAGGTTAATTAAGATATTATTTTTTGCTATTACTAAAGGCTTTCATGCTACGAGTAACTTAGTGATATCTAGACTATGAAATATAGCGTATGGCCAATGACAAATTATCTTGATATACACTCTTTTGGTTTTGTTACAAAATTAGTAATTTAAATGGGTTGCATTAAATGGTATTAATGGAGGATAAAACATTAGTTTGTAGATGGGTATAATGGGCTCTCCTAGTGGGTAGTTGATTTTCCAAATATAAGATATTTAGAAAGTATAAGCACAAGACGTATAGAAAGTATATGTACCAAGCTTTCAAGCACACATTATATGTTTGATAGGCAATTGACATAAAAACTATGCCTCACACGTCTATTTATAAATGTTGTTTTAAGATTCATTAATAAATATTTTACGTACATAATTTAGAATCTCATATACTCTTCCTCTTTGTCAAATTGATAGATGGGGTGTGACTTCTTAGTGGATATCACGAGAGGAAGGCAAGCTCTTACATGGTCTATACTAAGAGGTCGTGTCTACAATATTCTTTCATGAAATGGAAAGTAAAGTGTCTAAAAGATTTTCTTATGAATATCGAAAGTAGATTAGGAAGGCAATTTTTTTTGTATTATTGTGTTGGGCAAAGATCCTTTTTCATTCACCCAATTCACTCTATTTTAGATCTAGTTTGATGATACTATTGTATTTCATTATCATAAAGGTAACAAGTTGGGTTTTGGATGTAATGATGGACATCATGAATATGGTAAGAGTATATATTCTCTATACAAAGAATGAAAAGCAAAATTGCATAGAGATAGAATTAGTATTGGAGGTATACTTCCAATAAATATCAATCATTCTCTTTTAATGAACCGAATGAATCCAAAGTTAAAGTGGAATTAATAATACCAAAAGTTATCATTAAGAGTTGAGCCTATTTGTTTAATATATTAATTGTGTACTCCTATCAGTGCTCATGACCATTATGCAAGTGGTGATAAGTCAGAATTGATTCATGCATATGATTGCAACATTCCCTAAGAATCTTAAAGGCATTCTTGTTCACTAGAAAGACACTCAAGTTGGAAAGAAATGAAAAAGTTTGTACTAAAATTATAATGTATTATCTAAAAATGTTATAAATCTCAACATTACCCGAATGTAACGTAGATGCAAGATTTGGATGTGCCTAAAGGAAAATGTGCTAGGTACTAAAAGCTTACTGGATTGGTGGGAGACACCAAATGTGATATGGAGCCCCTTAATGCCCAATTCACTACTTTGGACGAGAGTTTTAAGACTCGGCCTAAATTTGCTCTGAAGGTGACAATTGTTGCAACCACCACGCTCTAGTTGCATCACCAAGAAAGTAAAGGTCTTGGCACTAAGGATTCAAAAAAATTATATGGATTCCTTATTGATGATTGGGTCAAACTCTTGGTGACAATAAAGGGAAAGGAAAAGGCTTTAGTTTAAACCTTCATTTGTTGTGTTTTATTTTTATGTTCTCTAGGGTAGCTAGTATATTCCAACTTTAAACTATTTGGACTCTCTTATTTTGTTAAGCAGTGACAATAGATATGTTGTTAGTATATTTGTAGGGTATGTTTATAAGTCATTTAAAAGGGAGAACCATATGTTGGTTGCTAGTGATTTTGATTTGGTTACTAGTAATTGTGATACATTGTTAGATACTTTTTGACAGACTATACTAGTTTGGAAAATCTATTTTTTGATATTAAGGAACAAAGACTATGAATGTGTTGGTAGCTTAGTTTCTAATGTTTTTTTTGAATGATTTAAACATTGTTTTATTCTAAAGGCCAACCCCCTTGTTTTTAGTTGCTTTAATATCAAAAAATATTACCGTAGAATGTAAAATGAAATGCATGTAAAGTAAATATGAGAATCCTACCACTAATTTTTTGATATATGAGGTCCTCACCAAGATAGGGTTGTAAGCAAAGTCGGCTTACCTTATGGATACTCCATGGTTAACCATACTTGACTAGACCAAGACTAGAATGGTTGGTTGATCACTACATGTCCTAGTGTTTTACCTTTACAAGCAACCACCTAAATAAAATAAGTGTGTAAAATAACATTTTATCCAGAGAGCTCGTCATGAGAGGATGCAAGGCCAAAGGTCAAGCAGGCTTTCAGGCAGACTACCAACCCATGGACCATATTTTCACACTAGGAGCTATTATCGAGGAGGCTTGCCACCACAAGACAAAAGTCTACTGCTATTTTGTGGACTTTCGTAAGGCTTTCAACTCTATCCTCTGTGCAACCCTTTTTCAAACGCTTAAAGACATTGGTATTTCAGAGATCTTACTGGCAAGAATCATGAGGTTATAGGAGAAGGTGGTTGGTAGACTCAAGACCCCCGAGGGCCTCTCTGATCCTATCCAAAGCACCATTCAACCACTCTCACCCACCTTGTTTGAGATCTACATTGACGACTTGAGAACTTTCTCAATGACTCCTCTTTCTCAAGTGACGGCTGCCATCTACACTAGGTATTGATCTTCGTCCTCCTTTTGTTGATGATGTGGCTCATTTAGCTTCTTCTCCTAAGGGCCTTCAAAGGCTCCTTGATGGACTTGCATCTTTTTGTAACTTGAGATAGTTGAGAACCTTGAGCAGACCTGTGTTATGGTCTTCAACGGTCTAAAGGCCTCACATCTCCATCTCCATCTCCACTTCGACTTCCAAGTTCGAGAAGTTGAGATTGCTTCATCTTACACATACCTTGGGGTTAAGTTTTCTAGGGCCCATTTCAATTTGTGACCAATCATTCAGCCTCGAATTTGTAAAGCGTTGTGTTCCCTTGCCATGCTTGAGAGACGTTACTTTACACATCATTTCTAGGACACCGTAACTAAGTTATCCATCTTGGATTCCTTAGTTAGACCCATAGTGCTCTATGGTTCGATGGTATGGGGGTCTTCCCTTTTAGAATCAAATTAGGCCTCAATCAAGCATATCCAAATTTTGCTCCTCCGTTGTATTATCAAATGTCAAAGATCCACCCTCCACAATGTTACTTTGGCTGAGTTAGGTGCCCACCCTTTCAGACTGGCGCCCATTTTTACCTAATTTGTTTCCTCCACCACCTTCGTGGCTTTGTGGACTCTATTGAAGGCCAACACAGAGACCCTCACTAGGCACACTACTCTTCAATTGCTATTATAGGCTCTAATTCCACCTCTAGGGCTCAATGTTTGTACACTGAGGCTACTATCCTATTGAGATCAATCAGGATAGACATCAACCATCACCCTCCCTACCAATTCTCTCTGGACGCTCCAACTCACCTCCCCTCCCAGCACGAGCTAAACAAATGTCAAACTAAACATCTGCAAACAATATATTATCCAAACCGTGGCAGAGGCAAAATCTGAGACCCATTTCCTTTTCAAATGCCCCATATACTACAAGATCAAAGGGAGATTCTATTGTTTGTTTAGAGAGTGCAAATCCCTCTTGAACTTCTTCAAATACACATATTAGCATGCTCTTATCTTTGTGAATCCTTACAACTTCATGACCACACTTTGCAACTATCTTCACCCACAGGTAAAATCAAGGCACAACCTATCACGACCTTCTCGCCCTTTCTCCTACCAGAGGTACGAATCGATTGCATAATTTCCCTAATATTGACCACTCCAAATTAGTAAAACCTTGTAATGTTTTTCACCAGCAACACTCCTCTCATAGCAGTCAATGACAGATTAGAGCCCCTAGTCACCCCTGTCCATCTCATACATTTTTATCCTTCTTCCCTTTGAGGAAGGATCCCTAAATCCTAATCTTGTTCAGACTGACTCTTGCTCTCTTCTTCTATTTTAGGCTTGTGCTTACTCTTTTGTCGACGCTGTTTGGTGTTCCATTTGGTGCTAGGAAGGATCCCTAAATCCTAATCTTGTTCAAAGTACTCTTGCTCTCTTCTTCACCTTCTATTTTAGGCTTCTGCTTGCTCTTTTGTTGACACTGTTTGGTGTTCCATTTGTTGCTATCTTCTTGGTTGTAAGCTCCAAGCCCCACAAACCCATGTTGTGGTATCTTGTTGGGCATTAATATTATCTTAAGTGTTCCATTCACTCTCAAACGAGAGATGAGACTTTTGAAAACCATTATGCATGAAACTTTGGTCAAATAAGTTGACTAAATTCTACTAGCAATACTAACAACTTAATTTGTTATGGAATACATCCCCTATTTGCTAAAATAAAACTTTCTTTTTATATTTTTGTCTAATAAAGGGCATCTTTTATTATTAGAATATATCCTAGCTTATAATAAAACTTTCCAAGGCCTTATTTCATTTTTAGAATACATCCCCTACTTCTAAAATAAAACTTTCCTTCTCTTTTTGTTTTTTTAAGGCCATGTCTTATTTTTTAAACATTCTATAATTTGTATTAAACCCATTTCAAATAACAAATTCTTTTATCAATGCTCCAATTACAAATTTACCATGTTTAGTTACGACTTACACTCTCAAAAGATTTTAGATCCAAATCAAAATTATTTTAAAATTACCTTGCAACGTTGGGAGATTCCAAAATCATCGATGATAGACATCCTCTCTAATCAAGGCCATTGTGCATCTTAAACGTTTGTATGCATTAGAACTTCAGTTAATTATATCTTCATTTCTCTTTTAAATATTATTAAATATTGCACCATGTTTGTATTAGTAGGCAAATAATAGGGGCTTTAAACACCACTTGAACAACACGTGTATTTAGAATATTTTCCCTAAGGAGATGTGAACGCTGCAAATGTTTGTATTAGCACGTATATATATGGGCTTTAAACACCACTTGAACAAAACAAGCATTTCGAATATTTTAACAAGGAGATATGGACGCTGCATGCAGCGCCAACAAATACTGCCACCAGCAAACCACTAAACAAATTGCATACATTATACTATATTAATATAATATTAAATAATATTTATAGTGATTTTATTAATTTTAATTTTAATTTTAACATGTATTATTATGTTTTTCCACCAATATACTGCAACCAGCAATCCATTAAACAAATACCATACATTATACTATATTAATATAATATTCAATAATATTTTTAATTAAGTTGTATATTTATGTTTTTAATAGTGAGTCATATATTCTAAAAATAACCTCATAAATTGGAACTCGTTTTTCTATAATTTTTTTCTAATTCTTTTATATAGCCATTACTTTAGAATATACATAATATCTAAATTATTTCCATTACAAATCTTTAAACTTGCCCGCTCCGCTCAGTTGCACCAGCATTGTCGGCGTTTTTGTTTATTTTTTGTAAAACTTCAAAAAAAACCAAAAAAAAAAATCCATCCAACAACAATTGCAGAAGATACAAGACATATCCGAACACAAACAATCAAAGCGTTTAGAATGCATCAACCAATTCAGAGTAACAATGGGAAAATGTGACAACTTCAAAATAAGATTAGAATCTAAAAGTGGTAGGACCCCATATTCAGCTGATGCCAGATTGTTCTCCAGAAATTTGCTCACACCTCTACACGAAAACTGATGTTGTAGTCAGAGTCCGGAGGCATATAAATAAACAGAAACAAATATAAAATAGAGACCAATATACTCGATGAAAATGTCTCGCTTTATAACATACGTTTGATTTGTGACATCATTACCTAATTGCATCAAAACAGATCAACGTATGCATGTGTTCAAAGAGAGCAAAGTTTTTCCACCTGTTCAATCAAAATAGAAATTTAGGATGAAAATTTTTTAGAGAATGTGTAACTTCTACTATCTACACAAAAAAATAACATTAATAATATAAAATATATACAATTAAATTTCTGACAGTTTGTTTTCTTTTTTAACTGAACAAATGATAATAAAAACAATGAAAATGATTAATACCTGTCACAAATCAATAGATCGATACTATTATAAACTAAGTTTAGAGTAGCAAAAAGACATGGATAGCATTGCATGACAAAAAAAGCCATTCAAATTTACCACTATGAATATTGTACTAGCAGCATTTTGCATCCGAGGTTAAACCCTATAGACAAACTACTCATAGCCTCACAATTCTTTATATCTCCTTTATTCGAGAATCTCAATAATGAGGAAAAAAACGTGATAATTCCCTTCAATGTTAATTTTTAAATAAACTTACCCCCACATTCCTTTTTTTAACTCCACCATAGTCCACTGGTGTCGGGTAACTATATTTAAATAGGGAGCATTCAGTTTGAAAAGTAATTTTATTTAATACCACAGTTTGCTTCCTGTGAGAGTTTTCCCTCGGATTGGATTTTGTTATTGTGAAAACAAATGACAGATAAAACTCGTGAGTTATAGCAAACTTAGAAGATGAAAGTTGGCTTTCTTTTATGACCACAGTTTCATTCCTGTACAAGATGAGTTCCCTCGTAGACTAAATGTTACATTTATGAAAATAATACCAGATTAGAGATTTAAAAAAACAAAAACTTATTCCATACAGATTAGGATATATGCAGAGAGAGCCACAGAGTTTATCATACTTTGCAGATAAGAGTAGTGATACCCAAGTTCATCCAATGTCAAAGCCCATGCACAAGAGGGTACGGGTAAACAAAAATTGCAAAGTAACCCCATACCTGGTTTGTTCGATGTGCACTTGAAAGACAAGAAAGATGATGCCAATGGCAGCCATTCCATGTAGCTTGATCTCCTCGTTATGAAAAAATTAAGTCAATGCCACAAAGGGAAGGACCATCTATGGGCCACAAGGTGAGACCAAAGGACGAAAAGATGATGCCAATGGCATCCCATTCCATGAAGCTCGATCTCCTGATTATAAACTAATTTAAGTCAATGCTAGAAAGGGAAGAACCATCTACGTGCCACCAAGTGAAACCAAATTGAGGACCATAATCTTGGATAAAAACTATTCCAAGATGTTCGTGTGTGTTGGATAAAAGCTATTCCTGGATGTCAATATGTGTTGTTCGACTAGATGATCATAGTTGGATGGATGGGCAATAGCCATTGTCCACTCATTCAAGGTAATGTTAATATATGAAGGGACAATACTTTCTCAAGGTAACAGATGTATGAGGCGTCACAAAGATGCTAATTTTCAATTCCAACCCCTCAAGGAGGCTATTGAGTGTTAGTG
Source organism: Cupressus sempervirens (assembly GCA_028749045.1). NCBI lineage: Eukaryota > Viridiplantae > Streptophyta > Pinopsida > Cupressales > Cupressaceae > Cupressus > Cupressus sempervirens. The sequence goes on along the minus strand of CM053789.1, from coordinate 760,574,490 downwards.
TAAATAATTATTATTTACACTTTACTTAAGTTTACTTATAGGATAAATGCATTATTTTATTATTTATTAGGTTAGAAACCTAAGAGTTTGCATACTCATATGAGTTGTCTTGTCGACAACACAGGAGTAAGCAACTCTAATTTAGCACATGGTGTCTACAACACTAGAATATGCATAATCAACTGAGTTGTCATGTTGAGAACACAGTTGTTCACACTCTTAATTAAGCACATGTGGTCTACGACATAATTTTACATAACACACCTTTGTAGGCTTATCCTCTCATCATCGCACTAACTCCTGTGCTTAATGGAGGATAATCCACTCCTGGTGGACATGTGCTTAGTTGTGAGGCTTATCATATTGCTAACTCCTAAACATTCTAGAGGCCTTTATATACAAGCACTCCTAGTGTACTATAACATCAATTGAATATCATATTGTTATTCTGATCATACAGAGTTGGTCTATTTTGAGCTAGTTATTGTGCTTCTTGGTCTTGGGTGATTTTGCCCTAAGGCAAATTCTTACATTGAGGAGGTTGGACCACAAAATGTGTTACAAATAATAACAGATGCAACAGGCAGCAGAGCTACAAGGAAACTCATCGAGGCAGCTTATATACAAATCTGGTGGACTCCATGTTGATCACAGCCACGCACATAGTTCTAGTCATGATTTGCAAACTATAGTAGGAGTGATGCCAAGTACTTTTTTTAGCATTGTTGCTCGTGCATGAGCAGATAAGGGGGAACTAAAGTTGCAAAGTAACCCCATAGTCGATTTGTTCAATGGCCAACTGAAGGATGAGATAGAGGACCATGTTGTCAAGTTCTTTGCCATAGGCTGGAGAAGGGATGCAGTATAGTCATGGTTTGGTGGAGAGACATTAACAATATCATGGTAAACATTGAACAAAAGAACCCATACTTAAGGTAGTTTGGTTGTACAAGGCATCAACACTGCCGATTTTCAGTTCCAAGTTCTCAAGGAGGCTACTAAGGAGGTTGGGCCACGAAATGTGGTCCGAAGAGAAATAGCTGCAAAACATGTTTGCAAAGCTGCAGGCTGCCTGTACACATGGTGGACTCTATACTGTGTGCATGGCATGAACAATGCACTCAGGAACATATGGAGGATTGGATGCATCAGAGCAATGGTTAGTGATGCTAGATAAGTGCAGATAAACAAAGCAATGATTACTGAGACTAGAGATGTACAAATGTTTATCTACAACAACACACTTCACGTGTACTCTTTAAGAGCCTCTCTATGGAATTCTTGAACGCTGTTGAACTCAGATGTGCATCATCATATTTAATTCCATTGGAAAGATTGGTCGAGTTGCAAGCTTCATTACAAGTCATGGTTATGTTAGAAAAATGGAACCGTGCACATGCCATAGCTATTCAAAGAAGAGTGATGTGTTTTGCAGTGATACCACAGACATAGTCTACATCATTGCTCCAGTTTTGCAAGCAATAAGATACGAGTATAGGTCTGCACCCAACCTTAAACAGTTGTATACGTGCATTGATCCTATGTTTGACCAGATGTAAGTTCTGCAACAAGAGCCCACATTAGCTTTCTACAAAGAGCATTCAGCAGGTTGTGCAAGAAGAACCCGCAAATGGAAGAGGGTCAACACTACCTTGCACATTGTTGCCTATGCATTAAATCCTAAGTGTTATGTGAAAAGACTCCACATTAGCTTTCTATAATGAGCATGCATCCCATATGGGAGAGGATCAATTCACCCTTGCACTGAATTGTAAGTGGTACAAGACTAAGCCTAGTAGAGTTGAACCAATCCAAGATATTGAGGTGATGGCACGGTTCTTTATGTGCTTTTGATGCTAGCTTGATCCTGGACCAAATTTGTGATTATCATTTCAAGTTTCTAATTCTTCAGCTGTTGAGAGCAATTGGTCTACCTATAGCTTCAGTCATTCCTTAAGAGGAACAGAATAGACTCTAGGACAGTAGAGAAGCTTAATAGTACTTTGTGTCTCATTGACTGCAACATGCCAGCACTCTTGTGTAGATAAACACTCCAACAGCATGATGGGATGTAAAGTCAGAGGAGCCAACTCAGATTGATGAAGATGCTGTGACTTCAAAAGCAGAGCTTTTTGATGATAGTGTTGTGAATCTTGACCATGAGGAGGGGAATCCGGATCACTAGTGATGAGAAATTGGGGATTGATTAGAGGCCTCCCTTCACTACATTTTGACATTTGCTACTTATTTTGATAGCACGCCACTCATTATAGTCATGTATTTTTTATATTTCCGCTTGGTCAAATGTTATTTAGTGTTTAGTATTTGCAATTTTGCAAGTTTGCCAAAGTTTCATCTATTAATAGTTTTTCAAGTGCCAAACGTATATCAGGGCTGGTTTTGCCAATACCAGGTGTGACAAGACAATGTCATATGATTGGTGTCCTTGATTCAGATTCCTTAATTGTAGATAAAAATATGGACCATTCAAGGAATCTACTCAGTAGGACTCAATGTGTCCCACACGGTCCAGAGTGAAACAAATTAATCATGATACGAACACAAACACTTTGCCACGTTCAAGAAGTCAAGACTAAAAGTTAAGAAATTTGTGACTTGATTCTAGGATTTCAGAAAAAGGTCAAACTACTATCAAAGGAAATGTATTAGTACTATCTCCAACAGTGATCCCCAATTAACAATCAACTTCAGCTTAAATAGTCAGATATTCACTCTTCCCTTGTATAGCAGAGCTAATATCTATAGCCAAGACAAAGGGCATAAAGAACAGATTGATGATAGTTTGAAAGAAAGTTCCTTTAATCCTAGTCACCCTGAAGAATCAAGATTAATTGGCAATGTCCTGTATCCCAAATCGATACACATGGCAAGAACAAATATCAGTAAGACTGATCTTGTTGCGGGATATGCAGAGGCAATGGCAGAAAAAGGGTTCAGTTGGTCAACACAAGTTTGACCATCAAACACACTTTCTAAATATCTTGACCAATCTTGATAAAGCTTCAGTAGAAATAAGGAAGACAACGATAGAGGAATGGCAAGTTGGATTAACAGCCATTTCAGCACAAAACAATCCTCAAGGGATCATATTTACAGTCAACAGAGGATTTATAGGAAAGCTGGCCAAGATGGTGGAACTCCATGGATGAAATGTGGCATATTGTTGCAGAAATATTGAAGATACTAGGTGAGACATTGATGAAGAATAAATTCATTGGTGACATGGCAAACTTGCAGCAAGTCATGTTCTAATGTCAATTGATAGATACTTTAAATTCCTATGCAAATTATTATAATTCATCAAACATGCAGCCTAAGTTACAAAAGATATATTTATGAACAGCAAGGTCACCGGGAGACGTGGAGACTTCAAGGTCTCCGGTACTGGTACTGGTACCGGTACAGCAATTTTTCAAATAGGAGACCAGGGTACTTGGAGACAGCAATTTTTTTATTTTTATTTTTTTAATAGTTTAAAGAGTCTAATGCTAAAAGTAGATAGAAAATTTGAAAATAGTAAATACTGTAAGACTAAAAGACTAAAGTAAATAATAATAGTAATGTCACATTAAAAATTAAAATAGTAGCAGATATAATAATACTTTCTCACAAACATAAATATCTTGGAAGTTCAATCGGATATTTGTAAACATAAATATCTATAGAAATATCACAACATAAATATCTACATTTTTAATTTAAAAATTTAAATATTTTTGGTTGTTCTTAGTGGTTTTAATTATTTCTCAAATATTTCTAATTATTGTTGGTTCAATTGGAATTTAGAATAAAAGTATTTTTTTAAAAGTGTTTCTAATGTTTTTAAAGTTATTAAGAAAAATAATTTTTTTAAGTGTTTCTAATGTTTTTAAAGTTATTAATTTATTAAATAAAATATTTTAAACGATTTAATCATTTAAATTGTCGGTGGTCTTAATTTTTGCATTAAAAACATTTAAATGAAGGTTAAAATATATAAAATTATTTAATATTATATTTTACATTTATATTTTATCAAGAGACTTCGGGGAAACTTCACTTTTTGGATTAGGAGACGGGGAGACTTAAGGAGACTTCATCATGAAGTCTCCAACCTTTTTTGAGGTCTCCGGAGACACGAAAAGTCTCTGAGACGTGACTTTTAGGAGGGAAACGGGTCTCCCCATAACCATGCTGAACAGTTTTCCTGGCTTGGAATTTAGTCAGCAGATCGCAAACAGGGGACTTTTTGCAGCAAATCTCATTTTCGTAAGCTTTGTAAAAGTGTAAAGTATTGTAAGCACTAACAAGTTGATTTGCAGGTAAGCCAGTGGAAAGCATGATCTCAAAAGAATGGTAGATATTTGGTAACAAAAGCCATCTAGGCCACTGATCGTTTATTTTGGATGCAATATTCTACATGTTCAATTTGCAGGAAGCAGCGTAAGAATAAAATACACAGCAAGAAGTATTCTCTAAATATTCTAAACGGGGTAAGTGCAGAGCTCCCAAAAGATACTGCCTGGAGCACTCTTCATTGAAGCACAAATACCAAGCTATGGTGCAACATTATAGAAGCCAAGTTGTCCAAAAAGAAGAACTCGAGGACAAAATAATTTGACTAAGCAGTTGAGGCTTAAGGGTTCAGAATGAGCCCTTTAGCCTGGGGAGCCTGATGATGGACATGTAGATGATACAATCATCGACTCATCTATAAAAGCAGAGTCGGATTTGTCTGACATCTCAGATGATTCAAATGTTGAAATTCAAGATGTTCATTACCATTACATTACCTATTTGCCTAAAGCTAACCTTTGTTTGGTTAATCTGATTCAGCAGATGAAGAGTTCAATTCAGGATTGCCACATAAGCTCATCCAAACACTTTTAACTCTGCCATGCTCCTGTGATTCCTAACACTTTGTATGCTTTGATAGAAACATTCAGATGTTTCTAAGGCTGACCTTGTGGAATAGCCAAACCAATGAAATGAATTACATAAACTGAGGCAGACTTAATCAAAAACAATGTTACCCCAGTACTGGGGTATATCGAGACGGCGGGACGACGGAACAAGTTTGCAGGATGGGGGAAAATGAGCCTCATTTTCGGGATGGCGGGGGATGGTGGCAAGGAGGAGTGTTGTATAGTATATACATATAGAACTTGAAATGCTTGTTATGAAATGATGTTTCAGCAGAACATATCAGATCAAAATACTTGAACATAGCCAGATTGCAACATGAACTAGAACCACTGAACATTCAATATAATAACATATTACATACCCAATAGTAACATTAAAAAAGCCATAAGTCAAATAGAAATCCAAGTCCCCATACTAGCAGCAGCATGGTAGTACTTGGGTACGTGAGTACCCGGTGCAAGTCCCCATGTAACACTGATTAAAAAGAATCATTAGGAACGTCCAAGTAAGTATTCTTTTCCTAAAGGAGTCAACTAACAAGGGAAGGCTACTTAATTTAGAGCAATTACAACAAGTTATCAACAAATTGTTCGAGGAAAATCTCTTCCATAAAAAGAATAAAGCCTCATTTGTAGAAGACATGTATGAAAAACTAAGAAATGGGTTGATTAATGAAATTAGCAGAAATATAATGGAACTCAGAACTGACCTAGTATAGTGGTAGTACTACTTAAATGGTAAAGCTGAGCAAAAGGTAGAAATATAGAAATATGCACTTGCATTCATGCAGAAGAGATACTTGCAATAATTATTGAATATTCCCAATACTCTCTCTAATATAAACATACGATGGAGAATTTGTATGATGTTTTCTTTCGAATATAGAGAAACACATTGCAAGCAAGTAGGACGATCAACCTTTCCTGATGAAGAGGCCCAAGTACACCAACCTAAGATGGATGTTATGATTGTAGACCGTGGGGCTTTGTGAGCCCCTGGGCTTGAGATACCATAAAGTTTGCCACCCCAAAGATAAATGATATGCTCGTGGTCTAAAAGGCTGTGTACCCAAAGATAAATGATATGCTTGTGGTCTAAAAGGCTGTGTGTGCCATTAAACTTGAGGTCCTTAACCTTGAGGTCAGATCAAGCATGCCGCGATTGGGGACTAAGCCCCATGGGCTAGGAGGCTTATTAGTGCTCCTGGGATTGATCAAAGAGCATGAAGCACCTCCAAAATGACCTGGTGAATGGAAGGTTGGCCCACCTTCCATACTTTCACAGTACAAGATGACCAACCTTATGTCGGCACTTTATAAACATTTCAACAAATTCCTATTGAGACTACTATTCAATTTCAATCTGAACAGTGTTTACAGATACCAGAGTGTTTGATAATTATTAGCATAATAGATAATAGTATATAGCCTATGCCTTAATGTAAATTCCCACTTACTAATACTGTGTGCAGGACATACACAAGGTTTCCTAATACTGTGTGCAGGACATACACAAGGTTTTCTCCCATAGAAGGCATTTCAAACAATAAACTTGTAGTCTTAAACATTCTCTATTTCTTTTTCTGATTAATTTTGTGATTTAAGTCAAAATATAGTAATATCCCCAATAAAGACATTACAACATTAAATTTGATCCGGTATTCATAGGAGACCCATTGCAATGCACTGCAGTTGAAACTCAATCTTTGAATCAGAGAAGAGCATACATTATAAAAGCCTAATGAGAAATTTACACATCAGCAAGTTCAAAGACAGAAGCATATGCAGCAAAGTTTCCCAGCAGCGATGTTAAGTAGTAGATGAACTCCAAGTAACAGAGAAAGAAGAGCTCAAGACAACAGACCATCGGATCAGTCTGTTGTGATAAGAAACATGAGGAATGTAAACAACCCACAATAGAAGCAGCAGCTGAGAAATTTCCATTTCATAAGCCTAATCCAACAACTAAGAACTCAAATTGCAGAGGATCTGGGATTGGATTTCAAGACCCCACAACGCAAAGCAGGGCAACAGAAATGACTATAAAGAAAGAAAAAGAGTGTTAGAAAGTTGTGGGCAAGACTCCATATAAGTTCAGAAGAAAAATAGTTGTGTGACATCCCACCCAACCCATCCTAGCACTTCTGACATTTTTACTAGGATTATGTTAGTGATGCATTATTTTGATACTTTGAGATTCCATGGACATTGATATTTTGAATATTTAGATTATGTGATGATTTAATGTGATGTTACTTAGGACATGCTTTTATATATTTTGGCTTATGATCTATATGTCATGATGATATTATTTTGATACATCCACAGTTGTATTTTGATTATTTACACTATGATTGCCGTATGATGTTAATTACTCATGTTCTAGCATACTTAAGTATTTGGCTTACAATTCATATGTCATGATAATTAATGACAAGAACTGGACATTTGTATTTACATGTGATTTTCCCACATTGGTGTATATATGGATTGACTCTATTGTAGGGATAAGAAGAAATGATCTTGATCTATGGTATTGAATGAAAAATATGTAATGTTAAGTTATGTGATTTATTTCTAGATATTGCAGATAAGAATTTACATATTGATATTTTATTATGGATATTAGAATTTATGAGTATGATGCTTATGTTACCATGTACATTGATTTTATGCATACCTCACATAGGACTACTAATATTTTTCATGAGTAAGTAGTATAACCATGGACTCTATGGAGAACCTTTGCTAGGTGATATGTTGTGAAATCCCTTGTGAAGCCAAGCTCAACCCTAATGAGGGACATAACCTAATGTAATTGTAATTTTCTTTGTAAAATTTTATTGGAATGAAATGTGTAAATTGTTCAATGTAATTGTGTATATCCATGTTGAAAGTGGTGTCAATTGACACGTGTATTGTGGTGTGGCATGCCACATGTATTGGGTAGGTAGCAGAGTGACCCTTGAGTAACCATATAGGGATCCTGTGTGAGATTTCTTGTTTAGAGAGCCAACAAGATTACCCTATCACCCAATTTCGTAAGTCAACACTTGGATTTTTGGAGGGTAAAAAGTGACTTCGGGGGTAGAGTAGGCTAAAATTTGATTCTACCCACGGGTGTACTATGGATTGGGGTGCATTTCTAGGCCATTTGAACTTCCCTAAGACCAATTAAGACCTTTCCAAAATGTTGTGTAGAAATTTCTGAAAGAATGGAAGGAGATTCTATTATTTTCTTGTTTCATTTCTTACATACATTATCAAAAAAAAAAAATATAGGAATCTAGCATTCTCTTGAGAATTAAATTATGCAATTAAGTTTAAGTTTTAAGGAGACTTAATTACAGCAGCAACAAATGAGAAAGGTACCAGCAATCATTTAAGAAGCTTCCAAGCAATATAACAAGCTTGCCAAAGAAGAAGTCACGGACAAAGAACCTAAACCCTCAATGGCTCATGAACTACACAAATTGCTAGATGTAGTACGATATGAGATCACACTAAGTCGTCAAGAATCCATTTGGTAAATCTAATGACCTCTACTTTAGTAATGACATCTAACTCGATATATATTATCATGATCACCCTATAGGCATTAAGTGATATGAGATCCCTGCATTAGATTCAGGTGCAGAGTCGACATTAGCTAAATGGAACTTCTTTCCATCTAAATCTGAGAACCTCCACAAATACAAGCTTTTGATGGCAAGGTGATCATTTCCCAATACAAAGCCAAAGGCACAATGGAGTTTTTAACTTCAAATCATACAACTATAAAACAAACAATTGTGACAAGATCACAGACCAAAATAACCTAAGAAGGCATTACTGAATCACTTATGATGCAAAATCAATACAACTTAAGAACAAATTTAGGTTTCCAAGCATTCATGTATATGGCCTAGTGGCCAAGTTGTAATACAACCAATCAAGCAACCAAACAGTGATGGATCTTGTTGGAATCATTGTTGTCATTACACCGAAAGCTCGAGTTGTCAATGAACATCACAACAGCCAGAGAGAAGGATCCACAAGAGGCAGATAAGCACATGTCACAAATCCATTGGTCTATGTTGAACAGTACCTTCACCTAGAGGGGATGGAGGCACCAACCTCCCAATAATTCCCCCCTCAGCATGACCCGAGGGATTTGAACCCATAACTCAGCACTCTAATACCACTTGTAAGAATCATAGTTGTCATTACACCAAAAGCTGGAGCTATCAATAAACATCACAATAGCCAGAGATAAGGATCCACAGGAGGCGGTTAAGCACATATCACAAATCCATCAGTCTATGCTGAACAGTACCTTCACCTAGAGGGGACAGAGGCACCAACCTCCTAGCAAATCTCCCATGCAACTCACTAAAATGAAGATCCCTTGAATCACGTCAACCAGAAAATTATCAAGTGTGCTTCTAAATAGATCAGTGGCCAAAAGAGGACAACTAATATTGAGTGGGAGATTGTTTGGTGCGGAGCTTGATAAGTCTCCAAGTGGGAGATTGTTGATATTGTGGTGACCGATCATGTAGTGAGTTTTGATGTTGTGGCGACTGCTTTTTCGAGAAAAGAAAACCAACATTGTAAAAATCCTAAATGGTCAATTTTAGAAGTTGCCCTAAAACATTGTTATAGGCGACTGAGATGCATAATGCATTGTACTGTTGGGGTACGTTTTTGATGGATAATAGAAAGGTTGAAGGTTGTGTAGGTGGATGTAGCCCAAGTTTTGGGGTGAACCACATTAAATCTGTGGTGTTATCTATGTTCATTTTGTATTCTTCTTTTGTTTCTGCATATAAATGTTTATTCTTATATTGTTCCGAATGTGTCAAACCGTAGCAGATACAATTCAAGGAAGATGAAGAAACACAGAGCTCACTATTTTAACCTTAGTTAAACGAGCCTAAAGGATGTGAAAAAGACAAAGCTAAAATATTGAGGAAAAGCACAGAGGCCAAGAATTGTGGACAATGTCCTTGAGTATTGTGCAGGTGACAAAAAGCCAGAATTGATTCAAACAGATGATTAGAAGGATCTTGGAAAAAATAGAAGCCATGCTTGGCTACTACAAAGACACGGTATGTTCATGCAAATACAGATCAAAGAAGATGAAGAGTCAGAGCCCAAAACTTGGCCCAGTGGCACATTATAAAGATATAGCTATAATATTTAAGGAAAGTCAATTAAAGAATCAAAATCAAAATTCAGTTGTGAAGCCATGTATGTGCATAAACACTATGAAAAAGAAAAGTGGACACTGGTTTGTAGTTAAGCATAACCTTTAGAAAATTGCATACCACCCAATCCCCAAAAAAAATTATATGGAAAAAAAACTAAGGCAGATTCAGAGAAGAAGATCAATGCAAGAATCTACATCAGTAGAAAGTTTCTGCCTTCTAGATTAACAACTGCCCCAATTATCTTTAAATCCTTTGTGAACATGATTTTCAAGCATGCAATAAATGTACAATCCCATTTACAGATGACATACTAGTCTTCAGCAAATGTAAATTGCTAAAGAATTTTATTTACGTACACAAGACCATAAGGGAAAACAAATCAAAAAACCTGTCATTTTCATGTTCTCATCGATGTCAACTATTCTGTAATGAATATTTAAAAGTTGATGTAGACCGCCCTTCTTCAAGTTGTTTTCTTACTACTCACGAAGATCTCGATAGGGAACACATTCGAAAAAAAAAGTGTCATTTTGTTTCAACACAACCTTAAACATAGAAAACACCTTCCCTTTCTTTGCAAACCTTCTTGGGAACTGTCCATCTACCTATCTCGGACCACAGATGATGAGATCCATGTCTCAATTTACCTTTGATTGCCACTCGTAAGTAGTCTTTATTCTCATTACTCGGAGTAAGATTGAACTCTTTCATATGGTGGATTTTTTCTCCCCATTTGCTTTGTTTGCATGGCAGCAGTAAATTTTTTCCACACAAGTCTTTTTATCTATTAATTGTTGTTGGGACATTTTCATGTCAATGTTTCATTTATTCAACCATTCTTGTTCTACATCATCCATGTCTTCCTTCTACAAACTAATCTCTCATCAACCACTAACTTGGGACAATGTTGTTTATCCATATTTACGACTTTGTTCAAATAGCTTATAACAAACGGATAACAATTAAAGCTTCCAATGGGAACATACCTACACTTCATCCAAGAGGAACTCGTATGGAACTATTGATTTAATTTCAAGGCTAATTAGACTTCATCCAAGAGAAACTCATATGGAACTGTTGATTTAACTTCAAGGCTAATTAGTAGTGCTAATATGTTTTTGTATTCTTTCAATTGTTTTCCATTTGTGGTTAGAAAGGCTACTCACCCAAAGTTTATCAATAAGGTGTCTAAGAATGATGCAATTATCGAAGGTCGAGTGTTTTGTTCCAAACCTAATGTTAGGATTAAACCTCAGATAGAAATAACAATTGCATGCAAATAAAAACAATAACAGAAAATAATAGATCACACAGAAAATAACATAACACACCAAGATTTAACGAGGTTCACCCAATTCTTGGACTACGTCCACCAAACAGCAAGTCCAATATTTTTACGATCTAGTGATTACAACATGATTACAATCCATAATCCCTTACAGCTCAATATCGCCACAAGAACCAATTTTCGCATCATGCCTTATGAAACAATCCCTAGCCCTAAGCCCTTTTATACAAATATTTTTGCCACTTTAGGGTTATAATTAGTTACAACATGTCGGAAATAAATTGGCAAATAAATAATAGCCAATTAGCAAATAGTAGCCCAAAAAAAAAATTGGGACGATGCCTTGAACCCCAAAGAATACATGAAATATGTACAATACTTCCTTGATCAGTCACCCCAAACTAGCACCTAGGCTACAAAAAGCAACTTGACCACAATCGTGTGGTAGTTAAAAAGATTATTAAGATCGCCACTTTTGTGGAGTGGTATAACCATGCTAGTAGTCCATTATGTTGGAAAATTGTATCGACATAATTGAATTTTTTTTGGATATGAGGAGCAAGTATTTGCATTCCTCACTTCAATTATTCATCTTGCAACCCATTAATATCTTTCACTTTCATACTTGCTAGGTTCTTTATACATTGGTTAATATCTTCCACTGGAAAGAGTTTGGAAGAAGTGTTAATTCTTCACCACAAACTAACACCTAGGCTGCCCTTTCGCTTTCTTTGCCTAACTATTGACTTCAAGCTCCATCATGCTCCCAAATAATTTAGCAAGAAGCAACTTGACCACAATCGTGTGGTAGTTAAAAAGATTATTAAGATCACCACTTTTGTGGAGTGGTGTAACCATGCTAGTAGCCCATCAACATGACCACAATTTGTGTGGTAGTTAAAAAGATTATTAAGATCGCCACTTTTGTGGAGTGGTCTAACCATGCTAGTAGTCCATTATGTTGGAAAACCGCATTGATCGACATAATTGAATTTTTTTTGGATATGAGGAGCAAGTAATTGCATTCCTCACTTCAATTATTCATCTTGCAACCCATTAATATCTTTCAGTTTAGTACTTGCTAGGTTCTTTATACATTGGTTAATATCTTCCACCGAAAAGAGTTTGGAAGAAGTGTTAATTCTAGGCGAACTCATTTTGTCTTGTTTCAACTCAATAGAAGTTTCGCATAATCGCGCCATTGATTATTTGTGATAATATTTTATGATTGTTTTCTCTTTTGTAGAAGTTCTCTCCAAATTCCCTTATCGAAATGACATAGATGTCCTTTTTAGATTTTATCAGCTTCTCGTATATTATTTGTCTCTTCTTATTTGATTCATTCTCTTTGATTGTTCTTTTTCCTAGGTTCTTTATACATTAATTAATATCTTCCACCAGAATAGTTTCACATAATCACACCATTAATTATTTGTGATAAAGTTTTTTGCTTGTTTTCTCCTTTGTGGAAGTTCTCTCCAGATTCCCTTAGCATCATGTTTGCCCAAACACATTAGCTCTTCTCTTATTAAAATGACATAGATTTCCTTTTTATATTTTATCAACTTCTCATATATTATTTGTCTCTTCTTGTTTGATTCAATCTCTTTGATTGTTCTTTTTGCTGCATACAATGGGTTAGCAACATAGTAACACGGGGACGTGTGCCCCCTCTTTTTGCCCCATGCACCGAGAACAAGGACACATCACAGACTTTGGGACTCTGTTCCCCAGATTCTATCGACGCCACCAGATTAGAGCACCTCCACCTAGTATGGGGAGACGTCATGGTGTTAACTATTTGTTGATTTGACCATTTATGTTCAATGTTTGATGTTCCAATTCAATGCAATGTTCAGGTATTCACTCTTCTACATCTTTATATCTTATATTGCACTACGTCTTTTCATAGCTAGCATTTTAAGTACCATATGTATAGTATATACAACCGCCACCGTCCGCTATGGTCCCCAAATTAAGGCCCCTCTGTCCCCTTGTCCCAAAGACTTGTCGCCTCATTCCGCCGTACCCTAGGGTGGTGTAAGTATAGTCAGAAGGGAAAGTGTTGTTGACACCTTTCTTGAGCCAAAATTCTTTGCATTAATGGGAGAAGTGGGCTGCAGCAGAATGTTAGAATCATCTTTTGCTATTTGAAGATGATGATACAAAGCAGCCACAAATGACACTTGATTTTCTTGATCCATGATGATTTTTCCTGGAGAAAGAATTTTCTTATGCAAGAGACCATCATCCATGTTTTTTGAATTATAGTTGGAGGTTTCCAAATTTCAAAAAAATTGGCATGTGCAAATATTTCAGCTCAAAAAGACAAGAGTCCAATATTTAAATCCAACAATCCAAAAGTAGAATCTTGAGAACACGGAACGTAGTCCACAACACTTTGTCCATTGTAGGTTTTACTACTAATACATCTAGAACACAGCCAACTTGTCATACCATTACGTATAAGCAAAACATTTAGGCTACAAAAACATTGTCTTCTAACCAAAGTGGACTCACATCTCTCTCCTTGTTCTCCACCTGAATAACCTGATTATTTTTGGCTCTTGCATTTAAAGCTACCTACCAAAACTCTCTCTCCCAAAGCACTAAAGTTGGATGTCTTTTTTAATGTTGCATAAGGATGTTCATTGTTATAGACTTTTTTTTTTAGAACTAACTTTTTTAGGGCAATGTAACAAACAGCCAGCCCAATTGCAACATTGCTATCAGCTAATTTCAAATTATAAAGTGTGCTTCTTTGGATCCTCTTTATCAAATTAAAATTGCAATCACCCCATGTCTTCTATCTATTTCTTACCCTTTATTCAATACTGAGATTTTATTCTAACCTTTAAATTCTGAGACTTTTCAACCCTCGTGTTCACATGTTTCTGTACAAATAATGATGTCTTTCCCTTCTGCTATGGGCTCCAATCCTTGTCCTCTTCTCCACAAGAAACCTTTACAATTCATTTTACCATATGAAAGTACGCTCACCGTACCGCAAATCCCAATTCATTGTGTGGAAGTCTTTGACTAATTTGACCTTTGTTATTCTTTCCTCAACTCTTCTCATTTTGTCAATGTCAATTCCTTTTTTAAATAAAATTGCATGCCTAAATCTGTTGTTCTTCATCTTCCATCCAATCCTATTTCACTGTTGAATAATGCTTGTCCACTTCAACTAATCCCTAACAAAAACTCTTGCTAAGATGCCAGCCTCTTTCTCTCTCCCCGAAATCCTTCAATCCTCTAATTATGAAATTTACATCCTTATCTTGGTTGTCTTCTCTTAATTTTGTTTCTTGGTTTGTTTCTCCATGATTAATTTTTGCTCATTTAAAAAAGGATAACTCCCAATTAGGGCCCAAAATTTCATTACCTCTATTTAATCCCTAGAAATTGTTTTCTTTCATCTAATGTTCTCCATTATAGATTGGATTTCTTCCATTTGTTTTGTGATACTAATCTCTAATGACTTTGAACTCTCCTCTGTTTATCTACTTCTGTATAACTCTTGTATTATAGCAAGAAGCTCTTGTCCTCCTTTCCATAGTATTCTATAATTTTATGACTTCCTCTAAGCATCTTGTTTTCTTCTTCCACATTCTTATGAACTTATATGATTTCTTATAGTCGAGATTCCATAAGTTGCTCTGTTTCTATATATTCTACCTACTCTTTCGACAACACCAATTAATTCACATATAACTCATAGGACCATAAAAGCGGAGGGGTAGGACTATATATGCCTATGCAATCATAGTATTATTAGTCCATTTTCTTCTTGCCAGAATTAGATATGGTGGTTCTAGTTTGCTCTATTTAGCCTCCTAAATTGAGAAGACCTCCTTCTTCTATCTTTCATTCTCATATTATTCTAATTGACCATTTGGAGCATGAGATTGTTAAAGTAGTATTATCACTATTTCTAGCTATTTTTGAGAGGGTCTTAAATTTTGGATGTTTCAACTTGTAAATCTGCCTACAAAATTGACTCCATTATACTACTATGCATTTACGAAGATTGGCCTTTCCTTTATGAGTGACCCTTTAACCCCATTAACTTTTGCCACCCAAAGCCAAAACTCCAAGGCATGAATGTACAACTATTTCTACATTAGGATAAGCTTATGGGAACCCATTTTTAGTCAAGAATGTGTGACTCCCAAACTTCATTACCCCGTTCTACACATAAACCCCTGGGTTTACATGCCAGAACCATTTGTAGTTGGTCACAAATTTACTTTAGAAATATTATTTATTAACACTTGGGTTTTTCCTAATAGAAAAGGCAGTTTTGTGGTTGACATACCTAGTGTCATGGTTAAAAGATTTGATAGTTTTCCTTGTTGAATAATTAGAATATGTTGAGACTTGTTTAAGAATGTACAGTTATTAAAAACATAAATTGTTCATAGCCAAGGAAGAAAACCTTGAAAAAATGTCCCTATGAAAAGCCCTTGAAAACCTCTCTCCTATACAAAAATCTCCAAAAAAATTGTCTCCATCTTTGCTCTATGAAAAATCTAAGAAAAATTGTCTATATCTCCTCACTTATAAAAAAAGAAGCATTATTAAAAGCCCTTGAAAATTTTTCTACACTACAAAAATCTCTGAGAAAATTATCAAAAAAATTTAGAAAAATTGTCTATATCTTCTCACTTATAAAAAAGAAGCATCTTTGTTTGCAACGACCCAAGGTCTTCACAAGAACTCTAGCACATATTGAACAATTGTGCTCTTCAAAAACCTATGTAACAATAATCTACTTCTAGGACCATCAAAAATGTTAAATTGTAGTGAGTGGGATTTATCAAAATTCAACAAGCTACTCTAGATAAGATTAATAAATTAATGTCCAATAGGAGACCACAAAAGGGTCTACGGGACTAAAAGCTTACAACCAACAGGACAACAAATGACAAGAGCATCAAAAAGTGTCAGGAAAAGAGTAAACTATAAACATGAAAGAAAGCAGAAGAGAAGAAGACCAAAGAGGCAAGGACTAGGGGTCCTTCCTCAGTGGAAAGAAGTCCAACGACAGAGGGTATAGACTAGGGCAGCCAAGTGCCCTAGCCTGTCTCTAAGAACAGCTAGAGGAGTGATGTTGTCGAGTGTACCCACTGTGGGGTCTGACAGACCTGGAGTGAAAAATGGTTGGGGTACTCAGAAGCCGAACAGTAGGCAAAGGTGAGAAGAAGGTCGTAATAAGCTCAGTGATGCGAGAAAAGGAGGTGCAGAGTGTTATCGCAGACCTGTGACACCTCCCAGAGGTAAAGCATGAGGTACCACTGAGCTGTGTAACTAGAAAAAGTGGTGAGGGACCGGCACTCTCTAGACAAACAGTAGAATCTCCCTTTAATCTCATAGTATATGGGGCACTAGAAAATGAAGTGGTTCTCCATTTCCACCTCAATCAATGTGCATAAACAGCACGTCCAGTCCTCTCTATCAAGGTGGTGATCAATCTAAATCCAAAGCCTGTAATGCCTGCAGTATTTATTTTTCTTTGACCTGCAGCATTTATTTTTCTTAGACCAAACTTCTCAGACCTGCAGCATTTCCTCTAACGATAATCACTAAGCACTGGATTGAATGATAAGATGAAAGAAGATTCGATCAATATAAACACAAAACAGAATCATGATCCAGACCGGCTGCATCTATTTTTCTCAAACCTGCAGCATCTATTTTTCTTAGACCTGCAGCATTTTCTCTAACAATGGAAAAAAATAAAGCATTGCCACTCCATCAGAAAGTTGAGAAACAATGGAAACTCAAACAATACCTTAATTTTGTTGTCTTTTGTGATGACTTAGTCACCAACAATTTTGACTGGCAAAACGTGCTTTTTCTCGCAGGATTTTCAAAAAAAAAATGTTGCATTTTTATAAAAAAAATGTGTAAGCGATCTATTCAGCATTTTATTCATTTGCATGTGTAACTCATAGAATATCGCCATTTAGGCAATATATCTCAGTGCTTTTCATCTATGTGCTATATAACTATTTGAAATTTGATATCAGCATGACAAAGCATTGTGGAAGGAATGATTTACCAAAAACCTCTTCAAACAATTTCTTGTTGAGTGTTTGTGAACATGCCACATTGCATACATGACAAAGTGGAGGATGACATAAATACTATTAATTTTGATATTTTATTTTAAGAACAAGACTCGAATTCAGACTTGATCTAAATGTCGATAAGTACGAGGTAGAGCAATAGCATATCTAACAGTCATTGATTTTCAAATTTTCTTCAAGTTGCCAGTTTTCAATTGTATCTTTGCAATCTTCTGTTGTAAAGTCATATTAACACATTGAAAACAATGAACTCTCAATTGTACGTAAACACATGAATTCTCGATTCATTTTCTGTTACAAAATATATTTATATGATGAAGATGTTGAATACTTATTCCTATATGTTTTAAATTTTCCCTTATTTAAATTTTAAACTGCCATCCCTTATGGAAATTAGCATTTGGAATATATCTGTATCAGACATTCCTATTGTATCTGAAACAGACATTGCTCTAATACACTATATGTATACATTTTGTGAGCTGATGCTTCTTGTATTGGGTATCAGCAAAGTTCATTAGGTTTGCTGGGTATCAAATAAGCTTGTGAAGCTTTGTAATTACTACGAGCATTCAATAAAAGGATCTACTTTTTGAGTGTGGTTGGCTTTTTCCCTCAAGTAGGAGGGTTTTCCCAGGGTAAATAAATGTGTCAATCTGTTATTTGTGTTCTTAGATTTCTGGTTCTCAAATACTTTTAACATTTTCAAGCCCTTGTGTTGATTGTTGCCCACCACTATTGCTTGCTCCTCAAGGACATCAAAATGAAGTTATATGTAAAATGTGGTTGAAGATGGAAAGAATATGACAACGAACATCGAAAACCACCATGGGTCTTGAATCTTTGTTGCAAGCGAACTGATGGCAACAATCTCTTGCAATCAATTGTCACACTTTGCCACTAATTTCCTCACCTTGTAGAGACTAAAAACGCCCAAAACTTAAATTGCATGTTTGTGAATAAAAGTTACTTCAAGAGCTCTAATTGCAAGGTTAAAGCAAAGAGGGTTTTGAAACCTATTTTATATGACAAATTTGCCAAAAGCCCATGGAGATAACCAACATAAGTGTTTAAACTCCAATTCCTATTTATTATTATTTTCTAAGATTATAATTTGCTGATTTTGTGATTTTGTGATTTTTTGAAATTTTGCAGCAGCTGAGAAAGTTTGGTTTTGTCCCTAACTAGCTATTAGTACAAGGCTTTCAAGAATTCTTTTAATTTAATGAAACCACATTTTCCAATATTAAGCTAATTTCTGTTCTATTAAAACCTCAAATTTACCAAAATACCATGATTTACAACTAGTACTAGGCTACCTGTGAAAATTTGAAAGAATTTAACAATTGTGGTAGCTATTAATACAAGGCTTTCAAGAATTCTTTTAATTTAATGAAACCACATTTTCCAATATTTGAATAAAAATTCATGCCGACCATTAGAAGCTATTTTCTGTTCTATTACCAATATACCATGATTTACAACCTAGTACTAGGCTACCTGTGAAAATTTGAAAAATTTAACAATTATGCTACCCTCCTTTCATATCAACTAACAATTTAAACACACAAACAAGAAGTTTACCACCCAATGGCTCGACGTAGTTCCAACATAGTCAAATATCACTTTGGAGCCCGAAACTGGAGCAACCATGACCTGTGATGTATTAAATGAGTATAAATTTTTTTTAAATCATAAAAAGAGGCAAATACAAACAGTAAATAGTCTTGAGTAAGAAGATTACCAATGCAGTGGCACCACATAATAGCTTCAACATTGTCAAAGATCCAGTTTAACCAGGTATTTAAGCAAACACTACCTGATAGATGACAAGATCGTCAATTAGCAATAGCATTCAACGAGGCAATTGCAAACAGTAAAGCCCCACACCAATTAGATGTTCAATCAAACTCATATTTCCACAGAAAATACTACTAAATAAAATCCACAGAGACCTAACACCAAAAAGAAAACCCCGAAAGATAAACAAATTAATGTTGACAAAAAGCCTATCACAACAGCAGTTACAAATCTAAACAAGGCAAACGCAAACAGTAAAGCCCCACATCAATTAGATGTTCGATCAAATTCATATTTCCTACAAGTCCTCTATAGAAAATACTACTAAATAAAATCCACAAAGAGACCTAACACCAAAAACAAAACCCAAAAAGATTAACAACCACTGTTGCAAAACACAACAGCAATTACAAATCTGATACTACATTAAACCCATTTTCAATTGGCTATGACTCTAATCAATGAGGAACCTGCAACGATCACGATCCTGCAAGATAAAGCCAAATGACTCTCCTCAATGGGAAGCAAGTCAAAAAGCAATTGCAAACAGTAAACAGCTCAAAATTAAGATTTCATATGACGAAGAATTTAAACATTTTTATAGCATTTCTGATAATTGTATAATTCCCTACATACTGTAAACAATACTAGAAATGAGTTTATAACATATTTATGATATGAACAAAATTACATTAATATCAAATCAACATTTAACTTGGAAGCTTTCTGAACTAAAAGAAATAACATAGATAGAGACATTGAAATGATGTGGAGCAAAATACACCTTCAAAGCTAGTATAATCAAAAACATAATAGGGGCTAAGAGGTACCAGTGCCATGGTGAACACTGAAATGAAGATAATGTGCAGAAATGCTTCCTATACTAATCTATGAGGGGGGAGAGAGCAACAAAATCTAAATATAATTTTACGAAAGAAACGGCACAGTATAGTCACTTGCCATAACAAAATGATAGACCTTGGGGAAACTGTTTGAAAGAAAATCAGGCACAATATCAATTACGATCCAACAATCCAAGAAAGATGCCCTAACAAGGGACCTCTTCAACATTTCAATCTAGAGTTATACAAGCAACATAATACATAAATATAGAGAAAATGAAACCACTAAAGAAGAATTACAAATCCATGAGCTAATACTACCTAAAAGTAGCACACGTATCCTGGAATCAAATACCGAAAGCCCAAATCCCAAGAGAAGTCCTAAAAGAACCTGTTGTAACATGTCACTATCATCTTCCCAACTTTAGCACTCCAATTGTCATATCCAGCCCCTCAAAAGACACAATGTATTATAGTTATAATTGTTGGGGAGTGTCCAACATAACTGCTCACAATTCGTGACATGGTCTAACAACCTCCTGTAAGATCCTCAATTGGAATGGTGTACCTACTTCCTAAAGGTATGCATCTTTTGGGATAAACACCCATCTTAACTCCCTTCAAAAGATATCAGAGTGGAATCAAAATTTCCAATTCCCTCAAGTAAGACTAAGGGGGAGATTGTTGGTAAGCATCCAAAATATCCCCTCAAGATACGTGAAATGGTCTAACCACCTCCTATGAGATCCTTAACTAGGCTTAACTGGGATGAGAGCAATTCTTGGACAATGCATCTTTTGGGAGAAGCAGCCAAATCTACTCCGTTCAATAATGGCATGTTATATGTTGATGAATACCCTTGGACCATTTCCACTTGATAACTCTTTTGTACATTATTTATGTTCTTGCTTTCTTGCAATTGGAACTAACTTCCAAAGGCCATTTTGTCTAATTCCATCAACAACTGCAACTCACAGCTCTCACATGCATCATTTATTTTCATACATTCTTGAATGGTAAACTAATTTCCACAAGCCTAGCTTTTAACCCGAGAACACGACTAAGATCAATTTTCAAATTGAAGATCTAAAAAACTGATGGCCTAACTTTTGACTCAAGGACACAACTAAGATCGCATTTTAAATTGAAGATCTCTACAAGCTCCATGACACCATTACCAACTTTGGTTGATCAATGCTTGTTTCAATAATTTGAAAGGCTAAAAAATGACATCTATAGCCTAAAAATCACATTTGAGAGTTGCAAGATTGGCATTTCCAAAAACATCCAAATATATATGGGCTTTGATATCAAGCCTTTTAGATAACTAACAAACTTGAATTTTGAAATTTTAATGAAATTTTTAACTTATCTTGTACGACTTGAACAAAAAGCAAGTCAACCCTTTAATAGAACTCGATTTTAGACACCAAACAGAGCTAACTTTTACAACATGAGCAAAGCACAAGTGGATTTTTAATCTCCCTCACAAAGACAATGACTTGTTGAAAATCTCAAAATTATATAGCCATAGTAATATAAAGACGTGTCCCCCCACATTTTTGCCCCATGTCTCAGAGAAGGGGACTCAGTCTCCCTATCCCTAGCGAGGGCACTAGAGTACGCCACCTTCGTCTAGGATGGGGGGGGCGACCCAATCGAAACTATTTGACAATTCGACTATTTATGTTCAATGTTTGATGCTCCAATTCAATGCAATGTTCAAGTATTTACTCTTTTACATCTTTATCTCTTATATTGCAATACATATTTTCATAACTAGCATTTTAAGTACCATATGTATAGTATATACAATCCCCATGTCTGCCGACATCCACAAATTAAGGCCCCTCTAATCCCCCATACCAAAGCCTTGTCTGCCCTATATATGTCCAATAACTCCAAATCATCTTAGAGAAAGTATATACCATCGAATTACTTAGTTTCTTGATTCAAGCTATAATCCATCAATCAAACACAGAATACCATTGAATAATAGTTGCTTCTTGTAATTATTGGATGATTAATCATGGTTTTTCTTCTTCTTTGTATTGGTTGGGAGTTTGATAATGTTTTCAACGATAATCTTTAGCAACAATTTACTCAAATCACCTGGATCTCCCAGTTTGTGCACATCTCAACAAAGCATAAAAAGGACCTTCAACACTAGCAATAACCTTCAACTCTAGCCAAGTCTCAACAATCTAAAACATCATTAATCACTTGATCGGATGGTCCAACTCTAATGCATAGAAGTATGTTCACAAAAGCTACAAGTTGAAATAGATCATGAAAGTGGCAAAAACATGATCACATCATTTAAAACGTACACAACAAGTCGCGGGTCACTCACTATATAAACATTTTAAAACATTTGAGCCCTAAAATAAATTTCCAACTACTAGATTGTTGACTCTCTTTTTCCAACCCATTTCAACATGTTTCAAGTACCCACTCTTAGTACTGTAATTAAGAAAAAGTGGCAATAGGTACATGAAACATCTACCCTTGCAAGATCTACTAAGCACTTTATAATCCTCAAAATTCTCTCCTAACAAATTTTCGATGTCAATTGATGCTAACGCACCTCATCACTTTTCAACAATTTTTCTCCCAACCATCATTGAGGGTCAACTACCACCCAAATTAAAATTCAAAACATACAAACATGATACATCATTCTCTACATTAAAGAAACAAATCCTTGACCATTACAAATAAACCAGTTGTAATGTCTTTTCCTTACTAGTATTTTTCAATTATGTTTAGGGAATCACCATTTCCACCTTATCTAAACCTTTGTACAATAATTTCAAAACATGTTGGCATCTTTTCCACCAATTATGATTCAAGCTAATCCTTTTAGACAATAATTTTGAGAACCATTTAAAACAGCATTCTATCCCTTGCACCACAAAAAAGTATTTCAACATCTAGATTTGCAAGCCACACCTCTCTCAACATATACCATATAATCATCTTTAAGATTTGCAATGCCCAATTACCACACACAAATATCTCCAAAAATCTACCCCAACACATATTGGTCACTTGAGATAATCTTATGCCTTGCTCATCATCTATGTAAAATAGTCTTTAATTCTGTTTTCCAAGAGAGCATCCTTAATTGGGTCCTTTCTACAACCCCTGTTAGCAATTGAGGACTTCTTTTTTAATTCCTATTTACTCCCCCAAACTGTCTTGAACATGCATGGCCATTTAAATTACTTATTTCTTCGTTAGTTACTAACTCTTCTGCAGGTTGTCATCCAATTTCCAATATCAACAAAGATTGTTCAATTCCCAGTATCACGTCATTGGTTAAAACAGTCCATCTTCAAATTACTTGACCTTTCTGATGTCCATCTCCAACCCCCTATGGCAATATAATTTAACTGAATTTATCTTAATAATTCCCAGTCTTGCACAGCTAAGACCCCAATGAAACATTTCATCTTGATGACCTATCATAAACTTGACCAGCCACATAATAGAGCATATATACGATTCCAGTGGATCTTGGGCTTAATAATGCTAAACAGAAAACATATAATATTTATTAAAAATCTGTATTATTGATAAATCTGTTGCAATCACATATATTTTTAAAGCAAAACTAGTAGACTTCTACTACTAGGGAAGGCCAAGAATGAATTGATTTTCCAAACCTATTTGTTCTGCAGCTAGGTTTGCAAAAAAAATGGTGGCTTGCAAAATAAAAGGTTTCGAATAATGGTTTAGAAACAGAATAACATTTAACTGACCTCTTCTAAGAAGAATTAAAAAAATGAACCTTGACAACCTGAGAAAAACTATGTAACCAAAGACAACAAACAAAACATCATGGAGACATAACAAGTTTGTAACTCAAAAATATGAAGTGTAAAAGCCTATATACAACTATGTTGATCAGGTTTTTAATTGATATTACCAGCTATCTCAAACACAGAGAACATTCAACCTCGCCAAATGGGAGCAGTTCAGAGAACTTTCATTGTATACAAGAAAATTTGCAAAAATTAATTTAAGTGCTGTGTAAAGTCCTATTTGTATAATAGATAGTATTGTTTTTATTATAGATAGTACTATTTCTGCATTAAAGAGTTCTGAACACAATTTCACAAAACCAGAATTTATATTCAATGAAATAGTTTTGAATTAAAAGGTTATCATAAGCACTTACTTGGCCAATTCTGAAACTTGTCTATGCTGCTCTGCAATCCATCTGAGTTGCAGCACCATTCTCTGTCACTTGTCTTCATTTAGTTGTCATAAGTTCTGAAAGTTAAGAACTCATTTAAAAGTGGAATGCATTTAGAAATGTTGCCTTTTTCACTTGTCCTCGGAGAATGTTAACCCAATAATAAGCCAGTCTAGCGTGCCCTCTATTATCTAGAAGATCTGAAGCATGTTTTAACTACACAGTAAATAATAAAAAGCAGCATCTAAGATAGCTAGCATCTAAAAAAAAGAGCATTAATCAATGCATATATAATTCCATCCTGCAGTCTGCATCTTCAGACTACTTCTTAGTCAAGTCAAAGAAGTTTGTAGTCTGATATTAGATAATTCATAGCAAAGCTTTCCTTTTCAATCATTTTGAAGGCATTATGCATCCAAGCATAGAAGTATAAGCTCAAAGTCTGTGCCTGATCTTCATCCACTGTTTCTGTTGCCTTTCTTACTGCACTAACCCTAAAATTAAGTTTATGTGCACAGGAATAAATTCTGTTACACGTATCATACTGACAGATTGAATTAATTCAAGCAGCCATTCTAATAACTTCTTCCACGTAAATAAAAAATGACCTGAATAATTTTGTTTATCACCAACCTTCGACTCACCTAGTCATTGTGACCACCAATTAAATATATTGCACTTTAAAAATTGGTTCCACAAAAGATGCAAGATTCACTTGATAATAGATAATAATAACATAACCAAAATCTATTCTTTTAATATAAAGATTGGATGTTTCTGATGAGCACACCCTCTCTAATGATGAAACTTATGGATTATATATATTATAGTTCCACAAGCAACTCAAATATGGCTTCTCTAGAGAAAATAAGTTATGCAAGCATGAACCAAAGATACAATAAAATAGTGTCACACTGATATAGACAAACAAATAATAAAAACCCCACACCACTCCAACATGATTGGTTGTAACTATTTGCTGTATGACATTTGTTCCACCTGCTGAAACCCTCATTTGAATAATAACCAATTATGCCTACTTTCAACCATCTCTTATCTCTTTGTAGCCGAGCAACTCCACTGCAAGAACATCCACCACACTGACTCAGCAATTATCATCTGAAGACTGAAATCTTCACAACCATTGTTCTCTAACAATATACAAAATACTAGAATGGTAATCAGATAACATGCACAGTACATTTTCATCCCAGTTCCTACCATGAGATTCCTTTGTGCTTAGCTCAACTCTTTTTGAAGGTATATAAACCTCAAAAATCACTAATATTCTTAGTATGACCAATCATGCAATTACACCTTGTATTGTCTGCATTGATCTACAGTGTTCTTTGAGAACCGTAATACCAAAATATGAAGTCCCCTTATTTTGCACCAATAGCATGTTTTAATATATGAAGCTCCCTTGTTTTGCTCCCAGATTATCTTCCAAATTTGTAGAATTACCTAGTAATTAGTGCTTTAAACATCTAATAATTGTCAATCAATTTAACCTAATTAATTATGACATGAAAAGCACAAAGAAAAAGCATTTTGTTTTAGCCATACAAGGATTTTTTTCTCATCAAATATTTCCCTGCATGACAATCTCCAGCCTTATATTACTTCCAGATAATATATCATACATTACATTAAATTGTACAATTTTTACATAGTAAGAAGCAGAAAGTAATCTGCGTGATACTTCAACCACACAACTCCCCCTATACATTAATGACAAATAAATATGCCAAATTTGTGTTTCTTCCATGTAACTAAAGAGGCTTATAGAGGAATGTGTCATAGCCTGCCGCATCATTCAGCATTTGTTACTTATTACTGCCAAGCAGTAACAACTGAAACAATTTACTGCCATCTTCATGGTAGCTTGAGATTGAAGTAGATAATAACCTTAAAAAGGCACTCACATATAAACTATTTCACAACATTAATAAATCATACAGTACTAGTGAATAATTTAAGCCAAATGTTCAGAGAAGCATAAAGACATAATTTGCTGGCGAATACAAGATATAAAATAACATAATCGCCAATCACAGTTCTATGAGAACATCGATTTAAAGTGCCATCTGTAGACCAAAAACACAGATCGCCCTGTATCATGGACTCTATAAGGATCCGTTTCCATTTCTTTTTTGAGAAATACACAACAGTGCTGAAAACAGGATACACTAATAACAGATGTTTAATCAATTACGTATGGAGCAAACTACCCCAACACGCATGCTCCTTACAGAACTCTAATAGAATGCTGTAGAAAGTGGACAACTGCAAACTTATAATCTTCCAAGTTCTGACCCAATCAACTGTTGTAGATCATCACATTCCCAGCATTAGTTATCTACCTGAGGAGACTGTAGAATTGTGAAAGGAAGGTATTTCTACAATCACCATGTAGACCAATCTTTTCGACTGATAATTAAAATCTTAATAGCTGAATCAAGATACAAGATATTTAGGTGGTCTGTGTTGTGGGAATGATTTTGGAACTAGCACTGAAGCTGCTCCCTAGTAGCACAATCTGATATAAATACAAACTATTTGGATATTCTCAAATTTGTTCACAACACTTTCAGAAGATAGTAATTACTAATAACTGAAGCAATGATGTCAGTGCTGTTAACACTTACATCTAACATGCTACTTTTTAACCCCTATATCTACAAACCCACAGATTAAGACTGCTTTTGTCACCTCGGAAATGATTTGTACTAGAAAATGCTACAGATTTCTCAACTCTAGTAAGCACCAGTGAAGACTTTTGCTTCTTGATTCTTGCATTACTGCAAAAAGATGCATTTTTGCGATATGCGAGTCTAGTTTAAACAGAGCCAGTCTGGAAGGGGAGAAAGACCTAGCAAACAGGAAATTAGCAAGGAAGGTAAAGCTTAGAGAGAGATGAAAACTAGTAAACGCAAGTTGGCTTTCATCCATAAGTATGCTAAATCTAGAAAACTCAAAGGTGCCTCTGACATCAACGTCAAAGACAAATGATAGGAGCTGCTGTATTGTAATTGGAGAGCCTGGGAACAAAATGACGTGTCGATCAAGTAGAGAGATAAAAATGAGGTTCCTGGACTGTATATTGTTATCAAAAAGCAATAGTCTATTCCAGGAACAATTATCAAAACTAGAACATGCTCAGGATGAAATGAAGCAACCAGCATCCCTGAATCTGATTAACAAAGGCCATTTCCTGTTTGTTGAAAGCCAGTTCACTTTGAAGAATATGTACTGAAGAAATACAGAAACACAAACAATGGGAAGAAAAATGTACTAATTATTTCAATATGTGAATCTTATGTACTTATACAAAAAAAACTCCAAATGAGGAGTTTCTGAAAACAACTCAAACCTAAATCCAACATTAAATATATATAGAAAAATTCATTACTCTAGAATGGCACAACAAAAAAAGCCACTAGTAACATTCACAAATATGCGCCTGAATCTGATTGACTCAAGGCATTTGTTCGGGTAGATCCATCCTACCATTGATGGTGTGTATTAAGGAACACAGAAATGGAGAATGGTCTCTAAGGCACAAAAAAACATATGAATCATTGTGATATTGTTATGCTGAAATCTCTTAAGGGTGTGAAGTCCAATGAAAATTCATTTACCCGAAAAGTTGCTCTAGAAGGCAACAAAAGAAGAGATGATACTGCAAAGCTAAGTCACAAGGTTCGAATCCAAATTCAAGTTCATCGATCATAAAATTCGAATGAAATTCAGCAAGGGTAGATATCCGACAAAAAAAACCAATATTAAATTTTACTTAAATATTATATTAGTAATATATCCACAAAATTGTCAAAATAGCTAAATGTTGCTAAAAATTTTAACTAAATAACTCCATATTAGTTTAAAATAAAATAATATTATATTAAATAACAGTAATATATTAAATACCAAAAAATTCAGATGAAGTTCGGAAAGAGTAAAAATTCGTTGAAATCCAAATCTCATGGATGAAATTCGACGAATCCTGTGACTTAGCTGCAAAGGAAATGGGAACAGATGAAAAGCTGTGAAACAATTGGCAAGCCCACACGGTTACTCAATTCTTACAGACCCCACAATAATATTGAAAAATTGGGATCCCCTTAAAAGGAGGCTTATGTTAATAACTAGAAGTTAGCGCTCAAGAAAACTAGTAAGTCTCTCATTATTCTAAATACCAAACTGCAAATTGACCTGCCTTTGGTAGAGCTGAAGATATAAAAGCAATATAGCTTCCAGCTGAAACAGAGCTATTCACTGGCTAACCCTGTGTAAAGGAATGATGGTATTTGCAAATTGTTTTCTCCTGTGTAGATGTTTAAATAGAGTAGCTTTTTTTTGAATTATTAGAATTATTGCATCTCTTTTCAGCATTTTCGCAGGGTAGCAGGAAAAAGACCTTACATAGAGAACTTCTCACTAACCATGCCAAGGGATTAGCATCCACACAATATTGAGTTTGAAACACAGATTGCATTTGAACATGGGCTCTCAAGCAAGAATTACAAGTCAAAAGGATCCCTCTACATGGCCCACATTAGATCAGCCAATGATCCTGTGCAACCATACTAAAGCCGCATCTTGTTCTTTCAATTCAATCATGATCCTATGTTCAATACACATCAAAGTATAATGGAAAAGCCTTACCTGTTGCAAGAATCTGGCAAGTAAAAGTCTAATGGTGAAAGTCAATATGTTGTCTGACAGTAGGTTCACTTAAAGTGAAACTCAGACATATCTTGTAGAAATTTTGTGCTGCCTTGTCTTAGACAACTGCTAGTTATCAAGACTAAATCTGGGAACCTTCTAGAGACCTTGCATCAATTTTCTACATTACATGATAGGAATACAACAAAAAATGGAATCACAAGTTTACAAGAGTTCTCATTTAGATTCCAAGTCAAAATCTAAAATTAAAACAATGTAGAACATTTCTTGTTTAGATTCTATGAACTGCTTATCACAACCCCAATACTGGAACCATAAGTTTATTGTACCTCTACAACTACCTACAATAAACAATTCATGCAATATCACCTCAATGACAAAATTTCTTCGAACTACCAATCTTGTGTTTTACATGGTACCTCTATCAAAATGCTTTTGTATTCACAATCCATAAAAAGAAAGACTGTTGTTATAGGAAAATGAACTCCAAAACTCTCAGGTCATATCCCAATTAATTCATATATAATTGTTGTGATTCTTTCTGGGAGGACTGCATCCATTAAGGCTTGCAATCTACCCAGAAATGAACTATAATGATCTCTACAGATTGTGGAAATCTGATATCAATAATCTTAGTGCACATAATATAACCTTGTTCTAAAGTTGATGGAATATTTAAAAATAAAAGATATCTACCGATTAAAACAAACTAATGAGAATACACAAATAGTTTACCACCAGTCTTAAGCCAGTACACTGTATTGAGAAACATGTTGTTAAAAGCAAACCAAACCTATCAAGCTACCTCCAAAAATTAATATAGAAGTTAGCTTTGCATGTTGTAGGCATGCATTGACATGAATAACTGTTTCAAATATTCAACGCTGTAACAAAACCTCTAGAGTAATAACGGAAAATTCTCTTTGAAATCATCATCTTTAAATGAACTGCTCAGGTACTTCAATTCTTCATAGCTTTGACCACAAAATACTCATTAAAATAGGAATGCAGCATATAGCAATCCATTTTAAGCCCATACTTGGACTGTCTTTCATCTACGTACATGGCCACGTTGCATTTCATATGCTCCCCAAGGAGCAGCTGCAGCCCCATATGGAGCTCCACTATCTGCAGCCCCTTGAACCTGAGTAGATACAACACACTAATTTATAAATTAATATGCAAATGATGTTTACACATAATCAAAATAAAGATATGTAGCTTATAAATATTGAAAGTTACAAAAAAAATTAAAATTAATACCGAGTGCATGCCATAACTGTCACCATATGCACCGCCTGAATACCCCATTTCCGAATTGCCATAACTACCGCCATATGATCCACCTGTATAAACACCACAAATTATCACTTACTCTAAGAGCTGGAAATAACATAAATTACTGATCATACAACAAACTTGTATACATGGATATAGAAAAAACAGGAAACAAACAAATTTTACAATATTCTTTTTGACATAATTGTTAGAAATCATTCAATATTACTTGGGGATCTGCAGAAATACTAGCATGTAAGAACATAAAAAAATAAAGAAAATGATAAAAACGTAATATATCCTACTGTACCTGGATTTGCAGTGCCACGCACTCTCTTGTCAGAATTTGCAAGCTCTGCTCGAAGTTTCTCAACTTCACGAGCCATTGAAATCAAATTTTTCTCCATAGCCTGACTCTGCTCCAACTGCTCAGTGTGTGCCTTCTTCTCATAGTCAATAGCAGTTCTGTAAATATAAAATATCAACAACAATAAACAATAAATCCAGTAGCTGCATAATCATACTTGTTGGCTTTTAAACTTAATATAATAGATACTTTCTTCTCAAACTTTTTCCTCCCATGGGGATTAGAATTTGCACATAAAGAGTTTGTGACAATTCTATAACTAATGAAATGTAAGGTTTTTAAAAAAAAAATCATACTACCTGGCCCGTTGTAATTCCTGATGTAAACTTTCAATCTCAGTTCTCAAAGCAGGTACCTGCTGCATATCTGCCCTGGCTCTTGCCAAATCTTGGGTAAGAACTTGCACCTGGGCTGTCAACTCTTGTCTGGCAACACCCAGCTTCTGATTATCTGCGCGTAACTGCATAATCTCAGCTTTCATTGGCTCTGTGGAACGCAGATCAGCTTCCAGCTTCATTGATTTGTCATACAACTCTCTGAGTTGATGTTCTTTGTCAGCCTGCATATTTTGGGATACATGACTGAGATGTTGTAGCTCCTGCTGTGTAGCAGCTAGTTCCTGCCTCAAAGCCACATGAGTAGCAGCAAGACGCTGATTCTCCACTAGCAGTCCCTGAATCTCTTGATGCTGAGCTGCAAGTTTTTCCTCAATCAAAGCTGGGTGAGGAGGCAGTGGTCCTGGTCCCCTGCCAAATGGGCCTTCATGCATATCCTCAAGCCCTGGGTGAGACGGCAGAGGTCCAGGGCCTCTAGCATATGGAGCTTCCCGCATTGGTGGCATGCCTCGGGGTCCACCCTTGAGAGCATGTGCAGGAAGACGATTTCTTCCAGCCATTTGGAATTACTTTTTTTTCCCTGTAGCAGCAGATGAAAGAATTATAGAACCATAAACAGCAATGAATCCAGGAGTTGCGCAATATATGATCCCAACCAACTCAAGATTTGGAGAAAAAAGCACAATCACCATTGATATTATGGCAAGGAAAGGCATAAAAGCCATAACTATAGCAAAGCACTCAGATAGGAACAAAACAGCCAACATAGAAGAAATAGTAGACAAGCATAAAATCAATAGTTGATAAACTCCCTAGATATAGCGAGTTACCCAAATTTTTAACCAGACTAACCAAACTTCTGATTAATGAAAAATCCCAGACACATATCATAAACACAAGCAATTTAAAGAAATATCATACAATCTATAATAACTAACTAAAATGTTCAAGATGACATAGTACAAAATGGGGATGACAAACATATTCCGAGGAAAGCAATTTTCACAGCATTAGAAAACCTTTAAATCGAAGACATGTTGAGAACAGTTAACCGTGACACCGCCGTGAGAAACCAAGTTCTTCCACGTTGCTACAGGCACCCCATAGCCCCTTCAAGCATATTAAGAAACGTTGGAATATGAGAGGGTAAGGTTTCGGACTACTCGATATACATCAAATTCTTCACGTATGCTAAACTTTCAACGACAAACTACAACAATACAGCCAACAAATCGCCCACAAAATACATCATGGGAGTCCTCGGTCTCAAACCAGACACTGGAAATGATAAAAAACAACCAGGAAACGAGTTCAAGAGCATCACATTGAAAACCTTCATGGAGGTATTGAGCCATACATTTTTTTAAACATACCTTAGTCTCACATGCCATATAACAAACAACGTATAACAGAAAAACTAGCTTTACTACAACTGAAAATTTAAACAAAATAGGGCAGGAGAAGAAGAAGATGCTGTTCTCAGGTTCTCTCACAGTTGTAAATTAAAGTAGTGCTTTTAGCCGCATGAACACATAAAAAGAAAAGAAGAAACCCCAAGGTACAGAAAATAATCATCGAGACAATAAAATATGAAAAACACAAAGCATTCAGACCCCTATTGAACGTAGATTAATATTTAAAGCGAAATCACTTGAATTTACAACGAAATGGAGTTTAAAGACCACAAAACAAATGCCGCCATTATTCTATAGGGGTCGACGCAGCAAAACAAAAGTAGTCTAGGTAGCTCAAAACGAAAAGATCAACTCTATTGGAAATCCTACTCCGGATCGCACAAAAAATTACAAGAAAAGCTAAATAAGTACAGAACCCAACTTGCTTAAACCTACAGGAAAAAAAATCATAAAATGCATGAAAGAGAGAGTACCTGAACTCAAACAATTCAGGAAATGCTACAAAATTTCCGTATAAAGAACGGAGCTTCCACTTACTTCTCCCCTGTTTGTATTTTGCTTTCTTCCTGAGGAAAATTGCTCGGAGATAATTTGAGGGTTTTGTCGAATGTCCTTTTGATTAGGGTTTACCGGAAGTTGCCGGTTTGTTTTTGTAGCACTTTGATTAGATATTCGGAACGCAAGGAATATATTTACTGATGATAAAATATGATTTCGGTGACCTCAAAAATAACCGAACCGTGTTGAGGGTTAGAGGCCTGGAGGAGGTTGGCGTTCGAGTCTCTCGAAAGTTTGAAGGAATTATGGAGAGGGCCAATATATTTTTGGTGAGTGACACATAGTGGGATGTACATAAATTGTTATATTTTTATATTTTAAATCAATTTAATTTAGTCTAATTCAAATAATATTTTACTATAAAAATTATTGTGAAAAATAGAAAATAATTTCTAATTAATAAATTTTGGAGTGTAGGTATAAATAAATAAATAAATAGAATAATTGAAAAATTAATGTAGGTAACTCCTTTTTAGCATGAATATAGACAATGAAATCAATATTAAAATTAACATATGTTCAACTATTGTACGTGACATCTATTTCTCTATATTATATTTACAATTGATCTTTTTAAAATACATTAACTATACTTCAATTATAATTTATATTCCTAATTTTTTTATTTTTTTAAATGGACTTCGTCCCAAAAAAAAAAGTCCAACATAAGCCAAATTTATTAATTAGAAATAAAATATTTCAACATTAGTTTATCACATACCTAAAGCCAAGCAATTTTGTTTTATTGCATTTTACTTCCTACATGTTAGTATCAAAATATATACACCCAATTAAATAGTAATTTAGTCTTCCTAATGTATATTTATCTATAAATATCTTAATGAAATACTATAGATTAAAGGGTAGCTTGTTTTTATAACTTTTGTTATTTTTTTTTTTTTAAATCAAGTTTTTCTTTTGATATTTTATCTATATGTCTTTTTAAATGTGTTTATTTTCTCTTTTACATTTTTACCAGGAATTTCGCCGAAAAGATTGCAATATGGAGAACCTCTGAAAAAAGGGCTCCTATAACACAAAACCAATTCAACCAATCATACAATTTGTATAAAATATAAAACTTATAAATGAATTTAAAAACTTTACAAGTATTTGAATTATTCAAAAATAATTACTTTTGATTGGTCTATAGATGATAAACTAATACAGTACTTGTGTAAAGTGATTGCAATAGTACTAGCCTACGACAAGTACAATAATAATAATATAGTTACATACAAGCACCTCTACCAATTAGTGTAAGGTTTTAGCCAATTCAAATTAGAAGTTGTTATGTTTTGATTAAAAAGACTCGTTCGATACGATCACTCGTATGATGCAAATTTATTCTATATCCATCCCTCTTAGCCTTTGTCTTGTGATTTTGGTCCTCCTCCTCCTTTGGCCCCCTCCCTCCCCTCTCTCATTTTCTTTTGAATTTGAAAATTTAATTATACAATGTGTATTATAAAATGCATATCTATATGACGAATAAATAAATAAAAATTATATTTATATTATGAAATATATAAGACATAATTTTTTTGTTGTTTGTATATTTTACTTTTGATATTAACTTTACAATTTATATTATTGAAGATATAAGGCATATACCAAAAAACTTTATTTACATATAGATCAATAGAAAATGTTTAATGCATGGAAATATGAACTAATAGATTTCCATAATTTTTCTATGTTTATATATTTTGTTTTATAATCTTTAAAGAGTGCCAATACGAACCCTCTTTTGCCAACAACCATTTATTATGTAGATGAAATGGAACCGTAAAACAACTTATGTTGTGACATTTACTCACTTGAATTTTATGGTTCTTAAGCAAATGGACGATCAAATGCAAGTTGTTTGCACACATCAATGTGGTTTACATCAGCGCCATCTGGAGTTTGCATGAGATACAATTAAGCTTTTGAATTAGTAAACCTTAAAGAATATTTATTCACTTATTTTTCAAGCACATTGGATCTTCCAACGTTAGAAAATTTCTCACAAAAATGAAAAGATTGTCCCTATTTTCATTTTTGTAGTAAGCACCACTACGAATATTAAAATGAGTACTCTAACTAAAGATTGTTTATGTAATGATGAAACAGTCTTATGTATTGCAATATAAGAAAGAACCATGCAATAGTTATTGACCATGATTTCTAAGGAATTTTTTACAACATTGACATAAAAATTAAAATAACTTTTTATATTAATATCAATCTTAAATATATAAATTTGAATTTCGTATTTTTTTCCACTAATGTATCTAATCACATTTTGTGATCCAATTAGTATCATTTTTTCTTTCTTTTGTTCATTCATATTTCATATATGTAAAAGAAACATTTTCACACTTTATATAATCTTCAAAAATATTCAAGCTAACAAGGTGAAATGGAGATTTTTTGAAAATTTTACATCATCTTTATGAAGCATTTATACACAGTGCTAATGGGCTCTACAAATTCAATGGAGAGAATTTATGTCCATGAATTTAGCATTTCCAATTCAAAAAAGTTTGATTTCAGCGTGTTAGTAGGCTTTATTTGTTGTCAGTCGTTCCCAAAAATTAAGTGCACTGATCCTTATCATTTACTTCTTAGAAATAGATATTTCAATTATCTGACTTATCATATTCAGGTACCACGTGCTTAATTTATATGTATGCATATTAGTAGATTTGAGTAGTAAAAATTTAGGGAAAGTCTATTTCCCTTTATTGATACTTCAACTTTCCACCCTCCATTTCTAACAAACCAAAATTATAAAGAAATTGAAGGCATTAATTGTTAACTTTTCTTTTATTTTCCTCCATGTCATGATGAGACGTAAAGGAGATGTTAGTGTGAGCTCTAATATAGAAGAGCATATTTAAAAATAAAGATGGAGCTATAGAAAGATTTTAGGAAAAAATATTCATAATACATATAAAAAATTAAATTTTGAAAATAAGGAAATGTCACCTGATGTGTGCACAATCATCAACTTAAACTATGAAAACCTAATAAACTTAAAGTGATAATCTCACTCTTAGATCAAGTGAATCTCACTATTAAATTTTGTTAACACCTGATTTTGTGTTTTGTTGGTTGGGAAAACTAACATTTACTTTGAAATTATTTATCTAGACTTTGTCATCGGTGTTGTTGACAACACAACCAAAATTATAGAGAAATTGAAGGCATTAATTGTTAACTTTTCTTTTATTTTCCTCCATGTCATGATGAGACGTAAAGGAGATGTTAGTGTGAGCTCTAATATAGAAGAGCATATTTAAAAATAAAGATGGAGCTATAGAAAGATTTTAGGAAAAAAATATTCATAATACATATAAAAAATTAAATTTTGAAATTAAAGAAATTTGATATTTTTATATTTAAAAATAGAAAGAAATATAAAAGTTGTTTCCTCTTCACTATTTTTATGAGCTTTAATACACAAGCTTAGAAAATGAAAGCTCTTATTTTCTTATAGATATTGTAGTACACCCATTATTTCTAATCATAGAAGCTCATAGCCCTTAAGCCCCTATGGCCCTCATGAGTGTTTTGATTAAACTCGGTGGTAGGCATTGTTGTTTGGGGTGGCAAATATAAAATGGTCAAGCTTTTTAATTATAAATTATCACTAGAAATTTGATTTTTTTCATTCTTTCCTCTTGGAAATCTAATTTTCCCAATTACAATGAAAATCACCACCAAATTAATTGTCTCCCAACCCAACATCCTTTATAATTAAATGCTCTAGGGGAAATTTTTGTAGAATTCTAAACTCTGAGTTTTGTTAAAGCAAATTTAAAGCTCTTTTTTCATAGTTCTACCTTTATTTTTGCAATTTCATAAGCTCTGTGTTCATGATTGGTCTCAAGATCAATATTGATGACTAAGCAAGGCTTAGTTTTCACATCCTCTTGTTCAGTTTTATATGAACAATTTTGTGAAAGATTATCTCTTAGAATAATTTTTTTTACACAATTTTGTGTAGTGTTAACATTTGGATATTGTTATCCAAACTTTTGTCAACTCAAAATTTAAAAGCAAATCGTCCATATCTAATATTTTATCTTTGTATTTGTTAATGGTTTAAACCTTTTTTTTTTTCTTTGATAAGTTTCATCATTCACCAAGTTCATTATTGATCGATTTTCAATGTTTTGTCATAACTACAAAGAGTGAATTAATCAAAATGATATTTTACCGCTCACTTCACTAAAAACTTTTAAAGATCTCTCCAAAAAACTCACAAATACAAAAATAGAAAAATGCAAAAGCAGATGTGAAAGGAAATGATTATAGCAATCAATTTGCAGTGAAGAGGGTGTTGCCTCTTCGTTCTTCTATGTATATGTAGGCTGAGTGTGAACAAAGGCGAGGTTTACTTCCCTTGGCCTATGGCTACACCATCCAATGTTTGAAGAATAGTTTTGCATATGGTGCATAGCAATGGAAGATTGCCTTATAGGTTAAAGGGTGAGAAAGAGCCCATGAAGTCATGCTTTCCAAGAAAGCACAATCAACTATTGGGATAAATCTTCCCTTGCAAGTTCTTTCTGTGGAATCTTGACATGCTTTCCTCACAAGCAACTATGTGTTTCCATGGCGTGTTGAGAGCTCTTCGCGCAAGTAGATCTATTTACGATACTTTGCAACATCAAAAAAATGATCGACAACTAGTATTTCTCTCTCCCTATTGAACCATTATAAGGGATGATGTGACGATTATGGTCATGCTTCACCTAGTTTATAGCCTAACAACTAAATAATTTGTATATATTTGTGTATAACATTACGAACAAAATATGGTAAGCAAATAAGTTGGGCTTAATTTATTAGTACTTGTCAATATCACTAATACATTGTGTTCAGCTCATTACTAGTATGTATTTACAA
Source organism: Cupressus sempervirens (assembly GCA_028749045.1). Classification (NCBI taxonomy): domain Eukaryota; kingdom Viridiplantae; phylum Streptophyta; class Pinopsida; order Cupressales; family Cupressaceae; genus Cupressus; species Cupressus sempervirens. The sequence goes on along the minus strand of CM053789.1, from coordinate 760,536,609 downwards.
AAAATTGATCCCCACACAAAATAAAATAAAATAAATCAAAATATCATAAGTCATGTGAGGCTCATCACACTGGTAAAACCAACATTACAAGAGTTTAATGCCATGTAGAAGTCCATTGACCCAAAACATGATGATTGTGGGCAATACAACACACCAATACATGACCAAAGTAATATGTTATTGCACCCCTTGTTTCATCCTTCTAGCTCAAACACACAACTATTGGTCACTTTAGTGCACAACCACCTACATCTATTATAAATAAAATGTAATTCCATTATTTTCCATGAAGGGTAATTAAATCATAATTAAATGGTAACATCAAATTACCAATACAAATTTAAGAAAAATCATATTTCAAACTAGAAAGAAAATAGATGTTAAAGATGCATGTAAGTAGACATTAATTCATCACATTCACCTTAATCTCATCGAGAAGAAGACATAACAACCACTAAAGGGAAGAAGAAGATACAATAGTTCTAGGGATTACTCTTGTTCCATTTTGTATGTGTTAAGTTGTTAAACCATATCTTACTACCTTTTTTATCTTAATAATTGTTCTTTCTTTTGTTTCCTTGATGTTTGTATCCTACTCAATTTTCTAAACACTTGTTATTTCTCATCTCTTTCCTACTGCTTTATGATCTTAGGTAGATGGTGTTTCTTTTGTTTTCTTGATGCTTGTATCCTTCTCAATTTTATACACATGCACTATTTGTAATCCTCTTGTTATATGAAAGTTAGTGTTCATTATGTTATTTTATTGATGTTTGTATACTTGTCAGTATTCTAACACTTATTATTTTTTATCATCGTGTTTTTTTAGTTACTTAAATTATGACTTATTGTCAAATACAATTATTAATTTGTATCTTTGTTTCTCACGTATCCTTATTGTTTGGCAAGCTTTGTTGGTAAACCCTTTTCTAAGTGTTTAATAGTATAAACGAAGTTTTCTTTCTTTTGTTTCTTTTTTGCTCATACTCCTCACTTTTCTATAAACCCTTACTATTATATATCTTTGTGCTTCTATCAATGTCTTGAACCCCTGGGTTATACGATCTTAAAACTATTTCCTATTATTTTGTGATCTTAAGGAAACATTAGTTCTTTTATATCCTTTATGTTTGTATCCTTCTCAGTTTTCTAAACTCTTACTATTTTACATCATTGTGCTTTGCTTGCATCCTTAGAGCTTAAACCTTTATTATTTTACATCCTTGTAATTTTACGGTCATAAAAAAATGTTATTTTTTATTCTTTCCCTTAAAATAGTTTCATTTTTAGTTTTCCATGCCCTTACTATTTTTCATCATCACAATTCACATTTTTTCTTAACCCTTTGTGCAACCTCACATACTGTTTCATAGTCTTTGCAAAATGTTATTGCTATTGTTTTATTGATGTTCATTTTACTTCCAATTTTCTAACCCTTGTTATTTTACATCCTTGTTGTTTATTTTGTTCATGTTATTGTTCCATGTACTTATTGTTATATTATCAAATGACATGTCCATGTATAACTATCATAAAAGCAATTACGACTGTAGTGCCTGCCCCTAGTCTACATTTTCGAGCTACATTTCTGATATCATTGCCAAACTCTTTTAGGCCAATTTATGTTTGATGATTAGTATTATTATTTTAGAGATTATCAGATGTTGTTTTACACTCAGTTTATTATATGATGAGATTACTTGGTACTCTATATTTCATGCATGTATGATGATTATTCAATGGTTTCAGTTATCGATGATGATTAGTTAGATGGTTTATTATTCCATGTGCTTCTTATGGATACTTACCCCATACTGCATGTGTATGGTGTGCGTGTTGTTTTATTTATGTATGGTGTTTCTGATGTGGTTAAGGAAGGGAGTCGTAGTCACCTGCTAGTCGGGATCTACACGATGCACCACTTCCTACCATTGTCTGTTTAGCTTAGAATATTGTGTTTGTACATGCGTGAATTTTATGCAGGTTGTAGGTACTGGGTATCGACTTCCCTGAATTGTCAGTATGAGCGTACCCTATCGCACTGTCTCAATGGTAAGAGAGGGGAGATAAACTCTTAAGTCCAATTCCTAAACCCTTTAGCCAATTGTCCTAATTGATAATTAGGACAAGTATCTGAGTTAAGTACCCTCTGAATGCATCAAATGATGTAATTTCGGGATTATAACCTTTTTGTTTTGATTTAGTATGTGTTTTTCTATGTAGGGTTTTTGTATGTTGTTTATGAGTCCTTGATGTGCTTTCTATTAATTAAGTCTAATTAAAGAGATTAATTAATGATTTAATTCAATAGAGAGTTATTATGATATCTTTAATATTTAATTAATTGGGAAATTAATTAAATAAAAGAACTAAATTTGGAGATTAAAGTTCAAAGATAAACTTAGAACAGGATAATCATTATTTAATTTAATAATAATATAATTGGAGTTCAGTTTTAAATAAATGCTAAATATTATTGTTAATTAAATTAATTAAATATGTTATCAATTAAGTTTCTAAAATTAATTTAAAAAGTTGAAAGATATTAAATTATTAAAGGATTTTAGATCGCATGATCTAAGCATGAGTTTAAATTTGAGTAATAAATTAAAAGATTAAATTATAGAAATTAATAATGTTATTTTAATTTCTTAAAAGTGCACATGAGATTAAAGTAATAAATTAATTTAAAATAGAAGTCAAGTAGAATATTAAATAAAAGTTATTTAATAAATCAACTTAATATGCATGAAAGTTGAATGCAAAATAAAAGAAAAGATAATAAAGGTTAATTTGGAGTTAACTCAGTTGTGCAAAGAGTCTTCTTGGGTGAACGCACAATTAAGTGCCCCGGTTTGAGGAGAAAATTGGCTTATCACAATGTTGGGGGTTCATTCTTGGGGGACACGAATGGGGATACGTTTTTGAACGAGAATTTTTGGGAGACTACTTTTGGAAGTGAATTTCAGAAGGCTGATACCAAGAAGGTTTTCCAGAAGAAGGTTACTGAGAGGAGCGAATTCTTTTACAGTTCTTGGAGATTGCATAATAGCATCAGGATCAGGTAGGGTCTTGTGTTTTTGTTTATCGATTTATTACGCAATTATCCTTTCCTGTCTTCTTCGTGTCTGGGGTTTGTAAATCTGTCTCTGCGAGGAATGTTTAAACATTACCATATTAGAATTTATCAGATACTTGTCTATAACTTCTGTATACAAAATTTAAATGGGAAGGGTTGAATCTTAGACTGGAATTTTAAATTAAACGTTCGGATGATTGACTATATTTTCTATATTAATATATATAGAAGGAAACAAATTTTTCAATGCATATGTTTATATATATATATATATATATATATATATATATATATATATATATATATATATATATATATATATATATATATATATATATATATATATATATATATATATATATATATATATAGTTATAAATTTATATATATATTTATATCCAAACAAATTTAATTTGATTTTTTAAAAAAAAAAATGTTTAGCAAACTTAGTGAAACTTTAGGTTAATTCTTTTGGATCCCTTGGCGGGGCGTTACAATGACGTCAACCTAACCCTATGTCTTTTGTAAGCAAGCAATGCATTTAGGACCCTAACTCAAATATTGCACGAGGTAAGCATAATTGGTATATTATTGTATTAATGCTCATATATTCCTATTTTATGATAGGAAAACTATGTTATATTAGTCGATTTGATTCCATACCACCTAGTAATACTATTTATCTTGTTGGAAAATATAGTTAATTGATATTTATAATGATAACTAGTTAAGATGGAATGTTAGCTTAGATGGAATAGAGCATGTCAATTATTTAGATGGATTAATAGTGAATGTAAATGCATGATGTGATCATGTTAATAGTTATCGTGATATCTCATGAAAATGGTTGTTTAATTCTTATGAGTTATTGGTGTACTAGCTCATGTATCCGCTAATATCTGAATTGTTATAATGCTCATGTTACTAACTTAATGGTTAATCATGCTTGACGAGTTTGTACAGAAAGGAAAGAAGGCATAACTACTCATTTACAAGGTTGCATAATGTCTTGATCCCCTTTGTTGTTTGATATTGTATATGTACATGTGCTTTGCCCATTGTATTAATGTAGACAAGTATCAACCATTGACTTCACCTAAATTAGTAGGTTTGAATGTGTCCAAAATAAATAAATAAAACTTAATCCCGATGGTGGTTAAACATGGAGTTAATCATATGGACACCTAATTTCCCTATCTGCAACTGTTGTTTTGAGTTTGGGTACTAACTGCCATATTGTTTATTTTGGCCAACCAATTATTGGGTGGTAACAATCGACTATTGTGCTTGGTATGTTGAGGCATGGAACTTGGTTGCGCTATTGGATCTATGACGTTTATTTATTTTTCCAATTTTTGGATGGGTTTATTTATACATTTGCACATTGGATGAAGTTGACTAATTGTATAATTGTATCTTGTTGTCACCAACTAGTATAGCTTGGGTATTTTATTTTAATCTTCAATTCTTAGGTATGTGTATATGTGTGTTTTATTTTAATCATATAATTTAATATTTTGTCCTTAAATATGTGTGTGTGTGTGTGTGTGTGTGTGTGTGTGTGTGTTGTATATATAGGTTATAGACTTTTCTTTTCTTTTTATAACAAAAAACAAATTGAAGGAAGAATGCCTATGAGGAGGGAAATGCACATTAAAAAAAAACCCATAAAGATCAGTGCCATTAAAATTTCCTCCATAAATTGAATATGAATTTCCCCATAAGGATTTCTCAAATTTTCATAAAATTAATAAATAAGAATGAATAAATAATCCTCCAACATGATTTTTTTCCCATTGACTACTCCAGAATTGCCCACAAGTTTTACAGGCCGAAGTAGCAGGAGAAAGCGGCCATGAGGGAGATAGATGCGGTGGAGGAGCGCTCTCAAAGCAAAGAGGACAATGCCACCTATGAGGTAATGTCTATAATCCGCATCAGTAATGAAAACTGGCTAGAATCGGTTAATGAAATGAAAGAGAAAGCATTTTTCTTTAAGTGGTTAGGGCCATGGCCGTTAGTTTCTATTATTAGGTAGGGGAGCCGATCTCTATGGGGGGTAGAATGTAGATTCAAAACCCTAGCAAATGGATTCTATTTGGGAATAGCACCAAGTAGATCTGATAAAGATGGCATCCTGAGAAACAACCCCTATCTCCTAGAAGGAAAGGGTATTATTTTAAAGGAGTGGACACCAAAATTTGATCCAAACAAAGAGAAGTTACAGTCATTCCCCATTTGGATCAATCTCCACAACTTACTAGTAGAATATTGGGGAGAAAAGGTGCTGGAGGAAATTGGAAACACTGGAAACAAAATAGGAGAATATGTTAGGTCAGAAATGGTCCTTAATAAAGTTGACTCTTCCTCTCACCCAAGGCTACTGATCTTGTTAAAGGAAGGGAATCCATGCCCGGATTATGTAAACCTAAGCACGAAATATGGGGTTTGGAAACAACAGGTAGAGAAATGGGAAGGTGAGGATAAAAATTATCCAGAAGAGGTATCTTGGAATATCAGCAGCAGGAAAGGGAAAGGTTTGGAGGTAGATAAAATCCTAGATTTCTTAGAGATGGGAGAAGGACAAAAGCTTCAGGCATAGATCCCCAATGACCAAATACCCACAAACATTGAGGAAGAAATTCAAGATCCTCCAGTACAGTCAAAGGTTAGAGATATGCAGAATAGAGAGGAGGAGGAAGGGGTTAAAAGGGTCATAGAGAACTCCACCCAAAGAGTACTAGAAACCCCATGGGAAGAAGAATGTGAACAAAGGGAAATGGAGGTGCAGAGAAACTTTCAGGGTATAGAGGGTGACTAGCAAGGATGAATGACAACCCTATAAACCTAAGAAGGTGTAGTGCAAGTTTTGTAGAATCCATAAATAATAAGATGCAATCCCCAGTAGGAGGAGTGAGTGGAGGGGGTGAAACACCGAGAAATAAGGATCTAGAAGGTAATGATGAAACAGTTTTTAAAGACATTGAAGTCTCTCTGGAAAGAAATCTAAGTGATTCTTTTGAGGAAGCCCTGGATAGCAGTAGTGGAATGGAGGAAATGGGTTTACCTTTAGAAGAGGACCTATTAAATGACCTTGGATTATCAGAGATGCTAGGAATACAAGCAGAGAGATCTTTAGAACAAACAAGCTCCAAAAAGCAAAAATCGAATGTTGGAAGCCAGAAAAAACGAGGACCAAAACCAGAAGCTGGCAATGGCGGGCAAAGATGCAAGCCAAACAAAAATTTTGAGATCGGGAAAAGGCTTGGCCTTTTCTCGGGAGCCATGAAAACCCTATCGTGGAATGTCAGGGGCTGCAATGCCCCTGACAAAATTCGATTGATCAAAAGGTGTCTTGATTAATCGAAGCCAGATTTAGTTTTTCTTCAGGAAACCAAGATAAAAGAAGAAGATTTTTCCAGCTTTAAAAATAACTTTAGAAGATGGGAATGTTTGTTGATAGGGGCACAAGGAGCTTCAGGTGGATTGGCTATACTTTGGAAGCCTGAAACAATCACAATTTCGGAGTCTAAGTTAAATGCAAATTGGCAATGGGCAAAGATCTTTGTTAAAAACCTACATTGGTCATTTATGGTGATAAATGTGTATGGACCAAATAAAAATACTAAGAAGAAAGAGTTATGGGGAAAAATAGCTGAAAAGGTATAGGAGTTTCCAAATGAGGTAACAATTTTAGGTGGGGATTTTAATGCCATTCTAAATCCGGAAGACAAAAAGGGAGGCAAAGGACGGATTTCTGAGAGTCAAAAAGATTTCAGCAACTTTGTAAATGACAATGGATTAGTAAATATAAATTTTTAAAAAGGTGACTTCACGTGGACAAACTGAAGGGAAGCTTTTGTGCATATAACAAAAAAGTTGGATAGGTTTCTAGTGGCAGGGAATTGGGCCAAAGCAAATTGGTCATGTGATGCGAAAATTCTACCTTACGAGGGTTCAGATCACTTTCCCATTTTTCTTCGAATTCAAGATGAAAAATCTCTAGATAGATGCCCCTTTAAATTTGAAGCAATGTGGCTGAAAGCAGAAGGTTTCTCAGACCTGATTACGGATTGGTGGAAAAATGCCCTGCCAAGGAAAGGTAACAAAGCTTTTATTTTCTTTATAAAGTTGCAATTTCTAAAAGAGCAATTAAAATTCTGGAATAGGGAACACTTTGGTAATATCTTTGATAAAAAAAAGGATATAGAAGTGAAGTTAAAAACTTTAAGTCTCAAAGTTATAGAAAGTGGAATGTCTGAGGATGATTTCAAATTGGAGAAAGGGCTTGAAAAGGAGTTGGAGGATTGCTTAAACAAAGAGGAAATTTATTGGCATCATAAATCTAGAGAAACATGGCTAAAACATGGAGATAGGAATACTACTTTTTTCCATAATTTGGTAAAAGTAAGGCGGGCAACAAATAAAATCTATGAAATAAAAGATATGAATGGAGTTTTAAAGACGGATAGTGAAGAAATAAAACAAGAGGCTATAAATTTCTTCTCACAGAAAGGACAGATGCTAGAAAGGGACAGTGTTGAGGTTGAAGAGGTGTTGAGTGTTATTCTGACAGTAATAACTGGTGAACAAAACAGGGCCCTAATGGATCCAATTACAGAATGCGAAGTCTCTCAAGCATTAAAGGGTTTAGGAGGGGACAAAGCCCCAGGATCGGATGGTTTTCCAACTCTATTTTTTTCAAAATTTAAGCTCCATATTCTTGAAAGACTTATGGGAAGTAGTGGAGTACAGACAAGGAGGTTTCATTCTCAAAGATTTTAATAACACTTTTATAGCACTGGTGCCAAAGAAGGAAACACAACAAACTTTTGAGGATTTTAGACCTATTTCATTATGCAACACAGTGTATAAAATCATATCAAAGGTGAAGGAAAATAGACTCAAGCAAGTTTTGAACTCCATTATTTTCAATAGAGCAGAGTGGGTTTCTTCTAGGGCGATCAATTTTTGAAGGAGTAGTTGTGGCACATGAAGCAGTGCACACCATCCGTGCTTCAAAAACTCAAAACATGATGGTAAAATTAGACATTAGGAAAGCATATGATGAGGTTAATAGAAGTTTCATGCTGGAAGTGCTAAGCCGATTTGGGTTTAGTAAGGAATGGATTCAATGGGTGAAAAGTTGTATTCAAACACCCAGGTTCTTTGTATTGGTAAATGGAAGCCCTCAAGGATTTTTTGAACAGGAAAAAGGAATAAGACAAGGCAATCCTTTGTCATCTTTCCTTTTCATAATAATGGTAGAGGTGCTAGGAAGGCTGATCTAGAAGCAAAGGGAGCAAGGTGCATGGAAAGGAATCAAAATCACAGAAACAATTGAATCCCTCACACATCTGCAATTTGTAGATGACACTTTTTAAGGGGGAGAAGCCAATATAGAAGAAGCAAGAGTGATGAAGAACACTTTAGAGCTTTATGGGAAAGTCTCGAGGCAGTTTATTAATTGGAAAAAGTTAAAAAAAAAATTCTTCAACACTCCTTATAATATGAGATTTAAGATCTGTCGAACATTGGATATCAAATTGGGGTTAATGCCAAACAAATATCTAGGCATCCCTTTTTTTGCAAGAAGAAATAAGGCAGACTTATGGGATAAGCTTATAGAAAATTGCCAAAAGAAAATGGAAGGTTGGCGGGGCAAATGGCTGACTTTGGCAGGCAAAATACTAATGCTTCAAACAGTGATAACAGCAATCCGATTTTTGCAATGATGTGTCTGGAGATTCCAAAGAAAGTTATTAGAATCTTGGAAAGGAAAATGAGGAAGTTTTTCTAGAATGGAGCCAATGAAGAGAGTAAGATTCCACTGTTAGCTTGGGAGAAAATATGCAGACCCAAAGAGGAAGGAGGTGCTGGTTTGAGGGATTGGAGCTTTATGAATAGAGCACTAGGAGCTAAATTAATCTGGGCAGTCTATGAAAACCCACACCTCTACTGGGTAAGAATTCTAAAAGGTAAATATTTAGACACTATGGATAACCACAGAATTTTAACAATCCAAAATCCTCCAAAAGGATTAGCCATATGGAACTTCATGTTATCCTGTAGAGAGGTATTAATTAAGCATATTACATGGCAGATAGGGGATGGGGGAACAACAAAATTTTGGGAAGATTCGTAGAATGGAATGGAAGTGCTAGGGGAAACTATAAGGAACAATGAATTGAGATCCTACTTTAAAGAAAGATGTGGTAATATAGTAAAAGATTATATGACTGAGAAGGATGGTCTTGTAGGAAAGGAGTGGTGCTGGAAGGATGTATCTCGGGAGGAACTGACAGATGCATTGAAAGAGCAAATGAAACAAATTTTTAAGGTCGGGAATGTGATGCTGACAAAGAAGAAGGATAAAGTAATTTGGTGTGGCTCATTATCAAGTAAATACTCAGTAAAACTAGGCTACAATCTACTAGCTGAGACAAGAAGGGAAAGTTTCTTCTCAAGAGACTTATGTTGGAACAAAGATATTTTGCCTAAAGCCAGGGCCTTTACATGGTTAGCTTACAAAGGAAGAATTCTAACAGCTGAAAGACTAAGAAAGATAGGGATTAATGGACCATCTAGATGTCCTTTATGTGAGAAACAAGAGGAAACCATTAACCATCTTTTAATTCAATGCCAATATGCTAAAAAATGTTGGGATATAGTTCAATTCAAACTAAGTTGGCAAGGGCCAAGAGCTCAAACGATAAAGGAAACCTTGGATGGATGGCCAAGGATAGCTGGGAAATCAACTTTATCAAGTATATGGATAGTAGCACCATCTCTGATAATCTGGGAGTTGTGGAAGGAGAGAAATAGGAGAATCTTTAAAGGAGAAAAAGAAAGCCTGAGGAGGTGCATAAGCAGAATCATTAATGCAATAGAAGAAATAGTTAGTGCGTCGGCTACAAGGAAACAAGCTATGAAAATTCCATTCACACGAGGTGATAGACTAATACAGAATACTTGGTCGGGGATTAGATTCAAACCACCTTCAGGAGCTTTGGTAACAAGCAGAAGCAAAACAAAGAAGAAGCCAGTTGAATGGGTTACTCCATAAGAAGGCTGGGTCAAAGTGAATTTTGATGGAGCAACAAAAGGCAATCTAGGGGTTTCAAGAATCGGGATTGTTTTTAAAGATGACAGAGGGCACCTTTTATTAGCAGGAGAGAAAAAACTCCCATATGGAACGAATAACATAGCAGAATGCCAAGCAACATTACTAGCAGTTCAAATAGCTAAAAAGGAAGGGATTAAAAAAATACATCTGGAAGGGGATTCTTTGATCATAGTGTAGGCAATATCTAGATTGAGCGCAAAAGCATGGCATCTACAACCAATTATTAATATCATAGAGCAGGAATTGAATAACTTTGAGGATTTTAAAATAACGCATATAAAAAGAGAAGGAAATCAGGAGGCCGACATGCTTTCAAAATGGGCTATAACAATGAATGAGGAGACATTAAGGATTGAAAAGATTAATTCAAAAGGTACACTTTTTAACATCCTAAATTGCAAGGAATAAAGAGGACTGTCAGCAAATGATGAAATTGACAACTCAGCTCGTCCGATGAATCCTACGAAGTGGGTGAAATCTTTTAAGTAGGGTGCCCGCACGTAGTTTTAATGATTTGAAAGAATATAATTGCCTTTAAAACGGCACGACGTATGTCATTTTTAAGTGAAAATTTGAAGGGAGATAGAAATTGCAGAAGGAAAGGATGAATAGCAGAGATGGAGCCATCCTTCACTTTCAAAACTCAGCGACAACAGAAGGCTCTATTCAGGCAAGTCGCAGACCATAGGCTGAAGAAGATGGTAAAGTGCACATCGCAGGCTGCGGTGGACGCGTTGCAAGACACATTGGGGCCCCCTTTTTTAGGATTCGGAGCACCGATGAAAAGCGCAAGTTGATATAGCTGCGATGACAATGGCCTGGGGCTTAAAAAGTGGAGAGCATGAAAGAGTAGTGGAATGGGTTATGAAGGAATTGTTTGAAGAGGAGTTAATCCCAAACATGGAAACATGGTTGGAGTGGGCCCATTCGAGCTAGGCTTTCAATTTCTCGGAGGGTTATGCAGATGAGGAGGAAGGTAGGGAGAAAGGAATCTTGTTGTTTGTAAACTGGCCGCGGGGATATAAGGAGGAAGAGGCATATGTGAATGAGTGCCAAGTAGCATGGAATGCCCTGAAAAATGCAATCATGGAGGTCAAGGCACAGCACCGAAATGAGCCCTTCAATGTGATGGTGCCAAGGAAGTGGCGGTCGGAAAAAGGGGCCAGCAGAGGGTGTAGGTAAGACTTGATGGAAGGTTTTTTGGTGCTGGTGATAGAAGCCATATCCTTTTTGTCGCCTCCAGACATGAACGATAGCAGATAAAAGGGTAAATGGAATCTCAATTTTTTTGGCTCTAGTTGGTGGTAAGGAAAACAAAAGATGAAGGCAGTGACTAAGGGGAGTCATCCAGAGGCAAGTAGTGCGACAGGGGAAGGCAGAAAATGTGCGAAGGATACATTTTGAAATGGTCGGGTTTTGCATGAAAGAAGGTGGCCCCTTATAGCAGATTATGTCTAATATGTAAAGTTTGTAGTAGGCAATTACTTATGTTTGAATATGTAAAGACTTGTAATGAAAGTAGATGGCTATAGTGAAGAATTTTTTTGTAAGTAGGGAGGAAGTTTTAGACTCAATGGTAGAATGGTGAACCTTGGAAAGGTTAATGTATGAAGACTATGTAATTTCCTTTAAAATAAATAACATATCTTATTATCGATAAAAAAAAAAAAGTAAATTAGAGCCATATCTATAAAAATAAATAGGAAATTCCATGAAATAATTTCCAAGATTGATATCTGAGGACAAGAGATTAAAATGTCTTATTAAAATAAAACACCCAAGCTATACTAGTTGGCAACAACAAGATATAATTATACCATTAGTCATAATTATATCTTGTGTTCGACAACTAGTATAGCTTGGGTGTTTTATTTTAATAAGACATTTTAATCTCTTGTCCTCATATATCAATCTTGGAAATTATTTCATGGATCTAATTTACTTTTTTTTATAGATGCGGTTATAATTTACTTGTTTTAGTGTGTTTAGTTTTTATATTTTGTAATACAACATTTTTTTTTAATGGGAAAAAATTCATGTTGGGGGATTATTTATTCATTCTTATTTTTAAGTTTTATGAAATTTTGAGAAATCCTTGTGGGGGAATTTGTATTTGATTTTTATGGAGGAAATTTTAATGGTGATCTTTGTGAGTAACTTTTTATGTGTATTTCCCTCCTCGTATGCATTCTTCCTTCATTTTTTAGATTTTTATTTTCAAACAAAAGGCCATAGACTTACTACACACACACACATATAAAATAAGTTTGAAGTGCATCATCAAAAATGGCATTAAAGCCATAAAGTTCAGGATAAGGAAACTATTGAATTTCAATATAGACTAAAAGAAGAAGAGAGAGAAGAAGATCCTAAACTAGCCTAAAAATTTCTATAGAAAATTGTAAACTAACATAAAAGATTTACAGAATTGGGGTTATAAGTGTTCAGGGGGGAAATGACACCAATGATAACAACACAAACAATACTAGGCAAGTTGAACACTTTCTCCCTAAGCCATTCAATACAAGAGAAGAAGGGGCTTCTATTCATAATTCTTGATAACCCCTATATTTGATTCGCATAACCCCAAAGAGGATAAAGGGATGCCAATACAAAATCTAGAAACTTGTCAAGGAAGTACACTAGCAAGTTATCTTTCATGCAATATAAACAAGAGATATGACAAATATAGATCTGAAATACATACAAATAGCCCAATAGAGATTTGAAAGTAAATGTATGCTAAGAGGTAAAATAAAGGATAAGGCACTCGCCTTGAAATATGAAGGGGAAATGTGATTTAGCCTCAAAACTCACATAGCTAAATTGTTTATGAACTTCTAACCGTAGATCTTGGAATAAAATGAGGAAAGGAACAAAACCCAAAAATCTCCCCAAAAATGATGCTAAAGGACTAGGTTGACTCGGGAAGAAGTTCTACAACCAGGTTAAGAGTTTGGCAACTTGAAACTGACTTTTCCAAAAAGCTCCCAAAAATTAGGTTTTAGATTTGTAAACCTTTCGCTGATATCCTATAAATATGTAACAAGTTTTGTGTGTGTAGGTGGCTATAAAGGGGTTTGCCTTAGTCAACCCCCTGTTTTGGTGATTTCCACTTCCATGAATAGTCATTGTTAGAAAAAATGTCATGTGTATGTGTGTATCCTAGATCTATAGATCTAGTATGTAAATAAGTAAAATGTTAAGAATCTACTTTGTGAATGAAACTCTAGCAAGTATGTATGTATGTATGTAAAATATATATAAATGTATGAAGGTACAAAGAATCAAATTTGAAGCATGATATAGAAATCATACCAAGCCCTGAAGGATAAAGTACTCTAACTATCTTTGAGATCCCTTCGCAACTCCATGTTTGATATATTCGCCTTTGAATGCTTGATGAAGAATAATAACCTTACTTGTAATTAAGTAGGAAATAAACCATTGCTTTCACCTTAAAATTGTTCTAAGTCAGATTGGGGTGTCCACACGTGCTTTCTTCTTGCTCTCCTCATGTATAAATGAGGGATTGAATACCTTTTATAGAAGGTTTCACAAAATTACTCCACAAGGGTCAATTGCACAAGCAGGATTTTACCATAGGCGTTAAACGTTACTAAGCCCTTAATCAATGGAAGCTTTAGAACTAGGTTGACCTAGTCTAGAAGGTCTATTGAAAACAGATTGATATAAGTATGAGAATGTGTTTCAATCATTGTTTTGTCACTGATGTCAAACCTGCTACTTACTGGTAAGACAATTGCCTAGTTGATTTGAGTACTATCATTTTTCTATTGATGAGGAGGTTTTGATCAAATGAGATAACAAAAGAACCTAGAGGAAAGGTTGAGTTATGGTAAGAAAAAGGAGTACAAAGATCACTTAAGAAAGTGATGTTGTAGTATGTTGATTATCTACTCAAGGCTGTAAAGGTTGGATACATTGACTAAGTCTAGAAGAACAAGTAAGAAGAATTGAGTCTGTCAAGCTTAACCGAGTGGACAGTAGGTGCCAAACAAAGTTAGTGCAAGCCGAGCAGAACATTAGTTGGATCCAAGCAAAGTGAAAGTTTAGTGTATACCGAGTGATACAATGTAAGCCAAGTAAAGTTTAAAGTTGATATCAAGCACCAGAAAACTTTAGTGTTTGCCGAGTGATCTAGTTGAAGATGAGTGGAAGAATAGTTTGGAAGCCGAGTGACAACATATTGATGTTAAGTGTCAGTATTCATGTTAAATTGTAGATTTGATGAATCTAAGCCAACTATTTTTTTTTTGTTTTCTTGAATTTTGTGAAGTGTGTGGAAGATAACTATGATGAGTTGGTGGCACATAATTCGTGGTAAATAATTTTGAGGCGAATTCGAAGAGGATTGAAGAATAAGTTTCTAGAAGGGATTCAAATGAAAAAATGGGTAGATTCATTGAATCCTACCTAACCTTAAAATGGACAATAGAGGTTGAACGACAAAAGATCTCAATTTTCTATTTATAGAGGTGGTTGGTTAGAAGCAAGGTTGGTCATGTTCAAGAATCTAAGTTAGATAAGAGGTCTAAGGTATTGCTTCATTCAATGACCAAACAAAAGAGATTGCTATTGGCAAGCAAAGCAAGAAGGCTTAAGAGTATGAATACTTGAAGGGTGAACAAACTAGTAGAGCTGAAGTGTGTGAAAGCCAAGCATAATGGAGGACTAAAACAAAGATCTATAATATACAAGTGAGTTGTAATTTATTATCAGTTCAAGCCTTATTGTTACTTTCTAATCATTGTACCAGTCTAGGGTAAATCCTTGGATTAAGGTTGACCTAACCGTCATTTGTAAATCCTTTAATTGGGTGATATTCCAAGTGAATGATCTAAAGTCATCTAATAAGGCTCACTCCTAACAAGGTGATTGAAATCCTCTAACCAAGTCACATTTAACAATGTGTATTGTAACCTTTAACAGGGTTGGACTTTTACAAGGCATCACTTCAGAAGAGTGAGAATGAGTAGCATGTTACTAGTGATTTTTCCCAGATTGGGTTTCCACATAAAATCCTTGTGTCAAATGTGCTATTGAATCTACTATGTTTCATGTTTACATTTCTGTAAAGTTGTTTTGACCTAAGACAATAATCTACAAGTTTAAGTGATTGTATAATCTCATGGATGCATGCATGAATATGGGTTCACTAAGTTGTGAAACATTTTATTTGTACATCTAGATCTTGGATAACTAATTCAGCCCCCCTCTCAGTTATTCTAGAGAATTCCAACAAGGTCAACCTTCAAGGTCACCTTGTCTAGGTTCCAAACTAGTAAGGGTTTGAGATAAAATAATTGTGTCAGACTATCATCCAGAGATCCAATCTAGGATTTTCAGGTCCTTGGAAGAGAGGTTACTTGTAGATTAGGTCCTAATGTAGTGAATACGTGAAGCAGGGAAATTGAGGAGGATTTGTTAGGTCCTACCTTAGATTCACCTAGGAGAAGAAGGAGAAAAGACGCAAAGTGTGTTCTTAAGGTGTGAATGTGAAATGCAAACACACTAAAGAGGAGCTAAAAGGTCTTGAATTGAAGTGCATCCAATTTAAGACAATACAATAAGGACTCCCTAAATCAGATTACAAAAAGATTTTAAAATAAAAAATTGAACTTCTAATCATTGATCAATCAAGACCTAAATATCAAAAACCCAAAACCAAATTGTATGAAAACCAAATTCTTCCATCCATCGTATCATGTTGTGCAACACACAATGCATGTCCTTGTATCCATGAGGAAGAGTCATGACAAAATGGCAATAATGGTAGACATGAACAAAACCCCATATCATCAAGAGAAACAACCCGAGCATCATGGTTATTTTTCATAATTGAAAAAATGCACAAATTGGCCTTAATCATCTTTACTACAGATTTCCCAACTTGCCCTCATACTTACATTTGATTCAAGATTATTCTACTTATGCTCATTTCCTCATTTTATGAAAGTAGAAGTAGGATCTCATTTTTTCCTTTTAATTATTATTGAGATTTAAAAAAATTGGATGAGAGTGATTGAATTTGCATTCTAATGATTTAGATCATAGTAAAATTTATTAAAATCATTTGGTGGAGATTTGATCATTTCATTGAAAATTTATGAGAAAACAAAGGTTAATTGCCCCTCAATTTCCAAAATTAAATTAAATGTTTGAACAAGAAAAATATTTGCATCCATCTATTAATTGGAAACCAAGAGGTTTGTCCAAATTTTCTTTTGGTTGAATTTGGGAAATATTTGATTGTGAATGTACTCAACATTCATTAAAAATGAGAGTTAGTTGCCCTTAAGCTCCTAAAATTTGTTGGATGCTTAGAGGCTTGTATTTGAAGTGTTTTGATGTGCAAAACTAACTAATAATATACATTGCATCGTTGAAGGGGCTCTGTAATTATATGACTCTCAGCGATGTGTTCATTGATTACAGTTGTACCCTGAGTAGAACCCCGTGGTGTTTCTTATGTCCTCTTCGTGGCATTCGTGTTCTTCTTGGTTTTTTGTGGTGTCCTTCGTAATCATTTTTTATTCATCATTGCTTTTAGGTTGATATTTTGTGTGTTTTGAGTGCTAGTTAAGGTTTCAGTTATTATGTTTTCGAGGTTGAGTCCCCTGGCTCTTAGGTTGATTCGCCTTTGTGTAACTCGGGAGGTTTGCATAATGATGATAAGGAAAAATTTGAAAATGGATATTGATAAGGGTGGTCTAAATAATTATTGTGATGATGGCCATGATAAGGCAATACTGGCTAAGGATAAAGATGATACTAAACCCTCATATAAGGAAGTGTTCTTTGACTAGTCTAAGCCTGAATGCCCATCGTCAACAACCTTTAATGGAGTTTTTTTGCAGGAAAGAATATGGTTTTGGAGAACCCACAACCAATGGAGATAGATTGGATTGGGATGACATCAGAGGGAGAAACCATCGAGATGGTAAGTCTACTCCACATGACTCTCTCTCTCTCTCTCTCTCTCTCTCTCTCTCTCTCTCTCTCTCTCCTCTCTCCTCTCTCTCTCTCTCTCTCTCTCCTCTCTCTCTCTCTCTCTCTCTCTCTCTCTCTCTCTCTCTCTCTCTCTCTCTCTCTCTCTCCTCTCTCTCTCTCTCTCTCTCTCTCTCTCTCTCTCTCTCTCTCTCTCTCTCTCTATGGTTATGACAATTAGGAAAGAACAGTTGTGGTTGAAAGGAATTGCTATCTTCTTTATTTGCCTAGATCAAAACACATGGAATGTAGGAAAGAGTTTTGAAAAAGAATTATTAGAATGTGGGTAGGTCTTTGTTTAGGGTCTTCCAAGGGTCGACCAAAGACAAGGTTGAACAAGTCATGGCTCTTCCACCCCACATTGGATTGAAATTAAGAATCTGAAACTAGAATTTTGGCCTTTCATTGCTTAGATTGTCCAACCTCTCAACTCTATGCTTTAGATTGAAGATGCTAGATATACTCTACCTCATCTTAATGCGAGGAATTTTTTTTCCCTAGTGCCTAATATTGAATTCCCAGATTTCATTTTGATAGAATTAGAAGAAGAAAAATTTGTTTGGGAAGTCTCTTTTTTGGGAAATCTAGGGTCGTGCTTTCACTGCAAAAAGAACAAGCACACCAAAAAAGACTGTTCAAATCCTATTAACCTTCACGTCAAATATAACCCTAAAGAATGTAATAAGTTGAGGTAGTCTAAAATAGATGATCCTAACGAAAATAAAGCTAGGGTTAATGATTCTACTGTTAATAACTCATCTAGGGATGAGGTTTCGAATATAAATGAGGATTCTGTCAAAAATCATAATGAAGCCTTGTCTATTGATATTGTTAAAGAGACCATTGATTGCGGTAAATTTGTTAGCTTGAATAACCCTTTTTTTGATGAGGAATTTGAAGTGATGCCACTCACAGGCTCTAGTATCTCTAGTGCTCTAACAAGTTGTCAACCATATATCAATATTGAAAATGGTAATGCCAAGGTAACTGATAAAGCTCCACCCCCATCCAAGCTTAATTCTCAACAACTTGCTCTTAGCACCATTAATGAAAGAGCTGTGAGTATTAGGAAGACCTCCAATGTTTCATTGAATAGTGAGAAGGAGCTAACTAGGACCCCTTAAATTTATAGTTATTTAAAAGAATGAGGATAACATAGTTGACTCCGTGAAATGAGGAACCATTTAATGAAGTTACTAATAAAAATGCTAAGAAAAAGAGGAAAATGATTGAAAGGCATGCCATGCCCAAAAATTAGGGCAAAAAAACAACATTAAAAAAAAAAAAGTAAAACAACTATGCTAATACATACTAGGATAGAATAAGTTGTCGAAGGACGTTGACATGATAAAGATAATTTTTTGAGTCACAAGGTTTAGATAACAATTGATTTTTGATAACATTTCAAAGGGATGCAGAGTCGATTTCCAATCATACTATACGGGCTTGAAAACCCATAAATCAAAGTGCTATAGGGGCCCCTAGTCTGAGTTGATTAAATTGATTGATTAAACCATAGTTGAAGTATGACTTCATGTTCAAGAAGCATTTAGGGTTTCCAATAGCTTAAGTTGAATTCAAGTTGTATAGGTTTAGTTTTTAGTAGAGTTAGAATCACAAGTTTTCACTTTCTGTCATGAGGATGGAAAACACACCTCATCATTGTCACATTCGGGGTTTCAACCCTTATTGAATGGTTTAATAAACCTTACTTAACTATAATTCATTCCACATCATGTGATTTTGATCAATAACATAAGTTATATTAAATTGAATCTGATACTTAACACTTATTACATTTTACTAGGTCAATCCCCTAGCAGGACTAATTTTGCACTTAAAGGTTAACCTATTATCATATTAATACTTGATTTTAGTTATACATGTAACCTATTGGAAACTAATCCAAACATTAAATATTCACCCCTAAAATTAATTACAACATATGATTTATCTCCTAACATAATCCATACCCATCTTGACAAGTTATCTAGTCAACTTTAATCTCTAACATTTTCAAGCATTGACATCTTCTATTAATCAAATTTCTAACTTAAGCCTCATATATTTAATTTTATTGTTATTATTATTTCTAATCCAAAGTCATCCTAAAATCAAATTAAAATATCTAAATCAAATCATCGAATTATAATTCTTTGTTATACAAACTTGAAAACCACAATCTCGCTGACATTCCTTATCACTATTCAATTCTAACCAATGACCCTTCTATAACTAAAACCCATTTAATATACACTAACTATTATAGATTTAATTCCAAATGCAATGTAAAAGAAAATAATTCCTAATGTAAAGTTGAATTAATTCTACTATCTCCTACACACAACATTAACAACAAAACAATATCAAACAAATTCTAACACTAATCTAATCATCACCTAATCCTATTGAATTCTAACTAAATTAAAAAAATATTAAATACAAAAAAAACATTTCCCTATACTAAATTAAATATTCAAACAGAAATACCTTCATGCTAAATCCAATTTTAAATCACCTAAACACATTTACTAACTACTACTATCTATCTATACATTCTAAACCAATCCTAAACTACCGCTAACCCTACCTACCTACTCACTTGCCCACTTGCCAAGTGGGCTAACTACCTTTCTAGGGACTCCTCCCAAGGAGGCATGTGACCCCATGTAAGGTTGGCCACACACCAAGGATGCATGCCTAAGGTGAATGTTGGTATACATGAGGGGAAGAGGGAATCCAAGGGTGGTTTACCCAAAACAAGTCAAAGGTTTTAAAAAACACCTTTCCCATTATGTATGACCATTGTCCAAGGTAGAAAGTGGTGATGGAATGACACGCATGGAAGAGTACTAAGGGTTTTCAATGCATGGGAGGAAGGACACGGAGTTTGGGGAGAAGAGTAAGCAAGTGGGATGCAAGTTTAAAAGGTGTAGGCTTTAATCTTTTCTTTCTTCACATGTTAATAGCCACCATCTCCAAAGTGTACACCCAATCCCCTTATGATGTGTTAGGTTTGACTTGGGAGGGTGCACCAATACTCCCAATTAGCCATAAAGTGGCCCAAGTCCATGCCTAGGGATTGGAAGGTAGACTCTGGGGAAAGAAATTAATGGGGATGTTAGTTTAGGAATAAATTTTTTTGGGTTGCCCCTTTTTTATATAAAAGTTATGTAGAGGAAATGGAAGAGAATATGGGGGAATATTCTCTATCACAATTGGGGAAAAATTGCAAGCTTTCCCATACATTTTCCAAAGAGCCAAAAGGCTCTCTCCAATGTATGGGAGTTGTATATTTTTATTTATTAATTAATTAATTTTTTATATTAGAGTTTACACATGATTTATTTTCATCAAATTTTTTATTTTCTTATAGTTGAGGGAATGTTTTAATGTGGTTATTTTCCTTTACATATGTCTAATCTACGGCTATAGTCATTTGTTTGACTACTAAATTTACTAGGTAAAGTAAAGTATATTTAGTTAAATGTATACATTTGAATATTGAATCTTTTGCAAGAAATAATAGGAAGGTGATACTAACTAGTTTAAAATTTCTCATCAAATACTATGATGCCATAAATGCAAATTCATTATTACTTTCATTATAAGTGATATTTCATGGAATACTAACCATTGCTAACTACTTGAAGATAGGAATTGAATTGAAAACAGCTAGAACATTGCCATAAAATAAATATTCTTTTCGTACTACCACTTTATTTCCATTATCAAATTTGAGATTCACACCATATGATCTATATTATAGATCTACATCACGATACAACTCCATCTTCAACATGGATGCAAAATATAATAGAGGATGTCACAATGAAGAAGTCTCCAATCACAATGACAAAATAACACCTTCAATACTCTAATTCCAAAATGGCTCCATCATAAGGCCAATCCAAAATCTACAAAAACATACAGAACTAACTATGGAGTGCTCACCTCCCATCCTAGGCCTCGAAAGGCCACCCACTGAGCTAGGAGAAATTGTAACCAACCATATGACATCCGGAATCCAAACACAAGAACATAACTCAACATATAATCCCAATCCAAAGTATGCACAACAAGTTTCATCTTGAACCTATGACATGGGTTGAAAGTGGATAACCAAGTAGGAGAAGCCAATTCCAAAAGCATATAGAAACATGCCTCTTCCAAGGCTAGAACCTCACATGGATTCCCTTTCTTTTCATACTCATTTTCTCTCCAAGAAAAATCAATAGGCAATGACATGCAAGGACCCATACACCTTGCATTTCATCCCTCTCCTCTCCATGAGAAGAGACTCTACACATCCTTGGTATCCAACTTAAGCCTTTCTCGCATACTTGGCCACTTCTGCCCTATCCAAGGGTGAGTAATGCCAACACTCCCTTCATAGTTTTACCAACAAAACAAAGAGAAGAAACATGAAACTATTATGTCTCCAAATTATGGCAATATAGATACATGAGGTAAAATACTTATAACAATCATTTTAATGAATATACAAAGAGATTCTATATCTAATAATAATACATATATACTAAATTTTAGTAGGAATGAATAACTATACATAAATCATATTAAAAGTTCATTGTCAATAAATATAATTATTCCAATATATCATACAAAGAATAATATATAAATAATATGATCTAATAAATAATATACTAAGGTTGATAATTTATAATAGTAAGAAAAGATAAAATAAAGTAAAGATTACCATTATTGTACATATGGTAATAATATTTAAATCTTAGTAAAAGAATAATATATTAATATAGTAAATAAACTTAATTGATAATAAGTATAGTGTAATGCCCCACTTGGAAATCCTTGGAAACAAGGATAAATAAGCCAAGATAAAAAAAATTTAAACACAAGTATGAATGCACTCAACAACAACATACGAGGATCACAAAGATTGCGCCAAAAGACTATCCAAACATCTCGACACCAACAAATCTCCAAATGCCACTATTGACCAAAATGACTGACAACTAAAGATGCAAAACTAAATTTGAATCAAAATATACCGAATCCAAAATGCAACACCAAAGGATTGAAGAGCACTTAAGAGGGTACCCTAAACACTTCCCAAAAAGTTTGGGTCTTATCAAAAAGTGTTCGTTGTTCGCCACCTTACCTGATAGCAAAAGAGGTAGAAATTGAAACCTGCATAATAAAATAAAATGCTCGTCGAATCTATCGAAAATCGTAGCAAAGCAAGGTCTACTCGAGTTGAATCTAACGAGACTAACCTTGTGATGATCCCACACTCAAAGCTCCTAGAACAAACAAAAATCAAATCCTTCAGATGAGGATTCTTTAAAAGCTCTCAAAATTTCTATTTTCAAATAGTGAGAAGTGAATAATAAAATCCCATTTTCAATACTTATTCACTTTTTGAGAGAATAGTCGATTAGGGCAAATAGCTAGTTAGACTAGCTAGAATCTGAATCAACCAAATAAAAATAGGTTATTACTCGTAATGAGAATTCGCCTAAGGAAAAGCTACTAGAAATTAAATTTGAGAAGATTTAAAGCCCAGAAACCCAAAATCACAGAAAATCACTTAACAACTTTTGTGACAATGCGAACCTCTAAATGCACAGACACACTTACTCATCTAATCACATAATGCAGATGAGTTCAAATTTAATAATCACTGAAAGGTTTTAGTTTAAAATAAGGATACATTGACCATACAGGGACGACATTGGTAAAATATGAATAGTTGAATTACTGACTCCACGTGCCATTGCCAGGTCTATAATTCCTACACACTAAAACACACGATCAAGTGTGATTGCATATAATGTCATAGTCAAAGCAAAATGCATTAAATACATAATTAATCCATTTACATTACTCACATTTGTAGAAAGTGTAAAGATACAAGAATGAAGTAAATAACCATAGCATAAAATCCATCACATAACATAATCAAAAAGTATGTCCAAATGCCAGATGATCAAATATCATCATAGATCTACTGTCATCTCAAAATGGCATCGACATGCAAATATGATACACTGAAAAACATAGCAGTAAAGCATTTATGGTACTAAATCAAAGTATAACATTCGACCCTCGGGTCATCTCAAAGTATATAAAATGAAAGTATCAAATATCTCTTGAATCAAAATAGACGAGGTATAGAGTGCAAACACGAGAGGCACTACATATAGTGTCAAAGATATTAATTAAATCACGAGGAGTCGTGACTCATGGGTTAAAAAATATAAGTACTAGGAGTAGATTACACATTAGGGATATAAAAGTGAAAAAATGAAAATTCAAGAAGGAAAGACATGAAGGTAAAATAAAATAAAATCTTTTCAAATTGGAAACTAATAAACATCATACATATACAGATCCAAATGAGAAGACATATTCATTAGTTCATTATAAAATGATTATTTGAATAAGAAGAAGAAATCCAAATTAACCAAGGACATTACAGTGGTATTAGAGCATGATCTTGCCATCCTATAGATGTTAAGGAGTAAATATATATCATAAGAAAGAAATAATAAGCACAAAAAGGTTTTAAAAAATCAACTATTGATACCATCAAAGATCTATTCAGCACACACAAAATAAATACAATATAATCTGCATTCAGATGCAATTAGCATTATTTGTTGTATAAACAATCAAAAGTCAATATTTGTTTTATTTCATAGACAGTCAGCGCTATAAAGCATCAATCCATTTGAAGGTCATGTACGAAAGCACGTGATAATAGATATAGAGTAAACAAATTATCAAAAGACTCAAGATGAAGATGAAGCCTGAAAGATAATACAATGAAAAAAGATGAATGGTAATTGTAGCCTTCAATGCAATAAAACCCTGTTATGAACACTTGCAGGCATCCATATTATATGACTAATGGAAGAATTAGAAGCATTGATAATATAATTCATCCTTATCTTGTGCAACCCAATCATATTGTGCCTACTCATAGCTACAAACAAAAGGATGGCATAGGTTATAAAGACAAGTTGTATGTGATGTGAGAAGTGTAGAAAAGTTTACAACAAACCCATATTTAATATGAATATACATACAAAATCAAAAAAAGAAGTTTACCTTACATACAAAAACAAAATGAAATATATAATAGGTTTTCAAAGGTGTGACACCAAAGTCAACTCATTATTTTGCAAGGAAAATATCCTATGAGGACATGAAGGAGATCAAACCAAAATTAATAATAACAATAATAAATGACACAAACATATAGTGAGGAGAGATAAGTCATTTGGCAGAATCAGTAGCAGAGAGCTTATTACAAGAATGTCTTAATTTATGGATCGGTTGATCAATTATCAACTCGAGACACAATAATTATTCAAAATGAAATCTCTCTAGAACCAAGTTAGCCTAATGAAGTCATCTTGGTGAGAGTTTATATGCAACTCACATCGGAGTAAAATCTAAGGACGCACATGGGACAATTACATTAAAAAAAGGGTGACATCGTAGATGGAGAATAAATATTGTACATGGCATAGAATATCCCTTGCATATGAATGAAGCACTAACATGGGAAAACCAAGATGAGGGGGGAACATGGAAAGAGATAATGTAGTGTCCATACCATTGTGCCACAGATATTGGGTCAGACAAATAAGATCCATGCCAGCAGCAATAAGTCGCTAACATAGTCCAAGTAAGAAGGTAAGTTAATTACATGATTTATGAATTTTGGTAAATAATTAATAATAATATTTAAGAGATGGATAAGTGTGTCTATGATTAAGTAAATAAAGTAGGAGAAGTTGAAGTAAATATTCTTGTGAGATAATTAAATAAGATAGTAAATATTTCATGACTTATTTAAATATTAAGTTGTGATCATCACAAATATATTGATTCAAATCAAATTGAAAATGTATGTTAACAAGGAAAGGACTAGGTAGATGAGAGGGTAGGGTTGATACTTGGGTTTAGGCTTATCGAGCTATGGGACCCTACTACAATACCCAAGTACTCTAGTAAGGCAATCATTAAGAAGTAATGACTCTAAAATGATCCCAAGATTATGTTAATCAGTAAGAGACTAGGTGGGTAAGAGGGTAGGGTTGAGTCCTAAGGCAATAGGGGTATATACCAACTCTTGGGTTTAGGTTTGTCGAGCTATGGGACCTCACCACAATGTTTCGAGGATTGTGGTATGGTATAGCATCTAGGCATGGTGAGGGATGGAAGATATCCATTTGAAAGGTGAGGACCAAGGTCTTGTCAAGCCTTTAATGTGATTTCCTTGTCCAATCCCTGGGTGACCTAGCCTATACATACAATGTAATTGATAGGATATGAATATATACATATATGAAGAATTATTTTGATTAAATAATGCAATAGTAATCTTTTAAAATGATTCCTTGGGGAAAAAAAGTGTAAGGAAACTCAGGTGCGAAAACAACTTCCTACACTAATCTCATAAGGAAAGTATGGTGCAAATCCTTTTAAAAATCTTCTACACTTACAGATTCAATATCATGTAAACAACAATATTGTAGCCAACCATGCATATAGAAAATAGATAGAGAAAGAAACACATAACACAAAGTTTTGCCGGTGGGGAAAAACCTTTCGGTAAAACAACCCCACCCCTCCAGAACCTGCACAATGTATTATGTTCAACACAAGGTTACAATACACTTGCAATGCAAGTTCAACAGCAACAAAAGAAGACTCCAACAACACCTCAGTACCTGCATACTCTCCTCTTCCACTCTATTGCATTTTCAACATGCAATACTCATTTTATGAACATCTTAAGACCCAACAAAATGCCCACAAAAGAGTTGGGCGTTTTTCATGGCTCAACCACCAAGAACCATGCACAATGCCACATGTACATCCAATACCAAGAAAAGGGCATCCATCCCTTGAATAGGCAATGACAGCTTGTCATAGAATTTGCCAAAAATAGCGGTCACAAGAGAAGTGTAAGGGAATCCGTCATACCAACCTATTTTTGGCATATTCTCTTACACACACCAACCACTCATTCTTGGGCACCCAAATAGGTCTCATGTCATAAGATGCTCTTACACCTGCCATAGCTCATTCCTTAAATAGCTCTTACGCGTCATAGGAATCCGTCATAACCATTTCAGCCATGATCTCCTTCACACACTTCAAGATGCCGACACATGTAAGTGATCAACATGCCAACTAGACATGTACACTCACATTTACATATTATTTGCAGAAATACATTTTACAAAACAAATAATAATAAGAATAGGAATTATACAAGGTTGAGACACCTTATTCCTAACATTCTCCCACTTGTCGAACACCTTGTAAGAGCAATAGGAACATAACAGGAACTAACCGCTATAGGCCAAAAGGCCCATAGACTCCGAACACCATCTAAACTTCTTAGTGGCCACTGGTTTCGTTAATGCATCTGCAACATTCTTCACAGTATCTACCTTCTCCAAATTTACCTTTCCATCTTCCACCATATCTCTCGCAAAGTGAAACTGCACATCAATGTGCTTCGTTCTGGCATGGAAAGTTGGATTCTTTGCAAGGCAAATAGCACTCTGACTGTCACACCAAATAATAATCTATTCTGCATCAACACCAACATCAGAACACAATCTCTTGAGCCAAATGGCTTCCTTACAAGCATGAGTAGCAGCCATGTACTCTGCTTCTATAATGGACAAAGCAACCATAGGTTGTCGCTTACTCATCCAACTAATGGCACCACCAAACATAGTGAACACATAAGCACTGGTGGATCTCCTGTGATCAATATCACCTACCCAATCTGAATCCACAAACCCATGAATACAAACTGAATGCGAAGATCCAGAAGAGTTACTGTGATAACATATGGAGTAATCTGATGTACCCCTCAAATATCTGAATACTCGCTTAACTGTATCACAATGTACCCGTCCAGGGTTAGCCATAAACCGACTCAGGACTCCCACTACTTGGGAAATGTCTGGTCTAGTACAGACCATAGCATACATAAGACTGCCAAATGCACTAGCATAAGGTACTCTACTCATGTCCTCCACCTCACTAGGAGATTTTGGACAATCATCTACAGATAACTTTGTTCCCACAGAAATAGGAACACATAGTGGTCTACAATCTGCCATGTTGAACCTGTCCAACACAGACTTCACATACTTACTCTGACTCAACCAAAGTTTTCTGTTAGACCTGTCTCTACTGATTTCCATACCCAAGATGTACCTAGCTGCCCCAAGATCTTTCATCTCAAACAGTGCTGACAATTGAGATTTAAAATCAGAAATCATACCCTTACCCTTCCCAAACAACAACATATCATCAACATATAATGCAACAATAAGAAGGCGATCATTTTCAACTCTGAAATAAACACAATGATCTAATTTCGATCTTACAAATCCAATTGACAACACAAAGGCATCAAACTTAAGGTACCACATCCTAGGAGATTGCTTCAAACCATATAGAGATTTCTTTAATCTGCAAACTAAGGATTCTTTACCTTTAACAATGTAGTGCTCAGGCTGTGACATATAAATCTCTTCCTCCAAATCACCATGAAGGAAAGTTGTCTTCACATCCATCTATTCTATCTCTAAATCATATGATGTAGCAAGAGATAACAGAAATCTAATGGATGTCAACTTTGCGACATGAGAGAATATTTCACCATAATCTATTCCTTCTACCTGTGAGTACCCCTTTGCGACCAATCTAGCTTTGTACCTTTCAACACTGCCATCTACACAGAATTTCTTCTTGAACACCCATTTACAACCAATAGATTTTCTCCCTTTAGGCAAAGGTATAAGGTCCCAAGTTTTGTTTTTCTCTAATGAAGCCATCTCATCATCCATAGGCTCAATCCAAGAACCTGCGTCTTCCATGCCCAAAGCCTCTTTCACAGATCTAGGCTCATCAGTGTTAGTAATCAAAGCAAAAGCACAACTAGAATCTAACATAGAATAACCAAACCTTTCTGGTTGCTTTCTTTCTCTTATGGATCTCCTCAAGGGTTGAGGTTGATGTTGTTCTTCCTCTTCTTCTAAACTATCAAAGCTGCTAGAGCTCTCCTCATCATTAGACCCAACATGGTCTCTCTGTTCAGTCTTCTCAGGGGTAGGAGGCAACTGAACAACATCTTTTTCCTTTTCTTTTTCATCTGGTTGTAGCACAATAGAAGATGTTAGCTCTCTAAAAATAACATTTCTGCTATACAACACCTTACTAGTCACAGGATCCCAAAGCTTGTATCCTTTCACACCAGCACTGTACCCGATGAAAATACATTTAACAACTTTGTTTTCCAACTTAGATCTTTTCTCCTTTGGAACATATGCATAAGCTTCACAACCAAAAACACGAAGATGTCTAATTGAAGGCTTTTTACCAAACCATACCTCCATAGGTGTCTTACCAACAAGGGCTGATGTAGGAGATCTGTTAACCAGATAGCAAGCAGTGGCCACAGCTTCAGCCCAAAACCTTTATTCTAAACCAACTCCACTAAGCATACTCCTAGCCTTCTCCATCAGTGTCCTGTTCATTCTCTCTGCAACTCCATTTTGCTCTGGAGTATAAGGAGTTGTCTTATGCCTCTCGATACCTTGTTCTTTACAGAACCGTTCAAACTCTACTGAGCAAAACTCACCACCATTGTTAGTTCTCACACACTTAATCTTCTTACTAGTCTGATTCTCTACAAGGGCTTTAAATTCCTTGAATCGACTAAAGACTTGTGTCTTACTTTTAAGGAAATAAATTAATGTCCTTCTATTGTAATCATCTATGAAAGATACAAAAAATACAGACTTGGAGATCGAAGGAACTTTTACAGGACCAAATACATCAGAATGAATAAGATCCAAAACATCAGAAGATTTGTGAGAACTAGAGTAAAACTGAACACGATTTTGTTTACCATATACACAATGTTCACAGAAGTCGAACTCGAGATTGCAATCATTTAACCCCTCAACAAGATTTTTATTTTTCAGGGTTCTGAGACCCTTCTCACCAATGTGGCCAAATCTCATATGCCACAACATTGTCTTTTCTGCAGGAAGCTTTCCTTCCAAAGTGTTTGCATTGCCATCGGAACCAATAACCACAGAATTCTTCACTGCTCGTTTAGATGGTGAGGATGAAGAACTATTACATAGAGAAATACATGCATCTAGCTGAAACAAAGTACCTCTCCTAGTACCCTTAGCAAGCACCATCGATCCTCTAATCATCTTACATCCTTCTTTCAAAAAAACAACTTGCACACCTACATCATTCAGCATACTTACAGATAATAGGTTTCGTGCCAAACCTGGAATGTGCATAACTCCATTGATTCCCTTTACTCGTCCATCGGGAAATTTGATAGTGAGCATTCCGCGTCCAACTATCTTTAGGTGAGAATCATCACCCAAATACACCTTTCCACCATCGAACTCTTCATATCTTGATAACCAGTTTTGATGAGAGGTCATGTGAAAAGATGTGCCCGAGTCAACCAACCACACATCATCAAATGCATGGGCTGCCAAAGCTACGATGAATGCATCACCATCTTCTTGAGATTTTTCAGAACCAGAATCTGAGGCTTTCTTCTTCTTCTTAGGCTCTGTACAGTCTTTATGGAAGTGCCCAGTCTTATTACAGTTCCAACATTTTGCCTTGGACTTATTGGAAGTCTTTGACTTCCCACGGGATTTGGATCTACCCTTATTGTCAGACTTATTGTCATTTTTCTTTCCTCTTTCCGTGGATCTCCCACGAACAGCAAGGGCTTCTTTTTCTGAAATGGAAGCCTTTCTCCGCATCTTCTCTGATAGCAACGAAGACACCACATCATCCATTTTGAAGGTGACTAAAGTGCTTCTGAGAGCCATCACAAGATGGTCCCATGAATCCGGTAAAGAACACAAAAGTATGTAGCAACGATCCTCCTCCTCTAATTTGACACCAGCAGATGTCAACTATGCAGCCAGTAGATTAAATGCATTTAAATGATCCGTTAAGGATCCACCTTCCTCCATTCGCAGAGAATACAACTTCTTCCTCAGGAACAACTTGTTCACCAAAGATTTGGCCTGATACACGACCCCAAGTCTCTCCCACAAACTATATGCGGTTTTCTCATCTAGAACATTCAGAAGGACTGCATCAGTTAAACAGAGTCTTATGAGACCCTTAGCTTTACGGTCTTTGATATCCCAATATGCCTGAGCTATAGTTGCTGGTCTTGTAGCAGTTGTAGTCGATTCCCATAGGTCACGATCTTCCAACATGTCTTCCATCTTGAGTTTCCACAACTCGAAATTAGTGCCATTAAATTTCTCCACCTCCATTCTTCCATATGATGAACTCACCATCTCAATCTGCAAATAAGATTCAGGATGCTCTACACAAGACTCCCACTCAACTTGAGATTAGCTCAAAAAACCCTACCCAACAACTAGGATCAAAAGTTGATCAAGCTCTGATACCACTTGTAAGGAAACTCAGGTGCGGAAACAGCTTCCTACACTAATCTCATAAGGAAAGTATGGTGCAAATCCTTTTAAAAATCTTCTACACTTACAGATTCAATATCATGTAAACAACAATATTGTAGCCAACCATGCATACAGAAAATAGATAGAGTAAGAAAAACATAACACAAAGATTTGCCGGTGGGGAAAAACCTTTCGGTAAAACAACCCCACCCCTCCAGAACCTGCACAATGTATTATCTTCAACACAAGGTTACAATACACTTGCAATGCAAGTTCAACAACAACAAAAGAAGACTCCAGCAACACCTCAGTACCTGCATACTCTCCTCTTCCACTCTATTGCATTTTCAACATGCAATACTCATTTTATGAACATCTTAAGACCCAACAAAATGCCCACAAAAGAGTTGGGCGTTTTTCATGGCTCAACCACCAAGAACCATGCACAATGCCACATGTACATCCAATACCAAGAAAAGGGCATCCATCCCTTGAATAGACAATGACAACTTGTCATAGAATCCACCAAAAATAGCAGTCACAAGAGAAGTGTAAGGGAATCCGTCATACCAACCTATTTTTGGCATATTCTCTTACACACACCAACCACTCATTCTTGGGCACCCAAATAGGCCTCATGTCATAAGATGCTCTTACACTTGTCATAGCTCATTCCTTAAATAGCTCTTACACGTCATAAGAATCCATCATAACCATTTCAGCCATGATCTCCTTCACACACTTCAAGATGCCGACACATGTAAGTGATCAACATGCCAACTAGACATGTACACTCACATTTACATATTATTTGCAGAAATACATTTTATAAAACAAATAATAATAAGAATAGGAATTATACAAGGTTGAGACACCTTATTCCTAACAAAAAGGACAATATTATAAACCCTTACAAGTAGGGACATTACACTAGAGCTATTTTTCCTAATTATAACTATTAGCTTCTTTGAAAGTATACTTATATGTACTAACTTGTATTCCTTGGTACATGTATATTAATGTGTACTAATGATTATGTGGTTGCAGGTTCGCAATCAAGGAATTGCATAACATGTGTATTGTGTGTTTACATCTTGTCTTCATTTGTCTGCATCGTGTATGCTTCGTGTTTTCATGCATCAATGTGTCTTCTTCGTGTATGCTTCATGTCTTCAAGAACTTATATAATTACATTGTGAAAACTTCATGTTTTCATGCATTAATATATAAACTCCATCCATAGTTGATGTATTTCTACATCCTATTCTACACCTTGTATGTGACTTCAGTGTAAACATTCATTGCTCAAGGACAAGCAAATTAAGGAAGGGTGGATTGTCATGTCCCCAAATTATGGCAATATAGATATACGAGGTAAAATACTTATAACACTCATTTTAATGAATATACAAAGAGATTCTATATCTAATAATGATTATTATATAGTAAATTTTAGTAGGAATGGAGAACTATACATATATCATATTATAAGTTCATTTTCAATAAATATAATAATTCCAATATATCATATAATGAATAATATATTAATATAGTAAATAAACTTAATTGATAATAAGTATAGTGTCAAAGATATTAATTAAATCATGAGCAGTCATGACTCATGGGCTAAAAAAAAGAGTACCAGGAGTAGATTACACATTAGGGATATGAAAGAGGAAAAATGGAAATTCAAGAAGGAAAGACATGTAGGTAAAAATAAAATAAAATCTTTTCAAGTCTAGATCCAATTAACATCATACATATACATATCCAAATGAGAAGACATATTCATCAATTCATTATAAAATGTCTATTTGAATAAGAAGAAGAAATCTAGATTAACCAAGGATATTACGGAAAAAGAGCAAGTAAAAACTCACAATACTCGTCCCTCACATGATACAAAACACAAATATATTACAATATGCAAGAGATTTACACATACAAGTAATGAACAAATAAACATAATCATGGCAATGGAGAAGTACCTTCACAAATGTTATGGCAAGATTGAGTTTTGAGATGAGCTAAATCCTCTCCTTATTGCAATTATAAACTTGACTTCTCTAAATGTAGAGAATGGGTGAGCAACCCTCAACTCTTCAAACAGACTCTAAATAGCCTCTAAACTCACCCACCCAAAATAACACTCCAACATTGACTCTAAGACTCCTATGGTCTTCCCACTTGCCCCTATCTTAAAGCCAACCTCTTAGCAACAATGTAAACTTGGGTAACCTCATGGAGATCATTCATTTTTGCAACAAAAGAGAAATTGGGATACTTTAGGGGTCATAAATGTTGCTAGGGAGTTCTAGAAGGGTGGAAAAGGTTCCTAACCCATACACATACTGCTTGGGCACTTGAATTACATTAAATTTGGCTTCTAGGATCAATTTATGACCTATACAAGTGGTTTGAAATATTTGATCTCCAAATTCCCAAGGATGTAACCTTTCCACTAAACCCTATTTAAGGGAAACTAATTTAGGTTACTAATTAAAGCAGTCTTAGGTTAATGGGTTACATTGCTAATCCTAATTGACATGTCAGTACACATATGCATATAATGAGTGTCAAGTGACACCATAAGATTTACTTTAACATAACATTTGACATGTCACAAAAATACAGAATGATACACATGCATTCATATCGTGATACAAATTAAACACTTGACAATGAGATTTTAATTACTTTATTGGATTCAAACTTGATCTCATAGTTTTCACATAGGGTCAGTTATTGATTCTCCATAAATTCCATGGTTAATTATCCTACACATTTAATGCGAGTATCAATAGTTTGATAAAATCACACACGCACATATGTATATATAAACTAAATTTATGTAATCAAATTGAGATCATCATAACATATTCATTACCTCAAATTAAAATACTCAAATAATCATCAAATGCATACGTACACCCAAAACATCACAGACATTGTTAGTGTAGCATATTGAACTATCTGAATGCATATAACTTGATCATCAAGGTACCATGATTCACATCATCATCATAAATTGAAACACCTCATAGCATCGTTAATACAATTCAATGTTTAAACAATTGAACAATGTAGTAAGTCTTGAATCACATGGTATCAAAACATCAATGTATCAATTGATCTCAATTTCCATAAGGACGCTTAAACCATAAAACCTTAATTTGTATACATCACCATAATCATCTAAGTCCATAACTTCCTATTACCTAGTTATGTAGATGTATCCTAGAGTACACACACAATATTTATGATTTAAACCATAATTTGAGCAACTAAATAACTCATCACAATATGGGAGAATGACTTCTTGTACATGATACCCTAACAACCTTAACACATCACAATGTACTTATAATATTTAAAATTAAACTACTTAAAGGCACTGTTAGCCATATTTTCTCTCTTGTGAAAATTTGAATTTTGCTTGTAAAACATGTCAATGACCATACTTTTCAAATTTTCAAAATGATTAGATGTTATATAAGGATCTATTTAAAACCTTGGCCATATCTTTTATCCCAAGTCTCACAGCCTTATTTTCATGTTATGCCTTTGAAATATTTTAAGTTTTGATCATGTGATCACCCTTTGGTTCACACAGTTGCAGTGGAGTAAGCATCAACTAGAGTTCATGTGGCAAAGGCATGATGACATTATGTTCACATCATCACAGAGTTAATTGGCTCAACCTAAGCTCAAGGTCTTGATTGGGCGACTACATTGTTTTTGCTCAGTCGCAAGGCTAACTTGATAGACCATGGTTTAGGTTGTGGGAGTGTGATAAGGGCCAAAACCTTCAGCGATTCAAAGATGCATTTCAAACCATCATATCTTTTAAATCCATGGCCAACATGCTATCGCAACATGCTAAGAAAGATTTGCAGTCAAAGTTGCGATTAAGCAATTTCCCTTGTTTTGCTTAGTCGCAAGGTTAAAAGGTGATCCTCAGGTTAGAGCAACAACGGTGTGAGTGTAGTTAGGATCTTAGTTTCACAAGGTCACGCCAGTCAGTGGGGGATGTTGAAGACAAGTTGTGAAACAATGATGGATAATTGGTCGCAGTTTTGCAAGTAATAACTGTTAATAAAGAAAGGTGGTGGTGAGGCTACGATTACAGGTGGTCAAACATGAGATATAAGGTGGGATGCTGATAAGGTGGTAAAATGATAAAAGATGATTGGTCCACATGGAAAATCCTAAGGTTTGACTCCAGTTGACTAATGACATAGCTAATTTGGAGTACTAAGCAACTCTTTGATGACAGATTCAATCTTATTGATCTCATGCAACCACTCTCATCGTTCCCCACATTTGATAAATGAAGAAAGACACTCCATTACTACTTGTTGGTCCATCTAATCAGTTAGAATGCCTGTGGCTGCCATTTTTATCTTCTTAGGGCTCTGTTTGGTGAGCAAGTGATTTCCTTGTGTCTAGATGTGTGTCATGATCATATCTTTCCCAGATTTGCAGTAACTGTTCTTTGTAGTCTTGAATATGGTTGTTAAGTTCTATCTTAGGGTAGAAGCTATCTAAGTTATGCTTGCACTATAAAAGTAGATTTTGTAATCTTTCTTAGGATTGAACCTTCTCTATTTCTTTAGTATTGCTCTAGCATACTACTGTAAATTCCCTTTTGCCTCTGAATTATATGACACTCTATCTTATCTCTTTCAACCATCGATGTATTATGTAAGCTTTATTCGCCTCTCTTTGATGTACTGTGGATATTTGTAACCTAAATGTCTATATCTCTTTTAGCCTATGAATGATAAGAAGTGAATCTCTTCTTCCTCGTGTCATTCATTTGGTTGTCTGATCTACATGTGGCTATCAGATTAAAACAAGTTTGAATTTGTATATCTTTGGATTGTCATGACAGTTGTATTGTGTACGTATGGGCAGAGATTGGTTTGAACACTCTATTTTGGTGCATTACCTCCTTAAAATAGATTAGGTAGCTTTCTTTTATGCATTCCTCCTCCTTTTCCTCTTCAAGTGTAGCCTAGGTGCATCTTGATAGTAAAGGAAGCCGACCTTCTCCGCAGACTCAACCTCATTGTTCAAGTCCCACAACTTGGAGGTTGTTTCCATGTCACACAAGGTTGTCCTTAGGTAAAAACTTTGAACAAGGGTACAAACTTCTGTGACAACAATTTTTGGCACACCCAGTAGGACCCTCATATTAAATATTCTAAGTTCACTGGCATTAAAGAAAGATTTCATGTTCATACTGAGGAGATAGTACTGCCTTCAGTAATAAAGCCTTCAAGAGGCTCATTTGTTCAAGTACTCGATGACTCTAAGCTTAAACATACCTGGTTTCTAGACCAAAGTTGTTGTGATTCATGCCCAAAGCATACACAAGGGCATATTCTATAGGTAATTTTTAGTATCTAGAGCTATCATTTTTAAATCCTAGAAGAAAGAAGACTAGATTGTCTCTATCACTAGTTAGGAGTATCGAGGAAGTCCATACACCCATAAGATCCATCTCTACCCCTCCTGCTGATAGATCCCAACTTAGGATACCATCTACTCATATCAATAAACCACTTGTTTATATGGCACAACCTAGAGTACATGCTTTTGCCACCTTCAATGGTGGAAGCCCCATCTTATTAGCTTAGAGACACGATATTCCAGTGTTAGCCCTCAAAAGTATACCTGAGTTTACTGGTGAAACCTCCATTTCCCCTGTTGAGCATATTCAAGAGGTGTCTAACATCTGTAATATTCATGGCATCACTGAAGATAATGTAGCAGTCAAGTTTCTAGCCTCATCCCTAAAAGGAAAAGTGTTAAAATTGTATAAAGGCTTAGCTCACAACGTTGTAACTGATTGGGATGGGTTAGGAACAGCTCTATGCAAGCAGTTTGAGGACAAGAGTGATCACCTATCACTCTTAAAGAAGCTAATAACTATCAAGAGGGCACCCCATGAATGTATGATTGATTTTAATTATGGGTTTCAAAAGACATGGGATAGAATACCCACTGCAATAAAGCCCTCCCGTGGTAATGCATTCTTGTACTACCTTAGAGTCTTCAACAATGATATTGCTACCACTCAACAGTCTATGGGAGGGGATACTTTACCAAAATGCATATGAGGTAGCCATAAGGATAGCATATCTTGATACAGGGAGATAAGTTAACCCCAAGACCTCCAGTGCCCTTTTTTCCTGACATGCTCAATAGGCAGCCTATTATAGCTCCTATTCCCACTTCCTCTACAAGCCAGTCCCTTTTTGTGGTCCTAATTGTTGAGCTAATGGGTGTTTCACACATTGCATAATATTGTTATAGTGTATTATTTTATTTTATTATGTAATATTGCATATAGATGGATGTGCAACCTTGATGAGTTGTATTGTAACATTATGATAATATTTCATGTAATTATTTAATATTAGGGAGAAGAATTAAATTTTCAATATTAAATGTGGGGTTAATGGGTTAGGTATCACATGGTTTATGTAATACCACTTGGTGGTTTTGTGAGACTTGCTACTATACAAGTAGCCACAAGAGTAGTTGTAGAGATAAGGAGAAGATAGAAGGCAAAAAAGAGAAAGAGTTGAGCAGGAAAAAGCTTGAGAGGTTAGCCAAGGGAGCATTTTTGAAGGTTGGAAGCATGGCATAGGATGTGTAGATTCATGCTTGTTCACATAGATTGCTCAATTGTGGCTATGGCTTTGAAGGCTTCCATGGTTGTATTGCAATGGTATTTTTGTTGAATAATACATGGTGATGGATGCTTTTGGAGGCTGGGTTTTTCCCTCAATGAGGGTTTCCCAGGGTATATCTCGTGTCACATTTTTTGGGGTATGTTGTCTATTCTCTTGCATGTAGATTTTAATTACATATTTGTTTCAGATCTATTATGGGTTATGTGGAAACAATTATATTCTTTGTTGCAAGTTTCATTACACCAATAGCCTCCACATCCTCTAATGGAGTTGATAGGATCAAGGCCATGATGTAGACACTGATGCAAAATATGGACAAGATGTTGTAGGATCAAGAAAGGAAGATGGAGGACAATGGTGCAGTGATGTAGAAGATGGGCAATGAGTTGGTGACTATGAAGAGGCATCAAGCTCAAAATAATAAGCCTCCCCAACCCTAATATCAAGGTCCCATTCATAATAGGTCCCCAAACCAGAGCCATGCCCCTTACAATCAAAATAGACCTATCGACAGTTCTCGTATTACAAATACCAAACTAAATGGGGGTTACAATCAGAATAGACCTATTGATAACTCCTCCCCCATCATGATACAAATACCAACCTAAATAGGGCTTTAGTCCCTTAGAATAATCTTTCTCAAGATCAATATTTTTTCCCTTCTTGTAACTACTCCTATGGATATTGTATGTGTCAGAAGGTAGAATCATACTTAACATTAACTATACCAGAGCAAGTAGTTGACCATCAACACAATGCTAATCAACCTATTGATGCTTCTTTGCAAGGCAGTTGCTCCTTTGTGAACCATCAAGTCAAAGAGCCTTGTAATGTAATCTAGGATTCTTGTGCTTACAATACTAGGATAAAAAGAAGAGTTATAGAAGATGCTACCCCTCCTCCTCCTAATTAGGCTTCAACATCAAGTGCAATGCCTCATGTTTGAGTAGTTGATCAGCAACACAATGGTAATCGACCTGCTAATGCTTCTTAGCAGTAAAGGAAAAATGATAGCAGGAGAGATGTGGATGTTTCCTAAGTTGTTCCATCTCAACCTTCTATACATGCAACTCCTAAGGTTTCTACCAAGGCACATGATGCATCTTTTAGTGTGGTAGATCAAATTAAGAAGGCTAATGTGAAAATTTCTATGTGGGATATTGTTGCTACCATACCATCACAAAAGATGCTACTGTAGCAAGAATTAGAAAGCATTGAACTCAAAGATCAACTATCTAGAGAAGAATGTGTAACAAACCCGGTGCAACCAAGCAAAGAAGGAGAAACAAGTAAGAAAACCATACCTCCTCCCTTTTATGTCTCTCTTATTATAGGTGATAAACTAGTTCATAATTGCATGATTAATTTAGGTGCTAGCAATTCAGTAATGCCTAAATTTGTAGCTGATATTTTAGAAATGAAATATGAACCCATTGTTAGGGATGTATTGCAATTGGATAGTAGTACTATCATGATTGTAGGAATCCTTAGGAATGTTGAAATCACCCTACATGCTTGCCCTAGTTGTACTATAATTCAAGATATATTAGTCATTGAAGTCAAGCCACACTTTGTCATTTGCCTCTCAAGAGACCTCACTGCCCAAATAGGTGGTTACATATACTCAGATTGGTCATACATATTTTTTAGAACAAAATATATCAAAGCAGAGCCTCTAGCCCTTCACCATATATAAGCCTATACTATTAATCCCATCAATATGAATTATACCATTTTGGATGAAGAGGATGGAGACACAGTAAATGAACTTGCTACTTCCTTGGCAAAGATACCTAACTTTCTCTTGGATGAATGGGCTAATGCATATCAGTTTGAGTTTATATCAGAAACCCTTGAGACAAGTCGTAGCACATATTGTATATCAGAGAAGGATACTCTTATTCCCAATCTAATGAAGACCCATAAGGATACTAGTGGGATATGGAGCATGTACTTTGATGGAGTGAGAAAATAAGAATATATCAAGGGTTGGTGTAATGTTGGTCACCCTTGCATTGGAAAGATACTACTTCTCATTTTGGCTTCAATTCAATTGTACTAATAATGTAGTAGAGTATGAGACACTGATTCAAGTTCTTCTACTTGCTCAAAAAAGAGGAATTCAAGCCTTAAGTGTATATGAGGATAGTGAGTTGATTGTCCATCAAGTGAGAAATTAGAATGTCACTAAAAATGGTTTGCTCAAGTCTTATAAATATAGACTATGGGATTTTCTTGAAAGCTTCAATGCATTTTATATTCAAAGCATTTCTAGAAAAGAAAATAGACATGCTGATAGACTTGCAGTAGTTGGTGCATCTTATGGCGTACCAAGCAGTGTTGAAGATGAGAAAAGGTAGCAGATCAAAATGGTGGTTAGGCCTATTATTCCTAACAACAATGTCAATTGGCAGGTGTTTGAGTCTAATGCACAAATTGTAATTTTCTCGTAGAATGAAGTGAGGTTCTCAGAGAGAAATTAGTCAAGGCTACATGATCAATTTAGGGATCAAATCATCAAGCTTAGATCCAACAAGCTACCTAAGGGTTTGATTACCTTAGAAAGCACTTTCACTCCTTATGATCAAGTAAGAGATAGAGGCATGAACGTTGCTACAAATAAGGATGATCATATACCAGTTATAGTGGCTGATGGGAAGACTCTAAACATGGGGAAGGTATGTTTTGAAATTGAGCAAGAAAGTTTTGTTCATCTATGCCAAGAATTTGATGATATATTTGCTTGGGTATATGATGATTTAAGGGGGTTTGCCCCAAGTTTGTTTCAACATACCATAGATTTAGTTGATAATGTCAAACTAGTTAGGAAAAAATAGAGACCAGTTAATCCCAATATGGAGCCATTAATGAGAAAAGAGCTATTCAAATTGATTGAGGCCAACATCATTTTCCCTATCAAGAACTAATTATGGGTAGCTAACCTTGTCCCTATTAGAAAGAAGAGTGGAGAAATCAATCTATATGTAGACTGTAGGGATCTTAACCAAGCCTTCCTTAAGAATCATCACCCTCTCCCTTCCATGGAACATATTTTGTCTAAAGTTTAGGTTAAAAGAGACTCTCTTTCTTGGATGGATTCTCTGCAATCAAGTGTTGGTCAAAGATTTTGACAAATATAAGATTGCATTCACCACTAAGTGGCGCACTTATGCCTATAGTAAAATGCCTTTTGGATTACCAAATGCAGGTGCCACATTTCAAAAAGCAATGGAGATGGCCTTCAAGAACATGATTGAAAGGTTTGTGTTGGTCTACCTTGATGATATCACAGTGTATTAGACAAGTATTCATAAGATGTAGAGACTATGGAAGATCCTTGAATCTAGGCAAGTGTGTCTTTGCCACTAACCAAGGAAAGTTGTTAGGACACATTGTATCCAAGGATGGCCTAACTATTGATCTAGAAAGAACAAAAGAAAAACTTGCTCTCTCTCTCTTCCTAACCACAAGAAAGGTCTAAAAAAATTTCTTGGTAAAATAAATTTTGTGAGGAGATTCATTCCTAGTCTAGCTACCATGGTAAAACCTCTTATAGCTATGCTAAAAAAGAACATGGTCTTTTCATGGAGCAAGGAAGGGAAAGCAAGTCTTGAAAAAATCAAAGCAACCATAACCTCAACCCCCACTCTCATCAATTCAAATTTTGAGAAAGATTTCATCCTTTACACCTTAGGAGGTGAGTCAAGCATTTTTGTTGTCTTGACTCAATTAAATGATAAAAATTAAGAGTAGCCCATAGCCTTTTTTAGTGAAGGACTTAAGGAGTATGAAGATAAGTATAGTTACGTGGAGAAGCAAGCCCTTGTATTTAGAAGAGCTTTGAATAAATTCAAACATCTTCTATCCCACAATAAGATCCATTTGCTAGTACCCCATGCCAATGTGAAAGACTTCCTTTTGGGCAAAGAAATCAATGAGAAAAGAGTTGGTTAGATCACCAAGGTGATGGAATATGATGTCGACATTCAAATCACCAAGTTGGTAAGGGAGAAAGGATTGTGCAAGTAGATGGTCTCATCTCAAGATTTAGATGAAGAAATTGCTATGATATTGATGGAACAAATAGAAATGAGTAATGATAATCCAAGAAGTTAGGTAGATGATATGAAGACTTTCTTGTCAAGTAATGGGTACCCTTAGGAACCTCAATGGGGAAAACTTGACATGTATTGATGTAGGTTAGGATGAAAGAATGATTAAAGAGCTTCATGATGGTCCTGATGGTGGCCACTTTTCAACAAGAACAACCATAATGAAGATAATGAGAGTTGGTTACTATTGGCCATCCTTGTTCAATGATTGCCATAGTTACATCAAGAAATGTGAAAAATGTGATTTCTTTTCAAGTAAGCAAAGACTTGTTGCCCTTCCACTTTATCCTATTTAAGTCAATCAACCTTTTGCCCAATGAGGATTAGATTTTATTGGTCCTATTAACCCTCCTCCTAACTCTGGTCATAGGTGGTGTTGGGACTTGAAATCATCTTCCTGATTTGAGTACCATTCCAAGCTTTTGAGCCACTTTAAAGTGCATTTAATACATGTTTACCCGACTGTCCATTTGAGGCCTAATAGGTGTTTAATATTTATAACACCTTGCATTTAGTATATCCACTCAACCCATGAAGATAAATTGTCATTCCAAGTTATTTTGTGAAGTTTTGTTTTGAGCAATGTCCAAACCTGCATTTTTGCCTAAGTGTTAAATGATGACAGGAGGCCTTGTTTGCATTTGAATATCACACAACTAGTAATCTTTCATGACTCACCACTTTGGGAGTGTTTAATATCCATATCAAAGAACCTATGTTTCAGATTTCAAGTCATTTTGATATGTTTTTGTTGGTGTAAATAATTATTGACTATTTACACTTATTTAAGTTTAGTTAATGCATATTTTTTATTATTTATTTATTAGTCACCTAGGATTATGTGCACTCTTGTGAGTTGTCATGTTGCCAACATAGGATTTTGCACCTCTTTTAAGCACATGTTGTCTACAACACAGGAGTCTTCTACACACATATGACACCTCGTCATTCTTATTCATTCATCTAGAATGTTGGATAAGGTGCTTAGTTGTCAATGCTTATCTCCTGGTTGTTTCTATATACATTCTAGGTGCTTCCTAAGAGGCCTTTATATATAGGCACTCCTAGTGTGTTTATATACATCACATCACATACTGAACAGAGCAATGTATTAGGACATACTCTAAGTAATTAATCATATCCATTTTTGGTCTACTGTTGTGCTTGTGTTGAGTTTTACGATCTTGGGTGAATCTTGCCCTAAGGCAAATTCTTACATGGTATCGGAGCTCTTGGAGATTTCTCTTCACAAAGCTGTTCGAGACCATCGTCTTGCTTCATCACCGCAGGCCAACTCTAGAATATCACAGAAATTGGGAGTGTCCAGCACCAGATCTGACCTCGCCATTGCATTTGAAATGATAATTCGGTGAAAATTGACTATAAATATGGCTATCTTCGGCCATAATTGACCTTGAGGCAAATTTTTTTTGCAAACCAAACCCCGGAGGCCCCGATTTGCACTACGGGTATGGTCATTTTAGTATTTTAATTTCTCTATAAATTTCCTTGAATTTTTAGAAAAAAAAATTTGCCCTTCGGGCACCCGGTAGAGAATTTTTTTTGCAGGTATTGGGTTGTCAGATCTTGGCCCTGCAGGTTTGCACAGTCAAATTCGGTGAATTGTTATTCCGGCATCGCACTGTACATTCGGCGACTGCCAGTTTTATTCCAGATCGCACAATCTACTGGGGGCTAAATCTGGCCAGTGAATATATTCCACCACCTACACTGAAATCTGGCCAATATCATACCGGCAGCACCTCTCTCTACACCGACGGGCCAGGATCATTTGTTAAATGGAAGCAGCTTCCTTATTTTAAACATCTTGTGGGCTCCCAACACACACAATGTGGGATTAAAGGAGATATCTCGTCAAGCATTTTCATAGTTCTGGCGTCGGCATTAGTATTTTCTAGCATGTCATAAGCATTTCTCGGCACGACGAGGACAACTCACGCCCGACTACCAATTAGTGATTGGCGAAAAATCTAATTAAAACTTGACACCTTTACATTTTTCAGCCTGTGCTCTCAAACATTTAGTGGGTTTTCTGTGGTCACTAGACTTTTGGTGCAGGATATTCATATTTCTGGCAAGGCAAACATTTATGTGACAACATTTATTCCTTTAGCATATTCTGGCGTACGTTGGGAGAATACCAGTGCTAACTGCATTCATGTTTCTGACCTCCAATAGTATATTCGGCGAGGTTTCAAATATTTCAGTGTCTTTGTTCAGATTAAAGTTACCACCCCTGCTATTTTATTTCTTTGACACGCATGGAAAAGGGTACCCCACCATGTGACAGAGCACAAACTACATATGCAGAAGCCAGACTGTACACTTGCTCAGGAAGCCACATCAAATAGTTGCCCCGTTAGCCGTGCAGGAGGACACCGTGCCATGTCACGTGCACATTGCACAATGACACATCAGCACATTGACACATCAACAGCTGCCATGTTAGTAGGCATCTGTACGTTCCATACAGTATGGATGCTGAGTTAGCATCCCCACCATCTACCACGTCAACAGGGGGCTCTTTTTTCGTTGATGTCACATTTTCATTGGGTTAAATTTGACATCTATTTGATCGTCAAACCTAGTCATTTTACAACTGCAATGAAGACCATTTTGAACATCAAATTTAGACTCACAATTTTTGCTCCAGACCCCTCTCTAGATTGCATTTCACTTTGGCAGCCTGACTTCGCGAGCTCATATCTCAGACATTCAAACTTTAATTTAGGTGTTTTTTTTTTGAAATTGGGTAGTATTT
Organism: Cupressus sempervirens; assembly: GCA_028749045.1. NCBI lineage: Eukaryota > Viridiplantae > Streptophyta > Pinopsida > Cupressales > Cupressaceae > Cupressus > Cupressus sempervirens. The sequence continues at coordinate 760,492,293 of CM053789.1, read as the reverse complement.
CCTAAATTTTTTAGTGGTGGTGTTATTTTCTAGTTTTGGTGCAAGGATTTGTCAAAATTTGCATCTTTTGGCAATTGTACCTACTCAATCCTACATTTTGCAACTTGAAATGCTCCATACGGGCTCATCTGGACTCCTTTTCAGGTTTTTTTTTTTTTTTAAGTGCATATTTTTTCTTCTACTTTTAATATTTGCAATTAGATGCTAGGGTTGTGTGGATATACATCTCACTTTTAGAACTAGGGCCATTTCTGCATTATCTTGCTTTCAAAATTCATCTATAGTGCTTAGTTTCAGTCTTAGGCCTCAAGCGGCAGTTGCAACAAGAAAAATCAGAAGTCTACTTTATTCATTTTGACAAGTACACACACCACATATGAAGTGCCAACAACATCCTTTTTTTTTGAGGGGGGGTGTGGTTCTTTGATTCTTTGGAGGTTCATTAATCGATCTCATGGAGTCTTGTCAAATTTGTTAGTCTAGTATTATACCATAGTTGACAATAAGGAACTATCACAGATGGAGTACTTTGCTAGTTGACCATCTAAGACAACATCCAAAATTGCTTCCTTGTCTCTATTCAATGCCACCACATTTTAATTGGACACATCTTGTCAACCTCTGTCGCTTTCTGTATAACAGTATGACTAAGGAATCTTTTGCTCCTCTTAGAATGGCGCATTTTCCTTATGATATTTGGATGTCTATTTGGGAAGCATATGGAGATCCATGTGTTCCTCCATCTCTAGAGGACATTCTACATTTAGTCACTCCAGCTATGGTTTCTTCAACTTCAGATGAGATCACACCTCCAACTCTTGTTGCTCCTCTTGATCCTATTCCGGCCACAGGTGCTTTGAATTCAGTGCAATAGGACCATTTATGTCTTCCTACTCTACCTTCATGTGATGAATTCCTTCTCGCCCTTGTAGGCCTGTTCATGGAGTCTCACATTGAAGATGTGGGAGACACTCTTGATGACATTTGTCTTCTTTTTGAAGTGGATACTTCATCTTTTGTCGCGGTGAACGATTCATGTACTTCAACATTGTAGAGTACTCATGGTCTTCCAGTTGATGACTTCTTATCAAACATTTCAGCTTTGTTCTTAGAGTCACACACAATAGATATATGAGGCTTTTATGATGATTCCTCGTTCTATTTGCTAAGGATTCTTCTACAGTTGTTGCGAGGGCCCACTCTGACCCTCAAGTCCATGCTCTACATGATCAATCTTTTCAGGTTGCCATGATTGTGGATTCTCATGTACAACATCTGCAAGAGGTCTCTTTCACATTTGAGAAGACTGTTGGTTTCCTGAGACAGGTTCTACAACACTCCTTATTTGATCTGTACTTCTCTTCAGCAATTTTGGAGGAAGCCATCATCAGTATTGACACAGGGACATTTGCATAGGTTTAAGAGATACCAATCATCATAGAGATTCCTTCTCCATCCAGAGGACATATCTCACAGGTACCCTTGCTCTTGTTTCTTCCAAAGAGGAGGAACATCATTCAAAGGTCATGGATCAGCTTCTACATCAGAGCATTTCTCACTGATTGACACACTACTTTTAGGGGGGGGAGGGACTACCTCATCTCCTTCTTCTCCTTTTTGGGGGGACTTTTTCCTCTTAGGGGGTTTTTTCCTTCTCCATTTTTCTCTTGTATATACTGGATGTATGTTGTAATGGGGGGGGGGGTCTTGATTAGTCCATCCATCCATGCATCCCTATTTATCTCTCTTTTTGGGGGATGGTTTTTCCCATGAGGTTTTCCCTCTTTCCCCACTTTATGAGAGATTTTTTTTTTTCATTTTGTACATGGGTACCTAACATGTCCTAGTATCCGGGACCCATTATGCATGTCATCCTAGTAGTCGTAAGATTAAGGGCATTCCCCCAAGTTGCACTTAAGGGTGGGTGTTGGTGTAAATAATTATTCACCATTTACACTTACTCAAGTTTACTTAGGTTAATACACATTTTTTATTATTTATTTATTAGTCACCTAGGAGTATGTGCACTCTTGTGAGTTGTCACATTGACAATATAGGAGTTCGCACCTCTTTTAAGCACATTTTGTCTACAACACAGGAGTCTTCTACACACATATGACACCTCATCATTCTTATCCATTCATCTAGAATGTTGGATAAGGTGCTTAGTTGTCAATGCTTATCTTATCTCCTAGTTGTTTCTAGACACATTCTAGGTGCTTCCTGAGAGGCCTTTATATACAAGCACTCCTAGTGTGTTTATATACATCACATTACATACTAAACAAAGCAATGTATTAGGACATACTCTGAGTAATCGATCATATCCATTTTTGGTCTACAGTTGTGCTTGTGTTGAGTTCTACGATCTTGGGTGAATCTTGCGCTAAGGCAAATTCTGACAATTTTCATTAGGTTTTGAATCCCTCAAAGTCGGTTGCTTATTGTTGTCATGTTGATGTAAATTGTTCAAAATTCTAGGAGGCCCTATTTGACTTGTTATAAACCCAGTTAAACAAAATGAGAAAATTCCTATTGCATTGCATTCTAGAGGTGAAAGACTTATTATGTTTAAATTTTGAGCTTATGATGAATTTGTTTGATTAGTTTTCAAACACGATTCCATTTGCGATTTGTAAAGTTTTACTGGTGTCAAATTTGTAGATTGATCGATACCCCTATTTGTGATGCCATAACCCTAAATATGTGATAGGTGAGATTGAATGGATTGTACATTTGTGTTATACTCTAAAAATTCTTTAAGTGTGCCAGTTTGTAAGTCTTGACAAATCTATTCGCACACTCTACTAGGTCATTCTGTTTGCAAAAAAATACTTTTTTGCTAGTGGTCCTAGTTCTGCAAATCTAAGTAGCCCACTTTGACTACTAACCAAATTCACCCTATTATATATTACGAGCCCAAATCATAGATTCATATTCTCCTCATGATAGTGAACAAATGCCCCAGTTTTCATGCCCCTAGTGTTAGTTTTCCCTTTTTTCAAAGCCAAATTCGAATGTGTTTTGTGGTTTTCTGACATGTTTTCTTATAGGCAGTTCTGAGAAGGTAACTTTGATGGTTAATATCTTTTGATTGAGAATTTTTCATGAGACGATATTTGGTAGGGTACAAGAATGCATAACACAGAATCAATGCACCTATTTTTAGAGCTTGATTAGGTGTTCTTGTCAGTTTTTAAAGCTGGTCAGAGGATCCTTTGACATGAAATTGGAAATTGACAAAAAGGAGTTAAAATGAGTTCTAATGACAAATTAGTGCTCGAATTTGAATCTAGTAAGTGCATGATGTTCAGTAAGCCCATTTGAGAGTTCATGTGTTTTAGTTTTAGTTTTTTTTAGCTAGACCCACTTTGGGGCCAGGTTGAATTTCATCAGATTGGTGAGATGTTGAGCTAAGAAGTGTTACAAGTCTCAAAGTTGGTTTGACAAGTTTATCATGTATGCAAAATATTTTGAAGACAAATGGATGTGTGTGTGTGTGGTTGGGGGGGGGGGGGGGGGGGGGTGGGGGGGTGGACATATGGTGGATAATGATGGAGTTAAAACCATGAAATAGTTGAGAGATAAATTGATTTCTTATGCCACCGTTGACTTAGAGGATTCTAGACGAACATTCCAAATTTGAAGATGGAATAACAAATGTGAAATAAATGAGTCAATCATCTTTATTAACATGTTTGGGATACCCATTGGATTTGAATGAAGGTCAAATGATTTTTTTAAAATAGTTGCATGGAGAAAGTATATTTTAAGAAATACATTGCATGTTTATTTGGGGTAACTGAAATATATCATGTCCTCTTGAAGTTTTTGAAATGAACCTAGACATTGGGGATCCTAGCTTGGAACGCCATGTTTCATCGATGCTAAGTCATAGAAGCTACAAGGTGCTAAGGAACCAGCTCCTACATCCACAATGGAGGCAACATCTCAAGGAAAAATACATCAAGTGAACGCTAATTCACCTATACCACAAATGATGACCAACTCCAAGGATCAAATCAGTTATGAAGATGACGATAGGGAGAAAGGCATGAATGATGTGAGGAAACACCTTAGAGAGAGAAGTGTTAAACCAAGGTGAAAAGAAAAGATGTGGAGAAAGCATTTAGGCTTCAAAAGTAGAGGAATGATGATGTTAATATACATTACAAATAGAGGTACTTATATTAGATTTGGCGATAGATAAATCCCTTGTGGTCAGTTTGCATCAAGGATCCAATGCTCCAAAGGAGGGATTCTTTGAAAAGGTTCACACTACCATAGAAGGAGTTGACAATGGTGCATATTTTTATGTGAAAGATCCTAGATTTTGTGCATGCAAATCCTGATAAGGCATTATAGTTGCAAACCACATGTTCTGCAAAACTTATAGGGCTTGAACCAAGCCATTTCCTGTGGTGAAGATCTAACATAGGAAAAGGAGGCACAATGCCAGCGGAGGAGAGTAAGGCTGACATATATAAGATGATAGACATTTTCCATTCATTGAAAAGCAGTGACCAAGCCAATTGGAGATTGAGATCCTTAGGGAGTTCTCATAGATAACATGGCACATCATGGAAATTTGTAGAAGAGGAAGCATAATGGAGAAGATGGCATAACTTTTATTAGAGGAACAGTGAAGATTTTGGAGACACTGATGGTTGAAATGGTTGAGAATGATATCAATTTTGCCATGAGCAGCGGTGGAAAGGCATAGATTTTTGAAATATATCTTCATGGATTTAGTCCCACATTGTCTAGGTCAGGGGTTTTATAATCTTTAAATGCCATATTGCATAATAAGACTTGTGTCTTAGAGACATGGGCCTTTTAAAAGGCAACACAAATAGCTTGTGCACAGGTCCCACTTGGTCAAATGGTAAAGTAAATAAAAATTTGAACAAGTATAATGATGTCATCAGATGATGTGGCTATGACTGGACATCTGGATGAACCATAGATTGACAAGTGGTAGTATGACACTAGATTTGACAGTGACGTGTCAGGGGTGACCCAGCTTAGCATGGATCTGAGGTGCCAACATGGTGCAGTGTGCTTCATGTTGCAAAGGCACATTCCTATAGGTGACATGGTAGCTATTGACTGTGCATGTGGGAAAGCGCCTAACAGACATGTGGCAGAGGGTCTCGGTTGGTGGTGATGTGGTAGGTACAAATAGAGAATGACATGGCACTGATCAGATGATTGGATAGCCAATGAGAAGCTTCCACATGGTAGCATGATAGGTGGGACCAATCTGGCGGTGCCAGGTGGCTCTTGATGGTAGGTGACATGGTAGACATCGACCAATGGCATGCTGCCACGTGGCATAGTCAGTCAAACCTCAGTTGACCTAGATGTATAAATGGAGGAAAACTTCAAAAGTGGTAAAAAATATTTTCTTCAAATTTACATGCAATTTTTTTAAAAATTAAAATGGGATATATCCTAAAGTCAAAACTTTAGGAAATATTTAATCTTTGCATAAAATTTAAAAAGCAAGTGCAGACCAGAGAGCCTTGATTAGAGCCTAATTTTCATTTTGATCCCCTGGGAATTTTTGGTAAGTAGATATGACACTATTATATATTGCCAGAATCAAGAGAGAATGAACTTTCCTTTTTTGGAGTTAGTTTTTGCATAGGAAGCCACTGGTTCAATTTATGTGAGGATTTGTCTCAGGTACCCGCTTTTTAGTTTCATTCAGTTTGGATAGTTTAGATTTGATTTCCAGTGAAATGGTGAACTGAATGAACATAAAAGGCAGTATGAATGCAATTAGGGGCGAATTTTGTCACTCCAAGTCAGTTGAATCAAGGTATTATCAGTATTTTAGATATTTTGGAAACACAAGGGTTTTCATCATTCATTAGAGATATTTCCAAGTTTGTTACAAAATAATGATGAAAATCATATCAGATTTTATGGGTAGAAAGATGAGAGATGTTTTACAATAGTAGAGAATGAGGATTCAAGTGGAAATATGTCACTTCTAAATCAGATATGGGATTTCATTCCTTTCCTATATCTTTCTCTTTCTCATTCATTGTAAATATTGGTTCCAATTTTGGAGAAAATTTATCACTATTGTGATACCATGTTGGTTCCAATTTGTCTGTGAGACCACATTGTTGGATCTAGAGCTATGATTCCACCACATTTCTTCAACATATTTCTCTTATACGAACAATAATAGTTAAGCTAATATAGCTAGTTATGATCTACTTAGTGATTTTATAAATTGCTTTACATGCATCTAAATGTATAGTTTCAAAAAAATGAATACAAATGAGAAAGAATCTTCTTAGTTTCATTCTAATTCTCATCTCCTCTCTCTGTAATCTACAATGTTATGTGGTTTAGGGACAAAGAACTAAGACCCATTTGCATCCCTGTAAGGTTGTGTATCTAATATGTTTTGCTATTGGAACAAAGGGCCAAGTAAATGCTTGATGTATTTGACAGGGTTACTAGTTATTTGGGAAGGATATTTCATGAGAATGCGGTGTTTATGAATACTAATGTTTGATTCACAAAGTGATAAGATAGATTTGATAGCTTGATGTATGGAATATTTCATTGGTATCATAGATGTATGTGTGTAATTCGTGGAATTTCCCAATAGATGAGGCACTGATCAACTACAGGATCAACTTATTCTTACTACTACATATTTGGGGTTTTGCTGAAATCAAAATTATAATCATCCATTTCCCTTTCCATTTAAGAGCTGAAAGGATGCCCTCACTTAGCTTATCAATTTATTATGTCATGTCATCAACTATTTCATGTCTATGATCTTTGCATAAGTACAAAAGATATAAGGGTTTAATCTACTTTTTTAATATTTAGTTTGTACTTTGAATACTTGGTACCATATAAAGAATCTATAGGTCCATCCACCTAGGTTTTGTAGAACTTGAAGTAGAAGAAGGGTCTATCCTTATAGTTGGCCCAGTGTCTGAAAGGATATGTTGAGGATGGGAAGTAGCTACCCCTAGATGTATTTTGTTCTCATTAGGGTAATTTGAAATCAGAATGTTTCAAAACACCAACAAGGTGAATTTTAGTTGCTATAGATTATTTTACCAGGTGGATTGAGGCAATTGCATTAACGAATGCTACTGAGAATTTAGTTGTTGATTTTTTGGACAAGATTATTACAAGGTTTGGTGCTCCTTCTACTATCATTTTAGATAATGCAGAGTCATTTGTAGGAGCTCAGATATGTTCATGGGCTATAAACCATGGCATATATTTAAGTACATCTTCCAATTACTACCCCTAAGGTAATGACTTGGCTTAGTCTTCCAATAAGAATTTGATTAGAATCATTAAGAGGATTATTGAAGATAATAAAATATGTTGACACCAGAAATTGAGAACTACCCTTTGGGTTGACAAAATAACACCTAAGAGAGCCATAGGAAATTCTCCATTCATTCTAGTGTATGGCAGGGAAGCTAGGCTTCATATTTGATTGGAGTTTCCTGCTCTTGAATTGACTCATCAGTTGGAGCTAATTGAATATGATGCTATGATAGTAAGAACAACAGAATTAATGGAGCTGGAGGAGAAGAGAAATTAGGCCATGTAGACCTTGGAAGGACACCAATAATAGACCAAGAAAAGCTTTGATAGAAAGGTTAAAATTAGAATTTTTAGAGAGGGTGATCTTGTGCTCAAATGGGATACAGATAGAGCAAATCGAAGGAGGCACTCAAAATTTGATGCACTATGGAGTGGTCCCTATGTGATTACTAGTTGCAAGTAGGAAAATGCCTTCCAGTTGAGCAGGCCTAAGGGTGAAATCTTGCCTACTCCAGTCAATGGAATATATCTTAAAGCTTGTTTTTGATGGAGTTGTTGTTCCATGTATATAGTTAAGTTAGTTTTCATTTAATTCTTTCATGTTTACCAAGAAGTGCACAAGCACATGTTTTGTTAAAGAGAGTTTGGTTCCTATTTTTTTGTAGTTGCAGAGAGAAGTTTTGAGGTTTTGTTATTCATATCTCCATAATTCTATGACTCTATTGCCCAATGGATGCACAGGCTACTAGTCCATGCATAATAAGCTTGCATCCCCTATGAGTTGCCAAAATTGCTAGCCATATTTTCCCTCCTGTCAAAATTTGAATTTTGCCTGTCAAACATGTCCAACGGTCATACTTTTCAAATATTCAAAATGATCAGATGTTATATAAGGATTTATTTAAAACCTATAGCTTTTATCCTAAGTCTCGTAGCCTTATTTTCATGTTATGCCTTTGAAACATTTTAAGTTGCAACCATGCGATTACCCTTTGGTTCACATGAACATGACAGAGTAAGCATTAACTAGAGCTCAAGTGGCAAAGGCATGATGGTATTATGTTTGCATCATCTCAAAGTTTATTGGCTCAACCTAAGGTTAAGGTTCAAACATGGCGAATGTATTGTTTTTGCTTGGTCATAGGGTTAACTTGACAGACCATGGTTTAGGTTGCGATAGTGCAATAAGGGGAAAAACCTTTAACATTTCAAAGATGCATTTTACACTGTTAGATCTTTTAAATCCATGGCTAGTGCGTTATCACAACATGTTAAGAAGGAACTACAGTCAGAGTTGTGATTAAGTGATTTCCCTTGTTTCGCTTAGTCGCAAGGTTAAAAGGTGATCCTTAGGTTGGAGCAGCAACGATGCGAGTGAGGTTAGGATCTCAAATTAACAAGGTCACGATGGTCATGTGGGGGATGTTGAAGACAAGCTTAAAAATAATGATGGATAGTTGGTCATAGTTTCACAAGTAATAATGGTTAATAAAGAAAGGTGGTGGCGAGGTTGAGATCACGAGCAGTCAAACATGATATATAAGGTAGTATGTTGGCAAGGTGGTGAAATGATAAAAGATGATTGGTTCACATGGCAAACCCTGAGGCTTGACTCTAGTTGATTGATGACATGATTGATTTGGCATACTAAACAACCCTTTGATGGAAGATCCGATATTTTTGATCTCCTGCAACCACTTTCATTGATCCCCACATTTGATAAATGAAGAAAGATACTCCATTACTGCTTGTTTGTCCATCTAATCAGTTAGAATGCTTGTGGTTGCCATTTTTGTCTTTTCAGGGATTCGTTTGGTGAGGAAGTGATTTCCCTACATCTGGATGTATGTCATGATGAGATCTTTCCTAGATTTGTAGTAACTTTTCTTTGCAGTCTTGAATAAGGTTGTTAAATTCTATCTTAAGGTAGAAGCTATCTAAGTTATGCTTGCACTATAAAAGAAAATTTTGTAATCTTTCTTAGGGTCAAATCTTCTCTATTTATCTAGTATTGCTTTGGTATACTACTATAAATTCTCTTTTGCCTCTGAATTATATGACACTTCATCTTATCTCTTTCAGCCATCGATGTATTGTATAAGCTTTATTTGTCTCTCTTCAATGTACTGTGGATATCTTTAACCTACATGTCTGTATCTATTTTGGCCTATGAATGATAAGAAGTGAATCTCTTCTTCCTTGTGTCACTCATTTGGTTGTCTAATTTTCATGTGGCTATTAGATTAAAACAAGTCTAAATTTGTATATCTTTGGATTGTCATGATAGTTGTACTGTGCATGTATGGGTAGAGACTAGTTTGAACACTCTATTTTGGTGCATCACCTCCTTGGAATAGATTAGGTAGCTTGCTTTTATGCATTCCTCCTCCTTTTCCTCTTCAAGTGTAGTCTAGGTACATCCTAATAGTAAAGGAAGCTGACCTTCTTCGGAGACTTAGCCTCATTGTTCAAGTCGTACAACTTGGAGGTTGTTTCCATGTTTCACAAGGTTGTCCTTAGGTAAAAAATTTGACAAGGGTGCAAAATTTTGTGATAAGAGGTACTTCTAGTGAGTTGATAATATTTGTCTTCAAATTCCTAATGATTTATAAGATGGTAAGTATTAAACTATCTATTGGTAACAATCATCGAATCATTACACATAAGATAGCTAGAGTTTTTCATAACATCCTCTACGTGGTTTCTAGAAAGAACAACCACATTTTACCCCACTATTTCCTTGTCGAGTTCATATATCCATCCAAATCTCATATAAAGGGTTTAATAGAGAAATTCATATTTAAATAAGCACATACGAGGAGTTTTCTTACAAGGTTGTCTCTCTCTAATGATAGTAGGAGATCTAGAAAAGATATTCCAAATGGTTTTAATAGTTTGTATAATAACTCCAAATCCTTACAATCTAAATGATACATGTATATAGTCAAAATGTGAGAGGGCTAAAGATGTATGATATAAAATATATGGTGAGAAAATGGTGCAACAACCTTAAATTAAAGGATATTATTTGCCTACAATAAATTAAAATTGTGGGTTTTCAAGCCTATATCATTTTAAAATTTATTTGGGACCAATCTATTGGTATTTATTCTAATCATCTTAGAGGTAAAGGTGGAACTTCTATTTTGGTACGACCACAGTGGGCTGATAAGATCACTTCAAATGGTTCCTCCCCTTGTCATAGAGCCTTATGGCTTGGTCTTCAACACAATGATATCTCAATTGGGGTATGTAATATCTATGCTCCTAATGATTATAGGGATTGTATTGCATTGTGTGAATAGTTATCTAATGTTCTACCCAAAGCACATTAGATCTTTGTGGGGGACTTCAATATGATGGAAAATAAAGAGGATAAGAGTGGGGGAATTTCTCATTTTTGGAAAGGAAGTAAACTAATTTTTTGTTCCAATTTCAAGAGCAAGTTTAGAATTGTTGACCCCTTGGCTCTTAAGAATAAATATTTTTTCTGATATCTAGTTTACATGGTGTAATAAGCAATCCAATCATCAAAGAGTTTACTATAGACTAGATATAATCTATGTAGAGGAATCCATATTCTTTGTTGAAAAGCAAGATGGACATGCCCCTATTCGCGTCTCTCCTTCTACTATGTCAGAGCACCCATCCAATTTATGCTAATGTCCTTTTGGAAAATGAGTTAGATAATAAGAGGAATAAATGTAAGCTTTAAACTTAATAACTCTTTTCTCAAGGATGAGGATAATGACAATGCAATTAAAATAATGACCAACCTTTGTAAACTCTGTAATCAAGAATTATAACCTAGGGTATTGTGGAATGTTTTACTGGGGTCTTGGATGAAACTATATCATATTATTGGCAAGAAAAAAACTATTGATAGAACTAAGGAGGAATAGTTTTTATAGAGCACCATGAATCTCACTAAAAAAGAATTACAATTTAAGGGTTGTGATCCTCTATTGGAGGAGAAGTTAGTTAAGATGAAAAGTCAATTAAGGAGATATAAACAATGTATGATAAAAGGGCAGAAAACTAGAGCTAGGATGAATTGAATGAAGGAGGGTGACAAAGGCATCGAGTCTTTTTTAATATCATTAGAGCCAAACTTAAAAGAGATTTGATTGAGAACATTTAGATATGTGGTGATGTTTCTAATGACCCTAATCGCATCAAATAAGACTTATTTCGTTTCTATAAGGATATTTTTACTTCAAATTTTAATGAGAACTAGAACAATGTCTCAAGTGTTTCCATAAAAATATCTCAAACAACAAACCTAAGAAGCTTAAAAGGTCTATAATTCTTGAAGAATTTGATACCACAATTCTCTCTCTTGCTAATGAAAAAGCACCTCACCCCAATGGCCTTATAGCTGAATTCAACAAATATAATGTGGAATGGATTGCTCCAGATCTCCTGGATTTATATGAAGATGCCTTCAATGTAGGGTCTCTAGGTGCTGACATTAACAAAGGTGCTATCAAGTTATTACCCAAAGGTGGTGATAAATATGAAATGAAGAGTTGGAGACCTATTACATTGTTAAATCTATCATACAAGGTTGTGGTTAAAATGCTACTTAGAAGAATAGGAGGTTTTCTTAACGATTTTATATCCCCAACGCAATCAAGATTCCTTAAGGGAGGTTTATCCTTGAAAATATGATTACAAGCTAGGAAGCTATGCACTGGGCTAAGAATGATGATCAAAATACAATGATGGTTTTGCTAGACTTTGAAAAAGCATATGACAGAATTGAGTGGTCCTTTGTTATGTGCATGCTGTGAGCTTTTGGATTTCCTCCGTACTTATGTAAATGGATTGTCATTCTTCTTAAGAATTCCTCTATAGTTAATGATGTGAAGGGTGAACTAAATGATAGTATTATTCTTCAAAGGTTTATGAGGAAGGGTTGCCCAATATCCCCTACCTATTTTTTATTATAGTTGATGCCTTGTTCTATATTCTTAGGTCCCCTCAACTAGGACCTCTAGTTAGAGGGATCACTCTTCCTAATCATGAGGTAATACTTAATGCTCAATTTGCAGATGATACTATGTTGTTTATTGAATTGGATGAAGTCAATTTTGATAATATGAATCATGGGCTTCAATTATTGTGTTTGGTCTCTGGGGTTAAAGTGGCTCCCCATAAGTCTTCCATCATTGGGTAGTCTCCTTCACCCATAGATTAGTTTGTGAGCAAAGGGAGGCAATGGCTGGGGCCAAATGAAATTGTTAGATATTTGACAATCTCATTTTCTATTGATCCATATAAAAGAAGTATTTGAGATGGAAAACTCATCTCATCTCATTGGCTGATAGAGTGCAATTAGTCCAAAAAGTTTTATCTGCTCATCATATATATTTCTCTTTAGCCTGACTATTTGCTAACTATCAAATTGATAACTTGGAAAGTATTATGAAAGACTTTCTATGGTTGGATGGGGTAGAGGAAAAAGAGACATTGTGTCAAATGGGAATAATGATGTCTACCTAAGGAGAAGGGTGGGTTGGGTATTAAAGACTTCAAAGCTTGAGGTATGGCATTGGCATATAAGTGGATTATTCAAGCCTTCTTAGGGGAGGAACCTTTGAATATTTTGATAAGAAATAACATCTCTAGATCTAGAATCAAGAAAGGCAAAAGTTGGAATAATGTTCCTCTTTGTGATAAGGTGTTTGGGAACTTTCAGTTGTCCATTTTTTGATTTAAAGTCTTTTAATCCATTTGGAAGGCTTAGATTAAGGTTATAAATCTTATCCTATGTAGGGGTGCATGTGGTGGTTCTCCTTTTTACTCTATTTTGGATAGATCCATTTGGTGGGGAGTGGAAGCTAAGGGTAAACCTCTGGCATTAACCCAATTGTTCTATTAAAAATTGGTATAATTATGGAATCTCTTTACTTAAATATATTATGGTTGACAATAGGTTAGGGTGCTAGGATTAAATTTCTACCAAATACCACATTCCTAATACTCAGAAGAAAACTTATTCTATTATTTCTAAAGTTGTGGGTAATTTCTTCCCAGGTTATACTATGAATATTGATTAGTTTTTGTAGTGGATTAAGTGGAAAGATGAATCTAATCTCATTTTGGTTTCTATTAAAAAGATTTATAATATGCTCAAAGATTATTGTTCTATTTTTTATAGGGTGAATCATGGTTGGGGACTAAGGTGTTTGGCCTCTAGTGGCAGTTTATCTTTAATTCTTTCTTGTACTCTCCTTGTGAACCATAAAGTCTTGCTTTAGATGGTTATTACTTTTGAAAAAAATTGTTGTTCATAACACCTTTTCACATGGTTTAGACAGACCTATTGTGTGTGGTGTATGTTCTATCCTCAAATCATACGAGCATTTGTTCTTTGAATGTGTTTATGCCTGTGGTGTCTAGTCTATTTTCCTTAGGTTACCCATTGCTTGGAATAACAAGTCTAGCCTATCATGGAGTGATATTTTAACTAGTTTTGTGGAATATTTTGATCTTAAAACTAACACTTCCTGGATTGTTTTAATTGGTGAAATTTTATGGTTTCTTTGGAAAGATCAGAATGGAGATATTTTTCAAAAGAAAAGGAGACACCTTACTAAATTTGGATGTAAACTCATTTATTTTCAAATTATGTCATAGAAAGTTGCAACTCTAGAAATCTCCAAAGAAAAATTTACGGTGCTGATGCAAGAGGGAAAAGTTGCGATTCACAAGGAGGATCTAGTCTCAAGTCAATACTTTTCTATTCACAAGGATATGCTCTACTAGAGAGAAATTGATAATATGAACTAGTTCATCAAAGGGTTAAGTATTGAGGATAGATCTGCTGATACAAACAGAGTGCCCCATGTTCAAACAATATTAGGGCATATGGAATAGTAAGAATGGAGACAATTATCCATTGTGTGGAAGGACACCTTTCTCCTCCTATTTTGTGTTGATGCAATTTTTTGTATTAGCTAATCATATAGACTACAAGTTCCTATAAAATGTAATTGTATATCTTTAAGAGTCAGCTTCATAAATTCTACCATATCATTTGCCGAGGACCTTTTGAGAAGGCCTAGTACTTTTGTAACCCAGATACTTTGTGCTCCAAAGATGTAACCTAGTTTTTTGCACTATGTTAATACAAAAAAAACTAAGAATAACTAAATGTAGCCAAGATTTCATTGTTTTTGCATTTTGGAAATTTTACAGTTGAAATGGTGTCTTTTTATGCACCCTTATTGTATTGATTTTTCCTAAATTTTAGATCTTAGGGCATGGAATTATGTTGTTTCTTTTATTTGATAATTTGTGATGGTTTTGAAATAGTTAGAATGGGAATTTCATACAGTAGAAGCTTGGTTTTTTATGATTGAGAGTCTTGTGCATTTATGTATTTTTTGCATGTGACATGGTTCAATATATTGTGCCTCTATTCTCTTTGCATGGTCTACTTGACGCAAGGAGGGATGAATAACTAAGGCCAAAGGCACATCTGGCTATCCAAACCACCTTGCAAGAGTTAACACAATAGAAACACAACACACTGAACAACAACCAAAGGAGGAAGAAGAGAAAACATTTGTTGATTCATCAAATAATCAACATACATGCCTAGCTGTAAGGCCTTTTGGGTTATGGCCAGATACAAATACATACAAGATCTAAGAACTAGCTTCAAGTTCACACTTTCCAGTTCAGATCTCCAATTATTTCTCTATTCTCTTTTCTCTCTACTTTTCCCAAAATTTGCCCTAATTCTAAGTCTAAACATCTTATTTATACTTGCCAAAATGGCTTACAGAACATTCTAGAACATAGAGAAGCCACAAGTAAGCTCACAACCAATATTAATTATTTATACCAAAATTAAATGTGAGCAATGTCGGCCCAAACTGGAACCCTGGCACTCGACATTTGCACAAACTCGACATCCTCCAGCACTCGGCAACCAAAGGAAATGACTCGACATCCAAAAGAACTTGACAACCAAAGAAAATAACTCGGTAACTAAAGGAACTTGGCAGTAAGGATCACTCGACATCAACTAGGATCTCAACATCAACTACAAACTAATGTTTGACAACAATTGCAACTCGGTAGAAACTAATAGAAAAGAAACCAAAGTGCAGGATTATAAGACAACCTAGGATGCTCCTGCATCAGACAACCAAGGTTGGAAGAAATGATTCTCCTGAATTATTGAGATATCATAACCTGAGTTGAATCTAACTAAGATTGAGAAATCCATGAAGCATCTTCCATAGGTCTATTCTTCCATTTCACCAAATATTCATAATAATTTTTTCCTCTTGTGCTCTTACCAATTCTCTGATCCAATATCTATTCAACTTCTTGAATCTTCTTTTTAGGATAATCCTCCAATACAACAACCTCATCATCTGACTCATGGTACTTATACAAATCAACAACATTGAATATAAGAGATATGTCTATGTCATCAGGTAACTCTATTTCATAAACATTACCACTGTCAAACTTTCTCAAGATCTTACAAGGTCCAAACTTCTTCATTTTTAACTTACTATATGTTCCAACGGGATATCTTCCTTTCTTCAAATGAATCATCACCTCATCACCAACTTGAAAGTCATAATGTTTCCTAGACTAATCAACATTCTCCGTATACTTATGATTACTTTGTTCTAATCTCAAAAGGTGTCTTCCCTGTACTCCTATTCACAAAATTATTATATGCAAATTCATCTTGTGCTAATACCATTTCCCAATTACTTGGCTTATTCCCAACTAAACATCTTAGTAGGTTACCCAGGCTTCTATTCACAAACTCTATCTGTCCATCTATTTGTGGATGGAATGTAGAACTAAACTTCAACTCAGTACCCATCTTCTTCCACAAAGTCTTCCAAAAATAACCAACAAACTTATTGTCTCTATCAAAAATAATACTTCTTGGTAATCCATGCAATCTCACAATCTCTTTGAAGACAAGTTCAACAATATGCTCGGCATTTGATGTCTTCTTGCATGGTATGAAATGAGCCATCTTAGAAAATCTGTCCACTACAACAAATATGGAATCATACCCCTTCATTGTCTTAGGTAATCCAAGAACAAAATCCATACTAATGTTACTCTAAGGTTTCTCAGGAATAGTAATAAGTGTATACAAACTAGTATTTTGACTCACTCCTTTTGCAACTTGACAAACTCCACAACTTTTCACAAAATTTTAAACATCCTTACACATTTGTGGCCAATAATACTTCTCTTTCAACAAACTCAATGTCTTATCAATTCCAAAATGTCTAGCCAATCCACCGCTATGCTTTTCCTTAATTAGATTTAATCTCATAGAACTTCTAGGAATACACAATTGAATACCTTTGAACAACATACCTTCTTGAATGAAATACTCATCATACTTACTTATGTGATCTATCAGATTTGGTGCTCTGCACTCTCTCCACGCCTCAGAAAAATCAGGGTCAATATCATACAATTCTTTCATTTCATCAAAACCAAGAACTTCAACCTTCATTTTAGTCAACAAAGAATGCCTTCTACTCAATGCATTAGCAACTCTATTAGTAACTCCATTCTTGTGTTTGATCACAAATGTAAAATTCTGCAAGTTATAAACCCATTTCATATGTCTTTGATTCAATTTATGCTAACTTTCCAAGAATTGTAAAGCTTTATAATCAGTATACAACACAAACTCCTTAGGAATCAAATAATGTATCCACTTCTTCAATGCTTGAACAATGACATAAGACTCTTGATCATACACATAATATTTCCTTTTAGCATCTTTCAAATTTTCACTAAAGAAAGCAACAGGCTCACCTTCTTGACTTAATACAACTCCTCTTGCACTACCACTTGCATCACATTCAACTTGAAATACTTTGTTGAAATCGGGTAAAGCCAATATAGGTAATTCAACAACCTTTTGTTTCAAAGTCTCAAAACTCTTATCAGCTCCATGTGTCCACTCGAATTCCTTTTTATCTCTCCTCATTGTCTTAGTCATAACATTACAAACAACACTGAAATTCATTATAAACTTTTTGTAAAAACTAGCCAAACCATGAAATGATCTTACCTCACCCACATACTCAGGTGTAGGCCATTCCAAAATTGCTTTAATCTTCTTAGGACCCATCTTCAAACCATCAGCCGAGATCAAAAATCCCAAATATACAATCTCCTCTTGCATGAAAGAACACTTTTTTTCAAATTAATCAACAATTTTTCCTCTTTCAACCTCTGCAATACTTGTCTAATGTGCTCAAGATGTTCTTCCTTAGTTTTACTGAATATCAGAATGTCATCCAAATAAACAATCACAAACTTACCCAAGAATCTTTTCAAAACTTCATTCATCAACCTCATGAAGTACTAGGTGCATTAGTCAAACCAAAAGGCATAACCAACCATTCATACAAACCATCTTTTGTTTTGAAAGCAGTCTTCCATTCACTACCTTCTCTAATTCTAATTTGATGATAACCACTCTTCAAATCAATCTTGGTAAAATACTTTGGTCCACTCAAACAATCCATTATGTCATCCATCCTTAGCATAAGAAACCTATATTTCACTGTGATCTTGTTAGTAGCTCTGGAATTAGTACACATTCTCCATTCTCCATTCTTTTTAAGTGCTAATACAATAGGTACAACACATGGACTCAAGCTTTCTCTGGTCAAACCTTTCTGCAACAACTCATGCACTTGTTTATAAAGTTATTCATTCTCTATAGGTGTCAATCTATAGGGTGCTTTGTTCGGAAAACTAGCTCTAGGAATCAGATCCATATAGTGACTTATACTTCTCATTAGAGGTAAACCATCAGGTATATCCTCTGCAACAATCTCTTTATACTCATTTAGCAATTCTGCAATTTCTTCTAGTACTCGGTCAATACTACCAACTGTCACTCGGTCACCACTGACTGGCACTCAATTAACACTATTTTTTGGCACTTGGTATTGTTGACACAACTTGGTTTCTTTGGAATTATAGCAAAACAAACTCAATTCTTTTTCATTTCCTTTTCAAATTATTTCCCATTAATCATGCAAATTTTTACAGCAGTATAATTAACCTCATCTAGACTTTCAATTAAAGACAACAATATTTGTTTCTTCCCATTCACCCAAAGAGTATATTGATTCAAATTTCCATCATGTATAACATACCTATCATATTGTCAAGGTCTACCCAAAAAAATATGACAACAATCCATAGGCATAATATCACACAAAACTTTATCAAAGTAATGTCCAATCTTGAACTTCACAAGGCATTGCTCACTTACCAATATCTTATGCTCATCTTTGATCCATGAAACATGATAGGGTTTAGGATGCTTTAGCCTCTACAATTGCAACTTTGTAACCAACTCTTTTGATGCCAAATTTGTAGAACTTCCACTGTCAATGATCACTTTGCAGCATTTTCCAGCCATCTTACATCTTGTCTTGAAAAGACTTCTCCTTAAAATAGGTTCCTTGTCACTTCCCTTATTACATAAGGTTTTTCTCACCATCAAATTTTCTCCAACCTCAGGTCCACTTGGTGAATCCTCATCATCTCCTTGAATCACATCATTTATGTTACCTTGCCCATTTTTAGAGGATCTACATTCAAAAGATCTATGTCCCTCTTTACCACATCTGAAAAAATTACCATGAAATCCACCTCTAGAATAAGAATCACCTCTTCCTTAGTAAGAATTAGTACCTCCTCAATAAGAAATACCACTTTTCCATTTGATCTTGCCTTTTTCATCATTCTTCCACTCATATTTTCCTTTATCCTATACAAAATTGTCAGATTTGCCACCTTCACCATAAGATCTATCTCTACCTCTCTAGAATCTACCACCTCTACCTCCTTGTCTTTGTTCACGTTTCTTTGTCAAGATCTCCTCAACCTTCAAGGTATATTGATATGCTTCTTCCACACTTTCTAACTTCACAAAACTTATTTTTTATTGTGTTTAGATCTCAATCTATTTATGTACCTTGCTATTTTCTCAACATCATCATCCACATGTCCAGATTTGATGTCCAATCTATAGAATTCCTTCACACTCATGTCTCTTCGTCTCAAAATTTGCATCTTTCTCAACAAGCTAACTTGGTAATCAGCAGGGAGGAATTTGTTCTTTACCTTGCTCACCATCTTCACCTAAGTTTTGATCTTTTCCTTTCCTCTCCTTTGTCTATCAGTTTGCAAATTCTCCCACCACAGTGAGGCATGACCCTTTAACCTTGTAACAACACTTTTCACCATCCTATTATTAGGAGTGTTTTCATACTCAAAGAACTTCTCCATATTAGAGATCCAATCCAACACATCATTGGTATCCAATTTTCATTATAAGGAACAACTTCTACAACAGGCTTTGAATTTTCCCTAGACAACACTCTCAACAACCTTGCTTCATCTTGGTCTTCTTTAGGTTCTAGATTAGGGTTTGGTACTAGTACTTCATCATCACTTAAATCGTCTAGATGTGTTCCTCTCCTCTGGGATATCTCCACAGCATCTACCCTGGCTGCAATTTGTCTCAATGTATCTAATATTGCATTATCAACATTTCCTCTACCTCAAACCATATTTACAAATTAGGTTCCTACAAGATCATAACCCTTTGTAAGTTCTAGGTCAAATCTGCAGATTTGCAACCCTACAACCCAATTCACTTAGGGTTCTACATGATCTAATCACAACAAGGATGAACTAGGTTCTAATACCACTTGACGCAAGGAGGGATAAATAACTAAGGCCAAAGGCACATCCAACTATCCAAACCACCTTGCAAGAGTTAACACAGTGAAAACACAACACACTAAACAACAACCAAAGGAGGAAGAAGAGAAAACACTTGTTGATTCATCAAATAATCAGCATACATGCCCAACTGTAAGGCCTTTTGGGTTACAACTAGATACAAAATACATGCAAGATCTAAGAACCAACTTCAAATTCACACTTTCCAATTTGGATCTCCAATTATTTCTCTATTCTCTTTTCTCTCTACTTTTCCAAAAATCTGCCCTAATTCTAAGCCTAAACATCTTATTTATACTTGTCAAAACGGCTTATAGAACATTCTAGAACATAGAGAAGCCACAAGTTGGCTCACAACCAATATTAACTATCTATACAAAAATTAGATGCAAGCAATGATGGCCCAAACTAGAACTAGACATAGAATACTTAGTGAATGAAGATTTCACAAATACTGGCACTCAACATCTGAATGAATCGACATCCAAAGGAATCACTCGGTAGCTACTGTGAACTTGACATCCTCCAACACTTGGCAACCAAAGGAAATACCTCGACATCCAAAGGAACTCAACAACCAAAAAAAATAACTAGGCAACCAAAGGAACTTGACAACAAAGATCACTCGACATCAACTGTAAAATGGTGCTTGGCAACAACTACAACTTATTAGAAACTACCAGAAAAGAAACCAAAATGCAGGATTACAAGACAACCCAAGATGCTCCTGCATCACTAATGAAGCCTTACTAGTTGTTAATCCATAAAATGTGTTATGTGATGTAGGTTAATGTTTGGTTGTGAGACAATGGTTATTGTGATACATGTGATAGGAGTATGATGTTGAGCTTTTGTATGCTTTACAAATGAATGCATAGTTATTATTTTTCTTATGTATACCTAGACTAGGCTCTTATTTATCTTGAGTGGTTTCCTCTTTGTGATAAGGTGTTTGGGAACTTTCAGTTGTCCATTTTTTGATCCAAAATCTTTTAATCCATTTGGAAGGCTTAGAGTTAGGTTATAAATATTATCCTATGTAGAGGCACATGTGGTGGTTCTCCTTTTTACTCTATTTTGGATAGATCCATTTGGTGGGGAGTGGAAGCTAATGGTAAGCCTCTGGCATTAACCCAACTGTTCTACTAAAATTTGGTATAATTACAACATCTCTTTACTTAAATATATTATGGTTGACAATAGGTTAGGGTGCTAGGATGAAATTTCTACCAAATACCACGTTCCTAATGCTCAGAAGAAAACTTATTCTATTATTCGTAAAGTTGTGGGTAATTTCTTCCCAGGTTATAGTATGAATATTGATTAGTTTTTGTAGTGGATCAAGTGGAAAGATGGCTCTAATCTCATTTTAGTTTATACTAAAAATATTTATAATATGCTCAAACATGATTGTTCTATTTTTGATAGGGTGAATCATGGCTAGGGGCTAAGGTGTTCAACCTCTAGGTGGTAGTTTATCTTTAATTATTTCTAGCACTCTCCTTATGAACCATAAATTCTTGCTTTAGATGGTTATTGCTTTTGAAAAAACTTTTTGTTCATAACACCTTGTCATGTGGTTTAGGTAGACCTATTGTGTGTGGTGTATGTTCTATCCTCAAATCATATGAGCATTTATTCTTTGAATATGTTTATGCCTGTGGTGTCTAGTCTACTTTCCTTGGGTCACCCATTGTTTGGAATAGCAAGTCTGGTCTGCCATGGATTGAGATTTTAACTTTTTTTCTAGAATCTTTTGATCTTAAAACTAACACTTCTTGGACTGTTTTAACCTATGAAATTTTATGGTTTCTTTGGAAAGAGTGGAATAGAGAGATTTTTCAAAAGAAAAGGAGACACCTTACTGAGTTTGGATGTAAACTCATTTATTTTCAAATTATGTCACATGTTGTTGCATCTCTAGAAATCTCCAAAGACATTTATGGTGCTAATGTGGGAGGGAAAAATAATGACTCACAAGGAGGATCTAGTCTCAAGTCAATACTTTTCTATTCACAAGGATATGCTCTACCAGAGAGAAATTGATAATCTAAACCAATCCATCAAAGGATTAAGTATTGAGGATAGATATGCTAATACAAATAGAGTGCCCCATGTTCAAACAATATTAGGCCATATGGAATAGTAACAATGGAGGAAATTATCTGTTGTGTGCAAGGACATCTTTCTCTTGCTATTTTGTGTTGATGCAATTTTTTGTATTACCTAATCATATAGACCGTAGGTTATTGCAACATGTAATTGTATATCTTTAAGAGGCACCTTCGTAAATTCTATTGTATCATTTGCTAAGGCCCTTTTGAGAAGGCCTGGTGCTTTTGTAACCTAGATACTTTGTGCTCTAAAGATATAACCTAGTTTTTTGCACTATGTCAATACAAAAAAACTAAGAATAACTAAATGTAGGCAAGATTTTATTATTTTTGCATTTTGGAAATTTAACAATTAAAATGATGCCTTTTTATGCACCCTTATTGTATGGATTTTCGCTAAATTTTAGATCTTAGGGCATGGAATTATGTTTTTTTTCTTTTATTTGATAATTTGTGATGGTTTTGAATTAGTTAGAATGGGAATTTCATTCATTAGAAGCTTGGTTTTTTATGATTGAGAGTCTTGGTACAATGATTTGGTTCTCTTGGTCTCTTGTGCATTTATGTATTTTTTGCATGTGGCTTCGATATATTGTGCCTCCTTTCTCTTTGCATGGTCTAATGAAGCCTTACTAGTTGTTAATCCATAAAATGTGTTATGTGATGTAGGTTAATGTTTGGTTGTGAGACAATGGTTGTTGTGATACATGTGATAAGAGTATGATGCTGAGCTTTTGTATGCCTTACAAATGAACATAGTGTTATTGTTTTTCTTATGTATACCTAGACTAGACTCTTATTTATCCTAGGTGGCTCTTGGGTTGAGGGAGCATGGTTTCATGATATATTTGGTCTTGTGTGATGACTAAATTTACTATGAAGGAAATATTTTGGCACTTATGATCATTTTTACAAGGTATTTTAATGTTTTTCTCATATGTATTTTATCTATTGTATGCTCATGGTTTCCATGCATAGATGGAATCATTATGTTTTTTATAAGGAAAATAGGTTTTGAAGGGCCCCTAAAACCCATTACAATCAAAATTTAAGAAGGATTTGGAACCCAACATAGATGATTCACTGCAAAAAAATATTCAACAATAGTTTAGCAATAAAAAGCCCACCAAGGGCCAACAAAGAGACAACAATTAAATGATAGAAAAATTGAAGTGATGTTTGCAAAACAGCAAAACACTACAAACTGATAACGAGGGGATGTTGAAACCCAGTACAAACAAATTTTGACAGGGATCTGAAACTCAAGGATAAAATATTGTCTAAGAAAGGGCCATTAGCCCAAAGTCGGCATAAACAAACAACAACTAAAAAGAAAGAGCATACAAAGGATCAACTTCAGAAAAAACTCCACAAAGAGAGGTTAATGCATAGATTCTTCAAGAGCCTCCAAAACATGAAGCTTAGCAAGAATTTGATGGATCCCTAAACCACACTTTTGGGTTTTACCATGGGCCCAAAAAAATTATCCATATCTACTTCCAAGAAATGATACTCGTCAAAAAACCTGTTGAAACTGTAAGGGATATTCCCCATAACATGGTAGAAAATGATCAAACCATAGTCAAGGCCTTTACAACTTGGAAGAACCCACAAAAGATCTACCATCGCCACACTCCATGAGTCCATAACCACCTCAAAAGGATTGGACATAAATGTAACAAGGAAACCAATGAGCCATTGTTGGAATTACAAGTGGGAAGAGAGTAAACTTCTGAGAGGAGGGGTGAATCAGGAGTTTAAACTAGGACCCATGAAACTTTCAACATTCATTCATCACATGTATTAATATACTAAAACAACATTTAAAGCATATGCATCTAAATCATGTAAACATGAAATCAATAACACACATAACACCATATATGATTACCCAGAAACCCTCCAAGTGGGAAGGTAAAACTGGGGTGGGGATGACATCCACAAATCTTCACTATTGTAGTAATAAAGTGTATCCAATGAAGGTTATAATGATTTGACCACGAATCATGGTCTACCCTGTGAAAGGTCTGCCCTGTTAAAGGCTTACAAAGACTGTTAGGTCTCAGCTTAGAAGAGGATTTCAACACCTTGTTAGAAGTGTGCCTGATTAGAGGACTTCAAACTATAATTAATTAAGCACCTTGTTAAAGGATTTCATACAACACGTTAGGACTACTCTGTCAAGAGATTTAACTAAAATCACATGTTAAAATGTCTCAGCATAGATCCTGCGATTGGCACTTGCTTGCCTAATGACAGATCACCTCTACACAATGTCTAATTGATCCTTCATGATTTGATGTATCAATGTTGCATCCTTCTCTCTATCCTTTGTTCTTCTCTAATTGATTATGCAATTCACTCTTACTTATAAGTCACCTTGAATACTCTGCATGTAAACTATCTTGTTCACTCCTCTAATTTGATCACTCACCCTTCTATCCATTCATAAAGAGTTTAAGGTTTCATCCTCCTTAAGAAGACTTAGGTGGCTTAGTGTTAGGTATGAATCTATGATTGAGATTCATCCATTTTTACACTTAAACATTCTCATTTTTTGATTGGTTACATGTAATTGCATAGGGAATCTAGATACAAATTTGTCCTTATCTCCAAAAGATCGTAATCTATACTTAAGTTAGCTTAGAAATGGTTTACATAGTTGTTTGTGCCATTACAAGAAAATATGTCACAATTATGTCACTCAACATATGAAGTCACTGATGCTTGACATGTACTATGTTTTTGCTTCTAACTCGACACCTACATTACTCGACATCCATTGTTTACTCGACTCTTGAATCACTTGGCATGGTCTATCTGCTCGACACTTGAGTGACTCAACAAATGAGTGAATCAACGCTCATTGCAACTCAGCATTTTCTAATATTTACATGTTTTTCTTGACATGTATTACTAATTTGACATGAACTGAGTAAATGGCTTAAGTATGTTGACACTCACTTGTCAAAACCAATATGAGATCAACAATCTCCCCCTTTGAATCAAGTGTCAAAAACACTTGAATATACATAATCAAGCTTAATCTTCTCAAGCATAACATATCCATGAATTGACTTATATACAAAACTTCAAAATTTCAAAATTCTACAATAACCTATATACCTCAAAATTGATAACCCCCCCTGAGTTAATGTATCTGATTTGTATCCAAAATCTGTGCTCCTTTCTGACTCCAATGTGTTGTATCTAATTTTCTTTCATCTAATATGCTCTATCATGATGTATTTCCCCATTCTTTATTCTTCCTCATTTTCTATAACTCCCCTTACCTTTATTCTCCCCCATTTATTATTCTATCTCCTTCTTTCTTTATTCTCCCCCTTTTTGACACTTATGTCAAATAGGCTATACACTTATAGTTTGTTTGTCCAAAAAGGATTTATGGACATCCATTATGATCTTGAGGGCTGCATCCAATGACTTGATTTGGATTGCAAGCTCAACAACAAGGTTCACTAGGCCATCTAGAGTAGAAGATTGGCGTCTTTCTTTAGTAGATTCTTAGCATAACCTAGTTCCTTGTGTAGTATCTCCATGTGTGGGGTAAGGGATGCCTGCATACATGTCAATTTGGCTTTTATACTAGCCTCATCTTCTATCAATATAGCTAATTGACTTTGTGTTTGAAGCAATGTTCTGAAATGCTTCTCACTTTGAGCTGGGTTCCGAGGTAGCTTAGTACCTAATATGTTTAGGTTTCTCTCCAGACTCAAAATATGACTCCTGGTCTCTTGAGTGAAGAGTGTAGTATCACATAGCTTTATGTATAATGAGAATATATTCTCAAGTACCTTCTTCACCTCTTCAACCTTAATTGTCAATGCAACTTGAGTTAGTGCTATTTCACTAGATATTTTCTATTCACCTTTTCTTGAAACTTTTTCTCAGACCATTCTAAAAGTTTTGTAGTAGTATCAAGGTCTTCATTATTGACCTTTTCCACTATATCTATTAGTTGTTTTATGAGTGGTTTGGTCTCTTTAGGAGTTGGCAGGCTGAATGCATCTAAAAAGATGTCCTTTATATCTTGGAGTCCTTGTTTTTGCCTATGCTCTCTCCTGAGCATTTCTTGATGCTTTTTCTTTTCTAAGGCTTGTTGCAAAATGCCTATTTGCTCCAATGTCATGGTATCATAGTCAAATTTTGGAATTACAATTTCTTCATCAAGGCTTCTGTCTCCATAGTGAATTACCTTATCAACCTTTGATGAACTAGGGCTTGACACTGAGATTTGTAATGGAATGGCTTCCATGCTGGAATTCTGAAGAACCTATATAGAAGGAGTACGAGATGCTAGTATAGTTACCAATAATTGGATGGCTTCCTGTTCCTTCACCTTAGGTGTTAACTCATGTTCTTCAAGCTTGTCCTGATCTATCAATATGACTTGAATAACACCTTGTTCTTGTGCTTTAAGTATAGATGAATCTATTTGTCCTATTTTCTGTTGTCATGTAATATCTTTCTCTTTGCTTGCTTCTTCTCAATAGTATCAAATTTAATACTTGTATCAACCTTAGTAGATATATCTACTATTGTTTGAACTGAAGGTTGTACATTAGCAACTGAAGGGATGACAGAAGGTGGTTCTTGTGGATTCACCTTTTCCCTTGTGACCTCAGTGACTACCTTTTGCAATTCTTCTACACTAACCAAAACTAGATTTTCATAGAGTTTGGCTTTAGTGTAGATTGGTCTAGAATCTTCTTTAGGTCTTCTACAGTAAGTGGATTGATGTTCTGAGCTGAAGTATCTCCTTTATAGCTATAGTTTTAGTTGTTACACTTGTGTCATGAGGGGGGCTGACACTTGGCATTTGTGTGTCCTGCACACTCTGTTCATCTTGCTTCTGCTCAGCTGTTGCCTTCTCATCATCTTTATTATCTGTTTCTTCCCCAAGTGTATCATCTTTCTTATCATCATTTCCTTTGTCATCATCATTGTCATCACCTTTATCATCTTGTTTATCATCATCCTTATCATCTTGTTTACCCTCTAAAGGGTCAACTTCTCCTTGTTTCACAGTGGTCAACCCATAGATAAGTTTCCATAGTTGGGTTAATTTCTTGACCACATCTTCAATGTTATTTTGAAGAATGTTGAAGGCTCTATATTTAGGTGTAAACCTAACTACATATCTCTTGACAGCCTTAGCAATCTGTCCCTTTGTCAACTTTGGCATCACTTGAGCTAATGTTGTTTCTTTGATTTCTTTTTCCAAATTTAGACAGTAATGCCATTTTTTCTCAACAATATCATATAAAATTTTTGGTTTTGTATTGGCAAATTCTAGTGGAGTGTTCTTGAATTTTGAAATCATGGCATATAATTCCTCTTCCACTTGATTTTTCTCTTCTTTTCCAAGTTTATCAAAATCAATATGTTTCAAACCAGATAAATCTACATTGCTTTTGATATTTTCACATAAATTTTCAAGATCAGATAGGGGATTGTGACTTACCACTTTAAGTTGGTTATTTTCATCCAATTTTGTCCTCTCTTCATCTAAATCTAGTTGTGCCACATATTTTCTTCTTTGTATTATTTTCTCTTGGCCACCTTGCTCTGTATGCTTGGTCTTTTCCTTGGCCTTATGAGTTGTAGCATGTGTGTTGGCTCTAGTGGTAGGAGCAATAGGCTTGGTTGGGCTTGGTTTGACAATTTTCTTTGCTTTTGCCACTGGCTATGAATAGCCTTCCTCTTCTTTGGCTCTGCATGTGTAGGTGCTTACTTAGCTTCTTCTCCCTTAGCACCTTTAGTTTCCTCCTCTTCCTTGTCTTCTCCCATGCCCTGGGTCAATGCAAGAGGTGCTTGTGCTTGTGCTTCTTCTTCCTCTTCATCCTCTTCATCATCATCTTCTTCCTCCTCTACACCTTCTCCAAATTAGGCTTTTAGTTTCTTTACTAACTTATCCTTCTTCTTAATGGCTGATGTAGTTTTCAACTCCACGGTAATCTTTGATTTCACCATCTCATAATTGCTAAATATCTTTGCAATTTTATCTATCTCCTTTGCTAGTAGTGTTGTGATGGCTGTTGAGGCTTGATCAACATTTATTTCACACCCAAGTGGTCTTAACCATCTTACCCTTGGTGTGGCAGCTTGCACAAAAGTAAAATCAACATCAAAAAGAAAACATATGTCATTGTAATGTTGTTCAACCAGAGACACTGGTATCCTCATCCTTTCCTTCATTGATTTTTTAAAATCTTCAAAGTAACTTGTCATTATGGATTCAAAGTTTTCTCCCAGTTGCTCAATGTAATCATTTATCTGCACTGCAATTGATCTATTTGTCTTCCATCCTAATTTTCCAAATGATGGAACAGGGTTCTGTACATAAAGGAATATACAAACTAGTATTGAACCAAATTTACATTGTGCACTCTTGGTTTTCCTAATAACTCCAAGGTTTTCCATAAGTTGTTGCAATTGTAGCTTTGCCAGATCATATGTATAATCTTTCTTTACAATCTTGTAGCCAACGTCTACAACTATGTAGGGTACACTATTCAATCTACTAGATTGATAAAATTTATGAGAGATTACCCATACAAAAAAGTTTAGCAGTGAATCAGTGATGCTATCTAGAGTCATACCTCTCTTATTCCATTTTGCACTAGTGTTCTTCTCAATTACTTCCTTGGAGTCACTTCTGAGTGCCTTTGGCTAATCTAGGGTTGGGTAGCTAGTTACCCTATGGATTATTCTCTTGGTGATCTTGATTGGTCCTCCCTCTAGCCATAAAGAACCATCATGAATTCAGCTTAGTACAATTCTTATCCACTCAGTTTTAAACACATTTGGAAAATCTAAGGCTCGTGTCAAACCCTTCTTCTCAATGATTTTGTATTCTTCCTTTAAAACACCATTCTCACACAATCTGTTATATGCATCTCTAATTTCCATGTCTCCTATACCTCTTATTTTGCAATTGTAACATTTCCTTACATCTTGCATCATAACAACGTTTGGTGGGATCATTGACAATGTGCTAGAAGGATCTTGTTTATAGGCGATGTCAGGAATGACTTTAGATATGGGTTGTTTGACTTGGTTACTGAAAAGTTGAACATTCAAACCTCCTTCTCCTCTACATTTTTTGAACTAGACACCATTTTGTCAAATTATGGTTTATGCAAAAGAAAACTGCATAACTCAGCTTATGATAAATACCTTGTGAAATATGATAAACTGTTGTGAGATTGTTGCTAAATTCTCTACAAATTCTTTGTATAGGTTTTTGAATTGCCTTCTGCTATGCTTGCTCGTGCTTGAATTTGAAATGATGAATAATGAGCAAAAATTGATCATATACCCTTCTAAAACCTTGCATTTAATGCTTAGTGCTTACACAACTATAAGCTCAACATCAAATCAATTTCAAAATCACTCAACATTCATTAGATGTTTCCACCACTTGACATCTATTATGAGTTCAACATCAACTAGACGATTTGGTAGCTTAGGATCAACTATCATTCCACTCGACACACATATGAAACATTTCATGCTCGACAACAACATGAAAAACTTAAAGATTTAACTTGAATTTTCAGCAACATCTTGCATCTTTATTCATGCTAATGTAATCTTTTTAGTACTATCTCCTTTGGAACTGATGTATGATATAGCACTTGAATATCAGTCCCACATACCTCTTGATTGCGTAGTTTGACGAGGTGTGATCACTTGACTCATTAGGTGAAGTGATCCCTTCTCCATTTGATGTGCTGCAAGCATCTTTCTTTTTCCATGTCTTATTCATCTCATCTCTAATGTGTTCAACATCTGCCTTGCCTTTGCCTTTATCAAATTCACAACTTGGTGCCTTTTCCCTAGTTAGACAATGCTTACTGATATGACTAGTCTTCAAACAACTAAAACATCTAGTTTGACTCAACCACCTTTTGTAGTTACCATTAAAGTGTGTCCTAATACAATTCTTAGGAATATGTCCACATTCTTGACAATAGTGACAATTATATCTTGTATTATAATCCCAATTATAAAAGTTCCCATTGTTTCTTACCTTTTTTGGCTTGTTTGATAACCACATGGATTTATATCTGCATTCAAAGGCTCTATGTCCACACTTCTAACAATTGTAGCAATATCCATCAAATCTTTTCTTATGCATGGTCCTGGTTCCAAATTCATGTGCTTGATGGCCTTGCTTGTTGCACTTATGATAATGAGTCATGTTCTTAGGCTTGCATTCTACTTTGTATTCTTGCTCTTGCACACATTAGTAATATTTCCTTTCTTACCACAATTATGACAAGTAGGTTTGGAGTTCTTACCTTTGATGTTCCTTTCTTCAGCAACTTTGCATGATTCTCCTTCTTTAGTGCTTATGTAGCCCAATCCTGATGTATCTTTGTTGGATCTAGGGGATCTCAGTAATTGCTCAAAGTATTTGATGGCTTCATTTGACTTGTTGAGACTTTCAACAAATTCTTTTTCTCTTTTTAGGCGAGTCTGCAATTGTTCATTCTGCAACTTCAATGTAGTTATCTCAATGTCCTTGACATTCAATTCATAGTTGGCATTCATCATTTAACTTAGAGGATCCAATTACATGTTGGAGATCTTGGCTAGCTCTATTAACTTCTCTTCCAATCTATTTGCCAGAACTCTTTTTTCTTCTTCAATCATGGCTTTGTCTTCTATGACTTTCTTCTTTTGTTCAGTCACTTCACATAGTAGTATAGCTTGTGATTCTTGCTCTAGCTTGAGATTTTTGATTTCCTTAGCTTGGGTTCTATTCTTTTCCATTAGGTCTAAAATTACTGCATCAAATGTATTGGCATTAGCATTTGCAAATAGCTTCATAGTGTCTATCTCTTGTATAGTGTGTCATTATCCACAATAGCAATCTCTTTCCTTCTCTTCAAGGATTTCTTTAGTTCCTCTCTCGCTTCATTCAGTTAATGTAGTATGAGATGTATTTCAATTTTCTAGTTCTCAATAGTCTTTCCCAAGTTTTAGACTTCCACTTCAAGATCTTTCCTCAAACCTGCAAAGCTTCTCTTTCAGAGAACAAGGCTTAGATACCAATTGTTGGAATTACAAGTGGGAAGAGAGTAAACTTCTGAGAGGAGGGGGGGGGGGGGGGTGAATTAGAAGTTTAAACGAGGACCCATGAAAATTTCACCATTCATTCATCACATGTATTAATATACTAAGATAACATGTAAAACATATGCATCTAAATCATGTAAACATGAAATCCATCACACACATAACACTAGATATGATTACCTAGAAACCCTCCAAGTGAGAAGGTAAAACTGGGGTGGGGATGACACCCACAAATCTTCACTACTGTAGTAATAAAGTGTATCCAATGAAGGTTACAATGATTTGACCATGAATCATGGTCTACCCTATGAAAGGTTTGCTCTGTTAAAGGCTTACAAAGATTGTTAGGACTCACCTTGTTAGAGGATTTCAACACCATGTTAGAAGTGTGCCTAATTAGAGGACTTCAACTTATAATTAAGCACCTTGTTAATGTATTTCATACAACCTATTAGGACTACCCTGTTAAGAGATTTAACTAAAATCACCTATTAAAATGTCTTAGAATAGATCCTGCAATTGGCACTTATTTGCCTGATGATAGATCACCTCTACACAATGTCTAATTGATCCTTCATGATCAAATGTATCAATTCTATATCCTTCTCTCTATCCTTTATTCTTCTCTAATTGATTATGCAATTCACTCTTATTTCTAAGTCACCTTGAATGCTTTGCGTGCAAACTATCTTGTTTGCTCCTCTAATTTGATCACTCACCCTTCCATCCATTCATAAAGAGTTTAGGGCTTCATCCTCCTTAAGAAGACTTAGGTGGGTTAGGGTTAGGTATGAATCTATGATTGAGATTCATCCATTTTTTTGCTTAAACATTCCCATTTTCTGATTGGTTGCATGTAATTGCATAGGGAATCCAAATACAGATTCGTCCTTATCTCCAAAAGATTGTAATCTATCCTTAAGTCATCTTAGAAATAGTTTACATAGTTGTTTGTGTCATTACAAAAAGAATGTCAAAACTGTATCACTTGACATATGAAGTCACTGATGCTCGACATGCACTATATTTCTGCTTGTGACTTAGCATTTGTATTACTTGGCATCCACTATTTACTCGGCTCCTAAATCACTGGGCATGGTCTATCTGCTCAGCACTTGAGTGACTAGGCACATGAGTGACTCAAAACTCATTGCAACTTAGCATGGCCTAATATTTACATGTGATCAACATGTATTACTATTTTGACATGAATTGAGTAAATGGCTTAAGTGTGTTGACACTCACTTGTCAAAACCAATCTGAGATCAATGACCATAGCCAAAGAGTAAAGGGGCCAAGAATCTTCATCTCAATAGGGTCATGTGTACCTCTATGGGACCTAAGCATGATAAAGACCAACCACTACAAAACCCAAGGAAAACCAAGAAGCCCAAAAAATCTTTCCTTAACCAAAAGCTAAAACAAGTCAGGATTGTTGATCCCTAAGTTATGTTGTCTATTAGTATCAAACACTTAGTCACTCAGTAGAATTTTTTGGTCATCATTGTTACTGAGCTATTCTACTAAGGCCAAGCAATATAAGTGGACTTGTGTATATTTTACTTGATGTCAAATAATTACTATTGTTGAGCAAGTTTATGGTCATTGAGTACTCCAATGCATGTCAAGTCATCTGTAAAATAGTATATGCCAAGCATATACATGTCAAGTCACAAAGTATGAGCTGAGTAGATAGAGACTGAGTGATAGCATGAAGTTTAGACATGACCAAGCATCAAAGTGTTATAGTGTTGAGTGAAATAGTTTTGATATACTTGTTTGGAATGACACTAACACCAAGGTAAACCATTTTAGCCCACTCAAATTCATGGTTTAATAATCAAGGAGTAAATTATGGAGGTGATCAAACATTCTATTATGGATCATTAATCCCTATGCAAGGTGAACAACCAATCAGAAAAATGGAAGGTCTAAGCGACAAAAGAGGTAAATTTAGATTGTTGATCTTGATCTAGAAGTTTCACCAATTAACTATTTAAGGAACATCCATGACCTTATTTCATATACATGTGAGATAAGTTGTAAGTTTGAATGCTAGAAGCAAAGTGTGAAGGAAAACTAGGTAGAGTGACTTAGTAGAGCAATGCAGAAAAAAATAAAGATATATCAGATTAGAGATCATATCAAAGATTGCAAAGAGGAGATCCATTATTAACATTTGAAGTGCAAACTGATAAATTAGGTGTTGATTCATTATAGCAAGTGTAATAAGAGTAAATCTCTTAATAGAGTGGTCATAACATAACCTTTGTGAATCTCCTTACAGAGTGCTTACTTAGTTGTAATTTTAAATCCTTTAATCAAGGTAGACTACATAAGTCTTGAAAGCTCTAACATGGTAGACCCCTCATAGGACAGATCACTAGAAGTGATCAAAATTATAGCCCTATCAGACTAAATTTATTGCTGCAATAGTGAATATTTGTGGGTGTCATACCCAACCCAACTTTAGCTTCATCTTGGAGGGTTTCTAGGTAACCAAAATCTTTGTGTTATGGGTTGATCATTTGTTTACATGTTTCATGGATGTGATTATTTTTTAGATCTATTACATCATTATAGAAAATGTTTATGTGATTAATGATATTGTTGACATAAGTATTAGAGGTGAAGTTATGATGGGGACACAAACCAACCACATAATGGACACAATAGAAAAGAGAAATTATATTACTGAGAAAAGAGGCTAGTACAAACAGTGCAGAGAAAATAAACTTCAAAACATGCCCTACGGGCTTACAATAGCATAAATCTAAAGAATATTTCTCCTTATAGCACCTCCTCTCAAACTCCAATCCGAACTGCCTTTTACAATGCCAGAAATCTCCTTAAATAGACCCCGAAGGGTTAAGGACTAGGAGTACATTCTAGAAAGTGCTAGTAGGCATCCACCGACAAAATGGAAGGTTCCAGAAGCTGTGTTAGAAGTCGGTGCAAATCTAGAAGAATCCAGAAACGGTAGCCGAACTTCCGGGAGGCATAACTTTTGAACCGTAGCTCCGATTGACGAACCGTTTACATTTTCGAAAAGCTCTCGAAGCGCTCTATAGCCCTATGGACTAGCTTTGCTCGTCCCCCATTTTTTGGCCCTTTTCGAGGTCATTTAATGCCCCAAACCTGACTTTGAAGCATTCTTAGGAGGTCTCCAAAACCCGAAAAACTGCAATAACTTTCAAACCGTGGGGCCTTTTGACCTGATTCTTTTTCTGGAATGCTCTAAATCTCAATTACATTCATCTAGCCAAGTTGCACCTTCTAGGTCACCAAAATGATGGTCAAATTGCATGCTCCTATTTTTTCGGGATTTTCAAATGCACTGATAGTTGAACTATGAGAGTTGGAACCTTTATTTGAGCCAAATGGGTATCCAAAAATGTAAAGACATAAAATAGAAACTAAGTCTAAGTACATTTTTTTGGGTGACACAGGATTGCCCTTATACCTCTGGATGCTCCTGCATCAGACACCCAGGGTAGATTGAAAAGTGACCCTGTCACTTTATGGATGGTAGAGGAAATCCCAAATGAGAAACCTCAGCTGCTGAAATCCAAGTTGAGTCCTCGATCGGCCGTCCTTTCCATTTTACCAAATACTCTTCATACTGCCTGTTTCTGGTACTCCTACCCACACGTTGATCTAGAATGTCTTCTATCTCCTCCTTCTTAGAAGCAGGAATTGGACATGGCTCTAAAACCAGCTCCTCATCAGCACCATCATCATGATACTCTGTCAAATCTGCAATGTTGAAAATGGGAGAAATGTGAATACCATCTGGTAGCTCCACCTCATATGCGTTTCCTGAGTTATGTTTCTTCAAAATTTTGCAGGGGCCAAATTTCTTCATTTTCAGCTTGTTGTAAGTACCAACTGAAAATCTTTCTTTTCGTAAGTGCACCATGACAATATCCCCTACTTGGAATTCTTTATGTCTTCTCCTTGCATCAGCCCTAGCTTTATACTCTTGATTCATCTTGATAATGTGTGCTTGAACCTCCTCATGTAGACGCTTGATGTGTTCAGCAAATTCCTCAGCTTCAGCACTTGTTCTCTCCCCTTGTTCTATCTTCTTCAATTCTGGTGCAGTCCTTGGGCTATTCCCATATACAATTTGAAATGGTGATTTTCCAGTACTCCTATTTACAGAGTTATTATAAGCAAACTCTGCCTGTGGTAGAATCAAATCCCATCCCTTGGGCTTATCTCCAACTAAACATCTCAGCAAATTGCCCAGACTTCTATTTACCACTTCTGCTTGGCCATCAGTCTGTGGGTGATGCGTGGAACTGAATTTCAAGTCTGTTCTCAACTTCTTCCACAATGTCCTCTAGAAATACCCCACAAATTTAGTATCTCGATCAGAAACTATACTCCTTGGCAGACCATGTAGTCTTACCACCTCTTTGAAAAACAAGTCTGCAATATGGACAGCATCATGAGTTTTGTGGCATGGAATGAAATGTGCCATTTTGGAGAACCTATCAACCACCACGAATACTGAGTCATTACCCCTTTGTGTCCTTGGCAATCCAAGAACAAAATCCATACTTATGTCCTCCCATGGCCTTGATGGAACAGGCAATGGCTGATATAGGCCAGTATTTTGACTAAACCCCTTGGCAACTTGACAAACCTGGCAACTCTGTACAAACTTCTTCACATCCTGTGTAATTTGAGGCCAAAAATAATGTTCTCTAAGAATGGCAATGTTCTTATCCCGACCAAAATGTCCTGCCATCCCTCCACTGTGTTTCTCCTTAATCAGATTTTCCCTCATGGAACTCCTTGGAATGCACAATTGACTACCTTTGAACAACATGCCATCCTGAATCAAATAGTCTAACCACTTGGTTCTATCTACAGTAACAGGTTCTTTACAAGCTTTTCATGCTTCAGCAAAATCAGGATCCTCGGGGTACAAATTCTTGAGTTCATCAAACCCAACTACTTCAACCTGCATTGTTGTAAGCAATAGCTGTCTCCTACTTAATGCATCTGCAACCCTGTTAGATTTTTCACTTCTATGCTTCAACACAAATGTATAACTCTGCAAGAATTCTACCCACTTCATATGCCTCTGATTCAATTTACCTTGGCTATTTAGGTACTATAATGCCTGATGATCAGTATACAAAACAAATTCCTTTGGCAATAAATAATGCCTCCATTTCTTTAAGGCCTGAACTATCGCATAGAACTCTTGATCATAAACAGAATACTTCTTCTTTGCATCATTCAATTTTTCACTAAAATATGCAATAGGCTTACCTTGTTGGCTTAATACAGCCCCAATAGCGCTACCACTAGCATCACAGTCCACCTGGAATACTTTTCAGAAATCTGGAAGTGCCAACACAGGCTGTTTAGTCACCTTCTTCTTCAGCAATTCAAAACTTCTCGCAGCTGCTGCAGTCCATTTGAACTCTTTTCTATCCCCTCTTATTGTATCAGTTAGAGGTGCACATATGCCACTGAAATTCTTAATAAACTTCCTGTAAAAACTAACCAGACCATGAAATGATCTTACCTCAGTAGCAGACCTTGGAGTAGGCCATTCCAAGATGGCTTTTACCTTCTCTGGATCCATTTTGAGACCTTCAGGTGATATAACAAATCCCAAATAGACTAACTCCCTTTTTGCAAAGGCACACTTCTTTAGATTAATTAACAATTTCTCTTCCCTTAGCCTTTCAAGGACACTACGAATATGCAGTAAATGTTCTTCCAAAGTCTTGCTGAAAATTAAAATATCATCCAAATAGACAATAACAAATTTTCCCAAGAACTTCTTAAGTACCTCATTCATGAGCCGCATGAAGGTGCTTGGGGCGTTCGTCAATCCAAAGGGCATGACTAACCACTCATAAAGACCCTCCTTGGTCTTGAAGGTTGTTTTCCACTCATCTCCTTCTCGAATCCGTATCTGATGATAGCCACTCTTCAGATCTATCTTTGTGAAGTACCGAGCTCCACTCAAGCAGTCCATAAGATCATGCATCCTTGGTAAAGGAAATCGGTACTTGATGGTTATCCTATTTATAGCTCGAGAATCTGTACACATCCTCCACTCTCCATCCTTCTTTGGTGCAAGTACTGTAGGTACTGCACATGGACTCAGGCTCTCTCGAATCAAGCCCTTCCTCAACAGCTCCTGAACCTGTCTATTTAGCTCCTTTGTTTCAGTAGGAGTCATCCTGTGAGCAGCCTTGTTAGGCAAACTAGCTCCTGGAATCAGATCTATCTGATGACTGATTTGCCTTACTGGTGGCAATCCATCTGGAACATTATCAGAGATAATATCTCCAAATTCCCCTAGTAAATCTAAAACTTCAAATGGTATTTCACTACTACCTTCTTTATCTTTCCTAGGAATCAAAGCATAGCACATACGCTGATGTTTCATGCCATCTAAAAACTTCCTTCCATCAACAAGACAAATCCTAGCACTGCTACATACCTTTTCACCTTCCTTTTTCATGGGCTTCAATTTGTGGCGAACTCCATCCTTTGTCAGAGAGTATGTGTTTGCATGTCCATCATGTATTGCATGTCTATCAAACTGCCATGGTCTACCCAACAATAGATGGCAAACATCCATCGAAATAACATCACAGAGAACTTCATCATGGTAAGTCCCAATTTTGAATTTTACTAAACATTGTTCACTTACCAGGACCTTATGATCATTTTTTACCCAAGAAATCCGATAGGGCTGGGGATGTTTCTCCCTCTTGAGCTTCAGCTTAGAGACCATCTCTTCGGATACCAAGTTATCAGTGCTACCACCATCAATGATCACATCACAACATTTATCCTCACACTTGCATCTAGTACGGAACAAACTCCTCCGTTGTCTTGGTTCATTTTCACTACTTAGTAGGACTCTTTCATTTACCAAGGTCTCTCCTCTTTCTGCATCCTCTGAATGTGATGATTGAGCATCCTCATCCACATGAGCAACCCTAGCTTGGCCCTCAGCTCTCCTATCTGTCCTTCCTTGTCGTTGAGGGCATTCAAAGGCACGATGACCTTCTTCATTGCAATGGAAATAGGTACCACGGAAGCCTCCTCTTCCTTGTCCACGTCCTCTACCTCTTCCTCTTTGATTTCCAAAATCTTGATCACGGGAGCGGTTGAAACCCTCATTCCTCTGGTTCCTGCTAGTACCCTCATCTTCATTTTTCTTTTGAGTTTCATTACGACCTCCAGATGATCTACCGCTTCCCCTTCCTCCTTGACTGTGCCCTCTTTGTCTTCCTTCAAACCTTTTACTCAGCTTCTCTTCAACTCGTAGGGCAAACTGGTATGCTTCTTCAACGCTGGTCATTCTTACCAGACTTAGTTCCTCCTGGATGCTAGGTCGTAACCCACTGATATAACGAGCAACCTTCTCCTTATTTGCTTCTGCATGCCCCGCTCTAATCAAGAGTTGGTAAAAATCCTCTGTATATTCTTGGATTGATCTTCCTGCTTGCTTTAACCCATGCATCTTCTTAAACAGATCAAGCTCGTAGTCCACAGGAATGAACTGCTTCTTCAATTTGTCCACCATGCGATCCCATCTTGTGATCTTCTCCTTTCCTCTTCTAAGTCTTTCCAGTTGAACCTCTTGCCACCAGATTTTGGCATGGCCTTTCAGTTTGGCCTTTGCAAACTTAACCCTATCTGGGTCCCTTATATCCTCATACTCAAAGTATTCTTCCAGTTCATTGATCCAATCGATCAACTCATCTGGTTTCAAATTTCCCGAAAATATACCCACTTCAATTGTAGGTCTTTTCCCAAACCTAGTAATGGCCCTAAAAAGCCTTTCCTCTACAGGATTCAGAACTTCCCTGTCAACTTCCATTACTTCCTCTTCATTGTCATCCTCACTATTGTCATCTGCGGCAATATTTGCTCCTCTACGAAGCTCCTCTTGCAATGCTTGTACCTGTTTCTGGAGGGCTCTAACCTCCTCAGGATCAATAGCTCTGGCCCTTCCGCCACACTCTCTTCGTGGAGGCATCTTCTAACTCAAACCCACAACCACACAGTCCTGGTGCAAATTGCCTCACAGTCGGCGCTCTGTCTACACACTCAGGAAAACCCGCTCTGATACCACTTGATGGGGACACAACCCAACCACAGAATGGACACAATAGAAAAGAGAAATTATATTACTGAGAAAAGAGGCTAGTACAAATAGTGCAGAGAAAATAAACTTCAAAACATGCCCTACGGGCTTACAATAGCATAAATCTGGAGAATATTTCTCCTTATAGCACCTCCTCTCAAGCTCTAATCCGAACTGCCTTTTACAATGCTAGAAATCTCCTTAAATAGACCCCGAAGGGTTAAGGACTAGGAGTACATTCTAGAAAGTGCTAGTAGGCATCCACCGACAAAATGGAAGGTTCCAGAAGCTGCGTTAGAAGTCGGTGCAAATCTAGAAGAATCCAGAAACGGTAGCCGAACTTTCGGGAGGCATAACTTTTGAACCGTAGCTCCGATTGACGAACCGTTTACATTTTCGGAAAGCTCTTGAAGCGCTCTATAGCCCTATGGACTAGCTTTGCTCGTCCCCCATTTTTCGGCCCTTTTCGAGGTCATTTAATGCCCCAAACCTGACTTTGAAGCATTTTTAGGAGGTCTCCAAAACCCGAAAAACTGCAATAACTTTCAAACCGTGGGGCCTTTTGACCTGATTCTTTTTCTGGAATGCTCTAAATCTCAATTACATTCATCTGGCCAAGTTGCACCTTCTAGGTCACCAAAATGATGGTCAAATTGCATGCTCCTATTTTTTTGGGATTTTCAAATGCACTGATAGTTGAACTATGAGAGTTGGAACCTTTATTTGAGCCAAATGGGTATCCAAAAATGTAAAGACATAAAACAGAAACTAAGTCTAAGTACATTTTTTTGGGTGACACAGGATTGCCCTTATACCTCTGGATGCTCCTGCATCAAGTTATTATATTTGACATTTCACCCACCCCCCGCCTCAGTATCTTTCTTTCCCATTAGATTTCTAAATATTGGTATTGGAGTGTTGGTTATCTTAAAATAAGTCTAACCACTCGAGAGTTAAGATCTTGGAGACGGAGGCCTATAAATTGGAAAATATAATTGAAAACTATAAGCTTGATATATAGCTTGCCCTGCAACAGCTTCATGAAGTAAGATAGAAATTGAAGAAATCCTTGAAGAGAAGGAAGGAGATGGCAATTGTGTAGAATGAAACACAATATCAAGAAGAAGACATTAAAGGTCTACTTGATGATGAAAATTCCAATGAAAGTGATGGAACAATAGAAGATTTATCGGAGAGGAACAACACATTGGATAGAGACATAAGAGGACAAGAGAGATAACACAAAATCCAATCAGTAAGATTGTGTGAAGTGACCAAACAGAAAAAGAAAGCTGAGGAAGACAAGATAATGACTTATGAAGATAAAAGAGAAATGACTACAACACTTGATGAAAGGACATCTGATGTGCATAAACTTACACAAAATCAATTTGATATGCTCAACCAACTACTAAGTGTAAAATTAGAACTTAATAGGAAGAATGTAGAGATTGTAAATATGAAATCTAAGAATGAGCATCCAAGGAATGAATTGAGAGCTAAATAGGAATTCATTGAAAGGATGAATAAACCCAAAGAAGCTATGAGATATTATGAAGAACTAATGAGATCATAGAGAAGACCACATTACACCTTTGGACTAGGCAATGTTGAGAACTTATCATCTACCAAGGAAGGAGAATCATCAAAGAGTGGATAACAAAGGAATGCAAAGCCAAAGAACACAAACCTACATGTTATCATTGTGGAAAACTAGGTCACGCAACAAATGTTTGCAGAAGCAAGATTGGTAAGCAAAACCCAAAGCCCAAATTCAATGGATATTTTTATAATTGTAAAAAGAAACGATATCAAGCACATGAGTGTAGATCAAAAGATAGTAATACACTAGTTGCACCTAGATTTGAAGGATGTTGCTATAATGGACATAGAGCACAAGATTGTAGGTCAAAGGAAAAACCTAATTGGACACCCAAAAATTAAGGTAACTCTTACAATTTGGATTATAATACATGGTACAAATGTCATTTTGTGGTGAATATGATCATATTGCAGAAAATTGTATTAGGACACACTTCAGGGGTAAATCCAAGAATTGGATGAATAACAATATACTTTGTTATAGTTGTCATAAGATTGGACATTTGAGCAAAAATTATAGGATTCAAGCACCAACACCAACCAATGGACAAAATAAAGGCAAAAAAGTTGTTGATTTTGAACAAGTAAGAAATTAGATGAATTAAACACGGTAAAAGAAGGAAAAAGGTAACAACGGTGGAGCTAATGATGTCGAGATCACCTAATCCAATGGAATAGGTGATCACACTACCTCAAACTAAGTAAAGAAGGTATGTAAGGAACTATATTTCAAATGATATATCATACATTAGTTCCTAATATGTGATGTAATGAATTCTATATATGCATTATAACATATCAGAGGTATGAACCGAGCAAAGGATACATGTATAGAGTTGGAGATGTATAGAGCTGGAGAAAGGTTGGCGTCGAGCATCAGTATAGATGTCAGTTGTGACTGAATTATAGTGTAAAATGAGCCCTCATATCAACCAAGTTGATAAGATTTATCGAGTCAAGAATGAGGATTACAATACAGTGGTCATCGAGACAAGGCGTTGATTGAGAAAATTAAGTGAAGAATAGTGGCTGAGTTGTCTACTGTTTACCGAGACAACTGTATACCACCTACATTTATATATTGCATTTAAGAATGCCCTAAATTTGAAAATCTAAAGTATATATTGAGATTTTGAAGATATTATGAGTACAATGCATTTGAGAGTATAAAGAGCGAAGTGAAATTGAGCATCTAAAGCACTTTTAGTAGTGATTAGAAGATTGATTGAAAACATACCATTGACAAGTGTTGAAAGATTGTGAAAAGTTATTACTGTCAGTTTACACAAAGTGCGTATTCAAACCTAATTTACAACAATGGTAGAAAATTAATCATCAGACACAAAGAAGCAAGGAGTAGAGGTAAGAAATGTTCAATTGGTTAGGAGTGATGCATGTTCAACTCCTAAATTAAAGGTTGTACAATAAATCATGATGAAGGGTGATCCATCGGGTGCCTTATCATCAATTCCACCCAAGGTTTTGATGATCAATGATGTTAGATCATGTTATATGTGTAAAGTTAGTGAAATAGGAGATTATGAATTAAGGGAAGCTTATGAGAAATTATATGTGGATGGAATACTAAAAAAGGAATAAGCATATTGCCAACAAAGGGTTAACTCAAAATCCTAGATTTCCCTTAAAAAGTCAAAATTGAGTGGATCAAGGTGGTTTTGAGAAGAATTCATGACATGCATTTATGGTTGGAAAATGGACCAGTCAAAATCACTAAGGATATCATTCACCATGTGACTAGATACCCTACTGTTGCCAGAAAGAAAACAATGAGATGCCAGAGAAAAGAAGTGATTGAATCAAATACATTGGCCATATGGAATAAGAGAAGAACGATTTTTTTAATGATAACTAATCCATGAA
The DNA here is from genome assembly GCA_028749045.1 of Cupressus sempervirens. Lineage (NCBI taxonomy): Eukaryota > Viridiplantae > Streptophyta > Pinopsida > Cupressales > Cupressaceae > Cupressus > Cupressus sempervirens. The sequence continues at coordinate 760,449,357 of CM053789.1, read as the reverse complement.
TTGAGTTTGGAGTATGAGTGATTGCTCACAAGTTTTACCATAACATTCCATGCATTGCAATCGATGAAGCTCGGAGGATGGTGAAGAAATATCATTCTTATGATCTTGTCAATATTTAGTTGACCCAGTTAGCAGAGAACTTATCATCAATAAGAAAGGAAAATAACACAATGTGTAAGTTCAGATCTATTGGTGTAAATAAGTATTTACTTATTACACTTACTTAAGTTTTACTTAGGTTAATGCATTATTTAATTATTTTGCATTATTTTATTATTATTTTAGGTGAGACACTTAGGAGTTTGTGTACTCTCATTGAGTTATGCAACTCTAATTATGCACATGGTGTCTACAACATAGGAGTATGCATCATTCACTAAGTTGTCATGTTGACAACACATTTATCTGCACTCCTCATTTAGCACATGTTGTCTACACCAGTGATTTGCATGCTACACCATTGTAGGCTTATCCTCACATCATCGCACTTAATCTTGTGCTTAATGGAGGATAACCCATATTTGGTGGACATGTGCCTGGTTGTATGACATATCATGATGCTAACTTCTATGCATTCTAGAAGCTCTCCTGAGGCCTTTATATTTAGGCACTCTTAGTGTACTCTTAATCTAGTTATTGAATGAATATCGTCATTCTGATCATACTCTGTCTATTTTGGTCTACAGTGTGCTTGTGTTGAGTTTTTTAGTTCTTGGGTGAATTCTGGCCTAAGCCAAATTCTTACATGGTATCAGAGCCAACAAGGATTCCCATCATGTAGCCATTCGAGACCCTTCATGCTTTAGCACGTCGACACAAATCTAGAGGATCCACAAAAATTGGGAGTGTCTAGAGCCAGATCTGACCTCATCGTTGCGTCCGGAGCATCAATTCGGTGAAGATTGACTATAAATTTTCCTATATTCGGCTAAAGTTGATTGTGAGGCAAATTTTTTTTGCAAATCGAAACCTGGAGGCCCCAATTTGCAATTCAGGTATGATCGTTTTATTGATCTGATTATTTGCATTTCAGATCTAAATTTAATTTTTTTCTCTGCAATTCTGAGAATTTTTTTAGAATTTTTCGAAATTATTTTTTCCGTAGTAGTTCTAGAGGTAGAGAAAATATATATATTTTGCTGAACTGGGCAATGACACCCTAGCTCGGCTCTATTATTTGTTGGTGGAATTTTATTATTATTTGTAGGGTTTAATTCCAATTAGAAAGCACTAGCCGTACCTCTGCCAATACGCAGAGGCCGTACTTGCAAAATACATTAGCTATAATCCAACCAAGGATTGGCATTACATATCCATGGAGCGGATTTTGGCAACAACTTTCCACATTTCGACAAAGTGCCCACCGAATTGATCGATTTCCAACCGGAAGGTTTCATCTTTGTTTTAAGCTTTGGCGAGGCTTTTCTTTTAAATAACGTCGAGTTCCCACACCCCACAAATGTGGGATTAAATTTGGGAAACCCGACTCGATTCCCGCACCTGCAACATAACCTAGTGACGATCGACATATTCTAGTTGTGATTGGATATTCTGCGTACGCAAAACATTTCTCGACAGCCTGCAGACCTGCCTTCTTCCTCCACCACGCGGTGCCATCTAACTTGCTACCTGGACACGCGTCGATAAGTCTGCAAACCAATCCTGTGACGACACGTGGACCTCTAATCTTAGTTAGCATCTGACTGTATAGAGGTGCCACATTAGCTGGATACAGTCAGCAACACATGTTTCGCCACCTCACCCTATCTAGTCAAATTTTTTCATACAGACCGTATAGTACGGCAGGACACGTTGATTGCTACGTCAGGCAATGAGCCAAATTTTTGCTGACGTCACCAGTTCCTGAGCCTAAATTTGATGTCCATTTTGACATCATTTTAGGGAAAATTTGAACTACTACAACAACCGTATGACCATCTAATTTAACCTCGTATTTTGCTAGTGCAACCCCTCTCCAGATTGATTTTGGTTTTTGCAGTTTGACTTCAAGAGGCCATAACTTGCACATTCAGACTCCAAATCAAGTGTAATTTTTTTTGAAATTGGGTAGAATTTTCTAAATTTTTCAGTGGTGTAGCTATTTTCTAGTTTTAGTGCACGAATTGTTCAAAAATTGTATTTTTTTGGCGACTGTACCTGTACAATCTTGTATTTTGCAACTTCAAACACTTCGTACGAGCACATCTGGAGTCAGAAATAGGTTTCATTTTCTTTAAAAGTGCATATTTTTTAATCTACTTTCTAGATCTAGTATCAGATTGTAGTGTTGTGTGGACGAAATTGTCACTTTCAGCAATAAGGCCTTTCTTTGCTTTGTAATGCTTCAGAATTGTAGCACTTTGTAAAGTTTTAGATTTGTACTCCATTAAGAAGTTGTAACAAGAAAAATCAAAAGTCCATGAAGGCCAAAATTGGCAAGTGGCCCATTGTAATCGCACTACTGATAAAGTGCCCAAAGCATCTATTTTGGGGGGTTTCTTGATTTAGTGAAAAGGGGGGGTGTTCTTGGTGTTGTGTTCTCTCTTTTCTGTACTTTTCTTTCATTTTTTGCATTATGGGCAACTTTAAGTTTCCTAAATTAACTCCTCATAGCTATGCTTCGTGGTCAATCAAAATGTTGTATCACTTAATGCATAATGGAGTTTCACAATATGTAGATGGTACTCTTTCTAAACCGGCAGGTGATAATGTATCAACAAGTGAAATTTCAGATTGGGTAGCCATGGATAGGAAAGCCCTAGGTGATATCTATTTGGGGGTAGATGATAAGATCATGTATCAAATCAAGAAATGTACTTCATCCAAGGAAGCTTGGGATACCCTCGAAAGCCTTTATGGTAAAGTGTCTGAAGAGGATGTGTTCAAAATAGAAGATAAGCTTGTATCCTTAGATCCTAAGTCATATGACTCAATACAAGACTTCATCATTAAGGTGAATGAATTAAGGACGAAGCTTACTGATTGTGGAAGTTCAATCAAAGATGACAGACTGATCTATCTCATCCATAATAAGTTGCCATCGTAGTATTCCACATTTGTATCTTCTTTTAACACCTCAAAGACTACCTTAGGGTCTTCCTACAAGAAAGTCACTTTTGATGAATATGCTAAACTGTTGGATGATAAAGAAAAGAAGTTGAAATCAACAGGGATTCTCAAAACACCTCAGTCTAAACCATTGGTGGCCAACAATGAGGGTTCTCAACATTCAGCTGCACAATCTTCAAATAAAGGAAAGGGTAAGAAGAAGTGGAAGAAAGACAAATATGAGGATGCAGAAAAGGCAACACCACAATCTAATCAACAAGGAAAGACCTCAAATTCCAACAAGAAAGGGGACAACAATAAGGAGAAGAAGAAGTGCGCTTATTGCAAGAAAATGAGTCATGAAGAGCATGAGTGTTATCTCAAGAAGATTGATGAGTTAACCAACATCATGAAGAAACATAATGTTCCATTGCCTAATGCTTATAAGGATAAAGGATCTTCTTCAGATTCAAAGGTCAAAGGGCAAGCATTCATGGCAAATGCAAACTCTTCAAAAGAATAGATATTTGACTCGGGTGCCTCATATCATATGGGTTCTTCAAAGGAGGATTTTTCTTCATTGAATCACTCAAAGGTACTACACACCTTCATGGGGAATGATAGTAAAATGGAAGTTGAAGGAAAAGGAAACATGAAAATGGAAAATGGAGAGTTTTAAGAGGTCCTCTATGTTCCAAACCCAAGTTCAAATCTCCTATCAATCTACCAAATCACTCACCTTGGAGATGGACATAGAGTTGAGTTCCTTCCAGACTCAGTAAAAGTGCATAGTCTTAAAGATGGTTCCTTGGTTGCAGTGGGGAAAGTGAATGATCACAAGAGGTTGTACTCTTTCTCTCATTTTGTACCCAAGTCTTCTTCAAAGGCCTTGTTATCACAATCGAATTCAAACATGCAATTATGGCATGAGCAGTATGGTCATCTTGACTACCGCTATCTTCAGCAACTTTGCACATACCACATGGTCAAAGGTCTACCTCAAATCAAATTTTTTGAGGGTGAGTGTTCAACAGATTCAGTGGATATGCATCCAGAAGGGAAGTTACAAAGAGGGAAGTCTTCTAGAGCAATAGGTATTCTACAAATGGTTCACATGGTATTAGCAGGTCCTTTTGCATTCAGCCAAGGTCGCTACATACTTACCTTAGTTGATGACTTTTCAAGGTTCACTTGGGTCTACTTTCTGCATACTAAGAATGAAGTGTTGGACAAGTTGCTAGACTTCAAGACTCATGTAGAACAGAAATCCAAGAAAGCCATCAAAGTACTCCGAATGGACAATGGAAACATGGATGTGAACAGAAGACTTAAGGACTTTTGCAAACATGAGGGAATTGATCTTCAGACTCCTTCAACATTTAGTCCGCATAAGATAGATGTTGCAACATTGAGGATCCAAACTCTTAAGTCTATGGCAAGTTGCATGATTCATGCCAAGTCTCTCGATCCATCATTAGAAGTTGCAACAATCTCAAGTGCCACTCACATTCTTAATCATTCTCCTCATCTAGCCTTAGATGGCAAAACTCCTTTTGAGGCATGGTGCGGTAGAAAACCTATTGTGACAAACTTCAGAGTCTTCAGTTGTCTTGCATGGGCAAATAGATCTTCTAGGGGATGCAAGGCACAATCATCTTGACCTTTTACCTTCATTGGTTATGAAGACAGTGTGAAGGCATATAGACTTCTAGATCCTAAGACACATCAGATATCTATGGAGAAGGATGTACATTTTGAGGAAAGTTCTCCAAGCTTGTCCTCTACTCCTCTTCGCACATCATTCAGTGTGGATACTGATAGTGATTCTAGCGATAGTACTTCAACAGATTCAGACACATGGGGTTCTGTTGATAGATATAATGAGAGGTTACTTCATCAGTTCAGCCCACATGCATACATCACCACAATGATAGGTCCAGAACAATAGGGTACATTAAGTCTTCCAGATATAGGTTCAGTGATAGATTTGGGGGACAATATTCATGATCTGCCTCTTCTTCTTGATGTAGAAATACCTTCTTTAGTTGTCACGAGGGTTCCAGACTCTCTTGTTCATTCTCTACATGATCAATCCTTCCAGGTTGAAGTGATTGTGGATACTTATGATCAAAAGTTGCAGCAGGGTTCTTCATTAGTTGTAGAGATAGACAGTTCTTTGGGACAGGTTCTTCAGCTAGTTGAGCAGATTTTAGAGACATCACTTATCCATGAGATTCTTTCCACACACAGCGGAAGCATCTCATTTGTACCCTTGGCATTGTTTCTTCCTAAGGGGAGGACCACCATTTTGCAGTCTTGAATCAGCTTCTTCATCAGAGCAGTCACTGTTCGGCATTCTTCTTTGGGGGGGGGGGGAGCCCATCCTGTCTCTTTTCCTCTTCTCATCATTCTCTTATGTATATATTGGATGTATGTCATAATGGGGGGATCTTGATTACTGCATCCATCCATACATCCCTATTTATCTCTCTTTTTGGGGGAGGGTTTTTCCCATGAGGTTTTCCCTCTTTCCTTGGTTTATGGGAGATTGCATATCATTATGTACATGGGTACCTAACATGGCCTAGTAGCCGGGACCCATATTGCATTTCATCCTACATTTCATAAGCTTAAGGGCATTCCCCTAAGTTGCACTTAAGGGGGGGTGTTGGTGTAAATAAGTATTTACTTATTACACTTACTTAAGTTTTACTTAGGTTAATGCATTATTTAATTATTTTGCATTATTTTATTATTATTTTAGGTGAGAAACTTAGGAGTTTGTGTACTCTCATTGAGTTACGCAACTCTAATTATGCACATGGTGTCTACAACACAGGAGTATGCATCATTCACTGAGTTTTCATGTTGACAACACAATTATCTGCACTCCTCATTTAGCACATGTTGTCTATATCACTTATTTGCGTGCTACACCATTGTAGGCTTATCCTCACATCATCACACTTAAACCCATATTAATGGAGGATAACCCATATCTGGTGGACATGTGCATGGTTGTATGACATATCATGATGCTAACTTCTATGCATCCTAGAAGCTCTCCTGAGGCCTTTATATTTAGGCACTCCTAGTGCACTCTTAATCCAATTATTAAATGAATACCATCATTTTGATCATACTCCGCTATTTTGGTCTACAGTGTGCTTGTGTTGAGTTCTTTAGTTCTCGGGTGAATTTTGGCCTAAGCCAAATTCTTACAAGATCCTTGATTGTTTGTATATTTATCTATGTGCAAAAATCTTTTCCTATAATTGGTAATTTTTTTTGGGAGAAAGGTAGACCAGTGACACAACAAATAAATGAGTTCATTCGTTGAGTAGGAGAAAACTTTGATAACATAATGGATAGTTATTTTAAAGAATTCAAATAGAAGATGAGAAAGAGGACAAGGAGTCCCAAATCCCTAATTAAGAAATTCTATGATAATCTACGTTTCTTGGTTGACACTGATTTTACATATGTACAAGCTGTAATACCTAGGGTAGCATTGTTGAGACCATTACCTTACGAAGTCAATATAGATGAAGCATCAACAAATATTATAGCATTATTGGAAGAGAAGTAGATAAGAATGCCAAGTGCTTTGGCAAGTATGAGAAAGCTAAAACAAAGGTCACAATTGAATTGAAAACAACCACATTGGATAGGAAAAGAAAGAAAATGGTAAAGAAATTAGAGAAGTGACTAGACATAAGGGAAAAACAAGAAATGCCATTACAAATCACACAAGGCCAAGGTAAGGATCAGTCTAATAATGATGGAGGAAACGAAGAGGTGGAGGAAGAGAATGCATAAAAGAAAGGGAAATAAATAGTTGTAGCCAAGCCTAAGCCCAAGAAGGGAAAATAAATTGTGATTGTCGAGCCCAAGGTAAAGGAAAGCGTAAAGAAAAAATATTGTTAAATCCAAGCCTACTCCTCTGAGTCAAAACATATCGAGAGCCAGGGCAATGTATGGTAGATGACTTCAAATAGTAGTTTTCAACAACCACCTTTGAGAAGATCCTAAGATGGGATAATAAAGTTGCACATGCCATGGAAACTATTGCTTCACTCCTAGATATGGAAGATGCACAAGCCCATTTTGAGTTTTGAGTGGAACCCTTATCTTATCCCACGTATGATAGTCCTGATGTGAGAATTATATGTCATATTGTAGGCCAAGACTCACCAATCTATGGAAATCAATATACCTATTTGAAAGATAATACCTTACCATTAAATCTATCTAGAAGCCAAAACTGTATCTTTCTTCTCCAAACATCATGTTATATCTTAACCATTAACACCTTGTATCAATGAGGTTTTCATAATACTCTCTTACAATGTCATTAATACAATCAGTCTCAAATTAACTCATGAGAAGTACATGAGGGTATATGTGGGTCCTACTCAAGGGGTCCTTCTTTGGATAAGAAGCTCATGGATATGGGTTAATATCATCCTACTATGGAGATAGATTCCTTTCAATATAGTAGAAAGTGCAAAAAGTGTCAAATACATGGGAATCTTATTCATGCACTAGCTCAGGAGCTCCATCCCTTTACAACTATATGTTCATATAGTTAGTGTAGATTCAACCTCATCGGGATAATTTTTCTAAATTATTCCAATGGCCATAGATACATCATTACTTCAACTAAATATTTTACCCAATAGGTCAATGTCATTCCATTGATAATTGCCACTGGAAAACAAATTTCCATGTTCATCCTTAATTATATCATTTGTAGATATGGTACTCCTATGTCCATAATCACATCTCATGGGAAAAAAGACAAAGCCATGGTATTGATGAACTATGCAAGAAATTTGACATCACCCATCACTATTATCCCATTTACTAACCTTAAGAAAATGGTCAAGATTAGGCATACAATAAAACCACTATAAAGAATCTCAAAAAGATTATCAATGATGTTGGTCATGACTGGCATATCCAACTCAGTCCAATATTGCAAGCTTACTGTACATCTATTTGAGCCCCCACTGGAGCCATACCATATTCCCTTGTCCTTGGTTAAGAAATTATACTTCCCCTCAAGGTTGAAGTATCTTCTCTTAGAGTTTCATCAAGAGATCTTATTCCAGATGAAGAATAAAAAGTGTTAAGGTTACAAGAACAAGAATTATTAGACGAGAGAAGAGTAAAAGTCTTTGATCATTTGAAGGCTTATCAACAAATAATATCTCATTAGTACAACAATAAAGTGGAACCCAAAGAATTTTAGGTGGATGATCTAGTCCTTAGAGAGAATGTGATTCAAAATGAATTGGATAGGGCAAAGAAAGGAGAATTTTAACCAAATTGGTTAGGTCCTTTTGTGATTATTCTTGCACATAGATCTAGGGCTTATTTAGTTATGTACATCTAAGGATGAATTGTTGGATGAACTCATTAAACATGTGCACCTTAAGAAGTTTTAAGTCTAAAATCCCAATACAAGGTAAGCAAAATACATTTGAAAATAAAAATGAAAAATATAAAAATTAAATAAAAATATAAACAAAAAAGTACAATAAAAAAATAAGTGGTGAAAACCTGGCAATAGGCATTATTTGTGATAAGTTAGTTCCTCTATTGATTAGGATTCTTATGATTTCCTATCCCATTGTACATAACCACAATAAATTTTGCCTCATCTATTGCATAGGTGTACATATCCATAATAAATTATCAACTATTTTGCCTATCCTATGTATATCCATAATAAAATCTCATCATAGCTTGGTTTGGTACTTAGTTTTCATCCATGTCTAGATGTGTGTCTTTCTCCACCCATAATAAGTTAGTCCAATACCTGATTGGGGTCATGTCCTTGACCTATTTATGGAATTGGATCTTTGATAGTCATGATTCAAAATAGGATAAAGTGGATTGTGTTTTAACAACCTTTAAATGAAAAACAACAATTAAATCACACTTCACAATGGAATCAAAATGGTGAATCACACCATGTGACATATCAATAAAAAATTGCTACACATGTCAAAGGTTCAACTTATCAAAATTGATACAAACAAACAACAAACCAAAACAAAATATTTGACAAGAAATTTATATCTTTGTTAGCAGTTTTGATTGATTGTTGTAGTTTATGCATTTATCTTTTGATTTCTATAAGAATTTTTCTTAGGGCAAAATTCACCCAAGATCGAAGAACTCAAACACAAGCACAACCATAGACCAAAAAGAGTATGATCAATATATCATAGCATGTATTGATACATCACTATGTTTTTATGAGAGTACACACTAGGAGTGCCTGCATATAAAGGCCTCTCAGGAAGCACCTAGAATGTCTCTGAAAAGAGTATGACAACTAAGCACACGTCTCATCCATCATTCTAGATGATAGGATAAGGATGATGAAGTGTATCTCAAGTGGAGATGTTGAAGATACCATGTGCTTAATTAGTGTGCTAACTCTTGTGTTGTAGACACCATGTGCATAAAAGAGGTGCAAAATCTTGTGTTGTCAACATGACAACTCACAAGAGTGCACATACTCCTAAGTGACTAAATAAATATTTATTAAAATAATGCATTAACCTAAGTAAACTTAAGTGAGTGTAAATAGTGAATAATTATTTACACCAACACTCCCCTTAAGTGCAACTTAGGGGAATGCCCTTAAGCTTATGAAAACTAGGATGAAATTCAAGATGGATCCCGACTACTAGGCCATGTTAGGTACCCATGTACATAATGAAAATGCAATATCTCATAAAGTGGGGAAAGAGGGAAAACCTCATGGGAAAAACCCTCCCCCAAAAAGAGAGTTGAAAAGAAAAGATGCATGGATGGAGTAATCAAGACCCCTCCATTACGACATACATCCAATATATACAAAAGAGAAATTGGAGAAGGACAAAACCCCTTAAGAGGAAAAAGTCCCCCCCAAAAAAGGAGAAGAAGGAGACTAGGTAGTCCCCCCCCTCCCCCCACAAAAAGTAAGATGATGACCAGTGAGAAATGCTCCAATGTAGAAGCTGATCCATGACCTTTGAATGATGTTTTTCCCCTTTGGAAGAAACAAAGGCAGGGGTACCTATGAGATGCTTCCCCTATGTTAGATTGTGGTGAATGATCATGAAAGTACTGTACATACTTCATAAATTTTTTGGGAAGAGCTTAGGGTTAAGGATTGTTTCATAGTTGTGATGTGAAATTGGTTCTTGCAGTGGTATTGAGTTGTAAGGGATTACATATTGTAATCATGTTATAATCACTAGATCATAATAATATCGGACTTGTTGTTTGGTGGATGTAGCCCAGGGATTGGGTGAACCACATTAAATCTTGGTGTCTTGTGTTTTTTTCTATGTGATCTATTATTTTTTGTTATTGGTTATATTTTCATGTAATTTTTATTTCTATCTATTGTTTAATCCTAACACCTTGTATGGAGAAATAATCTCTATGATGAATGGTGTCTTTGAAACCTCCTCAAGTGTCCCTGTGTTAATACTAATGATGAATCCTTCCAAAACTATTGAGAAGAAGTGTAGATCGAGAAAGGAGTGATGTAGAACATATTTTAAGAAACCAACAGTCTTCTCAAATGAAAAAGAGACCTCCTATAGATGCTATACATAAGTATCCACAATCACATCAGCCTGCAAAGACTGATCATGTAGAGAATGGACATGCGTGTTAGAGTGGGCCCTTGCAACAATTATAGAAGGACCGTCCTCATCAAAGTGAAGTTGTAGATCATCAAAGAAGTCTTCCAAATCTGCTGTGTGTGACTCCACAAATAAACCTGAAATGTTAGTCAAGAAGTCATCACCTGAGGCTAGAACTGGAAGACAAAGTGTATCCTGTTGGGTTGAAGTACATGAATCGATCACTACAACAATAGATGAAGAATTTGCCTCAAAGAGATGATGAATATCATCTAGGATGTCTCCCACATCTTCAATGTGAGACTCCCTGAATAGGCTTGCAATGGCGGGGAGGAAGTCATTGCATAAATGTAAAGTAGGAAGACATAAAGGGTCTTGTTGCACTTGTAAGAATTTGGCTAAGGGCAAAATTCACCTATGAAGTAAGAAATAAAACACAAGCACATAGTAGACCAAAGAGAGAGAGAGTATGATTAGAATGACAATGTATTCAATATGTCATAATAAGAGTACACTAGGAGTGCCTGTATATAAAGGCCTCTTAGGAAGCACCTAGAATGTCTCTAAAAACAACCAGAAGATAAGATAACTAAGCACCTTATCCAACATTCTAGATGAATGGATAAGAATGACAAAGTTTCATATGTGTGTAGAAGATTTCTGTGTTGTAGACAACATATGCTTAAAAGAGGTGTAGACCCCTATGATGTCATCATGACAACTCACAAGAGTGCACAAACTCCTAAGTGTCTCACAAATAAAATAATACAAATAAAATAAATAATGCATTAACCTAAGTAAACTTAAGTAAGTGTAATAAGTAAATACTTATTTACACCAACACCCCCCCCCCCCCCTTTAAGTGCAACTTAGGGGAATGCTCTTAAGCTTACGAACTAGGATGAAGATGCATAATGGGTCTCAGCTACTAGGCCATGTTAGGTAACCATGTACAGAATGAAGATACAATCTCTTATAAAGTGGGGAAAGAGGGAAAACCTCATGGGAAAAACCCTCCCCCAAAAGGAGAGATAAGTAAGGATGCATTGATGGATGGATTAATCAAGACCCCCCCATTACGACATACATCTAGTATATACATAAGAGAATGAGAGAAGGAAGAGAGATAGAATAGGCTCCCCCCCCAAAAGAAGAATGTCGACAAGTGAAAGCTGCTCCAATAAAGAAGCTGGTCCAAGAATGCAGAAAGGTGTTCCTCCCCTTAGGAAGAAACAATGGAAAAGGTACACTCCTGAAGATGTATGCTGTCCCTAAAACCTACCCAAGTATCCCTGTGCTAATGTTGATGTTCACCCCTTCCAACTATGCTAAAAAGAATGAATGCAGATTTGGCAAGGATGTCTGTTGAACCTATTCCACTGAACCATCTATCTCCTCAACTGACAAAGAGACCTCCACTAATTGCTATTCATATGAATCCACAATCACACCAACTTGTGCAAATTAATCATGTAGATAATGGACATGAGGGTCAGAGTGAGCCCTTGCAACAACTGTAGAAGGATCACCTTCATCAATGAGAAGATGTAAGTCCTCAAGTCTGTCTCCCAAGTCAACTAAAGTTGGAGTTGGAAGACGAGATGTACCATGCTGTGATGGACCTTTCACTGTGGCAATGTAAGCATGTGGACTAGATTGATGTAACCTCTCACTGAAACTGTCGATAGAACCCCACGTGTCTGAACCTGTTGAAGCACTATTGTTGGTGTTACTATTAGTTTTCACTGTGTATGATGTGCGGAGAGGAGTAGAGGACACGCTGGGAGAAATTTCCTCAAAGTGAACATCCTTCTCCACAAAAATCTCGTGAGTCTTTAGATCCATCAGTATGTAAGCCTTCACATTGTCTTCATAACTGATGAAGGTACAAGGCCTAGGTGTCGGTGCCTTGCAATTCCTAGAAGAACGGTTTGCCCATGCTAGACAACTGAAGACTCTAAGGTGACTCACAACCGATTTTTTGCTGCACCATGCCTCAAAAGGAGTCTTCCCATCTAAGGTTGGATGAGGAGATCTGTTAAGCATGTGAGTAGCACTACTAATGGCTTCAACTTCAAGTGTAGGATCGAGAGACTTGACCTTTATCATGCAACTTGTCATGGTCTTGAGAGTCCTAATCCTCATAGCTACAACATCTATCTTGTGCGGACTAAATGCTAGTGATTTCTGAAGATCAATCCCCTCAATTTTGCAAAAATTCTTAAGTCTTCTATCTATATATCTATTCTCATTGTCCACCTTAGTACCTTGATGGATTTCCTTGACTTGTGTTCTACACAAGTCTTGAAGTCTTGAAGCTTATGAACCAATTCATTCTTGTGATGAAGGAAGTAGACCCAAGTGAATCTTGAAAAGTCATCAATAAATGTGAGTATGTAGTAGCCTTGGCTGACTGAAGTCACTGCAAAGGGACCTGCTAATACCATGTGAACAAGCTGGAGAACAATTGGAGCTCGAGAAAACTTCCCTTTATCATACTTCTCCTTGAGATTCATATCCACTAAGCAAGATGAACATTCTGATATTAGGTAGACCTTTGACCATGTGTTTTGAGAAAAGTTGTTGAAGAGAGTGAAAGTCAAGATGACTAAACCACTCATGCCATAAGTTGATTTTGTGAAGTAGAGTGAGTTAACAAGGCTTGGGAAGGACTCTTAAGCACAAAGTGGGAGAAGGAGTATAACCTCTTATCATCATTGAATTTCCCAACTGCAACCAATGAATCATCTTTTAGACTTCGCACCATCACTGAATTTGGAAGGAACTCAACCTTATGACCATCTCCTAGGTGAGTGATTTGGTAAACTGATAGGAGATTGGAGCTAAGATTTGGAATGTAGAGAACATCTTTGAATTCCCCATTTTCCATTTCCACATGTCCTTTCCCTTCAACTTCCATCTTAGTATCATCTCCCATGAAGATGTGTGGCACCTTTGACTGCTTCAATGAAGAAAAGTCTTCTTTTGAAGAACCCATGTGGTAAGAGGCACCTGAGTCAAGTATCCATTCTAAAGAAGAACTTGTTTTTTCCATAAGCACTTGACCTTTACCCTTTGAAGAGGTTGGAGTAGAATCCTTGGAAGTACCTAACACTTGAATCTTGTTCTTCTTGAGTAGATTTTCTAACTCATCAATTCTTTTTTTCTTGCAATGATGCTCATCATGATTTGGCTTTTTACAATATGCACAAAAAAGTTTGTCCTTCTTTTCATTACTTCCCTTCTTGTTGGAAGAAGTACCACCTTATTGAGAGGAGGATTGTTGTGTCTTAGATTGTGTTTTTTGCTTCCACTTCTTCTTCTTCTTGTTGCTTTTCTCTCCTTGACTTGATTTGTGATCATCACTAGCCACCAAGGCTTTGGTCTTTGATGACTTGAGAAGTCCAAAATCCACCTAGTGAGATTGTTCAACAATCAACATCTTTGCAAATGCATCAAAGGAAGGCTTGTGATAAACAGATCCCATGGTCAACTTGTGAGTATTAAAACTCGAAAGAAAGTTGGCGTACTCAGAAGGTAGCCTCTTCAGGATGTGATGAATCAACCTATCATCCTTCATGGGATTTCCACAATCTTTAAGAAGTGCCCTATACTCACTGACTTTGATGATGTAATCCTGAATTGTGTCATAATTCTTAGGATCCAAGAGAAGTAGATCATCTTCAATCTGAAATCCCTTTTCTTCATCCACCTTACCATACAACTGTTCAAGTTTATCCCAAGCTTCTTTAGAGTCTAAACAATTTTTAATGTAGAAGAGAAGATCCCCATGTACACAACTCCTTATAACATCTAAAGCTTGTCAGTCTTGATTTTTCCAATCAATGAGTCCTTTAGCATTAGTAGGTTTGGTAATCGTACCATCTACATAAAGACTAAATCCTTTTTCCATTAATCTACTCCATTCAATATCTTTCCATGTAGAATAGTTGCGTGAAGTTAGAGGAGGACATTTAAAACCCATGATGTAGAAATGAAAAGAGCACAAAAAGAGACACAAGAACACATTACAGACCCCCCCTTTTCACTCAATCAAAAGACCCCCCCAAACAAGATGCTGTTGGCACTTTATAAGTAGTGAGTTTACAATGGGCCACTTGTCAAAATGGACAAAGTGGACTTTCTAATTTTTCTTTTACAACTACCTTATAAGGTTGAAATTTGTCACTTAAGCACTGTAGCTTAGTTTTACAAGAATTCTGAAAAAGAATCAAAGCTTTATAATGCCAAAGAAAGCCTTATTCTAAAAGTGAGAATTTGGTCCACACAACCCTAGAATTTGACTTTAGATCTAGAAACTAGACAAAAAAATACACACTTTAAAAAAAAATAAAACCTGAAAAACTGACTAGATGTGCCCGTACGGAGCTTTTGAAGTTGCGAAATGCAAGATTATGCAGATACAGTCACCAAGAAATGCAATTTTTGCAAAATATATGCACCAAAACAAAAAAAAAATACCACCATTGAAAAATTTAGGAAATTCTACCCAATTAAAAAAAAATTGCACCTAAATTGGAGTCTGGATGTCCGAGATATGAACTCGCAAAGTTAGGATGCCAAACTGAAAAGCAATCTGGAGAGGGGTTTGGAAGGAAAAATGTGCATCTAAATTTGATGGTCAAATGACTGTCATTGCAGTTGTAAATTGCCTAGTTTTGATGATCAAATGGGTATCAAATTTAACCGCAGGAAAAGATGATGTCAACAAAAAAAGGGCCCCTGAGATGATGTGGCAAGCTAGGGCAATTGTCTGTACTGTATAAAAAATACGCATGGCATATAGATTTGTACACATGGATGCTAACATGGCAAAGAGAAATTAGATTCTAGAAGGATGATGTGGCAGTTTCGATTGATGTAGCAACTTGTTGGCAGTCTCCGTGTCAACAACAACACATGGCAAGCAAAGATTTGCTGTCTTGCTTGGAGGCTAAGGTTGCAACATTGACTAGGCGAGTGGGTGGGAAATTTAAAACCCCTGTCAAAATTTCTTTGCGTAGTTTTCAAAAAACCATCCATGGTGCTAGTTTTTGAATACCACAGGTTGGAAACCTTCACTCATGGGTTGCCAAAAAGGTATAGGTGACGTAGGGATCAGCAATAGCGTTGCCAATTCCAATAAAGCATTGGGAAATGCCACAAAGTCATCGAAAACCTTCTATCAGCGACCAAAGAGAAGTCTAAATGCAGGTCGAATACCAAAAAAATGACGTTGAGAGAGGTAGTCTAGTCGTTGGATAACTGTAGCAGGGTCAGTGCCAACCTTCGTGGATAGTGGCCAGAGGAATTAAGTGTGTAGATTGCCAAAATGCTTTTACGGTTGCCAAAACCCTTTATAATTCATTGAAAAAAATTGAATGTCATCACTGGATTTCAATTGTTCACGCAGAATATGGTCGTTGGTGTTAAGAAGTTTTGTCCCACATGTATGGTGGGAGCGCTTTGAGCACTGTATAAAAGGAAACCCCCATGGATTTCAACTAAACAAGAGTTTGGCCACCGGTGGTGTGCCACTTAGTGGCCGAAATTTGGTTTTGCCACCACTTGTGTGAGGGATATCGTCGATATTTGTTGGTGGTGGTTGGATAATTCTATGTGCGGTTGGAAAATGTATAGTGTCACTGTAGGTAAAAAATAATTTCTCTTGGGACCAAATAAACCCTCCAAAAATGGCAGATCTGGGATGTCACTGCCCGGGTCTGCTAAAAACATTTCTCTGCTGGGTGACCGAAGGGAAAAATATTTTTGCTAATTCTAATAAAAATTACAGAGAAATAAATACAGATTTGAAATAAATCAATTGAATCTGCGAAAAATGACCATACTCGAACTGCAAATCAGAGCCTCCGGGTTCCGATTTGCAAATTTTTTTTGGCCTCATAGTCGACTTTGGGCCAAGATAGTTGAGTTTATAATCAATTTTCATTGGTTCAGTGTTTCGCATGTAATGGCAAGGTCAGATCTAGCCCTAGACACTCCTAATTTCTGTAGTATGCCACATTCAGACTGAGGTGCTGAAGCAAGCGTGGTCTCGAATGACTATGTGATGAGAAAGTCTCTAAGATCTCTGATACCATGTAAGAATTCGTCTAAGGGCAAAATTCACCCAAGAACTAAGAACTCCAACACAAGCACACAATAGATCAAAGAGAGAGAGAGAGAGTATGATTAGAATGACAATGTATTCAATATGTCATAATAAGAGTACACTAGGAGTGCCTATATATAAAGGCCTCTCAGGAAGCACCTAGAATGTCTCTAGAAACAACTAGAAGATAAGACAACTAAGCACCTTATCCAACATTATAGATGAATGGATAATAATGAAAAAGTGTCATATGTGTGTAGAAGATTCCTGTGTTATAGACAACATGTGCTTAAAAGAGGTGCGGACCCTTGTGATGTCATCATGACAACTCACAAGAGTGCACAAACTCCTAAGTGTCTCACAAATAAAATAATGCAAATTAAATAAATAATGCATTAACCTAAGTAAACTTAAGTAAGTTTAATAAGTAAATTCTTATTTACACCAACAACACTGAATCTGAAGCATCTGTGGTTGAAACAGGTTCAGTAGAAGCAACATGAGCATCTGGAGGTGTGATCTCGTCTGGAGAGGATGCAGCTACAGCTGGAGGTAAAATATCTTTGGAAAATGGAGGGATGTGTGGATCTCCATATGTCTCCCAAAGATGGATCCAAATATCATATAAATCTTTTGACTTCAAGTCATCAAGTGAATCCATAACCTCCATATCCATAAATAGAAAGAGTGCACGATAAAGGATGGAACATGTGTCCTCATTGTATAAAAGCCCTCTTGCATATGGTAATGCATTATGCTAACTAAGATACGGGATAACCAATTGACTCCATTCTTGATAGTTTTTGGTGTCAAGATAATCAAATCTTCCTCTTCCATGATGGACTAATCAATGTAACCCCCAAAATGCAAAACAAATCAAAGAAACCTCCTCTAATGGATGATTTAGGCACTTTAAAGCCACTTGCCAATTTAGGGCCTATTTCTAAAAGCAATATTGTTGTCCATAGAACCTATAATTTGATTTTAGATTTGGAAAGTAGACAAAAAAATGCACTTTCAAAAAAAATGAAACCTAATTATGTGTCCAGATGAGCCCGTACTAAGCATTTGAAGTGGCAAAAATCGAGATTTGTGAGTTGCAAAAAAATTCAGGAACAGAGATCTCAAACCACCTACACCAATGTGTAGATCACAAAATTCTACCTTAAAACAAAAAAATTGCTCTAAAAAAGGAGTTTGTATGAGGGAGATATTGCTATTTGAAAATCCCTACTGCTGTTATTTTTTCTGAATCGCCACCGCCACGCCTCCAAAAATCAAATGGCTCTAGATTTTGCCTCAGATATCCAATTTGGATGAAACAAAATTTGATTTGGGGATTTTTTGACCTTCTGAATGTGATGCAAATATCTAATTTGTACTAGCAAGCTTCAATCTTCACCTACAAAAAATCTCTCCTATGGCCCGATGGCCAATTTTTTTTTGAAAAATAATGCAGATCCAAAAAATAATAATAGAGATGCAGATGAAAAAAATGCAGATTTAAAAATTAAATGTACAGATCTGAAATGATCATACCAATTCTATAAATCGATCCTTCGAGTGCCAGTTTGCAAAAAAAATTGCCTCAATTTTGACTATGCCTAGGGTAGGAAAAATTATAGTCAAATTTCATTGAATCGATGTTTTAGATGCAATGGCGAGGTCTGTTCTGGCTCTAGATGCTCACAATGATTGTGATACTCTAGATTCAGGCCTAGGTGCTGAAGCAAGAAGATGGTCTCAAATGGCTATGTGAAGAGAGATTCTTCAAGAGCTCTGATACCATGTAAGAATTTGTCTTAGGGAAAAAATACCCAAGATCGAAGAACTCAAACAGAAGCACAACTATAGAACAAAAAGAGTATGATCAAGATATCATAGCATGTCCTGATACATCACTATGTTTTTATGAGAGTACACACTAGGAATTGCTATAAATAAAGGCCTCTTAGGAAGCACCTAGAATGTTTCTAGAAAGAGCATGACAACTAAGCACACCTCTTATCCATCATTATAGATGATAGGATAATGATGATGAGGTGTACTTCAAGTGGAGATGTTGTAGACACCATGTGCTTAATTAGTGTGCTAACTTTTGTGTTGTAGACACCATGTGCATAAAAGAGGTGTGAACTCCTACATTGTCAACATGAAAACTCAGAAGAGTGCACATACTCCTAGGTGACTAAATAAATAAATATTAAAATAATGCATTAACCTAAGTAAACTTAAGTGTGTGTAAATAGTGAATAATTATTTACACCAACAATTTTTTTATTATCATATTTCTTATTTTATTCATTGATGTCTTATTGGTATGAGTTAATCACTCCCATATACAATGTGACTAGAATAGCCAAGATGGGGCATGCTATTTTCCTTTGATTTTTTTAATGTTTTCTATTAAAGTCGAATGAATAGTTAACTTAGGGTTTATGTACATAAGTGCCTTCATATATCTAATAAGCGTTTTATGGTGTCAACATGTTTTTTCATATATATATTTGGATTATGATGTGCCACACATACCTAGACTCCAAATATTTTGTTTTTCAATTGATTATAAAAGTGAAACTCAGGTCATCTCGATTTAATTATACCTAGATACTTTCCAAGATTTTTATATTAGTACTCGGGTCATCTTGGTTTAATTATACCACAATTCATGTATTTTCTTACAAACATAAAGATCTTAATGATGATAAGAAAATCATGCAACCATGATTCAAGATGCTTTCGAAATTACAGAGAAAATACATTCTAATGTTGCATTTTGCATATGAGTTCACTTCTACATTTCATACACATTCATATCATTTTCATTTTACGCTCATGTTATATATTATGGGTTAGATCTTGTAAGTTATCTAATTATTTTATTAGGTGTTTTAGGATGAAACATCTTGTTATTGTTAAGATTGAAGCTATTGGACATAAACAAAAATAAATGCACATCATGTCATAATCTCATGATTAGTATTATCCTTAATTCATTATTATCTTTCTTCATGTTTATTATTATCATTGTCATTTTGATTAAATTTATATTTAAACCCTCATTTATGTCTCATTAGTATCATTTTCATTTACATTACATATTTCATCATTGCGTTATGTGCCAATAACATAAATAATTTTAGATTCATTTAGTTACAAACATTTCAAACTTGTATGTTAAACATATTAACTTTTATATACATGAAATTTTAGATATCATGAAAAAGAAACAATATGCATCCATACATAGTACACTAAATGTATTCATTCATATTCATTTATTCATCTGGTATATAAAGCATTAGAGAATCCTCTTCTAGAAACATGCATAACATCAACCTTACATATTGTATTAAATAATGCATGAAATATATAGTATCATAATATCACCTACAATAGGTGCACAATATCATAAAGAACCATAAAGAATGTATATAACTACATATATCAATGATCATATTATAAACATCCTGCATATGTCAATATCCATCATAAATTATCATAATTAGACATGCATAGTTGTCAAAATATCAAATATCAATGTCCATCATCTAGTGTCCATATATCATCAAAAGATAATTTAAAATGTCTAATGCCCAATAGCCAATAAGATCAAAAGTATTAAAAGATGTATCAAATACAAAGTGACAGTCCATCATAATGCAAAGTCCATGTCAAAGTGTATACAAATTACTAAATACCACTACCACCAGACTTTGTATGCCTTTGTCTTTGAACTAGAAAGGAAGGTCATACACCCTTTACTCTATGTGTCCCTATCTCTAGGCTCAGTGGTCTTAATGCCACATTATTATTCTTTCCCTGAGGTTGGCTAGTGGTCTGACCGCATATGAGCTCTCTCTAAAGCTCCCAACTAGTAATCCTTGATACTTGTTTGATGGTATACATCCTTCCAGTAGGAAATCTCCCTACCATCTCTCAATGTTAATATTAAACTATTTGCATGAAGACCCAAGGTCTAAGCACTCTCCAACTCTACTAATTGGGTCCCTTTCTCTCCAAGTATCTCTATTACAATATCTCTCTTGAATGGTCTCTACCAACTAGGTCTCTAACCACTGAATCCTTGATGACAACAAAGGTACCCTAGATGCCTATATTTGTGTGAGAGTGAGCTTTTCCAGTGTCCCCTCTACATCAAACTCCTCCTAGTCATATCATTGAATGTAGGGATCACCATATCCAAACTCCATATCCTGAGCAAAATCCTATATAAGATCCTCTTGTATTGGCCTCTCTAACTCTCTCTTTGTCAGTTGCACCTCCTTGTCCTCTCCCTACAACATCTATACTTGTGTAAGTACTTGTTTCTTTACCTCTATCTATACCTATATATGAGAAGAGGGTCTTTGTACATCTTTCTATCCCTCCTTTGGTCTTAACCCTCCTCTCTCCTTTCCCATCTCCCCCTTTATCACCATCACCATCATTTTCACCTTTATCTCTACCTCTATCAAGAGGTGGTGCCTTACCACCTCTTCCTATGTGTCTCTTCCTTTATCCTCTCCCATCTACCCTATCTACTAGAGGGGTCTTATCTGGGGAGGATATCTAGAGAATAGGATGATCTCTCATACTTTTCTTCCATACCAAGATCTACAATATCTCTCCTCACTATTCATGCTTGTAGTGGCATCTATAAGAACTTGTGTCTAGTTATCTCATATATTGTCATTGGTCCCTAATATCACCTCTCCTAATGTGTATGAGGAAACTATAACACTCCCTAGGGCATCTCTTGGATGCATTCAAACTATCTCAAAACCTAACCAACCAACTACCTCTTTAATATGTGAGGAGTCCTCCCAATCAACCATCTACTCTCAAAGAAGTACCCTAACCATATGTCATCATCCAAGACTCACAATCTAAATTTGGTCTCCATATAATAGAATCCAATGTTTCAAGTACATATCTTCAGTGTTCCATATGTCTTATCTTGGGTTGGGATTGAATATATGTATATATATAAATTTAGGGTTGTCTAGCACCCCTCAATCTCATTGATATATTCTCCCACACACAAACATGAGGCAATGTCACTCAAGAAGATAGTGAAGATCCTCTATGGTACATAACCTAATGTATATCATGGTAGAGGTGTACTAACATACCTACCCTATGAGAAAACTAGGTACCCTCCTCCAACATCCCTTGAATCATCCTGCCCCATCCAACAAGAAATCCATGTGATCTCCTATCAAGATAAACGTGTCCATGAATCATACCTCTCAACACTACTAGAAGTGGCTCAAAAAGATCTACCTTATCCTCCCAATCGATCTCTGTATCATCAATCTTATCATCCATGAATACATCTTTGCACTATGTAAGACCTCCATGTTGATCATACTAAATTAGATCTCCAATGATAGGTAGATAGAGAATTCAATATGTATCCTCCAATGCAATAATCATTATATACAAGAAAACCTAACCTATCAGGAGCACGTGTAAACAAGCAAAGTTAGTTGTACATGTATATCAAAGATTCAAAGTAAATCCAAATACAACTAATCCTATACTTGAGTTTTACAACTTAATACAATTGAAAAGAAAGAGTCTTCATGCAAACTCGTAGCAACTTAATAAGGGCAGTCGCAAGAGACCTTATTGGTATGCTCAATACTGAGGTATGTGGATGTGCTCTCCCAAACACAATTATTGAATGAATCCCATTATGATGAAAGCATGAGAATGAGATATGAATCTAAGATAGATGAGTGAGGAATGCTTCAAGAGGAGGCTATGAAAGAAGCCATTCTCAAAAGATTTTAGGAAATGAAGATGAATGCAAGAAATTAAACTAGATTATCAATGTAAGAATGAAATATAACAACTACCAAGGAGTTAACAAAAATTCATGAAACTACCAAAAGCTCTAGAACTATACTAACATGATATTAATGCAAATGAGGAGACTGAAAAGGCTTGAGACAATGAGTCTATTTATAGGCTTGATAGAAGCCTTGGGGAGGTGGCATCTATGTGGCATCCACATAGGTTCCACAAGGGAGACACATGGGCTAAGGAGAAAAGCCATGCAAAGGTCAACATAAGCCTTTTTGGTGATAGAGATAGCTCAAGGTTTGCTCACACTTGTGTGAGCAACCTTGGAGAAAGGAAAGAGGGAAAAGTGTGTAAGGGTGTAATACTTCTTGGATAAAATAATAAAATGGAGGCTTTCTTGGATTTTGAGTTGTTCACACATGTGTGAGCAAACACTTAGGTGCTAAAAGGTGTTTAGGAGGGTATTTAGGATAATTAAGTGGGATTTACTAGTGGGTAGGCTTACAAGGATGAGAGTGATGGATGGCAGGCTAGGTTTTAGGTGGGATTAAGATTAAATTAAATAAGATTCAACTAAATCACATGATTATAGAATTTAATAAAGTGGAGGGAATTAAATAAATTAAAATTTATTTAAAAGGGGATTTATGGAGCACTATGCATTAAATAAATTTAACACATTAGAGACGATGGATTTAAATTAAATTTAAATACATTAGGGAAGTGAACTTATTTACTTAAATAAATTTAATTAAATAAGTAGAAGAAAATGAAAAATATAATAAATAAATAAATAATTAATTATAATGTCAAGGGAAATATTGAATAAATTAATATAGTGTTTAGGACAATTTTAAGTGTCTACATTTTTGCCCCTCTTTGATGTGGTGTCGGGACGACATTGCATCAAAGAAAAGAAAATATAGGTTTCTCCAATGAGGGGAGGAGTGGAAAGAGTCGTGTTGTAGTGAAAACAAGGGAGGAGGATGCCTCCTTGAGGAAATAGGGTGAAAAAGGAATATAGTTTGCCCTATTTTCTCAAAAATAAACACATGAAGGAAAAGGGAAGGAAAGAGGCTTAAAAGATTGTTGAAAACAAATTGATACAAGTATGAGAATGTGTTTCAATTATTATTTTGTTACTAATTTCAAACCTTCTACTTGCTGGTAAGATAATTGCTTAGATAATTTGAGTACTATCATTTATTTTATTGATGAAGAGGATTTGATCAAATCAGCTAACAATAACACCTAGAGGAAAGGTTGAGTTATGATATAGAAAAGGAGTACACAGATTAGTTAAGATAATGAAATTATAGTGCATTGATTATATACTTATGGTTGCAAAGGATGGATACACTGATTAAGTTTAGAAGAACAAGTAAAATGAATTTTGTTTGCCAAGCTTAACAATCTGTATAGTAGGTGCCAAGAAAAGTTAGTGTAAGTTGAGCAGAAAATTAGTTGGAGCTAAGCAAAGTCAAATTTCATTGTATGCCGAGTGATATAGTGTTACCTGAGTAAAGTTTAGTTGATGCCAAGCACCAATAAACTTTCGTTTGTACCAAGTGATTTGATAGTGGATTTCGAGCAATGTAGTATGTGTCGAGCATCATAAGCAAGTTAATTTCGAGTGTCAACATTATGAGAAAGATTGTGAATTCAATGAATCTAAGTTGACAAGTTTGATTTCTTGGATTGTATGAACAATGTGAAAGATAAGCTTAATGAGCTTGTGGCACAAAATTCAAGATGAAACATTTTGAGGTCAATTCAAAGAGGATTGAAGGAGAAGTTTCTAAAAGGGAATAAAATGAAAAGATGGGTAGATTCATTGAATCCTAACTAACCATAAAATGGATGATAGAGGATGAACAGAAAAAAGATCTAAATTTTCTATATATAGAGATGGCTAGTTAGAAGAAAAGTTTGTCATGTGCGAGAACCTAATGAAGACAAAGAATCTAAGGTATTGCTTCATTTAGTGACCAAAGAGAAGAGACTATTATTGGCAAGAAAAGCAAGAAGGCTTAAGGGTATGGATGCTTGAAGGGTGGACAAGCTATCAAAGCTAAAATGTGTGAAAGCCAAACAAAATGGAGGACTAAAACAAAGATCTATAATCTACAAAGTGAAGTTGTTAATTGTTATCACATCAAACCTTACTGTTACTTTCTAATCATTGTATCAATCTAGGGTAAATCCTCTAGATTAAGATTGACCTAACAGTCATTTTTAAATCCTTTAACTGTGTGACATTCCAAGTGAATGATCTAAAGTCCTCTAACAAGGTTCACTCCTAACAGGGTGATTGAAATCCTCTAACCAGGTCACATTTAATAGTGTGCATTGTAACCTTTAATAGGGTTGGCCTTTCATAGGGCATTACTTCAAAAGAGTGATAATTAGTAGCATGTTATTGGTGGTTTTTCCCAAATTTGGTTTCCACGTAAAATCATTGTGTCAAATGTGTTATTGAATCTATTATGTTTCATACTTACATTTCTACAAAGTTGATTTTACAGTAACCTACAAAGTTTAAGTGATTGTATGATCTAATGGATTCGTGCATGATGGATATGTTTTATGGATATGGGTTCACTAAGTTGTGAAAATTTTTATTTGTACATCTAGACTTTGGATAACTGATTCACCTCAATCTCTCAATTATTCTAAAGAATTCCAACAAAGAAGGCCTTGCACGACTTTTTGGTAAGATCATAATGAAGCAAGGTGAATTGGATAATGATTGAACTAGTTAATGAATCTAAATGCATCGTAACTACATGATACTGAGGGATTCAGTTGTGTTCATATGGGAGAGCATACCCTAGTTTGATTTTGCAAAAAAAAGTTATGCACCAAATGATATAGTAGCATAGATAACAAGATTCCTTTGCGTGGAGTAGACTCAAACATAATAGAGACTTTAGGAACATAGGTGTGGGTTTTATAGTCACAAGGGAACAAATGACATATACACACTTGAGAGGTTTAGGCACACCCAAAGTCTTGTTAGAAATCTTGGTGGAAAGTATGCTAACTCATTGCCCCCACTAAGCAATGCATAACCATTACTTGAAACTGATATAGATATGCTAAAGAATCATAAAAATAGATGATATCACAAAATGACCCATGCCTTCAGGTTAAGTCATTCAAATGATACCAAGATATTAAAGATTGGGGTACACTTGGGGAGGCTATTGTTGACACACAAAGATAAAATCAACAAAAGACCTTATGACCAAGTAGTCATTCAGTCCACAGTTCTTGCCATGAACTTTATTATGATGGTGAATATGTAAAGCTTGTGTAGGAAGGATTCATCCCATAAGGAAAAAATTGATTGTTTGATTGAATTGTATTGAAATGTCTGTGATTGTTCATTGGAAATTGTGTGAAAGGAATAAGGTTCTCAACTCATTTAGTCTTAGTGTGAATTTGTGTAAGTTTTGTTTGCAATCACTATTTTTATAAGCTCAGTTTGATAGGATGAAGTTCAGTCTCATGAACAAAAGAATTAGGACAAGATCTGATTAGATAATGGAAGAACTTGATTGAATTAGCAAAATGATTGTGATAAGCTTGAGTTAGAAGAAAAAAATACTTAGATAGGATATAAATTGATTTGTAGGAAATGATTGGAATAAGGAAATTTGATTAGATTAGAGGATAAATGAATTGATTGAATTGATGAAAATGACTAGATTGGGACTACTGACAAGGGAGAACCAAGGAATGGTAAATGGATGGGAAGATATAGGGATGAAATGAAAGGTAAAATAATATGGGGGACCAAAGGATATGGTATCAAAAAATGGGGAGCTAAGGACCATGTTTCAAAGGCGTTAAAATGCCCCATACTAAGGATAGGAAATATGGTGGGAAAGGATGCATGGAAATGGATAGATGGTGTGAAGGCTATTGTATGGAGGAGGGAAGACATGCATATTTCCAAAGCATGTATGAACATTTTCTTTTTGTGCCTCTAGTATTGATCATGAGTATAGGCCTAAAAGTGGAATGAATAAGGGATATGGGAGGGAGGGTATGAAATAGGGATAATGATATTGTAGACACCTAAATCTGATTACACCACTTTGGTAATCCTATTTAGTTATCTCTAAAGACATCATTAATTAAATCCTTATTTAATTAATCCTTTGCCATCCCCTAGCCGATTAATTCAGTTAATCATCTACAGCCCTAATTGATAAATCAAATAACCTATTATTTATCAATTAAATCCTATTCCTCTATCTAATTCCAAAATCTCCATTTATTAAATAAATATATTTGATAAATAAAACCCCCAAATCTAATAACCCCTAACTTATCCCTAACCCTCCATTTAGCCTAATCCACCCCATCCACCCATACTAACTAAGCTTAGCCACTAACTCACCCACCCTCATGAATGCCATCCACTTGCAAATATCTAACAAGCCTAATCTAATCCTAAACCATCTCTAATCCCCCCCTAACCTTGTCACATTCACTAAGTGAGCTTAAGACTTTCCTAAACCAAACCAAAGTCTCCTCTCCAAAATATCCCAACCTCTAAGCCTTCAATGATCTTACAAAGCCATCAAGACTCTTACAAGCCCAATGAATGCTCTTACAAGCACTTATGAAGGCCATTTAAGGCTTTGAGCCTCCTTTGTTGATTCATCCTTGCCCTTTCCTCCATCCACTCACCCTGTGACATGTGTCACTCCCTGATTGGTGCTAAACAAGTACAATCCATGTGCTCCCCTTTGAGTGCATCCTAGCCCTCCTTAAGCTTGCATCTCTCCTTGCATCTTAGCCATCCATCCCTCAAGCCCTTGGCCTATAAATTGAATCCCCTCCCAAGCCATATCATCACAATCCTTAAGCTAAAGTTATAATGCCCTTTTGAAGACCAAATTTATACCAATCTCATACATCCACACCAAAAATCCCAAAAATCTCCATTGAAGCTAGTTTGAAGCTTGAGCATACATCTCATAATCTTACCGAACTAATCCATTAGACTCATCCCTAAAACAAGAGAATAATCTCATTGAGAGAGCCCCTTAATGGCTCACATTCTCATTTGAGTTTGTTTCCTCTTTTGTCTCTCTTTATGTTATGTTTTACAAGTTTGTAAATGCTTTTGATTTCTTAGTTTAGTATTTCTTGCATGCTTATTTCTCATATACAGATATGAAGAGTATGGATGAAATATAGGACATGAAATGGATGAAATGTATGGGATAACCAAGACCAAGGACATATGAAAAAAGGATGGAAGTATGTGGGAGTATGGATGGAGAATAGAGGAAAGGAAAATTCCAAAGACTATGGGATGCAAGACATTGATAAGATGTCAATAGATGGTGGGAGTATGTAGGATAGTGTGTGGATATGTGCAAGGGATATGTTGAGTGAGCATGGATGGAAGGAAAATGATAGTCAAGATCAAAGATGGACAAGGATGATGAACAATATATGGAAATATGGAAGATATGTAAGGCAATATGGTATGGATGGGGCTTGTCCCTAGTGTGGAGTGAAAGTGGAAAAGGAAAATTGAATGGATGGATAAGTGGAATTGGAAGACATTGGATACAAAGGGGGGAATTAATCATCTAGATACATGGATTGAATCCCTTGATATTTATTTCTCTTTCTTTGTTATTTTCAAGGAATTTTTACTATTTTCTCATAGATGTTGGTAGGATAGTGAAAAGAAGGATGAAATGGGTTGGTAAATGGAGGTCAAGGACTTATGAAAAAGTTTGGATTAAGGGGGTGGAGTGGTTGGGAGGAAGATATGGTTGATGGATGCTAGGTTGGAAGACTTGTGAATGAGTGGATGAAGGAGGTGGAAATATTGTCACTAGCACAAACCTTGAAGGGTGATGGATAGGAGGAAATCTTGGAGGATATGTAGGAGAAAGTTTGAATTTTGGGATATAGGGAGCCAAAATGGATGAAGAAGATGATGGATTTAGGATGGTTGATTTGGGTACATAAGGACCCAAAATGGATTTGTAAAATGGAAGTTTGGAGGATTTATGAATGAGGGAAGCCTTTGAATTAGCAATATTGGATGCCATTTTGAAGTTTTCTTTGAGATTCATTGCTTCATTAAGTAGCTTTGGAATCCACATAATTTTTGAATGTTTTATTTTCATCCTTTGCAGCCTTCTGATTTTTTCTTTCTTCTGGATCATATTTTTCTTTTCTTGAACATGTCTTTTAGAGGGGACATGTTAATCCTTGGATTTTTGTGAAATTTTGGCTTGATTCACTTTATTTTTGGCATCCCATTTGCTTCCATTGGCCATGGTATGGGTGCATGAATATAAATTGTATGGAGAAAAGGTGGATGAAATTATGGAGCGTGAACATGGGAAGGAATACAATGATGTGTGTCTTTTTTGATCTTTAATAGGTATATGAGGGGATGAAGTGGAAAACATGGATATGGTGGATGGATGTATGCGAGGACCCAAAATAGAAGGTAGGGATGAAGGGTTTGGCTTTGGAACATAAGGTCCCAAAATGGATAGAAATAAGGAAGGAATGTGAATATGGATATAAGGGCCCAAAATGGATTTGGAATATGGATGATGGGAACATTTAGGTTTGGATGGAAGAATTTTGGAATTGGAAGGAGTGGAAGGCGTACCAATATCTTAAGAAATTATTTCTTCAATGGGATACTTATTATTTTCAATACAAGGTGCGAGTCCATGTATATGGGGTTCATGAGTGGATTGGATAGGTGTGATAGAATCTAGTGGAGGATTTGGATCATGAGGGGAATTATGAGGGATAATAGGATCTTCAAATATATTAGGATCATAAAATGCAAATGAAGGGGTATTCTAATCTTGACTTATAAGAGGATTATGTGGTGGAATCATTGGTTCATGGGATGGAATAGAATCATATAGTGGAGTGGAGGGAATAGAACAATGAGATGGAGTGATTTGGTCTTGACATGGAGGAGTATTAGTGGATGGAGTGGAAGGAACACCTTCATGGAGTGGAGGATATATGGATGCTAACCCTTGAGATGGAATGGAATCATTAATAGGTGAAGTAGAGGGAATGCCTTGATCTTGGTTAGGAAGGGGATCATGAGATGGATTAAGATAGATAAATGTATCTTGAGGGATAAGTGACTAATGAGATGGAGAAATTATTGGATCTAGAGGAGCAGATGACTCCATAATGGCATGCTTTGGAACAATTTCTTGACATGGCATTGGGTGTATGAATTTGGGTGATTGGATCACTTCATTTTTAGTTTGGTACTTAGAAAATATTTCTGCCAATGATTGTGGGACAAAGAAATACTTATTAGAAGGTGGGGATGATGTTGATTTTGGAGGATTAGGATTATTTTTGAAATTGGGCGTTAGGTAGGGGATAGGGATGATGGTTTTGGACATTAAGCTCAAAGTATGGGGAATTACATGGAGGATTTAACTTGGATGGAACATGAGGATTATGGACTTAGAAGCACAAGGGAAGACAACATATGTTTTGGAAGGTAGATTTTTTCTTTTGACCAACATTTGATAAGCTAAAGATGTAATTCTTGATTTCCTCAAATTCTTGGGCAATGGAATTTATGTTTGAGGAATCATGTGGGCTATGATTGTAATTATATGTGAATGAATGATAATGAGGTATATTTCCCTTGTCAAAGGTAGAAGAATAAGGAATGTGAGATGGATTAGGATTGGACATGTAATTTTGAGGATTGATTTTGTATGTAGGTTGAATGGGAGGTATAACTCCAGATTGCCTTTGAAGATCTTCAACCATTTGATTAAGCCAATTTGCATCCATGGAACTTAGATGAGGAGTGGTGAAATATTTGATGATGTATGAAATATGACCTTAAGACTAGGAGAAATTTTGGACTTTGTTTTGATTTGATTTGGATTGAATTTGATTTGATTTGATTTGATATTGGATGAAGGTTTGAGATAACCTTGATGTAGATAAAGACATTATGATATTGCAAACAAATGGATGTTGGATTTGAATGATGCTATCATCTTCCACTTGGAGATGGACAAATGATCCCAGGTTAGAATAAGATACAAAATAGATGACTCAATACTTGGTTATGGACAAATGATCCCAAGTGAGAGAGTTTAACTATGACAATGTTTGCTAAGGATGAAGGTCTAGTATCACCCGTTGCATTAATATTTTTCCATAATGATTGGATCAAATCGTGATGAAGGAGAAAGATGATTGATGATATTTATTTGAGTCAATAAAGATAGGTAAGATTAAATTCCAAGGTTTATGATGGTGCTCCTAAGTCCAAAGTAGAAGATTTTATAAAAAAATGAATTGGAAGAAGATTTGAATAGATGAAATTAGAAAGATTGATTTTGGATGAAGATGTAAATGGATTGAATTAGAAATTGATTAGAAAGGAATGAATTTGACAAAGGATTGGATTAAGAATCATGAAGATGAATTATTTAATGAGGGAATTATATCTTGATGTGGGTTATGAATCATGACTAGGATGAAGATTAGGGATTTTATTGAATGATTAAGAAGTTGAGGAAATGATTAGGATGATTAGAGATGATTAAAGATTTTGAGGAATGATTTGAATGATTAAGACAAGGGATGCATGATGGTGATGAATTTTATGGATAGAAGAAGTGATGTGGAAAACAAGAGCTTCTTTTTGTAATTTTTTTGAATTTTGAACTTTTATAATGTTTTTGGATTTTTTTGAAAAATAACATGCAAAGCATACAATAAAATATATACAATTTTTTTAAAGATGGCATCCCTTCAAATAGGGAGGGTTTTGAACATTCAAGAATGCCAAACACACCAACAATCCTATAAGGTTTTGACTAGGATATACAAGCTCAACTAGGGGTGCCCTTGATATACGCAAGGTATGTGAGACCCAAATCTATAGATGAAAGAAAATAATGCCACACAGCTGGGAGGAGACAATAACCCAAATCTCCACCTTCACTTCCCAAAGTTATAAAATTCTTTGGGGCTTAGCCAAGAGTGACAAGATTTTACTTCCAAGAGAAGTGTCTTTCGATTCACCTCCCAATATTTATACTCCGCTAGAACACTAGAGTTGAGGTTATCCTAAGGGGTGATGAAATCCCCCAGCAAGCCTCCTAAAAAAGTGTAAAACAAGGCCACTTATTTCTTGTGCATTCAAGATCACCCGAAGGCACGAGAGGAGTGAATACGTAAGTGGTCTTGGGTTTAAAAGACACTTGTTCTTTCCTAATGGAGCTTTAGGTTTTGTAATCTATTTTTGAAGACACTTGTGTTTAAGTATGCAAAGTTCTTTCCAACTTGACAATGTCATTAACATAATAAAATTGAGGATTTGTCAACAAAAATAAATTGATGGTTGTCAACATAAGAAAATCGATAGAGGTAGAACAAGTTCCCTTTATTGCATTCAAGATTGAGTAAGTGCTCATTTTAAGCATCAAATCCAAATGTTCATTGCAATGTTCTTTGAATCTTTAAGCATTCAAGATGTGTTTTAACAACATTCATCCAAATGAAAGGTTTTGTTCATATTATGCATTCAAGATTGGATTTGCTTGTTTCAAGTTTAGTCATTCAAGAGTGTACTTGATTTATCCAAGTAAGTGCAACATGCATTCAAAGATAGGTGTTTAAGCATATTCAAGTTTATTTCCCAAGAGTGACAAAACTATAAGGAAAACCTACAAGACACGTGATTAGTTGTTTCTAGAATGCTCCAATATGCAATGCTACAAAAAACCAACTTAATTAGTATCACAAAAATCCTCAAAATGAATGCTTGACTATGGAAAAAATTATTTTAACTTTTTTTGTAATTTTTTATATATGTAAATCAACTTAGAATAGCCCTATCCTATGGAACCACTAAAAGTCAAATTTCATATATATTTCCAAATAAATAAAAATGTACATGACAAAATTTCAAAGATGATAGAATGAAGACGATTGAAGAGGAAACAATGAATACTTGATACTTACTTTAGTCAATCATAGACATAGACAAAAAAACTTGTAGTTGAATCATAGACAATAAAACTAGGGGTCGTTGAAAAATTGTTGACGCCAAAACAATGGGTGACTGGGAAATTGCATACAATCATCTACATGCAGAGACACCAACTCAAAGGTGTAGATGAAATTCTAAAGGTAGAGACACTAGTCTATAGGTAGAGATGAAACTTTACATGGTAGATATGATATTTTACATGGCAGAGACGCTAAATAATGGAGATGATAGTTTGTCTGTGCAGACGACACTGCACTTTAACAAAGATAAAAACCATTATTTTTTCAAAAAAATGATGATTTTAAGCTTAAAATGTGAATATTTAGAGGGACATGGCTCCCACTGGATGTGCCAAAATATATACAAGAAAACCTAACCTATCAGGAGCACACGCAAATAAGAAAAGTTAATTGTACATGTACATCAAAGATTCAAAGTAAATCCAAATATAACTAATCCTATACTTGAGTTTTACAACTTAATACAACAAAAAAGAAAGATTCTCATGCAACCTCAGAGTAGCTCAACAAGGGTGCCCAGAAGAGGCCTTGTTGGTGTGCTCAATAGTGAGGTATGTGGATGTGCTCTCCCAAACAAAACTATTGAATGAATCCCATGATGATAAGAAAGTATGAGAATGAGATATGAATCTAAGATAGATGAGTGAGGAATGCTTCAAGAGGAGGCTATGGAAGAATTCATTCTCAAAATATTCTAGGAAATGGAGATGAATGCAAGAAAGTAAACTATATTATCAATGCAAGAATGAAATCTAACAGCTGCCAAAGAGTTAGCAACAATGCATGAAACTACTAAGAGCTCTAGAACTATACTACCATGATAACAATGCAAATGAGGGAGATTGAAAATACTTGAGACAAGGGCTCTATTTATAGGCTTGAGAGAGGCCTTGGGGAGGTGGTATCTATGTGGAATCTACATAGGTTCCACAAGGGAGACACATGAGCTAAGGAGACAAGCCATGCAACGGTCAACATAAGCCTTTTTGGTGATAGATATGGCTCAAGGTTTGCTTGGAGAAAGGTGATGAGTCTAAAAAATGCCTTTATTTTGTTATGTTTAAGATACTTTATGATACTCTATTCATCCTTGTTTTAACACTTATAAGCTTATGTTTGATAAACCTTTGATGATTTATGGGGTAGAAAAACTATGTCATCCTTTGCCTAAATTATATCTAATATGCAGTATTTCATATAAATATCCAAATGTGTGTTCTTATGCTTGAATTTAGTTTGATGGATGTTTATTTGCAAATATGTTTATATCATAACTAACCTAATGATAAGGATTAAAGGATGAGCGAAAGAATCTAGAAGTTGGTTGCCGACAGCATTCAAGGAGAAATGAGTATTAAGGAACAACCACGAAAAGGAAGTTATAACCACTCCAGGAAACATGGCAGTGAATAAGGAGGAGTTTTTGCAAGCCATTACCTTCTCTGCATTTACGTTGTAACAAGTGGATACCGCGACTTCATTGCTCCCTCCTCAATTCTATTATCCTTCCTTTCTGCTTTCAGTTGTTCTCCTATATTCTCTCTTGCGGACTTAACTTAGGATAGTTACTTTTCTGTTATGTAATAAAGAGTAGATTCCCTATATATGTCGGGATCGACTCCTGTGTGAAAAAGTTTTTAGTTTTTCAATTTTTGGTTTTGATAAGTTTTATCGAGTAAGAGAAAACACGGATTCACAGTTTGTTGCAGTTGTGTTTTACAATTATGAATTATGTAATGACTGATTAATAAAATGAATTAGTTCTCTTTAGTTTCTATCCTGTGTTGGTAGATTAGAGAAGCCAACCAAGGGGGCCCACTTGGAAGGTGGATTAGATTAGGATAGAATGGATTCATTTTACAAAGCATTAGCAGTATTTTAAGTAAGACATAGCTAGTTAATTCCTTCCTGTAGCATCACACTTCATGAACGTTCCTGTAGCATCTGCGAGAACAGTCTAATGGATGAGTCAAGATGGAATCTCTGTTATATTGTCATTGTGTTTTCAACATTCATAGATTTAGTAGTTTCCTTTCTACAGTAGTAGTGTAGTTTCCTTCCTTTGCATTTTTTACTTTCCTGCAGCACAAGCATAATGACTCATCAAGGTACCTAGTGCACATACTGTGCCGACCATTTCAAGTATACGTCCCTGGGTTGACAATCTAAATGCACCTCATGGTAGGGGAAAAGTAGTCCTTAGCTTGAATAGATTATTCCTAAGCCAGGCCTAGTGCATGACTATGCAACACCTATTGTGAGGCGGTTCATTTTTGGCGCCGTTGCCGAGGATGGTGTCAAGCTAGGAGCATTTTTTGAGTCATAGTTTTTAGATTAAGTTTTTTTTTACCAGTGAACATTTTAGTTGCATGCATCGAAGAGGAACACGGCGAGATGAATATGGCAGATTTCTTCCATAGGGATCTGTTAATTTGAATGAAGAAGTTGAAGAAGAAGTTGAGTTACCCTTTGAAGACGCAAGTCCTATTTTCCCCACAGCATCATCATCAAGAGCTGAATCCCTAGATATATCTAGTCTCCAGCCCTTCACTGAAATATTGACCAGTTTTCTTGATAACACTACCTCGAATCCACCAGTTGTTAATCACCCAGTGCCTAACCTTCCTTTTTAGAAGCAACCTCATAATCCAGTCCCGCCAGTCATGGCACAACCCACTTTTCCATTTCCACTTCCAAGTCTCATAACCAATGCCAATCTCAATAATATACCTCCCACTGCTCTTCTGAAGTTTTACAGCCTTGCAACTAAAGACCCTGATACCTTCTTGTTTGAGTTCGACATCCTTTGTTGTAGTTTCAACTACAACACTGATGCCCATAAGCTTAAATTATTTCTAGCCACATTGAAAGAATCAGCTTTCCGATGGTTCATGGGCTTAGGAGCCAATGCAGCTGTAAATTGGGATGAAATGCAAGCCTTGTTTTTGGAAAAATATAAAGAATATTGCAAAGCATCTGGCACAAGAGGAGATGATATCTTTAGGATATCACAGAAGGAGGAAGAGACATTAGAAGACTATGTTTCTCGATTTTTATATACACTACAAAAGAATCCTCAGCACACATTGTCTGAAGATTCTCAAAAACTAGTCTTTCTAAGAGGAGTGAATGAAGACTGTTTGGAAGCATTGGACCTGATGGCTGGTGGAGATGTATATCAAGCTCAATGGGATGACCTCAAAAAGATATGTCAGAACTACTCAAGGTCAACCATGAAGGAAGGTTGAGGACCCCGTTCTACGATTACAAAAGGAATTAGTCAAGGCATTTCAAAACTTGAAATATCCAATTTGTTGTCAGATTTCAAACAAGACATCAGTAATGATGTCACTACATAGTTGGATACAATGAATGCAAAGAAGAAGCAAGCAGAGGCTAAGTTACAACTAGCTGAGTACTATCCTCATTGCCGAAAGCAAAAGAAAGATTGCCACTATAAATTGGTTGCAAGCATGGAGAACCATCATCTTCCAACTGAATATGTGAAGATAGATGGGAATGATGAGCAAGTATTCTTTGTTGCTCAATTCCAACCATGGGCTCAACATCAAGGTATGCCTCAAGACCCCTTGCAAAATTCAAATTTATATGGTAATCAATGGCAAAATCGCAATACCCAAGGTCCCCCACAAAACCAACCCAATTGGAGTAATGCTGGGCAAAATAACCCACAACAGTCTCAATGGTCTCAAAATTTCCAACAACCTTGGCCTAACCAGCAGAACAACCAATGGCCCTAGAACTAGCAGAACCAATGGCAATCACCCCAAGGTAATTGGCAATCTCCAAATGAAGGGAATTGGCAATCTCTAAACCAATGGAAGGGATCTCAACAATGGCCTAACCAAAATACTGGTATTTCACAATTACCCCCTCCAACTCAACAACCTGCTTTAATGCCACCACCTGCAAATAGTGGACCTTAAAAGAAAACACAACTACCTGCACAGCCTTAGCCAAATCCAAATAGCAAACCACAATAGCCCATGTATAGTACTAATACCCAACAATACCCTGCTTATGCCCTAGATGTCATAGATATACATTTGAGATCTGGAACGACCTTACCAGCACCAAGGCCACCTCTTATAACTGAAGTATCAGATTCTCCTGCAGCATCAGAACCTTTAGTTGATGAACCTGTTGACCCAACTAATGTTACCATACCAATACCAGACCAACCAGCAGTAGAGCCTCCTTTTCTAGACCAACTAATACAAAAGGAACAAAGCAAGGAACAACCCTTTGACATTGTTAACCAGTTGAACAATATGCATGTCTGAATACCTTTGTTTCAAGCTATTAAGGACATTCTTGCTTATGGAAAAGCTATAAGGGAAGCTTGTCTAAAGAAACCTGGAAGGAAGAAGAAGGATCCTACCACAATTCATGTTGTTGGACATTTAGCTGATATCATGTTAGGAAGAGTGATTACACCAAAATATTCTGACCCAGGGAGTCCAGTAGTAAGTGTCAGCATCAATGGTCAATTTGTTAAAAATGACTTAATAGATTTGGGAGCTGCTATTAATGTGATGACTAGAGAAACCATGAAGAAGTTACAAATAGAAGGATTATGGCCCACACCAACTATTCTGCAGCTTGCTAATAGTTCCACTGTCACTCCTAATGGAATGATAGAAAATATTGTTGTGACCTTAGATTCCCTAGAATATCCTGCAGACTTCATGATTTTGTCCCCTAAAGTAAACCTATCTGGCTATCCTGTCATTCTAGGTAGACCATGGTTGGCCACAGATGATGCAAACATAAATTGCAGATTAGGGAATATGACCATATCAAATGGCCAAGCAACCAAGCAATTTGATCTATATCCTCTTGCACAACCATTACCAGATTTGAGTACATCTTGGCCAGATTTAGGAGATGAAGAAGAAGAGATAAATTCCATAGTACAACTTATGATGTTACATAGGCAATCTTTTCTAAAGTTGCAAGAAGAAGATTCAATAATCCAGAGCATCCTTTGGTAGGAAAAGATGTGTCTAAAAGCTCTGTATTAGAATTGATTACATATGAGGAGTGTAATACAAGTTGTACTTTACTTAAGGAACCTAAAAATATTTCTTCACTACTTCCCTATGAAGTAGAAGGAAGCCCAATCTCTAAAATTGCTATGGTAGAATCCACTATTCCTATTGAACTGAGTAAAGGCCATAAACTGCATGTTAACTCCAAATTGACATCCATACAGATGGAACAATTAAAAGAATTGCTTCAAAAGCATGAGAAGATTTTTTCTTGGGATTATGATGATATGAAAGGATTAAGCCCTACACTGTGTACCCATAAGATATACATTAATGAAGGTTTTCTACCACTTCGTCAACCTCAGAGGAGGATAAATCCAAGCCTTAGAGAAATAGTCAAAACATAATTGCAGAAACTGCTCGATGCTGGCTTTATCTATCCTATATCTGATAGTAAATGGGTATCACTGCTGGTTATAGTAATTAAGAAAGGAGGAAAATGGAGAATTTGTGTAGATTATAGGGAGTTGAATAAGGCTACTAAAAAGGATAATTTTCCTTTACCATTCATAGATCAAGTTTTGGATACACTAGCTGGAAAGAAGTACTTCTCCTTTTTAGATGGATTCAGTGGCTATAATCAAATCAGTATTGCTCCTGAAGACCAAGACAAAACTACATTTACCTATCCATGGGGTACTTTTGCATACTCTGTTTTACCATTTGGTCTTTGTAACGCTCTTGCAACGTTTCAACGGGCTGTAATTAGTATTTTTGCTGATATATCACATGATTGTATGGAAATCTATATGGATGACTTTACAACATTTGGAGTTACTTTTGAAGAAGCAATGATAAATCTTGAAATTTTTTTGGTAAGATGTCAAGAACATAATTTGGCACTAAATAGTGAAAAGTGTTTCATGCTCATGCAAGAGGGTGTGGTACTCGGTCATTTCATATCTACTGTAGGTATACAAGTAGACCTAGCTAAAATTGAGGTAATTCAAACATTACCCATACCCACTAGATTAAAAGATGTCAGATCTTTTCTGGGACATGCTGGATATTATAGGCATTTTATAAAAGATTTCAATAAAATAGCCAGTCCCTTGTATAAGTTGCTTACAAAAGAAGCTGAATTCAAATGGACACCTGAGTGTGATAAAGCTTTCCTATAGCTTAAGCAACTTTTGACCACAGCCTCAATTTTACAAGGCCCTAATTAGAACCTACCTTTTCACATATATACAGATGCTTCTGATTATGCCATAGGAGCAGTTTTAGCACAGAAACACTCAAATCTTGAGAATGCCATTTATTATATTAGTAAGAGTCTTCATGGTCCAGAACTGAATTACACAGTGACTGAAAAAGAATTGTTAGTAGTAGTCTATGCTCTAAATAAATTTCAACATTACATCACAGGTTATCCTATCTATGTTCGTACTAATCATGCAGCAATCAAGTATCTCATGAACAAACTTGCTATAACTGGTAGGTTAGCAAGATGGTTACTCTTGTTACAAGAATTTGACATAACCATAGTAGATAAGTCTGGAAAAAAAATGTCATAGCTGATTATTTGTCAAGAATCAATCATCACGATATTGACACTACTCTGGTAGATGATGCATTTCTAGATGAACATATGTTTCATATTGCTGTTAAAGTTCCATGGTATGCAGATATTGCTAACTACATTGTAACTAATAAGACACCAACACATTTTTCTTATTAGGAGAGAAAGCTGCTCATACAGAAAAGCTTCCATTTCTCATGGATAGAAAATTTTCTGTTCTATACTAGACCTGATCAAGGTATGCGTAGATGTGTAAGAGAAGATGAGACATATGATATTTTGCATGCATATCATAATGAGCCCTTCGGAGGACATTTTGCAGCCAAAAGAACAGCTTTCAAAATCTTAGCCACTGGTTACTATTGGCCTACCCTTCATAAAGATGCAATCAATTATACAAGAAAGTGTGACCAATGCCAAAGAATGGGTCGCCCAACCAAAAACAGATGAAATGCCTTTGAACCCTCAAATGGTGTTAACACCATTTGACAAATGGGGAATGGACTTCATCGGTCCTATTGATCCTCCATCCAATAGGAAGTCTTATATTCTGGTTTGTACTGACTACCTAACCAAATAGGTTGAGGTTAAGGCTATGAAACATGCCCGTGATGAGAAAGTTGCGGAATTCCTGTATGAAGAGATTTTTATTTGCTATGGAGTTCCTAAAGAATTGGTTACTGATCAAGGCACACAGTTTACTTCTAACCTGATTTCAGAATTGATGAAACAGTATAACATCAGGCATCGCAGATCCAGTCCTTATCATCCACAAGCCAATGGACAAGCAGAAGTTACCAACCGTGAGCTAGAAAATATTCTAACCAAAATAGTCCATTTGCATCGTCGGGATTGGACCAGTCGGTTACAAGAAGCTG
The DNA here is from genome assembly GCA_028749045.1 of Cupressus sempervirens. NCBI lineage: Eukaryota > Viridiplantae > Streptophyta > Pinopsida > Cupressales > Cupressaceae > Cupressus > Cupressus sempervirens. Next base: position 760,409,191 of record CM053789.1, on the reverse strand, counting down.
TTTGGGCTTATAGAATAACTTGGAAAACCACTACCAGATTCACACCATTTGAGCTTTTGTATGGGAAAGTGGCAATGCTTCCAATTGAATTTGAACACAAGACTTTAAGAATAGCCTTGACCTTAGATATTGATCTTCCTGTAGCACAAAGAGAACGTCTCCTGCATCTTAATTCTTTGGATGAAATGCGCAAGACCGCTTTCGAACATACTGAACTGGTGCAAAAATAGAGAAAACATTGGCATGATTCTCATATCCTCAATAAACAGTTCAAAGTTGGTGACTGGGCATTATTGTATGATTCCCGCTTTAAGGATATGCCAGGGAAGCTGCAGACGTGATGGTTAGGAACATATAAAATCATCCATGTCTTTGACAATGGAACAGTTCAACTAACCACAATTGATGATAAGCCTTTCAAAATGCTGATCAACGGTCATTGACTTAAACTTTACAAACAGCCTCAAACAAAAGCCGAGTTCATGCAATAGTTCGAACAACCGAATCCAACAACAACTCAAGTATCTCTTCTTGCAGCCGAAGGTGAAAACCTTCCGCCTGCTCTTCTTCAACATTAATTCTAATTTGCATGTCCATAATAATAACTTTATGTTCGCATAAAGTCCATTTTCTGGTCATGATATTTCTTTCTATTCATATCTTAATCTTCCATCCACTCACTTTCTACATACTTACGTTTTTGTGTTTTCAATCAAATCTGCACATGCTAATGGATGCTGCCATTGACATTATTTCCGCCACCTCTTTTTTTTTTTTTGGGAGCATGTGACAATCTACTTGGTAGGTATAAATGTTTTCAAATTATTATTCATTTATAAGTTTGCAGATTTTGTTAATTATATCTAATACTGCATAGTCTTTATAATTACGACGTATTCCAGTCCCTAACCCATACTAGTCTGACACGTGAGGACACTTGTCATAAAATTAGCAGGGGGCAGGGGAGTGTCATAATATCCAATGACATGCCTGATTAACTATGATGATTTTCAAAAATCTTGGCATTACCCTTTATTAATGAGAACTTTTTGGCATAAGTATGCCATGTCAAGTGTTGTACTCCCACTTTCTGAATGAATTTTTCTTTGTTCGTGCCAAATTTTTCATGCTAAGCCATGATGTGACCTATTTTTTTAAAATTTTGGCATTTGAACCATATTTTCGGATGATTTCCATGCAAATTCATGATTTACTTTTACCTAAAGTTTAATTATGGCACATAACAATTGGTTATGGCAATTAATGTTCCCAAAAAGAAGTGGTGAAGCGTCTGAGAAATAATGTAGAGTTTTGAAGTTTTCATTTAGAAAGGGAGAGGGAAACAGAGTAGCAGAAGTATCAAGAAATGGGAGGAGGTTTACAGAGAAAAGAGCCAGTCGAGTACATTTTGTTGCTCTCTGATGTAGAAGCAGTAAGAAGATTCAATGCATGCGGGTGGTTAGGTTATTGTTTGAATTTAACAACATATGATGAAGAAGCAACTGTAGAATTCACCAGGACATTTGATGAAGGTGAAGCTTCTGTGTGGGGTTTGACAGTAATTGCAACAGAAGAACGAATTGTAGAAGTAACAGGGTTACCTCCTATTGGAAAGCATTATCCGAGCTCGCATGATGCTAGGTCAGCAAGGGCCCAGTTCACTACCCCACATGACCCTCCATTGGATGTTACAAAGCAGGGGTGCAAGAGATTGTCTTTGCCACCTCTATACCCTAACCTAGCAATGCATGTCATCAGGTATTTTACTTGTGAAGGCAGATTTTCTCACTTACATGCACACCATTTTAAGTTGCTTAGTTGTATAAGGCACAATATTGCCGTGAATCTCCCAAATTTTCTGTATAATATGCTTTGTATTAGTGCGGAAGAGACTCAAAAAGGGAAAAATAATTCTGTCATTCACCATGCTTTGATTAAGTTGTTAATAGAAAGGTCTCTTAGGGATGTATCCCCTTTGACATGGGATGACTTTGTGAAATTTAAAACCCTACAACCCCAAGTTGACCCTAGTGAACAGCAGGGTGAGGAAAACGTAGTTACCAGTAGTGAGCCTGTAGAAAAAAATATTGAGGGAGCTAAAACATAAAATGCATAAGGGATTGAATCAGAATTTGCTTCCACTCAAGCGAATGTTCCTCCACCTGAGTAGGACATCCCAAAACCCATTACTAGTCAAGCTAAAAGGAAACGAAAGTCACCAGAAGAAACCGTTGCTCAACAAAAACCTAGTCCTGCAATTCAACAATAGAAGAAAACAAAGAAGGTTCCTGCAGCAACTAATCTTGCAGCAGTGATACCGAAACATAAAAGTAGGAAAAAGACAATAGTACAAGAAGAGACTCCTTTGCGGAGAAGCCCTAGAATGAGAGGGCAAATTTTTAAAAATCCTATATTGTCTAAAGCACCTGCTCTAGAGTCTCCTATGCAGATAATTTGCGACCATTCTCCCCTTCACACTGAGATGACAGAAGCTTCTGGTAGTCCTCCTGCAGCATGTGAGCAAGAAATTAATGAAACCTTAATAGATTTACCAGGTGTTTCAAGCCATGAGAATGAAGTAGTTCCTGAAAGTCATGATTCGAATACTGCCTTAGTCCCCTATAAGTCAACATGGATCTATAGTTTGGCGAAACATCTATAGCGGGAACAAAAAAAGAAAAAGGATTATGAAAAGGATAACAGTGTCGTCACCTTGCAAAAACTCGTTTTCCAATTATATTGACAACATTTATTTGCTGAAGCACTATGGAAAGAGGAGAAGAGAAGAATGAGCAAGATCATAACATCACAAAATGAGGAGATTGAAGAATTGAAAGAATAGCTAGAAAGACAGAAACACACATGGAACATGCACTTAAATTAGCTGATCAAGCCCTTGCTTGCAGACCACCTCCTCGAGTATATGCTTTTTGTTTGGAAGAACAATATCTTTTGTTTCAGTTGATGTTAAGCCTCAAAAATGTAAATGCAGAATTCAAAACTGCACAAGAGTTTTATGGGCTGTATCAAACCTTACCACCATGGCAGCAAAATCTATTGTGTGAGTTGTATATTCATAATTTTGTCATTCCTGTAGAAACTGAGCGGAATCCTTTGCTCTATATAGGGGATGTGCATTTGAAAGCTTTAATGTCATGGATGTCTAATGAGGCGAATTATGATAGACAACTGGTTAATTATAGAGATGAGGAGAGAACAAAACCTTTACCCTTGAGGGTAGAAAGTAAACAACCAGAAGAAATGCTTTGAGACTGGTTTGCATTAACCTATGGGAAGAGTAATCCAAACATTAGAAAGAAGGTATTTGCTGCTAGAGCCAAAGTATATGCCAAATATGAAAACTTGCCCTACTTTGCGTTCCAATGAGGTATGATCGGAGTAAGAGGTAGATGAGCATGGTTACTTGATTCTCTCAAGAAATCAGAGCCACACAGTCCTATTAATTTGGAAGCAACATTATATAGAGTTCCAAAATATTTAGAACTGGGAAAGCAACTAAGGCCAGAGCTATGGTGTCCTTTAACCATGCAACCTCCAATGCTTTTATGGCCCTTGTATGATATTGATGTTGACAAACTTCATAAGTTGCAGGAAGACCACAGGCGAGAAGTATGGGAAAGGGCCAGAGGATTCTATTACACCTTCAAGAGCAGCAGAAAGGGAAAGACAGAAGTTGGGGAGCTCAGATCTTTGACAAAGAAGTGTAATGCTTGAGGACAAGCATTAGTTTAGCAGGGGGCAGATGATGAGTCTAAAAAATGTCTTTATTTTGTTATGTTTAAGATACTTTATGATACTCTATTCATCCTTGTTTTAACACTTATAAGCTTATGTTTGATAAACCTTTGATGATTTATGGGGTAGAAAAACTATATCATCCTTTGCCTAAATTATATCTAATATGCAGTATTTCATATAAATATCCAAATGTGCATTTTTATGCTTGAATTTAGTTTGATGGATGTTTATTTGCAAATATGTTTTATATCATAACTAACCTGATGATAAGGATTAAAGGATGAGTGGAAGAATCCAGAAATTGGTTGCTGACAGCATTCAAGGAGAAACGAGTATCAAGGAACAACCATGAAAAGGAAGTTATAACCACTCCAAGAAACATGGCAGCGAATAAGGAAGAGTTTTTACAAGCCATTACCTTCTCTGCATTTACGTTGTAACAAGTGGATGCCATGACTTCATTGCTCCCTCCTCAATTCCGTTATCCTTCCTTTCCGCTTTCAGTTGTTCTCCTATATTCTCTCCTGCGGACTTAACTTAGGATAGTTACTTTTCTGTTATGTAATAAAGAGTAGATTCCCTATATATGTCGGGATCGACTCCTGTTTGAATTTTTTTTTAGTTTTTTAGTTTTTGGTTTTGATAAGTTTTATCGAGTAAGAGAAAACACAGATTCACAGTTTGTTGCAGTTGTGTTTTACAATTCTGAATTATGTAATGACTGATTAATAAAATGAATTAGTTCTCTTTAGTTTCCATCCTATGTTGGTAGATTAGAGAAGTCAACCAAGGGGGCCCACTTGAAAGGTGGATTAGATTAGGATAGAATAGATTCATTTTACTAAGCATTAGCAGAATTTTAAGTAAGACATAGCTAGTTAATTCCTTCCTGTAGCATCACACTTCATGAACGTTCCTGCAGCATCTGGGAGAATAGTCTAATGGATGAGTCAAGATGGAATCTCTGTTATCTTGTCATTGTGTTTTCAACATTCATAGATTCAGTAGTTTCCTTTCTACAGCAGTAGTGTAGTTTCCTTCCTTTGCATTTTTTACTTTTCTGCAGCACAAGCATAATGACTCATCAAGGTACCTAGTTCACATACTGTGCCGACCATTTCAAGTATATGTCCCTGGGTTGACAATCTAAATGCACCTCATGGTAGGGGAAAAGTAGTCCTTAGCTTGAATAGATTAGTCCTAAGCCAGGCCTAGCGCATGACTATGCAACACCTATTGTGAGGCGGTTCAAAAGGAAAGGGGGACACGTGTGTAAGAGTGTAACACTTTTTGGATAAAATAATAAAAGGGAAGATTTCTTGGATTTTGAGTTGCTCACACAAGTTTGAGCAAACACATAGGTGCTAAAAGGTGTTTAGGAGGGCATTTAGGATAATTAAGTGGGATTGACTAGTGGGTAGGCTTAGAAGAATGAGAGTGATGGATGGTAGACTAGGTTTTAGGTGGGATTAAGATCAAATTTAATAAGATTTAACTTAATCATAGGATTATAGAATTAAATAAAGTGGAGGGAATTAAATAAATTAAAATTTATTTAAAAGGGGATTTATGAAAAATTTATAGAATTAAATAATACTATCATTTTTAAAATAAATTAAATTAATATTTTCTTTGATATTATAATTATTTATTTATTAATTAATTATATTTTTCATATTCTTCTACTTATTTAATTAAATTTATTATTTTCTTTTAAACAATAGGACAAGCACAATATTTCAAAGAGGGAAAAAATGTATACAATAAAAAACTTCCAAGTTAATTAATTAAATAGTCTAATATTTAATTAATATTATTCCTTTATCAGCCATAATAAATTATTTAATATATTAGGGTATGCCACACTATCCTAAAATCTACTAAATTAGTCTTATTAAGTGATTTAATTAGTCATTTAATTACACAATCATGATGTAACTAAGTCTCCAAGTCCACATCCCTAGACCAATTCAAATGACATGTCACACTTGCACTAATAATTGATTTAAATTAATTATTAATTAAGAATATTTTTCATTACACACGTCATACTCTTAAGGGGTCAAAGAGGATTATGAGTCCTTCAAAGAATGATTCATAAGGATATGTAGCCCCACATGACTTAGTCATAGAGACACTTGCCTCCTTGCAATAATTTCCTTGCCACCTCCCCTATATATTAGTGGATAATCAATCCACCTCACTTAGCCAAAGGTGACTCATAGGACACTTGTACCTAGACTCCTCATTGAGAGTGGAGTTTTTGGTGCAAGGGGGGTTAATATAGGTAGGGCCTAGGGAACACCTAACTATCCAAACACCTTGCCAAGTAAACACAATGGAAGCAAACACATAGAGAATGTCACCAAAGAGAGAGAACAAGGAATTTTATTGATTCATCAAATTTTCACTATACATGCCCAGTTGTAAGGCCTTTTGGGTTACGACCATATACACAAATATAATTTCAAGATCTATAGTACAACTTCAAATTCACAACATCTGCTCTGAACTTTCTAAGTCGCTTAGCCTCTTAAGCTCTACCCTAGACTAAACCAAATACCTCTACTTCTACTTGCCAAAATGGCTTATAGAAGATTCTAGAACATTACATAAAGAAAGGTCGACCTCAAAATGGTCAACACTCATCCCTAGACAAGAGCCTATCATTAAATTCATGATCTAAATTAAAATACAAGAGTCGGCTCCAACTAAGAACCAAAACATAGGAAACTCAATCAAAGAAGGACCCATACATCAACAACACAAGTTCACTCAGTGAATGTAGAAATGGTCAGTCAGCACAGGAAGAGCTCGGTTGACACTAAACTACTCGGTCAACATAGCAACATGGTAAGGTCTGAAAGAACTCAGTCAGAACTACAACTCATAAAGGTCTAAAAGAACTCGGTTAGAACTACAACTCGACAAGGTCTAAAAGAACTTGGTTAGAACTAAAACTTGGAAAGGTCTGAAAGATCTTGGTTAAACTGCTAGAATGAACAAAAAAATGCAGGATTACAAGGCAATACAAGATGCTCGTGCATCAATTTCACCACTCTTCTCTCAATGGTCTTTGTGAGATGAATGAAACATGGCTTTCCATTCCACATCAAACTTATTTGTGTCAATGTAAGGAGAGAATAAACCCTATTCTTCCTCTCACATTCCAACTAGTACCACTTATCACTCCATTCCCTTAACAAAGTCAATCTCAACCCTCCACTTGTCCAACTTTCACTCATAACCGTTGGATTTACCACCTAGGTTAGGGTCTCCCAAAATTCTATAAAAGGAGTTTCCATTTCCACAAAAAATTGAATTAGAAACTCTTGAGAAATAGGCAACCATAACAATTTTGAGCAATTACAAGAATTCTAGCATTTTAAGATCAAATCATCATATAGAAATTTCAGTTAGTAGCATGGCTTCATCTCATTATTTTAATCATTTTCACTCATCACTTCATAGTGCATCATAGGATTTTCTTTCTATAATTGTACTGAAATATTTAAAATCTTGAACACCTTGAAGCATCTTGAAGAAGGACCTAGTTTAAATCTAAGAGCTTACCAAATCAAGAACTCAAAGCCAGGAGGAAAATGAGAACAATATACATGGGTAGGTGAAGGTAAAATTGATAGTTTTATTTATTTTACTCATGTAATCTCCATTGGGTATGCATTATTAGATCTGAATCAAGTATAATGTATTTTCTTAGACATTGTCATATACTTTTGCATACACCATTCATGAGAATAATACATAGACCTACATGCAAAGCCACTAGAAGGCGCAAAGTTTTAATAAAATTAACTATTGAGTACACAAAATTACCAGACTATTCAATCTTATCTTTTTTTTATTCATAATAAGACACACCAATCTTACTTCACAAGGTAATTAAGTCTCCCACTCTCCCTCTCTCTCTTTTTCTTTCATGCTAGTTGATTAGATTATGACATTTGTATCATCATTGGTGGCACTCTTATTTTTCGTATGTGATCATTTTTTCTCTTGAAATATCTTTTTAGACATGATATTAGACAATGGGGCAATTCTGGCTGATGTCTCTTTACCTAGTTAATTGGAGTTTTTAAAATACTAACCCATTTGTGCATGTCTTTTCTTTAGATATGTTTTGCTTTGTTCTTGTGCAAGGATGTGGAGTTGAGATCGTTAGCATGGGGACTTATATCCTTAGACTTAGTGATGTCCTACCTCTATGCAATTCATCTCATTCATCGTCTATGATTTTTTCTTTCTTTTCCTTTACCATGAGTATGAATTTCCTAATACTCTCTCTAAAGTGGCGGCTAAATGTATCATCTTAAAAAGTGTGCACTCACTTTTTAAAAATATTTATCCCTCCTTAGTGTGGTTTTTTATATTAGTATCTCCTATTACATTTAATCACTTAAATGTTATAGCTGAGTCAAGTTCATTCCGACGGATAGCATGAAAGAACAAACAGAGTTGAGTGCCAGAAGCTATATGAGCCAAGCGACATAGTTTATTGTATTTGAGTTTGGAATGGCACAAACTCACAGGTAAACTATTTTTTTGAGTTCAAAGTGTGTTTATATGATCAACAAGTCAATCACAAAGGTAATTATGCCTTTAATTGTGGATCATTGATCCCTATGTTGTGTGATTAGCCAATTAAAAAATGAAAAGGACAAGCGAAAAAAATAATGAATTCTAATTGTTGATCAAGATTTGGAAGCTCCATCATATGGTTATTTAAGAAGGGTTTAATACCTAATCTTGTGCTATTGAAGCTGTAAGAGAGAAGATTGTGCAATTAAAGGTGAATCAGAAATTGAAGGACTAAGGTGACCAAGCAATGTAGAAAGGAGATAAAGTATATATGTCACATTGAGGTGATTGAATATTGGAAAGAGAAGATATGTCATTAAAAATCAAGTGAAAACTAGAGGATCATGGTATTTATTACATTCTAACCATTGTATCAGGTGAATCTCTTAACAAAGTGGTCCTAACAGGCCTATTATAAATCTCCTAAAAAAGTACTCACTTTATTGTGATGTAAAAATCCTTTAATGTGTTGGAAATATTCTTAACAATTCTAAGTTACTGAGAGGGGAGGGGTGAATCAACAACTTCTAAACTTTTAAAACTTTAATCCAATTAGCACTTAATCCAATATGAAAGCATTGATATTACTACATGCATGAGAAACTGAAAACATGAAAGCATTCATAACACTTTGACACAAGGTTTTGGTGACCTAGAAACCTTCCAAATAGAAAGTAAAATTGGGGTGTGGATGATACTCACAAGCTTTAGTACTACAATATAAATTTGGCCTGTTAGGGCTTACATTAATCACTTTTAATGATCTGCCCTGTTAGGAGCAATAAGGACTACTAGGTCCACCTTGTTAGAGGATTTACAAACATACAATGAAGTATGCACTCAATAAACAGATTTGCATAAGACTGTTAGGTCTACCTTGTTAAAGGACTGATCCACCCGTTAAGATGAAGCAGTAGTTGATCTTTGATTTGCAACTTTATTTGATGAATGGGATTCCTTTAAGTGTATAAATCACCTTGCTATGATAGATGAATCTTTGATGCTTCTTATGCTATTGTAGCCTTTGTAATTTGCACTCTCTACTCTTTTTTGATTATTGCATTGATACATACACACATTGGATGTGACATAATACATTACATATATATCAACCCAATTATACAAATTATAGAGTCGGCCAAAATACAAGTTTACACAAATATTACAAAGTCGGCTCAAATGTAGACACTTGGGCTCTGAAGACTGACTCGACAAGGTTCTAATACTCGACATCCACTATCACTGCTCAACATCGTCATGCACTTGGTAGACATAGAAGCTTGATCTGTATTGATCACTTTCAAGTAGTCTTGAACTCAATGTGCACTGGTGACTCGATAGATACTGTGAAACTCGTCATATAAATTGAATCACTTGTTTACCTCTACATAGCTCGGTAAACACTATCACCTTAAGCTCAGTATAAATTGAGTCATTTGGTTAACAGTGAATAGCTTGGTTAACACTGGACTCGCATCACATTAACTACAAACTCAGTAATCACTGCACAACTCAACTTGCACTGGTGAACTCAACATACACTAAGATGCTCGGTTTACACTGTTGATCTTCACACTAACTGTACCTACTCGATAAACACTGAAATTTTTCCAAAGGACTTAGTAGCCTCTATAGAACTCGATGACAACTAAAATGCTTGGCAAACAATGTTAACTATACAATAAGCTTGGTAGATACTTACAGTCTAAATAAGTGTATGCCACTAATAACAAACTTGATTGATATGTCAACATAATTAAGGTAGACTTAATAGTCTTGTAAGCTCTTAATATGGCAGAATCCTCATAGGGTTGATCATCAGAAGTGATCAAAGTTTGTAGCTCTAATAGGCACACTTTATTCTTGTAGTAGTGAAGATTTTGTGGGTGTCATCCCCACCATAATTTTACCTTCACCTTGGAGTGTTTCTATGTTACCATATCTAGTGTCATGTTTTGATCTATTTCTTATATGTGTTATTCATGTTATTAGACACTAGATCTAATATTACATGATGATATATGATGTTACATGGTCAAGGTTAAGGTTGAGATGTGTGGTAAATATGATTCATGTTTGAAGTGATACAAGTTTTATAGATCCCGATTCACCCCTCCCCCTCTCAACATCTTACTTTCCCTATTAGATTTCCAACAATTGGCATCAAAGCTTAGTTCTCTAAGAAGAAGTCTAACCACTTGAGAGTCAAAGGTCTTGGAGATGGAAGCCTACAAGCCAGGAAAGGTGATTGAGAATCAAAAGATTGATTTGAGCTTGCATTTGAGAAAATCAAGGGTGCAAAGGAGGAATTAAATAAATCCCTAAAGAGAAGGAAGGAGATGACAATTCAACAAAATGACACACAATACAAATAACAAAGAATTAAGGACTTATGTAATGAAGGAAGATCTAGTAAAATTGATGCAACAATAATAGATTTGTTGGAGAAGAACAATATCCTGAATGAAGAAACAAGAGAACATGAAATGCAATCAATGAGGCTATGTGAAGTGAATGAACACAAGAAAAAGGTTGAAGAAGACAAGGTAATGGTTGATGAAGGCAAAAGACATAGACTACAAGTCTTGATGAGAGGATCAATGAAGTACAAAGGCTGACTGACAATCAATTTAACATCATCAATAAGTTATTAAGTGCCAATCATGAGTGTATGTAGATTTATGTGACAATGCCTAAACAAAAAATCTAGGCTAATAAATGTATACACAATAAAGGATTGCAAATCAAAATGAAACTTTTACCTTTCCTTACCATGTGGAACATGCCTCCATTGTCCTCCTAATCTCGCGTCTTCTTGATATTGTCCTCCTACTCTTGAGTCTTCTTGATATTCTTGATAATCTCCCTTCTACAAGATTGCTTCAAGATGTTAGAGATTTTGTGAACTTTTATGCAAGATCAAATGGAATGATCCTAAAATAACTAAATGAAGATGAAGATGAAAGATGATGCAATTGAGATGCAAATGGATTATGAAATAGATAACTAATTGTTTGAGAATGCTTCTAATCCTAATTCTAAAGTTGAGTATGATTCTAGATGCTAGAATGAGGAGAAAGAGGCTCCTTTTATAGACTTTGGACATACCTTAGCCTAGGTGGCAACATATGACAGTGCAAAGATAATTAAGGACACATGGATGGATGAGATTGACTTGATTGGAGAGGTGGAAGAAATCATGGATTTATTTGAGTTATGAAAGAAAAATTAGGAAAAGAAAAGACACTTGGCAGTCATCTCCACAAAACCTCTTGAGAGGACTCCAACTTTAGAGAAGACTCCATGGACAAGTGTCTCATGAGCCCTCATTGACTGCATGAGGTGGATTTGACTAACTCCAAGTTAGTAGAGGAAGAGGACTTGGTCTCCTAGTGACATGTGTCTCAAAGGTTGAGTTAATCAAGGCCACATCTCCTCTTTTAGTCCCATAAAATAGGACACATGGGTGAGGATAAATAATATTTTTAATAATTAAATAGAATTTATTATTGGTGCAACTATGAGGTGGCACATGACTTGGACTGCTTAGATGGACAAAAAGACTCAATCATTTTCATCAGTAGATGATTAAGTAACTTAAGTAATTTACTTAATAGAATTATTTGAGAGACTTAGGATAATGTAATTGACTTAGGTGAATCGGTTTAATAAAGTAGATAATTTATTAATACTAATAGACACATAATATTAATTAAATATAAAAATATTTAATTAATTATTAGCAAGTGAATTAACTTAATAAATTGAATAATTTATTAAAGTTAATAGAAAAAAGATTATTAATTAAATATAAAATATTTAATTAATTAAGTAAAAAGGTGAATTAACTTAATAAATTAAATAATTTAATAAAGTTAATAGAAGACATTTTATTAATTAAATATTAAAATATTTAATTAATTGACTTGACAATTTTTGAGTGTATACATTTTTCCCCTCTTTGTAATAATGTGTGGACAACACATTGTTTCAAAGATAGCTAGCAGTTGCCTTTGTTGCACCTGCTCCCTCAAAAGATTTATTAGGGTGATAACATGAGTAAAGTTTCGACAAGTGACGAAAAGCAATGGATTAGGTGACAATAATTTAAAAAAAGTGATATTGTATGGTAGCACCCCAAGCAAATGGGTCCCATGGGTATATATAAAGGAAAAAGACAAGGTGGACGAGTCATCATTTGCACACTTGGTGATAGGATTTTGGTGGAGAGTGAGTAGAGTGAAGATATCATTCTCGATTGCAAATCATTGATTTGAGCAAGTTTTGAGATATCAACAACCAACCAACTATGGAGACCCAATAGGTAGTCTATCCTTCTCAGTCAATTGATAGGGTCAGGTAGAATGTTTAATAGATTGATAGGTTGTTGATCAGATTGTTGGATAGGTAGAGATTTTTTTATTTTAGTTTTTGAAATTTCTAATTTGGATGTCGATGCCCAGTTGTGATGCACAAATGCACAACTTTAGTGTATGGTTGCACATTTTTATGTTTTTGACCGCATTTATTATATCTTGTCCATCATGAGAGAATTTTAGACACTAATAAAATGTTGAAGGTATTGCTTGCATAATGAATCCAAGCATGTCCTAAAATAATATTGTAGGCTAGTTCCATATCTAGGACTTGACAAGGTATATCTTTGACTATAGGACCAACTTTGATAAGTAACACAATTGATCCTTTAGATGCCCTTTCTTGTTCATCATAAGCTTTGATTGTGATTTCTTTTTAGTATCTATTGCATTTTTAGGAAATCCCAGTGCAAGGACCAATTTTAGAGTATAGATATTCAATCCAACTCCTCCATCTATAAGGACTCTTTTGATCTTATGATTTTGTATAAGGACTTCAATGTGGGGTGGAGCATTATGAGGTTAGTGAATTACAAGATCATCATTTTCAGTAAAGGATATGAAATGGGGCTTAGTCAAATGTCCCACCGTAGCTTGGAATTGATTTTGATCTAGATTGGAAGGTATCGTGGTCTCTATTAGTTGTTGGAAATATATGTGATAGGCTATGTTACTGAGAGGGAAGGGGTGAATCAGCAACCAATAAAACTTTAATCCTTTATTAGCAATTGATCCTTCATGTGTATTCTGATCTAATTGCATGCATGAAAAACTAAAATCATTGAAGCATTCATAACACTTTTGACACACAATATGGTGACCCAGAAACCTTCCAAATAGAAAGTAAAACTGGGGTGGGGATGATACCCACAAGCTTTGGTACTGTAGCATAAAGTTGTCTTGTTAAGGCTTACAATGATCACTTCTAATGATCTACCCTGTTAGGAGCAATAAGGATTGTTACGTCCACCTTGCAAAAGGATTTACAAACATACAATGAATTATGCACTTGGTAAAAAGATTTACAAAGACTGTTAAGTCTACATTGTGAAAGGATTTAACTAATCCACCTAGTAGAATGAAACAATAATTGAGCTCTGATCTGCAACTTGGTTTGCTGAGTGAGATTCCTTTGAGTGTAATGATCACCTTGTAGTGATAGATAAATCTTTGCTACTCCTTATACTATTGTAGCCTTTGTAATTTTCTTTTATGCTCTTCTCTACTATTACATTTCATTCTTATTACTATCTATTGGATGTGATAGAATACATTACACATATACCAATCCAACTTACAAATTAATAAAGTTGACTACAATACAAGTTTACACAAAAATGTACAAAGTTGTCCCAAACTATAAGAACTTGGGTTCTGAAGACTAGCTCGGTGAGGTTCTAATACTTGGCATCCACAGTTAATGATCGACATCATCATGCATTTAGTAGACATAGAAACTCGGTCCATACTGATCACTTTTGAGTAGTCTGAACTTGGTCTGCATTGGTGACTTGGTGAATACTATGAAACTTGACATATAAACTAAATCACTTGATTCATACTGCATTGCTCAGTCAATGCTATCACTATGAGCTCAATGTAAACTAAATAAATTGGTTAACACTGCGTGGCTCAGTTAACACTTGATTCACATCACTGTAACTATGAATTTGGTAAGCATTGCATAACTTAGTTTGCACTGAGGAAATCGGTAAACCTTATGAAGCTTGGTTTACACTACTGATCACCATCATGGTAGAAACTGCTTGGCACAAACTAAATATTATCCCTTGAATTTGGTAGCAACTGTAGAACTCGGTAGAGACTGAAATGCTTGGTTAACTCTGTTAATTGTATAATACGCTTGGTAGATACTTACAATCTAAATAAGTGTGTTTCACTAATAACAAACTTGACTGTAATGTCAACAATCTCCCCCTTTGGCATTAGTGACAAAAACACTTATCAAACAAAACTGAATTCAAAAAGTTCAAGAACACATTTTATTCATCATCTTGTGTCTCCAACTTACTAGAGTACTTTGTTTTTGGGATTTTTCAAAATTACTTTTGTAAAAGATGTACCTTTGAATATCTGTACATATATAATATGATAATTCTCCCCCATATATACATACATACATACATATACATACATACATAAAATACACTTTACATCTTTTTATATCTTGTATATACATTTTCTCCCCTTTTATGTATACTACATGTTATATTATATCTTCTCCTCTTTACAATATACATCTTCTCCCCCTTTTTGACATTAATGCCAAAGATGTATGCTATATATTTATATAGTAATGCCAAAATGTGATAAGAAATATAAATGTACCTTTAGGATTAGTGCCATTGACTTGTACCAATTTTCTTGCAACACCTTGCATGTGTGCAATGCAACTTGAACTTCTACTGAAAGTTCTATCATATGATCTGCAATTGAGATGTTGTTGTCATGGATGAGCATTTTAGCATGTGTAATATGTTTTTGCAATGCATCCATGTGTGTGAGAATGATGCCCTGTATGTTTATCAATGTGGCTCTTATTCTGGCTTCTTCTCTTAGAAATTATGCCTGCATATCAGTTAAGAATTTGATCCTTGTGTAGTGGGCAGAGCTGTAACTCGGGTCAAGTTGCAACTATTGTGCACTTGCCTTTAGATCTTCATCAATTTTAGAAAGTTTTTCTTTAATTTCTTTGGTGAAAATTGAAATATCATAGAGTTTACCAAATAATGTAGACATATTGTTGCAAGAGGTCTCCAATGACCCTAAAATAGTAGATAGATCTACTTGATGAATAGCAATCTATTGAGCTACTAGTTCCAAAACTTTATTCTCAAAATTCTTCTCAGCTCTCAGCAACAATTTCTCCTATCCATTCAAATCTTTGTTGAATTTCTAGACTACCTTTGCTAATTGAATCAAAATTGGTTAAGTGTCAACCTCTGTGTTTAGTGCCTTTGCTAGGATATTCTTTGCATCTTTAATTACTTGAAATTCTTTACTTCTTTCTTCTCTAAGTCTCTGCTGGTTAGCTTTCTTCTAAAGAAGTTCTCCAAATATATGCATTTGATCAGGGTTAAGATAGGAGATGTCCCAATTTGGAATAACAATCTCCTCATCAAGAACAATTTCTTCTCCTTTCTCTTTGCCTTTATTAGATTTTTTGTACTCAGTTGAGCCTTGGTCTCAACTATCCTTGCACTTATTTTTTGCATGCTATGAATGGAAAAAATGGTAGAAATATAAGGGCTAGCTAAAAAAGTAGATACTGCACATATTGTTGAAATACTGGGTGTAACCAAAATTGATGTAGGAGGAAGCGCTGCCTGTTCGGTAGATGAAGTGCTTGTCACTTCTATCAATCAAGTACTGAGCTGAATAGGTGCAAAAATTGATTGAGTGCTTGTACTTACAATGTTTGTCACAATCAATTCTGCAATAGCTTTCTTTGGGCTTGATGTCTTCAATGCTTCACTTGGAGAATGAGGAAGTGAAGCTATGACTGCTACAACAATTTTCTCTAGGTCAATCTCCTCAGTGTTCTAAACTTCAAGTAAATCTCCCTTGGTAGCTTCCTATCCCTGTTCTTCTTCCTCATCATCTATGTTATCATAATGTGTAACTTCTTCATTATTAATTTCCTCATCTTTTTTATGTTCAACATCATCTTCATCCTTGTCACTGACATTAACAACAAATCCACTATCCTTGTGAAGAACATAAATGTTCTTCCATGTGTTGGTAGCATTTTTCACTACATGTTCAATGTCATTCATCAATATAAGACAAGTGTTGAATCTCAAGGTTAGTTTTTCTTCATTCTTCTTTAAAGATTCTTTTACTTCCTTGTCACTCAAGTTAGGCATGAGTTGCCTCAGGGCCTACTCATATATGCCTTCAATAGTTTTCATAGCATTCTCCCATCTTGGCTTGATCTTCTCCATTAAAACATTCATAATCTACTGAGCAAGCTAGTCTGGGGAATACTTCCATTTACCCATTTTAGACGTTAACATGTCTTCTTTTTGCTTCTACTCCTCTGTAGTCCTAGTCTCATATTTTATTGCTTTAAAGTTTGTTATGACTACTCCTAACTCTATTTATTTCAATCTTTCCTCAAAGGTGGGTGGAGGCCTTTTAAAGATCACATATCCTCCTTCTTTATCAAGTTTCTTCCTAGATGACCTCCTTGTGAACACAACAGTAGATGGTTTGGTAGGCTTGGTTATTATAACCTTACCTTTCTTCTTTATTGGCTATTCTTCCTTTGATTTCTCTTCACCTTCTACTTCATCATCCTCAATGTCATCTCCTTTTCCTTTAGTCAACAAAAGAGTGGAGTTGGTTTTTAATTTTGCAATCCTCTTCTTCCCTTTGTTGACTACCTAAGGGAGTTTTATTTCAAGTTCTATTCTAGCCTTTGCTTCATCATAGGTGCCAAAATATGTAGCTTTAGGGTCAGCATGCTCATTAATTAGTACTTCAATAATGTCCTTGGTTTCATATATGTTAACCTCATAACCTAGAGGCTTAACCCACACAATTCTTGGTCTCACTGCTTGTACATATACTTTATCACTATCAACCATGAAACAAACATCATCTTTGTAATCATGAACAAGTTTCTTTGGGATCTTGAATTTGTTATTCATCTTATCCTTGAATGCATCAAAGTACTTATCCATAATACTCACATAGTTTTCTCCCATTTCAGCTATATATTCATTAATCTGATAAAGAATAGTTACATCCTTCCTCCATATGACAGTACCTTTAGATGGGAAGAAGTTTTACATATAGAAAAATAGATAAGTTGAGAGTGAACCAAACTTACAAGGATTGTTTTTTGGAGTTCTTATACTCTCCATATTCTTGTTGAACTAGTTCAACATCAACTCGACAAGCTCAAGTGATATGTTATTTTTGACCACCTTGTATGTGAGATCCACTACTTCACATGACACACTGTTGAGTCTGTTTGAGTTGTATATCTTGTGCATGATGACATGTATCCCAAAATTTAGTTCCATACCTATGAAACAGCTGATCTTCATTCTCCTTCCATCCCACTCAGCAAGGGTTTTCTTTTCAAGCTCGACCTGACTTAGGGCTTTCGTCATTCTTGCTTTTGCCAACATAGGAAGACCAGTGATCCTATGGATCATCTTCTTGGTTATCAAAATAGGTTGTTCCAACCACAAAAGACCATTATGCACATGACTGAGGATAAATCTTATCCATTCGATCTGAAAATCCCATGGCATATGCAGAATGTGAGTCAAACCCTTCGCTTCAAGGTGTTGATTGTCCGATATTAACACACCATTCACACATAATTCTTTCAAGGATTCATCCATTTCCAAAGTTCCAATATCTTGAATAGCACACCAAAAATGTGAACAAATATCATTGATTAACATTACCTTTGATGTAATTTGTGATTGAGCTCCACTCAGATCTAGGTTTTTGTAACATCTAGACTCAGGTTAAAGTTTGGTGCCTTCCATTCCATGCCTCGAAATGACATATCGGATCCTTTCTTTAATTTGTTGCTATTGGATGCCATTTTTGTAGGTAAGGTTTGAGAGAACAAAAAAATATTTAATAGTAATTTGATCGAATCGCTTGAATGCCCTAAAAATCGCTATGCACAGATAGCTCTCAAAAATTCACAGTGAGAAATGACTTCAATTTCACCTTTGTTATCAAATTTTGCCTTTTGATTGCCATAAATGCTTGGTACAATTGTTCACTCAAATGAAAAACTATCATCCACTTCGATTGTATTGAATGCTCAATAGAGTCATCCACGACTCGATAACCACACAACAAATATAGTAGTTCTCAACCTTGCTCAGTAGGGTCTTACAACTTGACCTTGCTCGATAAGGTCTGCAACCTGACTCTATTCAGTGATGACTGGCATTTTGAATACTCGGTGATCCCTTTACATCTTGAATGCTATATATGGATCTTTTGGTCTGTTAACTGGAACTGATGTGAGATGTCTTCTTCAAAATCCTAGTTCCAATTTGCCTTGAAAGATCAAGTGGAAATGTTGGAGTCACCCAATTCTTGAGCAACATGTTCATTATTGCTTAGACTTGCATTCTCAGAAGATTTTGGAATCCATTGCTGTCTCATCTACTTTCTAATGTTATTAGCTTTTGCCTCCCTTTCATCTTCAATTCTTTCAGTATTCATACAGCTCTTGGCAAGATGACCAAGTTCTGTACAAATGAAACATCTTTTGGTAGTGTCTCTTGTCCCCATGTGATGTTTTACACAATTTATTCCAATGTCTCCAAATTCTCCACAATAATAAAATTTGCACCAAGTGTTATAGTCCCAACCAAATATAGCTTTTACAATCTGTTCTACTGGGTTCAATATCTTAGTTTTGCATTCTGAATATTTGTGTCTATGCTTCTTACATTTGTGACATTTGCCTTCAAACTTAGGTTTCTCTTTGCATTCATTGGCTCTATGACCATGCTGATTGCAATTGTAACATTTTCCATTGAATTTAGCTTTCCCATTGCTCCAACATTTGTTTGAAGTATGACCTATCTTACCATAGTGATTACAAGTAGGTCTTTGATTCTTTTGAGCTCCTTGCTTGGATGATTCACCTTTTTCTATATACCCAATTCCTACTTTTCCTTTTGTCTGTAATGGCTTTATTCATTCGATTGTTTAATGTCTACTTAAGATTTTATCATCCTCTCATTGGTTTTCTTTTCAGTGTTTAGATTATTCTGCAATCTTTCATTCTCTGATCTTAGATTCATGATTTCTTCATTTGCATTGGTGAGCTAATCAATGAAGTCTACTTGGTGAAGGGATAAATGATGAATTTCATTATTCTTTCCTTCTATTTCTTCTTTTATCTTATTTTTCTCTTCCATGACTTCACATAATCTTACTGACTAAATTTCTTTCTCTCTTCTCAGCTTTCTTACTTCTTCTTGAAGTGTACTATTCTTTTCTAATAGTTCTTTGATTACTTCATTAGCTTTATTTGAATTTCTTTTTGAATAAATGTCTTCAATTCTTTATTCAATGTAGAGTTGGTCATTCATTTGGATTGCAAGATCATTTCTTCTTTTCAAGGATTGAGCGAGTTGCTCCTTTGCTTTCTTGAGTTGTCCAATAGCCAATTCCAAATCTAGTTTCTCATTGTCAATAGCCTCGTCAAGTCTAAATACCTCCATAGCCTTTGATCTTTACTCAAGTTGTTAAATTTCTTTCCTGAGAACCACAATGCTTTGATACCAATTGTTGGAAATATATGTGATAGACTAAGTTACTAAGAGGGGAGGGGTGAATCAATAACCAATGAAACTTTAATCCTTTATTAGCAATTAATCCTTCATCTATATTTTGATCTAACTGCATGCATGAAAAACTTAAATCATTAAATCATTCATAACACTTTTGACACACAATATGGTGACCCAGAAACCTTCCAAATAAAAAATAAAACTGGGGTGCGGATGATACCCACAAGCTTTAGTACTGTAGTATAAAGCTGGCCTGTTAAGGCTTACAATGATCACTTCTAATGATTTTCTCTGTTAGGAGCAATAAGGACTGCTAGGTCCATCTTACAAAATGATTTACAAACATACAATGAAGTATGCACTCGGTAAAGAGATTTACAAAATATTGTTAAATCTACCTTGTGAAAGGATTTAATTGATCCACCTGCTAGGATGAAATAGTAGCTAATCTCTAATTTGAAACTTGGTTTGCTAAGTGAGGTACCTTTGAGTGTAATGATCACCTTGTATTGATAGATAAATCTTTGTTGCTCCTTATATTGTTTTAGCCTTTGTAATTTGGTCTTATGCTATTCTCTACCAATTACATTTCATTCTTATTACTACCTATTGGATGTGATACAATACATTACATATATACCAATCCAATTTACAAATTAGCAAAGTCAGTTGCAATACAAGTTTACATAAAAATGTACTAAGTCAGCCCAAACTGCAAGAACTCGGGTTCTGAAGACTAGCTCATTGAGGTTCTAATACTTGACATCCATAGTTAATGCTTGACATCATCATGCATTTGATAGATGTAGAAGCTTGGTCCATATTGATCACTTCCAAGTAATCCAAACTCAGTCTACATTGGTGACTCAGTGAACACTGTGAAACTCAACATATAAACTAAATCACTTGATTCATACTACACAACTCAGTCAATGCTATCACTACGAGCTTGATATAAACTGAATCACTTGGTTAACATTGCATGGCTCGGTTAACACTTGATTCACCTCATTGTAACAACAAACTCGGTAAGGACTACATGATTTAGTTTGCACTAAGGAACTCGGTAAACCTTATGAAGCTCGATTTACACTGTTGATCACCATCATGGTAGAACTGCTTGACGCAAACTGGATACTATCCCTTGAATTCGGTAGCAACTAGAGAACTTGGTAGAGATTGAAATGCTTGGTTAACTCTGTTAACTATACAATATGCTTGGTAGATACTTACAATCTAAATAAGTGTGTGTCACTAATAACAAATCTGACTATGATGTCAACACATCATTTTTAGTAAAGGATATGAAATGGGGTTTAGTCAAATGTCCCACCATAGCTGGGAATTGATTCTGATCTAGATTGGTAGGTACTGTGGTCTTTGTTAGAAAATTTTCAAGAATTTCTCTATGGGATGTTGATAACTACAAAAGCTCTAATATGTATATTTGGGTTGGTCTTTTCTTCAATTGGTCCAAAAGGTTGTATTGTTTTGATGTTTTAGACAGAAACTATGGTGTACATACAACTTTTGTTTGAGACATAGATGGTTTGGATGCAACACCTTGTAGTGAACCTTAGCTTAATTCCTAATGATGACAGTAACTTGTTTGAACTCATCCTTTTCATGAAAGGTAATGAAATTGGAAAAATATTGAGAAGGGTCATATTCAAATAGGTTGTTAATGTATGTGTAGGATGTAGTATTGTAACTGGCTTGTTTTTCAATTTTGTCATTGGAGACATTTCCTTTATCATGATCTAGAAGTAGATCTTTGAATGTGGTATGTGTCTCATTTGAGATATGTCCATCAATATCTACTTCACCACTTTCCATTAGGTATTATATCACAATTTTTAACCATTGATAATCATTGGTTTTATGTCCTTGGCCTCTATGGAATTCACAATAATCATCATCATTCTACCATGATGGTTTCACTTTTGGTTAAATCTTTTACTTTAGGAAGTGTGATAAGTTTTCGAGTGATTAAATTCCTTAAACAGATTCAAGAGATTCCCCTATGGGAGTAAATGTTCTTTTCTTGGGTAGGAGAGATCTTCTCATGAAAGACTAATTAGTTTAGACCTCTTGAGTATTTTGATTCATTTAAGGAGTAGTAGATTTGTTTACCAAGACTCAATATGGGTTGTGATGTTTTTACATATTATCTACTACTCTATTGCTTACAATGTTTTTGTTTTTGTTCCAATATTTGGATTCATCATTGTTGGTATTGGAATTGTTATTGTTTGTATTTGAAGAGCTGACATTGTCTTTTGTGTAAAGTTTTAGCTCTCCTTTTTGAACCATAGCTTCTTCAATTTTTACACCATTCTCAATGAGCTTTTTGAAGTTTGGTGGACATTATAATTGTACTTTATAGCTCATGTCTGGTGTGAAATTTTGTATAAGGATATCCATCTTTTCATGTTCAAGAATGATTCTTGGATATTTTGATAAGAGGTGACACCATCTTTGTAAAAAGGTAAGGAATGATTTCCCATTCTTATGTTTTCTATTACAAAGGTCTAACATAGTCACTTTGTGTCTAATGTTGTAGGAATAATGTGTTACAAACATACCAACTAGCTTATTAAAAGACTTAATAGAGGGTGGTATCTTAGAAAACATTCCATAGCTTGGCTTCCCAAACTTCATGGAAATAGTCTCATGAGGTAAGTCTCATCATGAGCTACTTCAATGCAGGTAGCACAAGATTCTCTAACATGGTCTTGTGGATCTGTATTCCCTTTGTATTTATCAAATTTGGGAACCTCAAAATGAGGAGGAAATGAAATCATGACCAAACTTTTTTCAAAAGGGTAAGGACATGTGTCTTCTAAGGTGTACCTCTTGGATGAAGATCTTGTTTGAATTTCTTGAATTTGTTGTTGAAGCATTTGGATTTATTGTACCAAAGGGTATAATGATAATGTATGTCCATGCAAAGTATTTCCTTGAATATTGATTCCTTGAGGATTTTGACTGAGTGTTCATACTAGGAATGTTATAACCTTGTCGATGAGGTCCTTGAAATGTTAGATTTTGTATTTGAAAAGGACTTGATTGAACATTTGACATAGGTGTTTGGTGAACATAACCTTGAGAAGAAGCATGTTGGGGATAAAAAATTTCTATGATGCCTTGTGGGGTTGTCCCTAATTGATAAGATCCTGGATACGTTGAGTTTTTTTGTTGAGTAGGACCTTATGGGTTTATGTGTTGTGGATTAGGACCTTGTTGAGGAGTTCCTTGTAAAAAGTTACCATAGATGGACTAGGAACTTGTTGGGTTACACCTTGCTGAGGAATATTTTGTTGGGTATAACTTTGTTGAGGAGGTCCTTATAATGTTACCATAGGTGGACTAGGACCTTGTTGGGTTACACCTTGTTGAGGAATTATTTTTTGGGTATAACATTGTTGAGGAGGTCCTTGTAAATTTACCGTAGGTGGAATAGGACCTTGTTGGGTTACACCTTGTTGAGGAGTACTTTTTTGGGTATAACCTTGTTGAAGAGGTCCTTGTAAGGATAAATTGTTTTGTTGCAAATGATCAATTAATGGTAATAGACCTTGTGAGGTTGAACCTTATTGAAAAATATGTTGTGGGATTAACCCTTGTTGAGGAGGTTCTTGATCATTTGAGGTATCCTTAATTTGGTTGAGAACAAAATCAGTAGGGAGCTTGACACCTTATTTTGCAAGTACCATGAAATATCACTCTTTATCCTTTCCATTATTTTTTGAAACCTAGGATCTTTCATGGCTATCTTAATTTTTGCTTCAGCTGGTTCATCATCCATTAAATGTTTGGAAGATCTAACAATTTCTGTGGGCCAAGGATTTTCATAAGCATTTGTTTTTTCCATGTCGGTTTGTTGTTGTTGTGCTTTCAATTTTCATCTCTAGTTTGAACTACCATAAAATGATGAGGTGTAGATGTGGTTTGAAGAATTTTCTCAAATTTTAAAAATCTGGATGTAGACAATGATACTCTAACTATACGAGATAGAGACTCGCTATGATGTAGACAAAGAGGTTTCAAAATGTCCAATCTAGGTAACTTTCTAGATGAAGGATGATGATCCCAATAAGGGACTTACTAAGATAAAAAATAATTCAACACTAGAAATTTTAGGAATGATTTTTTTTGGGGAGGGTAGACTAGAAGTATGAAAATGAGGTTCAAACTATTTTTTGTTATCTGAAAGCTACAATTTTTTGATCAAATTGGACAGACAATTCAAATGGGTACCTTGAAATGTTCTTAGTTTTTCCTGAAAAGGTTCCAAAAGATCTATGTTACAAATGTGCATTAAGAGACACACATACATACTGAACAAATGCACAACAAACATTGATAGATGCATGCTACAGGTGATTACAAATGCGTAATGAAATTAATCAAATGCATAGGTATTATAAACATAAGCAAAACACTATAGACAAAAGTGCAAATAAACAAAATGAAAGCACCCATTCAATGATCAAATGTGCAACAATAATGAATAAATGCGTAATAGTTGTTGAAAAATGTGCAATTCTGACGAATTTTGGAAAAAAAAGGTGTTTTGATTCTTTAATTTTTTTGTTATTTTTCTGGTTATTTTTGTTGTTTTTTAATAAAAAATTTGGCAAGAAATATATGCACACATGTAAAACACTATGAATGATTCCTAAAATTTTTTCTAATATGCAATGCACAAACACACCACAATCCTAGATTGGCTAGGACAATATTTGCTAAATTCCCACTTGGACTAGGTCTAGTCATGCTAACTCAATGTGGATAGCATGGTAGCTTGGAGGCACAAGCTCCCCCTTGTAGTGCACTCACTTCTTGGCCACACCAAGCTACAAATTCCAAGGGTGATGAAATCCCAAGGAATCACTACCCCAAAATAAAGCCACGAGAGGTGTGGGATGTCTTTAGGGACCCTTAGCATCAATAGATAGAAGGTTTTTGGAAATCTATAACACAATATTTATTAAGTGCATCCATTTGGAAGGTTATCCATTCAACACTTATACCCATTAAGGGGATTCCTCGGTCTATGAAGGTTACACTCTGTAGATTTTAACGCACCACGTGGGTACTAAGAGAGAATCACATCTTGACATAACAATATTACAACTATTCCATGAAACTTTCATCCTAATGGACCTTTTTTTTATAGTGGATCAGAAGAGTTTGGCATTAGCCCATTACCACTTGGGTCATTCCCTCTCATCGACTATGCTAAAACCATTCTTGGGAGGCATGCCTTCTAAATATTAGCACAATTTTTTTCTTACACCTAGGATCCACCAATGGCAAGGGGAAAGGATACTTCTTTGTACTAAAATTATGTAAACATAGAAAGTGGCTATCCCACAAGATACAACTGAAACAATGATCTAATTTAAGGAAGACACATGAAAATGAAAAGCATGTCATATTTTAAGCCCAAATGGAGATTATGGTTTTCATTTAACAAACCCTTAGAGAAACCTGCAAACAAAAAGTACAATCAAATATGTTTTAGGGGCCTTTGACACAAGGTCCTACAAAACCAACCTAGAGGTCTACTAGACTGAACAACAACTCATCAGAATGTTAAAAATCTAGCAATGCAACTAGAAATTTATGAAATTTGAACTATAGAAATAAATGCACAATTATGCAGAATAGAAGCATAGTAAGAAAAATCAGAAGCACAACTAAAAGAAATGGTATATGTAAGAACATAAGTGCGAATAATTGGAATGTAAGTGAAAAATAATGTATGCACACTTATGTTAAACAAAAGCATATGTTTGGTGAATGGATGCACAAAAATGATTGATGTGCAGGTGAGATGAATAGATAAAGTGAAACGAAGTGCATATATGTATGGAAGCATAGTAGAAATGAATAAATATGTAGGTTTGTAGAATGAAAGCACCAAAATGACTTGTATGTCACCTGCACACTTTAAAAATTCAAACAAAGATCAAATTTTGGGGGCTAGGCCCCATGGTGGGTGCCAAAGATGTATGTAAATTTATGTTTCAATGCCTAAGAAACAAATCTAAGCTAATAAATGTATACACAATGAAGGATTGCAAATCAAAATGGAACTTTTACCTTTCCTTACCATGTGAAGTGCCTCCATTGTCCTCCTAGTCTTGAGTCTTCTTGATATTGTGAGCCCTCAGATTATTATCAGCTCCCTTTTATAAGATTGCTTCAAGATGTTAGAGATTTTGTGAACTTCCATGGAAGATCAAATGGAATGATCCTAAAATAGCTAAATGAAGATGAAGATGAAAGATGATGCAATTGAGATGCAAATGGATTATGAAATAGATAACTAATTTCTTAAGAATGCTTCTAATGTTAACTCAAAATTCTAAAGTTGAGTATGATTCTAGATGCCAAAATGAGGAGAAAGAGGCTTCTTTTATAGACTTTGGATAGACCTTAGCCTAGGTGGCAATATTTGACAGTGGAGAAATAATTAAGGACACATGGATGGACAAGATTGACTTGATAGGAGAGATGGAGAAAATCAAGGGTTTAGTTGAGTTATGAGAGGAAAATTAGGAAAAGAAAAGACACTTGGCAGTCATCTCATCAAGACCTCTTGAGAGGACTCCAACTTTAGATTAGACTCCATGGACAAGTGTCTCATGAGCTTTTGTTGACTACATGAGGTGGATTTGACTGTCTCCAAGTTAGTAGAGGAAGAGGAAGACAACTTAGTCTCCCAAAGACGTGTCTCAGAGGTTGAGTTAATCAAGGCCACATTTTCTCTTTTAGTCCCATAAAATAGAACACATGGATGAGGATAAATATGATTTTAATAATTAATTAAATTTTATTATTGGTACAACTATTATTGGTTGTTTATAATAGTGTAATTAACTTAGGTGAATTAGTTTAATAAATTAAATAACTTATTAATATTAATAGATGAATAATATTAATTAAATATAAAATATTTAATTAATTAAGGAAAATGGTGAATTAACTTAATAAATTATTAAATTTAATAGAAGAGATTTTATTAATTAAATATTAAAATATTTAATCAATTAACTTGACAATTTTTGAGTGTATACAATGAGATTTCTAGGAAGGTGGAAGAGATTGTAAATATGAGATCTAAAAATAATCAATTGAAAGTTGAGTTGATAGCTAAAAAAGAAATCATGGAAATAATGAACATATATGGAGAGGCTATGAGCCAACTTGATGAACAACTAAGAGCACAAAAAAGACCTCATGACACTACTAGGCTAGGTCATACCAAGTTAATATCATCTACCAAGCAAGGAGAATCATCAAAGTAGGGAAAACAAAGGAATGCTAAGAACAAGAAGCCTACATCCTATCACTATGGAAAACTAGGTGATACAACAAACTTTTGCAAGAGTAAAACGATAAGTCAAATCCTAAGCCTAAATTCAATGGTAATTATTTCAATTTTTACAAGCATGGACATCAAGCACATGAATGTAGAATTAAAGACCAATAAGGCACAAGCTATATCAATATTTGAAGGTTATTGTTACACATATTATGAGTATGGTCATATGCCACAAAATTGCAGATCTAATGCAAAGAATAGGTGGACATCTAAACATCAAGGCAAAGAAACTAGGCGATGAAATACTATAGAATGGGATTACAATACTTGGGTCAACTTTTAGCTATGTGGAAAGTATGGACATATTGCAGCAAATTGTGCAAGGATACATCTCAGAGGAAGATAAGGGAACTTTAGGAATTTATGTTCAGTATGTTTTAATTGTTAGAAGGTTGGTCACCTAAGCAGAGACTGCATGAATTGAGAACTAGTATCAAATAACGAAGAGAACAATGAAAAGACAAAAGTCAATGTTGAAGAAGTGAAAACCTAGATGAATTAATCCTAGAAAAAGAAAACTAAAGGAGAAAGTAGTGCAAATGATGAAGTTGTGATCACTCAATCCAATGGATTAAGTAATTCCCCCACCTCAAACTAAATGAAGAGGTATGTACGGAACTATATTTTAAATTTACTAAATCACACATCAATCACACATCAGTTCCTAATATTGAAATTGCAAAAGTCCAAATAAGCATATTGCTAGATGCATAAGGACAAATTTGAAGTTTGTACCAAGTAATGTATGGAAGTTGTGTTGAAAAGTTAATAACTGCCAAGTATTAGTATTAAAGAATGAAAGTGTTATGCAACCGAGTGAGAATGTTAGTATTGACCAAGTTTTGGTACTAACTGAGTTGAAGGAGTGTGAAGTATGTTTGCCAAGTTTTGTAGAGAGGGTCGATACAAATGTTGTGCACCCATTATGTGCACGAGACATTTATGAGGCCTTGAAATTAAATTTTTGAGCTATATAGTGAACTTTGTCAATAATTTTGAACGCCTTGCATTTAAGAGTTTAGAGTATAGAAGAGCTAGAGAGATTCCAAAATGAAGCTAAGTGATTTGAGTGAAGATCTTAAAGCGTATCATCAACAATTGAAAGATATTTGAAAGTGGTGTTGATACCAAGCGAAGTAGAGTTCAAATTTTGAAATCCTAAATGGATAAATGACATCAAGTTCAATTGTCGAGAAGGAAAAAGTATCAAAGGTTAGTGATGTGTAATTGATTCATAATGAAGCTATAAAACCCCCTTAGTTTTAGGCATATCTAGATATTGTGATGAAAGGTGATGCATTTCATACCCTATCATCAATCTTGCCTAGGGTTATAATGATTCATGATGTTATGTCATGTTATATGTGCAAGATTGGTGAAATAGGATATTTGACCTAAGGAATGCATATGAAATATTGTGCATTGATGGGAAAATGAAGGAAGAGCACAAGCACATTACCGAGGCTGGACTCATCCATGTCCTAGATTTTATGAAGATTTTCAAAGTAGAGTGGATCAAGGTTGTTCTAAGTAGAGTGCATGAAATGAATTTTTTGCTAGAGGGTGAACCAATGGAGATAAATAAACAAATTATTCACTGGTGTTTGGTTACCCTATGACGGATAAAGTAAAGCCCATTCAATGTCAGAGTAAAGCTATAATTGAAGCAAATACAATGATAGTGTAGAACAAATGGGGTATGTCGGTCTCTATCATTAAGGATGCTGAGATTTTTTTTTCTATGAGTGTTATAGCTCACAAGTTTTATCAATCAAGGTAGCTAGACAACGTTCCCTATGTTGTAGTTGATGTTGCATAGAAAATTGTGAAGAAAGGTCATTCCTATGACTTAGCTAATTTGCAATTGTAACAATTGGATGAGAACCTAAAAAGCATCAGAAAGGCAAATAATATTATGTGTAAGTTCAATTCTCTATTAGTTTGTATATTCTTTTATGTGCATAATTATTTTCCTACTAAAGGTAATAGTAGATGGAGTAAGAAGAAGTTGGTCACCCAACAAATCAAAGAGTTTATTAATCAACTGGAAGATAACTTTGAAACTATGTTGGATGGTTATTTTGATGAATTCAAACATAAAATGAAGAATAAGTTTAGAATATCAAAGTCATTAGTTGAAAAGTACTATGAAAGCATTTTTTTGGTAGATATAGATAGGATTTATATCCAAGCCAACATGCCCAGAATTACATGGCTGAAGCCACTAGGTTATGAGATTAACATTGATGAAGCAGACACAAAAATCATAGCATTGTTGGATGAACCCATAGACAAGGATGTTGAGCCATTTAATGCATATAAAACTACTAAAATAAATATTATGATGGAAACTAAGGTCCCTAAGCTTGATAGGAAGAGAAAAGGGATGATAAAGAATTTTGTGAGAGTTATAAGTGAAGGTGTCAACCAAGAGGCACTCCTACAAATTACAGAAGGAAAAGGTGAAGATCTTTCTAGTGATTAAGAGGAAGAGGAAGGAAAAAAAGAAGAAATGATGAAGAAGAGGTCAAAGGAAAAGGCAAAGAGATAGTTGTGGCCAAGCCATAGACTAGTAAAGGTAAGAGGAAATATTCAGTGCCTACCCCTAACACGCAAAGAGTGACTAAATAGAGAACTAAGGTAGCTACAACTACAGTTACCAAGCCACAAAGGAAAGGAGTAGTGAAAGTAATAAGACTAGCTCAAGGCAAGAGTGCAACAAAGAGAAAATACATTCCAGACAAGGCCGAGTCGAGAAAACAAATAAAGAAAGCAAGAAGAAGTCTTATAGTTGCAAAAGATGATCATGATGAGGATAGAATTGAATTTGAGGATACAAACCATTTTAGAGTTGTTGTGCATAAGAAGCCCCAAACAATAGAAGAGTTATGTGAAATATTAGGGGAAGTGCAAGATTATATCAAGATTCAATTTTTTTAAGTTTGATAAATTGAGTTAGGAGGACAAGAATAAAGAAGAAGAAGCATTTTTACACATGATGACTAGTTTCAAATATACACCATTAGAGTTAGGTAATATGATACCCAATGAGATATATGGTATCGTAGATGCAAATTGGAAGTATGCATTGATAGCTAAAAGACAAATTAGAGAGGGAACACTTGCCTAATTCATCCCTTAAGTGAACAATAAGCAAATCTCAAAATCCATGAAAGAGTTTAATAACATATTTGTACCTAAGAGGAGGGATTTTCTAATTTTGAAAAACAAAATTAAAAATGTTGTAGAGGAGAGAAAATTGATATGGAATAAGATATATGACTTTATACTTGATGATGGGCAAAAGGACGAGGAAGAAAAGGATGAAAATGAACATGTGGAACTAGATAATAGAGAAGATATTTATGATGGAACTTAAATTTTTTTTGATATATTTCACAATTTGGTACAACTGAGTGAAGGGAAGATAGAAATATTGGTCATTGATGAAGAACCAGGAAAGAGCCCAGACAAAAATGTGTTGAGTGAAGAAAATGTCAAACCTAAGATGAGAGAACAAAGTGAAGATCTTGTATAGACTGAGTCAGTACAGATGCCTGCTCATGATAAACTTGTGGACCCTAATCCTATGATCATGCAAGTAAAGGACTATCCCAAGATTGATGCATAGGAGTCCACATGATAGGTGCAATCTACACCTGTTACTCCTGCTATACCAGTTGTCACATTTAGTCAAGATCAGGGACAAGGAGACATAAGTGAGAGAGATATTGAACAATAGAATGTGTTGGCCACTGAAGAGAAAAATGCACAAGTGCTAGATCAACAGAATAATGCCAATGAGGGAAATGTAGATGAGAATGATAAAGAGGAGGATTGTGAAAAGATCCAAAATGATCAAGTGGATCAATCCACTACAGGTGAAAGACCAAGTGCCTCAGGACCTCAAATTGAGGGAGAAAAAGAGGTTGTGCAACTAAGTTCCATAGGTAAACTCACTACTAATGTTCATAAGGAAAAGAAGAATGCACCTGAACAACATGTGACTACTATTGAGGGGCAAACAATTCAGATTGAGGAGACATATAGACCAAGCATAAGTGTATAGACTAAGGCCCTATAGATGACTATGTTGAGTTCCATCACCCCAAACTCAAAGGGGAAGAGGATAAAGAAAAATAAAATAAAGTCTCCAATGAGAATTCAAGGAAAACGTGTTACCTTAGATGAAGTGATTGCGATTCCTAACTACGACAAAAATAATTTAACCTATGATTAGATGAAGACATTGAGTGAACTACTAGTAAAGAAGACCAAAAAAGAGGAAATGAGAAGAGAATATCAACTGAAGCAAGTACTACATAAGATTAAGGATATATTTCTTGAAACCATCGATGTTGAGAATTTGAATGAATTGGCCCCAATCATTAAAAAATTAGTTCAAATTGTGGAGAAGTTAAATGACTCTGATATAGACACAAGAAAAAAGATTATGTAGAGGTCAGAGAGAAAATTTGAGAATAAGGTGACGGATAAAGTTGCAACAAAAATTGTAGTTAAATAGGTTGAACTTTCTACCCTTATAAATGATTTGAGAATATAGTCCAAAATTTAAATACATTATTTCTGAAGCTATTTTATATTTCATTATTTAAAAAATAAATAAGAGACTAAATGAAAAAAATTGATAGTGATTTGTAGTGCAATGGAGACACACTGACCTTGGATACAAGTTCAAGCTCAATACACTTTTCAAAGTTGAGATTCTTGCAATGAAAGCAATCTAAGTTGCTACAGGAAGTGAGCAAAATAAGGGCAAAGATTATCACAGTTCAAGCTTTGTTGACACCTCATCTGGAGGTAATGCAAAGACATTTTTAGAAAGCTAAGGATATGATTCAGAGTAATTAGAATTTATCTATTATAGATAATATGGTAGAATTTTTATTTGTAATAAGACACACAAATCTTACAGCACAAGGTAATCATCTCTCTCACTCCGCTCCCACCCCCCACCCTCTCTTTTCCTTTCATGCTAGTTGATTATATTATGAGGTCTGTATCATCATTAGTTGTGCTTATATTTTTCCTATGTGGTCATTTATATTATTGCAATATCATTTTAGACATGATATTAGACAATGGGGCAATTATGGCTGAGGCCCCTTTAACTAGTTAATTTGGAGTTTTTAAAGTACTAACCCCTTTGTTTGTGTCTTTTCTTTAGATCTATTTTTCTTTGTTTCAATCCTTTATGCAAGGATTTGGAGTTGGGATACTTAACATGGAGGCTTATATCCTTAGACTTAGTGATGTTCTATCTCTGTGCAATTCACCTCATTCACCATCTATACATTTTTTCTTTCTTTTCCTTTACTATGCATATGAATTTTGTAATACTCTCTCTAAAGTGGAGGCTAAATATATCATCTTAAAGAGTGTACACTCAGTTTGTAAAATATTTATCCCTTCTTAGTGTGTTTTGTTTTATATTGGGACCTCCAATTGTATTTAATAACTTAAATTTTATAGCTACATCAAGTTTATGCTGAGGGACTGTATGAAAGAATAAGTTGAGCCAAGTAACACAGTTTGTTGTATTTGAGTTTAGAATGGCACAAACTCATAGGCAAACCCTTTTTCTGGGTTGAAAATATATTTAAATAATTGAGGAGTCAATCATAGAGGTAATTACGCCTATAATTGCAGATCATTAATCCCTATGTTGTGTGATTAGCCAATCAGAAAAAATGGGAAGGACAAGTAGGACAAAGAATGAATTATAATCATTGATCAAGATCTAGAAGCTTCACCAGATATCTATTTAAGAATTTTTTAAGACCTTATTTCATGTTGTTGAAGTTGCAAGAGAGAGGATTGCCCAATTGAAGGTGAATCAGAGGTTGAAGGACTAGGTGATCGAGTAGTGTAGAGAGGAGAAATAGTATATATGTCAAATTGAGGTGATCAAATATTTGAAAGAGAATATATGCCATCAATAATCAAGTGAAAACTAAAGGATCATAGTAATAATTACATTCTAACCATTGTATCAAGTGAATCTCTTAACAGAGTGGTCCTAACAGTTCTATTGTGAATCTCATAAGAGAGTACTCACTTTATTGTGATGTAAAAATACTTTAATCAAGGTAGACTTAATAGTCTTGTAAGAAAGCTATTAACAAAGAACACCCCTCATAGGGTAGATCATCAAAAGTGATCAAACTTTGTATCCCTAACAAACACTTTATTGTTGCAGTAGTGAAGATTTTGTGGGTGTTGTCCCCACCGCAACTTTACCATCACCTTGGAGAGTTTATGCATTGCTATATCCTTTTTCATGTGCTTATCTATTGCTTATATTTTATATTCATGTTATTAGATGCTAGATCTAATATTACATCACAATATATGATGTTGCATGGTTAAGGTTTTGGTCGAGATGAGTGGTGAATGTGATTCATGTTTGAAGTGACAAAAGTTTTACAGATCCTATTTTACCCCCCTCCCACCCTAGTGTGGCTTTTTATATTAGGACCTCCTATTGAATTTAATAACATAAATATTATAGCCAAGTAAAGTTTATGTTGAGGAACAACATTAAAGAACAAGCATAGTTGAGTGTCGGAAGCTATATGAGCTGAGTAACTCAGTTTGTTGTATTTGAGTTTGGAATTACACAAACTCATAGGTAAACCATTTTTCCAAGTTGAAAGCATGTTTATATGATCAAGGAGTCAATCATAGAGGTAATTACACCTATAATTATAGATCATTAATCCATATGTTGTGCGATTAGCCAATCAAAAAAATGGAAAGGACAAGCCGCAAAAAGAATGAATTCTAATCGTTGATCAAGATCTAGAAGCTTCATCATATGGCTATTTAAGAAGGTTTTAAGAATTAATTTTGCATTTTTGAAGTTGTAGGAGAAAGGTTTGTGCAATTGAAGGTGAATCAGAGGTTGAAGGACTAAGGTGACCAAGCACTGCATAGAGGAGATAAAGTATATATGTCACATTAAGGTGATTGAATATTGAAAAGAGATGAAATGTCATCAACAATAAAGTGAAAACTAAAGGATCATGGTGCTTGGCCAAAGAAATGGATCAAAATCCTACAACAATGAACTACTTAACCCAAGATTGGACATCTCAACTAGTTCTTACCCAACTCATTTGGACTCATTTAATTTATCAACTAGGGATGTAAACTTGCAATGATGTTTGCAAAATATATGCTTCAAACTTATCTCCACTTAAAAACTACTTTAAGGGAATTCAAATGCTTAAGCTAAAAACAACCTATGCTAAAATTGAGAATCAAATCTATTTTAACAAAGCATGAAAATACATGTGGGAATTACTTCAACTACCTATGCTGCAGGAACAACAAAGTCTACCTTAATTCTATCAACTGAATGTAAATCCTATGTTAACTACTTAATTCACTTCCTGTGTGGGCCCCCACAGAGAAATGAAGTAGAATAACTCAAAGATGAAAACTTAAAACATTCCTTTTATTCATGAAAATAATACAACATACATACTGATGAACAACATGATTGTATTCAATACTCAACAGCTTCTTCTATTGAAAAATAACTAAAAACTTAACCCCCTAGAACACAGACTTCTAGTTATTTAAATACATGGAGTAGGAATAGAATTCCTAGATTTTAGATTTATCAACTATCAAAGTAAATAATAGTATTGATTATTAAAAATGACTCATTAATTTTGGCGCCAAAAAGAATAGTAATCAAGAAGCTCATGACCCCTAAATTTCCTCCACTTGGTGTCAGGCTAATAACACAGGCAATTGTTTTGACTTCTGCTTTGTTGAGTTGACCCCACTTTTATATTTGAAAAATATTAGCACTTCCAAGACAATAACATACATCAAGACTTATTCACAACATGTCATTTAAATTAGCTTATCCTATGTCACATTACTACAAGCGAACTACCCAACCTAGCTAAGGACGAGAAAGCATCATTTGCACATTATTTTGTAATTAAATGACATATTTTTTGATAGCATATTCATTTCAATCTTGAAAAGTAATTATGCACACATTATCATAAATATCATGTTCTTGAACATCAAAATATTTAGAAAGTTTGAGAATTAAAATTAAAATGCAATAACAAAATAGATCATATTCTGGTCTCATCATTCCCCCCAACTGAAACTTTGACTTGTCCTTAAGAAAACATAAAAAATTTCACCCTTGCAGCCATTCTGAAATTTGAAGCAATACTCTGCATTTTTCCTCTTGTAGCAATGTTCCAATAAAATCCTCTATTCTCCTTGTACCTTTCCCATCTGCAAAGCTCCATTATATCAATTGTCTCTAAATCTTGTTTATTAGCAAGCAATGGGGATGATAATAGTGGAGGCTAAAAATTTAAAGGGATCTAGTCATTTTTCCTTTCTTCCCCCAACCTGATATACTAGAGTGCTTGTTGAGTAGCCATGATAAAATTCAAAGGAGAATGAGGTTCTTTCTTTTGCAAGTCTTCATTCAATCCTATCCATCACTATTGATTCCCCTGCTTTGCTATAGGGAGATCTATTTCTGCCATGGCTTTATATTCTTGATAGGTTGCATCCCTTCAAGGAGGAATAATCCAGATCCTAGGTTTTGAATAAGAAATTTTCATCCATTCATAGTACATAGCTCTGGCATCCTTGGCTTCAAGCTTGAGAAGAAGTGGAGTTTCATATTCTAATTCTCTAAATTGATGGGCCTGATGTTCTCTACTAATTTCATTTTGGATCCAAGACATCAATGCCCTAAGTTGAATATCACCCACATAAGGTAGAGGGTCCCAATCTCTGTTGTTAGGAACTACTAAATTATGTAAAAAGAGTTCAGAAAAAATTTTCTTGATAGCTACAGGGGCAGTATGGAAGGCTTGAAATAATTTGTGAGTATTCAATGTTAAGATCTTACCCTAAATTACACAAGTCATCTGATAACTAAAAAATTATTCCTTCAAAAAGAGAACATAAATAGGGGAAGGAGAGCGACAAGACAATAATTCAGGAATCATGGCAGTGATCTTTGTGAGTTTACCACTTAATTGCTCAATCTCCTCATCCTTTTAAGTGAACTCTTGAGTTTGATTCTCTCTCTGTGTTCCATTCTTACCTCTCTTGAATTAACTGATTAGATATCTGTGAAATGATGCTTAACAATGAAACAGTAGAACCAGTGGTGAAAGTAACATGTTTTTCAAGTGAAGGATCATTAGGAATAGTTTGTTGGGCTGCGAATGCTAAAGCATCAAGTCCCTGTGAAAGAATTTGTTCAACAATAGTGTAAACTACATCAAAATTTATTCCAATATCCTCTTCATGAAATTTTTCTCTTTGAGGTGGAGGAGAATTTGGAACTCCAACAGATACACTATCTTCAATGTTTGAATCTATAGAAATGATGGGTGGTTGGTCAGAGGATGTTCATGTTGCTGCAGGTACACGTTCTGCACTTTCCCCCTTCTCATTGATATTCTTATTTTTATCAAAAGAAGAGGATGTAAACACCTAAATCTAATTACATCACTTAAGTAATCCTATTTAGTCATCTTCTAAGGCATCGTTAATTAAGTATTTAATATTTGATTAATCTATTGTCATCCCCTAGTTAATTAGTTAATTTAATTAACTATAGTCCAATTGATAAAATTAAAAGATCACCCAAAATCAATTTATCAATTAAATCCCTATTCCTCTATTAAATTGAATAAATCCTCAAATCTATTCAATTTAATTCTATATCCCCATTTTGTTAAATAAATCATTTAATAAAATATCTAAAATCCTAAGAGCCTCCCTAAACCCTATCCTAACCCCTAATCCAACCCATTCACACATACTAACCTCACTTAGCCACATAACTAACCCATCCCATCAAATCTAAGCCACTTACCCCTTAATCCCCCTCTAATCCAAGCCTAATCCTCTTCTAATCATGTGCACAATCATAAACATGGGTTAATACTTACTAACCCAAGCCAAAGTCAACAATCTCATCCTCCCCTCAACCATCTCTATTTATGACCCAAGCCAAAGTCAACAATCTCATTCTCCCCTCAGCCATCTCCATTTATGATCCAACCATCCCCATTTGTGGCTCGACCTCCCTCATTACTCCTTTGACCAACCCATATCTTACCTTTTCACACCCAATCACCCTGTGACATGTGTCACCTCCTAATTGGCTTCAAACAAGCACAATCCATGTGCTCCCCTTTGAGTGCATCCTAGCCCTCCCTCACCATCTTGTCATCCTTGCTTCTTGACCATCTACCCCTTGGCCTATAAATAGAAGCCTCTCCCTTCACAAACATCATCCACTTTTGAAGCAAACTTATAATGCTATTTTGAGAGCTTAAAAACTACCAAAATACTATTATAATGTTGAAATACCTCCATGAATCCATTGTTGAAACCTTGCTTCATCCACTCCATCCATCGATCTAAAACTTGAGCGTACATGTGAGCATACATATCTTAATCAGGGACAAATCCTTTGTATCATGTGTTATGCCATTAGAACCCTACCATTCTTGGTTTGCTTTTTTTTGTGGTGATAACCTATGGCCCTATCTTAAGTGTTAGCTTTCTTAGTATTGTTAATGCTTTCATTTAATAGTTAGTATTCATATTACAACACTAAATTAGGTGATACAGAGGATTGCTCTTTTTCAATAATGACATTTTCAGACAGAGGGGTTTGAAAAGGCACATCTTCATCAAGTTTTACAGATGATTGGCCTCTTTGAGTTCTATGCCTAAGAGGTACTTTGGCTACTTCTGAAGTTGCACGAAGTTCTGAAGATTTATCTTGTACATTCCCTTTCTTCTTTTTCTTATGAACCCTAGGAGCTGCAGGAGGGCCAATATTTGGGGAAATTTCAACTTTCCTTTTGCCTTGTTTAGATTTTAGACTCAACCTAGAGGTAGAAGCTATGGGACTAGAAATTGAAGTCCTCTGTGACCTTCTGGGTCTAGTTGAGGAAGAGCATGGAGCTAGGTTTTCAAGATTTTCCCGAGGTTCTATTTCCTCCTCAACTTGCTCCATAGGTTTCCTAACATGGTTTTGCACTTTATTTTCAATGAAATCATCCCAAGATATCCCCAGTTGCTCCTTAAGGGCTTTTTCTATGATAAGCTTAATGAAACAGTGATGTGAAACATCCTTTGGGGTTCCTTTCTGTACTAGTGTGACTCTTTTTAATAGAATGTGATACATAAAATGAGGAACATTCAACGAACAATCATCATATCTTAGGCAAATCAAAAATTTGAAATGTGTGGCATGCAAATATGAATGTCTCCCCTCATAAGTAAAATATTTCACAACAAATATAACACTTTCATTAAATGGTTGTGGTAAAGATGTGCAAACTATACCTTGTTTCTGGTCTATTTGAAGCCGTGGGTCTCTATGCACTGTAAATTAAGCTCTAGTCAATTCTACATCCAACGTATCTAAAAAAATTTCTCCTTCCAGTGGAAAATCCATTATATCTATTGCAATTTTAGGTGAAAACATAACCTTTACTCCTCTAACTATAGCAAAAACATCCATCAACATTCGCAAAAATTCTAAGGCAAGCTTCGCATTCCATGCAGACAATTTGAACATATAATTCATCCATCCCCTGGGTTGAAATATAGGCATGCAAATTGGGCCTCCCAACAATATTGTATGGTCAGCTGGTTCTCTTCTCAACAAGCCACCCTCCAATATTCTTCTAAAGTAATTACAGGAGTAATTTCAAAAAAATGGAAATGGAAGAACTTGTAACAAGACGAGAAGACAACTGAAAGTACTTTTTTAAGCGATTGACATTTTTAGCACTAAAGATCACTTAATGCATTAAGTACATACTTACCAATTTGCAAAATTGTGCGACATAATGATAGCAGTCACATCACATTATTCTCTTTATCATGTGGTAGCATATAAAGAATAATGAACATTTAATGATCACAAAAAAGTGAATGAGATAATAATACCCCTCCCCCCAACTAAATTAGGCAATAGCTCTTGCAATTGCTACTGACAAAGGTAACTAAAAATAGAACAACACATTAAGAAAAGGTTGAACTTGAGTATGTGTACGAACTTGTTGAGTTGTGTTGTCATTTGATACCATCATGCAAATTGATGAAGGGTGAGGTGAGGTGGAAGACAAGAAAAAGTGGAGTGAGGTGGAATTATAGAGAAAATACTTTCACAAAGAAAGTAGTTTATATTAGTGAGAGAAATGCTTTTAGAGAGAGGATGACAGAGGAGAAGGAAACTCATCTGCAGTTCCTGTAGGAATTGGAGGATCAGAAAGTGACTGAAATTGCTACAGGAACTCTTCTCAAGTAGATGGTATATGGTAAAGTTTTAAGCGGTGTCCATTAACAAGTAACTTGAAGCGAACACGATCAATGGTAGAGATTTGTACTACACCATTGTTGAACACATAAATGATTTCATATGGTCCTAGCTAATGGGTTTGGAATTTCCCTAGAGTTTGCTGATAACTAGAATCAAATAAGAGGGCCCAATCTCCAACAAAAAACTTCTTATCATGGATGAACTTATCATGCCATTTCTTTCTCTACTATTGGATTATCTCTATGTTGTGCAGGGTAGATTTATGGTATCCATCAAGGGCATTTAGCTGTAGTAGCCTATCTTCTTGAGCTCTGGAAAGATTGACATCGAGCTGTAAAGTAGTTTTTAGAGTTTTGTGTTCAAACTTGATAGGCATGGAAGTAGATTTACCATAAAGTAATTCAAATGGGATAAATCCACTTGTGCTCTTCCATGTGGTCCTGTAAGCCCAAATTGCTTCAGGAAGCCTGGTAACCTAGTCCCTTTTGTGAAGAGCAACTGTTTTAGTGAGGATGGCTTCAATTTCTTATTTGTGATTTCTGCCTAACCAAAAATCTGCTACTTTGTGATCTCTTGCATGTGCCATAGCTTGTGCTTCAACCCATTTAGTTGCATAATCACTACATACTAAGATATATGATTTTTCATGGGAAGAGGGCTCTATTGGACCAACAAAATCAATACCCCCCTTGTCAAAAGGTGTGACTATCACTTGTGGCTGTAGGGGCATTTCATCAATTTTACTGGGTCTTCCCATGTGTTGGCATTGATCAAAACACCTTGTATATTTTGTTGCATCTTTGTGAAGAGTAGGCTAGTAGTAGCCAATTGTTAAAATATTATAGGTTGTTCTTTTTGCTACAAAATGACCCCCACATGGTTCATCATGGCAAGCCCATAGGATGTCATAAGTTTCATCTTCCCTTACAGACTGACGGGTTACTTGATTTGGTCTAGTGTAGAACATCAATCCAGCTATCTATGAGAAATTGAAACTCTTTTCAACTGGGAGATGACGCTGCTTGGGTGAAAAGTGTGGTTGTGTTCTTCCTATAGCAAGGTAATTTTTTATATTTGTGAACCATGGGTTATAACTTTCTATTGAAAATAAATGCTCATTAGGAAAGCTATCATCTATGGCTAGAGGATCATCAGGTACTTGAAGTCGTGATAGAAAATTTGCTACTATATTGGCTCGGCTTGGTTTATCTATTATCTTTACATTAAAGTCCTGCATGAGGAGTAACCAACATGCTAATCTACTATAAATAATAGGTTTATTCATTAAGTATTTTATAATAAAGTGGTCAATGTAGACAAAAACCTCATAGGGTGTAATATAATGCCAAAACTTATTAAGTGCATACGCAACAACAAGTAATTCTTTTTCAGTGACAATATAGTATAGCTCGACACCTTGCAAATTATTCTTAATATAGTAAATGGCATGCTCAACAATACCTTTTTTTTTGTCTAAGAACTACTCCTAAAGCAGTGTCTGATGCATCAGTATGAATGTGGAAGGGTAGCTTCCAATCAGGTCCCCTAAGAATAGGTGTTGTTGTCAAAACATCCTTCAATTGTTGGAATGTTGTTTCACATTCTTGTATCCATTCAAATTCAGCTTGTTTCTTAAGTAAGTTATATAAAGGAGCAGCAAGCTTACTAAAATCTTTGATAAACCTCCTGTTATCCGGCATGTCAAAGAAAGCTTCTAACATCCATTTTCTTGGTTGGTGTTGGTAGATTAGTAATTACAACAATCTTTGCAGGATCCACTTGAATTCCAAAAGAGGAAAGGTAGTGCCCAAGAACAACTCCTTCCATCATGAAATAACACTTCTGACTATTAAGAGAAAGATTGTATTCTTGACACCTTTTTAATACCTTCTCCAAGTTAGCATGGGTTTGCTCAAATGTGTCACCATAAGTGGTGAAATCATCCATATAGATTTTAACACAATCTGCAACTATGTCAGAAAATATGCTAAGTATTGCACACTGAAAAGTTGTAGGTGTATTGCATAAACCAAATGGTAAGATAGAGTAAGCAAATGTTCCCCATGGATAGGTGAATGTTGTCTTATCATGATCTTCTAGAAAGATTTGAATTTGGTTATAGCCACTAAAACCATCTAGAAATGAGAAATACCTTTTTCCTGCTAAGTTATCCAGCACTTGATCAAGTAATGGCAAAGGAAAGTGATCCTTTTTAGTGGCTTTATTAAGCTCTTTGTAGTCCACACATACTCTCCATTTTCCCCCTTTTCTTGGAACAATAACTAGAGGTGACATCCACTGACTATCAGAAATAGGATAAATAAATCCAGCATTAAGAAGTTTTTGTAACTCTTCTTTGACTATATCATTTAATGTTGGGTTTACTCTCCTCTGAGGTTGTCTTACTGGCTTACACTCTAAGTTAATGAATATCCTATGTGCAAAGACTAGGATCTAAACCCTTCATGTCAGTATAATCCCATGTAAAGGCTTGTTGACTGCTTTGCAACAATTTAATGATACCTATCATCTAAGATGAAGTAAGTTCATTATTAATATTCAATTATTTTCCTACAACAATATTTACTTTCATCACTTTATCCATCATTAAGACCTTTGCTATTTATGGAGATTGAATTTCATGGGGTAATAATGTGTGAAGGTAATCAGGTGCTGTAGGAGGTTGAGGTGCATGACATCTAGGCAATACAGTTTGCAAGGAGCGCAAGATTTTTAGAGGTAGACTCCTCAGCATCATATTGATTATTAAGGATTGTTGCTAATATATCATCGTCTTCTTGGGACACAAAAAATGGGTTTCTCTCTAGCATCATGAGTTTTTGAACAGAATTAAGCTCTAGGGAATCATCACCAAGGTTTGGCCAAGAAACTTGGTCAAGATCTAGTTGGGGGTTGTGCAGGAGAGGACAAGGTTAACTTCCTAGTGTTGATGCCATCTAATATTGTCATTTTTCCTGAGCGACATGCAATGCATACATCTGTAGTAGCCAACCAAGGTCTTCCTAATAGTAATGGATATCCTCCAAGGGTGCCTCTTGGTGATAGCACAACAAAGTTTGAAGGAAAATCTAGGGAATCCAAGGTTACAATGATATCTTTTGTCATACCATCAGGTTTGACATTTGAATTATCTGCTAACTGGAGTATCATAGGGGTATCCCTTAATCCAATACTGCTAAGTCTTAACAAGACTTCTTTGGTCATGATATTAATTGATGCTCCTAAATCAATCAAAACATTCTGAATTTAGATGCCACTGATATGTATAGTAACAACAGGACTTCCTAGACTAGAATATTTAGGTGTCAAGGCTTTGCTCAACATTAAATCAGAAAGTTGTCCCAACACATGGATAGTTAGACGATCCTTTTTCTTTCTAGAAGACTGCTTGAAACATGCTTCCTTTAAAGTTTTATTGTAAAGGGGAATATCCTTAAGTGCATCCAATAAGGGAATCTATATAGTCATTTTCTTAGCTAGTCGAGGAGATTAGTTGCTGCAGGGTTTGATTTGGATGGAGCTGCAGGAACCAACCTTTGTGGAAATGGAGGAGTGGGTGCTTGAATAGATGGGGAAATTGGGATATCAACTGGTTGACTTATTAGACTATTTTGAGTATCAGTGACCTCGATTATAATAGGTCCTTTAGGTGCAGGCAACTTGGTTCCAGACCTGAGATGAATATCATTGATCTACAAAGAATAGGCCTGTTGCTAATTGTTGGGATTT
This sequence comes from Cupressus sempervirens, assembly GCA_028749045.1. Classification (NCBI taxonomy): domain Eukaryota; kingdom Viridiplantae; phylum Streptophyta; class Pinopsida; order Cupressales; family Cupressaceae; genus Cupressus; species Cupressus sempervirens. The sequence goes on along the minus strand of CM053789.1, from coordinate 760,365,640 downwards.
AGTGCAGGTTGAGCAAGAAGTTGTGGTTGCTTTTGTGGGCTAGCATTAGTTGTAGGAGGTAGAGGCATCAGGGATTACTATTGAGGTGGAGGCATCAAGGATTACTATTGAGGTGGAGGCATCAAGGCTTGCTGTTGAGGTGATTGGCTAGGCCCCCACTGAGGTGGTTGCTACAAATTCCTTTGATACAAAGGTCATTGATTTAGGCCCCACTGAGGATACTAGTTGTTTTGTTGAGGCCATTGAGTATTTTTCTGTGGATACTAAGGTGGTTGATGATATGCTTGATTATACTAAGGTTGTTGGTTGGTCCAATTATTATTCCAATTTTGTCCTTAAGGGGCAGAATTTTGGGGAATATTATCTTGCCATTGATTACTATTATAACCAAATTTATTCAAAAGGTCTTGAGGCATACCTTGTCTCTGAGCCCATGGTCACCTTTAAGCAACATAAATCACTTCTCATGTATCCTCATCAATTGATTTAAACTCAGTAGGTATTGGTTGTGCATTTACTACTGCAATGGTCTTGCATGTTTAATTCTTCTTTCTTTCTCTGCAACGAGAGCAAAATTCAGTCAGCATAGCATCAGCTTCATCCTTTTTCCTTTAGGCTTGCATGGTATCCAATTAAGTAGCAACATAATTAATGATATCTTGCTTAAATTTAGACAAAAGATTAGATAACTCCATCTTTGACACTCCTAACCCACCATTAGTCTTATGTGGTAGGCTCCTCAGTCCTCTTCCTTTCTTCATAGTAGCTCTTGAGTAGTTCTGACATATCTCCTTGATTTCATTCCAAGTTTTTTGTGTAACATCTCCTCCAGCCATTAGATCTAAGGCTTCCATGCTTTCTTCTTGCACACCTCTCAGAAAAAGATGCTTTTTTGATTCTTCATTTAGGTTATGCTGAGTATTTCACTGCACATTAAACAAGAATCTAGAAACATGGTCTTCCAAAGTTTCATCCTCCTTTTGTGACATTTTAAAAATGGCATCCCCCTTCATATATTAACCTCTACAATATTCTTTATATTTTTGAAGAAACAAATTACTCATTTTAGTCTAGTTTGGTACAACATTTGCACCCAACCCCATGAACCATCGAAGAGCAGCATCTTTCAAAGTAGAGGGAAATAATTTCAACTTATGGGCATCAATTGTGTAGTCATACTCCTATAGAGGATGTCAAACTCAAAGAGAGAGGTTTTAGGGTCTTCTATAATAAGGCCATAAAATTTTGGAAGTGCAGCATCAAGTATGTTCTTCAAATTTTGGTTCCCTTGTTGAGGTGGAATAGGAAAAGGAACAACCATTCTTGGAGGAAGAGGTGTTGCTTGATAGATAACAATGGCTAGTGGATTATCTTGATATTCAAGCTCAACAAAAAGCTCATTTAAGTGGAATGATTCTTCTGATTCAACATCAATGTCAACAAATGGATTTTCAAAGAGTTCGTCTTCGTCATCCTCTCTTTGGGGTTCATCTATCTCAGGTTGAGGATCATTGAATGGCTCTTCCTGATTATCATGAGGAAAGAATCTCCCTAAGTGGTCTCTTCTTCTATACATAACATGCTTCTTTACTACTAAACTATATTATATAAGGAATAAAAATGCAACTAGAAAGACTAGTTTGAATTAACACCATTCTCGGCAACGGCACCAAAAATGCTTGGCCAAAGAAAGGGATCAAAATCCTATAGTAATGGACTGCTTAACCAAAGATTGGACATCTCAAGTGGTTCTTACCCAACTCATTTGGACTCAATTAATTTATCAACTAGGGATGTAAACTTGAAATGGTGTTTGCAAAATATATGCTTCAAACTTATCTCCACTTAAAAATTACTTAAGGGAATTCAAATGCTTAAGCTACAAACAACCTATGCTAAAATTGGGAATCAAATCTATTTTAACAAAGCATGAAAATATAGCTGGGAATTACTTCAACTACCTATGCTATAGAAATAGTCCACTAATTCTGTTATTAATGGCTGCAAGAACAACAAAATCTACCTTAATTCTATCAACTCAATGTAAATCCTATGTTAACTATTTAATTCACTTCCTGTGTGGGCCCCCATAGAGAAGTGAAGTAGAATAAATCAGAGATGAAAACTTAAAACGTTCTTTTTATTCATAATAGTGATACAATGTACATACTGATGAACAACAGGATTGTATTCAGTACTCAACAACTTCTTCTATTGAAAAATAACCAAAAACTTAACCCCCTGGAACACAAACTTCTAGTTATTTAAATACATGGACTAGGAACAAAATTCCTAGATTTTAGACTTATCAACTATCAAAGTAAATTCTAGTATCTTTTTCAATGATCTCATTTTGTGTGCTTGAATGAGAGAATGACCAATTTCCAACATGGCATAATCTTTGATATAATAAGTCCCCATTCATGAGCTTATCTAATGGTCTAGCCTCAAGGTGATGTGTCTTCAGTCTTTGTATACCCAAGTAAAAAATAACAGCATCAAATATATCCAAGTTTGGTAAGAGTAGCATCCTTGATTACTAGGCCATTTTTCTTCCCTCCTTAGGGGTGATGGTATCAAACTTCTCCATCATTTCATATTCAATTTCTTTCATGGTTTCCTCCTTAGCATCAGGCCTTTGTGCCATTATTTCTTCTTTCATTTAATGATGCTCTTATGCATGCTTCTATAGTAGGAATTTCTTTAAATGGATGGTTTTGACAAATTGTTCATCCTCCATGAATTCTTTAGAAGCTTCTACTCTAACATCGCTAGGCATTAAACCTTTCATCTCTTGAGAAGATATTTTTGATATGGGTGCAACATGCATGAGTGGCATTCCTCGTCGCATCGTATCATCACACACAAAGAATATTTCTTCTTCTTCATCTTCCTCCTCAGGGATCACATTCATTTCCACATCAAAATCTTCTCCCTCGATCTATTTTCCTTTACCTCTATCAGGGATTTTTATCACACCATTCAAATGCCTTCCTTTTCAAGAAGAAAATCATGATGATGTCTTGTGGATGAAGGCATAGGAGGTGATTGTAGCGATGGAGGAGAAGGTAACCTTCTTGGTGGAACCTTTTCCTATAGTCCCTAATATATCACTCTTGCATGGGGACCTATTGTAGATTTCTTTCTCTAATAGATTTTTAGACCACTATCTATCTTGCCCCTTGGTGCCTTAGCATCTTCACGATCTGTCTGACTCCTTGGTCTCTTTTGTCTAACTTTCTCTTCAAGAACCATGTCAGTTTCTTGGAGTAAGAGGTATAAGCCCTCTACATGTTCAACAAATGTAACCTTTGTCTTCTTTAATTGTCTAAGATTCTCCTTCATAGTTGCATGTATATCAATAAAATTGTTGAAAGGGACATGCAATTTAATGGTCATTGGTTCAATAGAAGCAACTGGATCATAATCAAAGTCAAATTTGTGTATCCTTTGTAGCATATCTTCAAAGGCACACCACTTCCTTTTATGTTTGTTGGTAAACAGATTGTTCTTTCTATAATAACTCTTAAAGTGCCCAAATTTATAAAGAACAATTGAATACATCAGTTCGCAAAATGTTATTTTGATAACTAATTTCCCTTTGAATCATAGGTACAACTCCCTTGCTTATGACTTTCAAATAATTTGTTTATTTCTAATTCTACTATGGTATGTTCTTGACTAGAGAAGAGAAGAAGTAAACCAAATTAGGTCTAGGAAAAGCTAACTTAGGCAATGGATTGGTCTTGGGATGAGAATAATTCCGAAAATTCACACATCTTATGAATCTACGTAATTAATAATGCAATTGTGAAAACTTGTAATATGAATGAAATGCAGGGTGAAATGGTATGAAGCTAAGATGCAAGACTATAATTTGCACATCAAAATAGAAGTATTTCTTTTAAGTTTAGTAATTCTTTGATTACTTATCAATTCGTTAAATAGAAAAGAAAAAATAGAACTTCATTTGTTTTCAGATTTCTTATCTAACTCGAAAGAAATACACAGACTAATATATGCATGGAACAGTGAATCAATGGTATCAAACACTTCTATTCTTGTCTTTGCAACAAAGAATATTTCACACCAAAATTTGTCAACCTTTGTATTAACTATGAAAGTTGCATTTATAGGCCTTTAGATACCTGGCCATTACAATTCATTATTACATTTCGGGATACTTGAACCATTCAGAAATCCAACAATCATTGATTACAATTCAATGCATCAGAGAAAGAAAGCAGAAATGATTAGAAACCTTCAAAATGGTTCATATTCCTCTCTGATCTATAACAGTCATCTTGGCGCCAAAACTTGTATTTCATATCTCAACGATCTCTATAGGTTTGATTCCTCATCGTCAATTTCGAATCAACGATCATGATTAAAACATAATAATCCTCTTCATTTTTCCTTCTTTGTAACTGCCATTCCCACGATGCGATGATGCAATGATTGGCTCTTGCTGCTTTGTTGTGTTGAATCAAGGTTGTGTTTAACCACCTACGAACATACGAATACATATTGTCACTTTTTTGTAGCCTTAACTTCAGATTTCCCTTTAACCATTGCGAATATGAGACTGTTCAATATTTGAATGCCCTGGGTTACTTTTCGCATCTTTGCCACTTAGAATCCTTTAACTGCATTAGCATATATGATGTTGTGATTACTGTTTATACTAACTTTCATGTACCCTTCGTATTTAAGCAACTCAGAACCTCTACCTATGGCTTAACCATGCGACGATGCAAAATATTATTTCCTTAACTGTTATTGTCTCACACTTTTGTAACCTGAATTCCTTTAGACTAGAACTAGGTTGCAATCATGCGATCTTTGATATTCGCAGCTTCACAACTATTAATCAATTAACACCTTTATCTCTCGTGATACTATGATGACCATATAACTTAACTATTGTTGTCTCTCGCAACTTTGCATCCTTTTTTGAGGTTCAACATTAACATGGTGTGATAATGGGATTTATATACTTTCACCACTTTGCAACTTAATTTGGTAGTTTAGATAACTACATGCGATGTTGAGATCATTGTTTACTGTTCGACCATTATCACCTTTGCCAGATCGTAACACAAAATCTTAGGTTAACTTTAACCCTACGATGATGCAATTGCATTACTTTGTCACTTTATTGCCCCGACCAAAGATTAGCATTAACCATGTGTGATGTTGTGACTAGTTAGAATTTGACTGCATGGTTTCCTTTCGTGGCTTTGCAACTTGAAATCTTAACTCATGGTCTAACCCTGCAAAGTTGCAAATGTAAGCTTTTCTCTTTATTGCTGCCTTAACTCATGATTAACTTAAACTGTCTATGATGGTGTGATTGTTCAAACTTCATTGCTTTGTCTCTTTATCGTCATTTTGAAACTTGGAAACTTAACTCATCAACTAACCCTACAAAGATGCGAACATGTGCTATTTGCACTGTCGCAACACTAACCTCACGTCATCTTTAACCACTTGCGATGGTGCAATCTTTGATTTTTGCTGCTTCAAAATTATAACTCTAGGTTACCTTTAATCACCAATGAACATGCCATAAGCGTTATGAATAACTTTCACTACTTTGCAACATTAACCCTATGTTAGCTTTAACTGTCTACGATCATGTGATAATTGGTCCTTACCCGATTGAAGGATCTTCATTCCTTGACTGGCATCTTTAGTACCTGAAGTAGACAGATCATGGGTCCCTAAAGGAGAATTAGGAGTTGTGGTTTTTCCTTTTTAAATTCTAGTGAACATAGTATATGCAGTACCATCTGTAGTAGCATAGAATTCTCCATGTCTTTTTGAGTCGTACTCATAGTCTAAAAATAAATCTATAGAGTCACAATTTGAGCACAAATCTATTTCAGCCCCTGATATTGAGATACTCAATTCCTTAGTCATCAGCAACTGTATCATGCAGACAACATTTGGGCAACTTTCTCCATCATGGTCCATTGTCAGATGAAATACACACATGTTTCCCTTTTTAGGAGGTGCTTCTATGACCAACCTTCATTGCGGACCAGTAAATTGTAGGGTTCTACTTTCATTATTTCTTCCATCATTATTCCTTCCAATATGGTCTTGGAAATTCCACTGATAAGGGTTATAGAATTTGGGAAGTTTTCTCTTCATGGCAATAAGCTCATTTGACAACTTTTGAATCATTTCCTTTGAAGAGGTAGTACCACCGGTACTGGCCTTAGTCTGTGTCTCACATTTCCATCTTCCTATCAAGATCATATCATCTTCTAATTCCATAGCCATTATTTGTGCTGCTTCCAAATCAACAAGGTGGGCCCTTCTTAAATCAAAGTTGATATCGGGTACCATGGCACTTATGATGAAGATTTTCAAGTTTCCTACAGTAGGCCTATCTTCCATAGGAATTTTGCTAGTGATTTTCTTAAAGTTAGCAACAAAATCTCTCATGCTTACAGAGGGTTGTTTCTTGATGGATGTTAGTTGTGCCAGCAATGCATGTTCATCTTTAGTTGTTTTGAACCTCGCTTTGAAGGTCATCCCCATTTTCGTTTAGCTTTTAATTGTAGCATCACCTAAATGATAAAACCAATCAGTCACAGCTTCAACCAGAGTTTCAACAAACAATTTGATAGCCACATCCTCATGTCCAACTCCCAAAATATGAGTTGTTGCAAAGAAAGCCTTGATATGCTGATCCGTTGAAGTTTTCCCATCTCCTAAAAATTTGGGAAAATTCTTCCTAGAACCTATAGGAAGTGGATGATATGTTGCAAGTTGTAAAGGACCAGTCGCAACGACCCAAGGACCTGCCACGGTTGTGTGTATAAGATATTGTGGAAAATTAATAACAGGAGGAGCAACTCCTCCGATCACAGTCAATCCTTGACAAGTGGTAGATAATGGAGTTTGTGTCTTGGGAGATGAAGGTGGTCTGCTTCTACTCTTCCTATCACTTCTTCGAAAAGGTACTTCTAATATGGGGAAGCCAAGTTTTGTAAGCCTTTTGAATACAAGATCTTGCCCACCTTGCTCTTTGGTACTCTTGAGAAATTTTCCTTGATCCAAAGCTTCAAATTAACTCTATTGTCAAGCTTTGTGTTTTGCTCTTTGAAGTTCTTTCCTTTGAATTGCTCTTTCTCGTGCTTCAGCTCCAACTTTTTCTTGTTCAAGCACGTGACTAGCATTCCTGTAGTGCTCAGTATTTCCTCTATATCTCCAGATGAACGTGTTTAGGGAAGAAAGAATGTCTTCTTGGTCATCTTGGAATCCAAGATTAGGTTGGAGTACAAGAAACATGTTCTAATGAGGTAGCACCATTTTTCCTCATGTTAAACATTTTCTTGCTCTAGCCACTGCTCAATTTCCCTAGCAAAGTCGCCAAAAATCTATTAGTAAACAAATTATTTTTTCTATAATAACTCTCAAAGTGCCCAAATGTATAAAGAACAATTGAATACAATAGTTGAAAAAATGTTATTTTGATGACTAATTTACCTCTAAATTATAGGTATAGCTTTGGTGCCTATGATTTTCAAAGAATTTTGTTTGTTTCTAATTCTACTATGGTATGTTCTTGACCAAAGAAAATAAAAGGTAAACCAAGTTAAGTCTAGGCAGATCTAACTTAGGCAATGGATTGGTCTTGGGATGAGATCAATTCTGGAAATTCAAACATCTTATGAATCCACGCAATGGATAATGCAATTGTTAAAACATGTAATATGAATGAAATACAAGGTGAAATGATATTAAGCTAAGATGCAAGACTATAATTTTTACATCACAACATGAGTATTTATTTTAACTTTAGTAATTCTATGATTACTTGTCAATTCATTAAATTGAAAATAAAAAACCAAAACTACGTCTGTTTTCAGATTTCTTATCGAACTCAAAAGAAATACACAGCCTAATATATGCATGGAACAGTAAATCAATGATATCACACACTTCTATTCTTGTCTCTGCAAAAAAGAGTATTTCACACCAAAATTTGTCGACCTTTGCATTAACTATGAAATTTATATTTATAGGCCTTTAGATACCTAGCCATTACAATTCATTTTTACATTTCAGGGCACTTGAACTATTCAGAAATCCAATAGTCATTGATTACAATTCAATGCATTAGCAAAAGAAAGCAGAAATGAATAGAATCCTTCAAAATGGTTCATATTCCTTTTTTATCTGTAACGGTCATCTTAGTGCCAAAACTTGTATTTCATATCTCAACGATGATTGCAGATTTGAATCCTTGATGTTGATTTCGAATCAATGATCATGATTAAAACATAATAATCTTCTTTATTTTTTGCTTTTCGCTTCTTCACAACTACCATTCCTATGATGCCTTGTGGGATGATGTGACAATTGGCTCTCATTGCTTCGTTGTGTTGACTCAAGGTTGTGTTTTACCACCTATAAACATGTGAATACATATTGTTGCTCTTTCGCAGCCTTAACTTTGAATTCCCTTTAACCACTTGTGAACATGCAACTATTCAATATTTGAATGGCCTAGTCATTCAAGAACTGATTTACATCATTGAAGATATAGTAGATGTCGAGCATCAGAGACTTCAATTGCCAAGTGAACACTTTTGGACATAGTTGTTTGTAATGACACAAACTTCTATGTAAACCATTTTTGGGCCAACTTAACGATTGTTTTACAATTCTAGAAGGTGTATACATATGTATATTATGAATCCCTATGTAGTACATGGAACCAATCAAATTGAGCAATGTTCCAAGTGGCCAAATGGATCAATCTCAGTCATTGATTCTAACCTAACCCTAGCCAACTTGTGTTTACTTAAGGAGACAAACCCTAAATAGTTTGTAATGCATAAAGGAAGAGGAGATGCAAAAGAGACAAATACTAAGTGCAAAGAGCATTCATGGTGGCTATGGAGGTTGTGATAATGTTATGAATTGTAGACTCAGTTAGAGAGAACAGAGGAAAGCAAACAGAAGACAGAAGAGAGATTTGATCAAAAGGATCAAGTACACATTAGGAAAGAGAAGATCTGACATCTAGCAACATAGTGCTAACTGAAGGATCATGGTGTTGCATCATTCTAACAAGTGATGCAGAAAAAATGTCCTAACAAAGTAGTCTTAACAGACTTGTGTAAATCTCTTAACCGAGTGCTTGTTTTATTGAATTTAAGTCCTCTAACAAGACATACTTTTAGTAGGGTGTTTAAATCTTTTAACAGGACAAGACTTAACAGTCTTTGTAAGCCTTTAATAGGGCAAAGCTTTCACATGGTAGATCATAGTCTATGGTCAAACTTCTTGCAACCTTAATTGGCTAAACTTTATAGTTGCAGTAGTGAAGATTTGTGGGTGTCATCCCCACCCCAGTTTAGTAACAAATTTATTGTGTTGTGTTTATTTGTTTCATGCTATGAATGAACATGTGTAGTTAGCCATTTCAGTTTACATGCTAAATTGTGAGATGGATGTGCAATAAGGTATCAGAGCCACAAAAATGCGAGAGTCCTCGATCCTCATCCAAGGCATGAAACAAACCTCCATCAAGATAATGCTAATCATTGAGCCCCTTTAATCTTCAATTAAAAGATCGATATCCATTTACAACACATGAATAATTCCCATAAATTTAGCAACTCGAACTTTACTCTCTGTCGCTATTTTCCCTTAAGATGCATGGAAAGATCTCCCATTTTTTTATAATGGACGTCAAATTGACAAAAATATGAGTCGTCTAATCCACCTCTACCACCGTACAATCCACCTCTACCACCGTACATTATTATATAAGTGACACTTAGGCCCTACTAAATAAAACTACGTGGACCAATCATAATTAGGTTCCACTTATCGTACACCTGCCTAGGTCCTAGTATGTGTACACATCTCGCATTTTCATGAGAAGTACTCTACATCCATAGATTATTTCAACATGGCAAGATCTCATGTGTTCTACCAGGCTTGCGACCAATAAGGTAAAAGCTTTACATTAAGGCTTGTCCATTCTATGCCTGCGGCAATCGAGACACGTGGCTACATCGCGTGTTTTTGTGAGATCAAGATGTTACTCACAAAACACAACCACCATTGATTTTTTATCTTCATGGAAACAAAACACAAGGAGCCAGGGCCTGCATTTTGCACACATCTACATCTCATGTTTTTATGTGAGCATCTACCAAGGATTCGAAGACACAAGGATCGTTCATTTTACCACTAGCTTCAACAAGGCTATAAATAACATGGGTCAAATACTGTCAATTGTAAGGATATCTAGTTTTCATGAGAAAATCAGGCAGAGCTGCGAAAACACGTTGTCTGTTGATTTGATTCCCTATGAACTCACTCAAAACAAAGGTTATAGCATTGGGTTACTTAGAGCTTAGGGGGAAAAAACTATTGGGTACACAACTAAAGTTATAAACATTAGGTTTAAAAGTGTCCATGTCCAACAATATAACACCCTTGGCTTAAGTTACTCAAAAAGTAAATCAAAAATAGAACATGGCCACACTTAGGAATAAAAAACAAATGGTTTCAACTGTGAGGCTTAAACAATGCACACTAAGCTTTGATTGCTTAGTGTGATACTATGGGGTCCACTTCACACCTCCATCCCCTATCCGCTCCGTAATGTTCAAAGTTACTCTGTAACGATGAAAGGAAACCATGACTGTTAAGTTTTAAATCCAACTACTCCCACCGTGATTATTCAATTTTAAATCCAACTACTCCCACCGTGACTGTTAAGTTTTAAATCCAACTACTCCCACCCACTATTCATTAAATCATTTAATCGCTTTTGTGTCCCATGCATTGCACCACATGTTTGTGTTTCTTATTTCTTTTCCCATGATTTCAATTTGTTTGACAAAGGCATTGTTCAAGTTTTTTCCCAGACAACTCAAGGCATGTAATTTTGAATCATATTCTCCATTTAAAATTCTTTTATTCCAAATGAATCGCATAAACATGTTCCTTAGTTTAAATCTTTTAATTTATATTTTCAACCAAATTTTATTGACATTGTAGTTACAATAATTTTATGGCCTTGTTTTAACTACCAAACTTCAAAGCAACTTTTATCAATGTAAAGACAAATTAGAAGTAGCTTAAATTACAATTGTTGCTTGTTATTTTTTATACAACACTCTACAAAAACATAATTAATCTATAATACAAAATATTTCATAATCATGAAAACCATTAACATGTTGAAGAAATTTTAAGATAGAAATTTGTATGTGTGGATTAAATAAATAGAATTTAAAACATCTCTAGCATGAAATTTATGAAAAGAAACAATAACAAACATGAATGTAATATTCAAATCATTCTTGGAAAAATAAAGTTGAAAATCGTTCTTGGAAAAACAGAGTTAAAAATAGAAAATTACTCTTTTCACTGGTTTAGAGGAGGTCTCCATGATATCAAATCAAAGCAGACAAAGTGAAAACAATTCGTTAGCTATTTCATCTTCTGATCACAGGGAGTGAAAATTGCTTTAAAGAATATCCCTAGATTTAATGCCTCAAAATTTATTGATTATCAAGGTTGAAATTGTTTGACAGAATACTTGGTATTGTAGTGGTTGAAGGATATATAATTATTCTTAAACAAATATGACTTGTTCTTACAATTAGGCTTATGAATGGACATGTCCATATGATAACAAACAATTTGGGAGATAAAATGACAAGATCATCTTATTCTCTGACGCACAAAATTATAGCCAATTTTTTTCTAGTTCACAATAGCTATGAAGCTTTATAGTAAAAAAAGTTTATATAGAATGGCTTCCTATTTTCTACCCTAGAAGGTAAGAAGAATTAATGATATTAAGCGCAGCTAAATATTAATAGCAAATGTGAATCAGCAAAACCATTTCAACTATAGTGAACTAGAATAATTTTTCCTTTTTCTAGCCTATTCAAATAACTTTTTACAAATTGACCCAGGCCCTTACCCGCCTTGTAATATTACATTATTGATTTGAAAAGAGCTTATTAGAAACTTAAATTTACTGATGTGAGCAAGTATCTAATGTTTTGGGTGTGAGTACAAAACATAGCAAAGACTTTCTATACTAATTAAGCTTGCCTCAAAATCTCTTTGACCCCCTACTCTACAATTGCAAAGTGGGGATTAAGGTTAAACTAAAGGAATTTAAAGGGAAAGTTTGTTGGACCACACTTTACTTTTAACATTAAGGTGTGACAACACGATATTAAGAATCAACAAGAGTTATAAATTAATGATAGATGAATAGATTAAAAAACATGGGACATTTGAATTAGTTAGATTACATGTTACAACATGAGGCTCTTTATTGTGTAATAGTTTCTTTTGTTTGTCCACTACCTCCATGGTGGTTGATAGTGTTGGTATGTTTACCATTGCGCCAATTACTATATATGTATTGCATGCTTTGTTATGCTATCAAAAGTGTATTATACCATGTCTGTTTATTTTCTAATCGAATTCTAATTTTTTTTGTTGTATATTAGATGGATGTTGATTGGTCTTGCATCATGGATGAAGCAGTTCAATGCCCATGTAGCGAAAAATATTCTTATGTGGATATTTTATGGAAAAAATGTGTACTTAAAGATTCAAAACTATTTTCAGCTTAGATTGAAGCTGATAGATTGAAAGATTTTATTGAGGGAGAATGTTCAAGGGACTCATATCCAACATGCTTTCACAAAAGTCATTCAAGGAAGCCCTCTCAAAATTTTGATACGAAAAAAAAATAAATTTAAAAGTTATTTGGAATACAACATGTAAGAGTAATATTCTAGCTAAGATTATTTATACTTTCAATTGTAAAGTAAAAGAGTGTCTATAATCATTTTTTAATTATGTGTATTATTACTATGAAGATTCTTTATGATTTGCACAGGTATTGGTGTACATTTGGACCAGAGGACTATAAAGAAAAAGATGTCATACCATTTGATCCTTCCTGTTCCCAAATTAGGGAAAGGTAGTAGACTTGGTTGCAAACATACATGATGTGGTTGTACCTATCATTTTTAGCACCCAAATCATGGTTTGTAGGCCAAACCATGTATTGATATGGCACCATCAAGTTCAACATGTGAACAAGAGTGGCATACCTTGTCATGGTCAAATGAACAATGCATTTTTTGGATCAAGGTCCTTCTTTGCACTATTTATTAGTAATGAATTACATCAATGGGTCAAGTCATTGCTATTACTTGGCATGCCTATAGATGTTGTGCATAAAAAACATAAGCAAATGGTGCATGAAAGATGACAATATTTGAGGGTCAATCTTCTAGGGATGATTTTCTTACAATGGATGATATTGGAAATATTGATCGCAAAATTAAGCCAGTAAAATACATGTATGATAGTAGTGATGCTCTTTCAGTGCAACAATGGGTTTTGGCAAACCCTGACAAATGGTTTGCATATCAAGAGTATAGTGCCACTATTGATGGAGATGGAGAGGTCCCATTTGTGCTAGGGATTCAATTGCCAGAGCAACTTGATCGGATGCTTCAATATGGCCATAACAATATATTGACCATAGATTCTACATTTGGTACGAATGTGATGAAGGTATATAGTGTATTGCTTCGTAGATTTAACTTCAGAATATTTACACTCAAAGTATAGTATTGATACATTATTCTGATGTCTTATGATAGTTTCAATTGTATACAGTGCTTGCATTCGATTCAAAGCATATGGGGGTACCTGTGGCATGGATTATTATGTCCAGATCTTGTGCACATGATATCACATATTGGATGCACATTCTTCTTCAACGAGCTCACTTGAAGAATATTAATTGGAAACTAAATGCATTAAAAGGTGGATGATGTAGCTGCTAAAATCAAAGCTATTAGGTATATTTTATTTATCATTTATCCTTTTTAATTTTTATAAATATTTCAATGCCTCCTATAATATAAAATTTGACACTAAGTGAAAGTATTTATGATGTAGAGAAGTGTTTCAGTGTGATGTATATCTATGCACTTGGCATGTTAGACATGTGAGGGTAAAGAACTTGATTACAAAGGTCAAAGATAATGCAATTAGACAAGAGATGTTTGATAGACTTGGATTTATCATGCATCATTCAAAAAATGAGGATTCAACAAAGAATGAGATTCACAATTTTATTGAGGACTTTAAAGATGCATAGCCCTCATTCATTGAATACTTTAAGGGACGATGGTCTAATAGATTGAGTATGTGGGCTAGATGTTTTCATACACTTAAACATGTAGGACAAGAGACAAATGGTGTCATGAAGTCTTACCATTCACACTTAAAGAGACAATTCTTGAAAACAATCGAGTGTGCTACAAATCGTCATGTTGATTGGTTGGTACATCAACTATAAACACATGTTTATATCTATTATTGGTGGGTGCAAGTTAGCAAAAAACATGGTTTCTATAGGAACTTTGATATTGAGAAAATTGAAAATACATCTTGGGTTCGAGCTATGAAAATTCCAAATGACCATGTTATATTCAATGACACTAATGATCACATAGCATGGGTGACAAGTGAAAGCAATCCTAATTTTCGATATGAAGTGTATAGCTCCTCACTTGCTCTATCTATGTGCTCTTGCAAATTTTCAATACAAGGATGCATGTATAAGCATGTGATGAAGGTTAACTTGATGAGAGAGAGACAAAGGCAACATCTATCTAACAACTTGGATGTGGACGTTGATAATATTTCCAATACAATTGGTTCTATAGTAGAAGTATGCTCCAACAATCTCTCTAATTATTTGGTACTAAAAAAATATTGAGTATTTTATTATATTGATATACAATTATTTGCAAACTACATGCTTTAAATTTTTAAAATGTGTTAAAATAATGTAGGTAACCGATGCATTTCAAGAGATTGTAAATAATGAAAATTGCCAACTCTTGGAGGATTCTTCTATGCTCATACAGGTGCATTTATAACCACATCTTTGTAGTTCCAATTTTGTTTATTTGGTTGTATAATTTCTAAAATATGTTTAATTATTTTTGTAGACTGCTAAAAATAGAGGTAAAGTTGCACTAAAAGAAATGAGGCTACAAATAACACAAAAGTTGGACAAGTTACAAAAAATTTCAACTCACGCGTCTGATTTGGCAACACTTACTTTCATTAATAAGAATTTAAAGGACTTGCCAAATAAGCTTGAGAGTAGACATATCTCATCCCAACTTGGATTAGACCATCCAAGTGCAAATCCATTTTGCATTGTACAAGATGGGTTTGGTCACACTATTCACTGACAAATAGACTTGATTGAGTGCATGAATGTAAGGAGAAGATTGAGTATTTCCAGCAGAATGCCTATGTTTCCACCAATGCTGCAAAATCGCAAGCATTGAAATTGGTTTGATGATCTTGATAGGGAAAATGAATGAGATGAGGAACAAATGTAGATCAATGAACATGATTTTGATATGGTTACACACATGTTTGAAGTTGTCTAAGATATTATTATAAGAACACAAGATTTTATTGACAAAACATACAAGAGTGTCATGAATTTTTTTAACTATTTATTTCAAACTTTTTTAAGACTTTGAATGCTATAATGTGATTTTGGATGTTAAAAACACAATCTCTTTATGAAAATTCAATGTATAATTATCGTACTGTAACTACAAAGATAAACATTATTATTACTTGCAAGTATGAACAAGGGCTCAAGAGTATTGGATATGATGAAATAGATTATATTTTATATGTAAATTATTCTCAAATCTCAAAGCTTGTACATTGTTTATATCCCTATTTTAAGAGTAGCTAATCAACTGGTCTCAAAGAATGATAGTCACAATTGTGGTCTCTTTCAAAATTTGGAATTGAGTTTTTGTCCTCAAATATCTTAAATATTATGATTCTTATATTGAATCCATTTGTATCCATGGGAGTACAAGAAGAAATTGTCATAATGTATGTTAATAGTGAGTAATGAGAATGATCTTGTAATAACCTTATAAATCTAATTCTGCATTGGATTGTCAAATTTCAATTGTTGATAGAAAACAAATATGTCATGTATGGATGCATTTTAATTCCAATTTCAGAATTACTTGGCATGCACATGAAATACTATTGTTGTTGTAAGTCAATTGGGCAGTTATACACATACTATGTATGTATATGTTTCTATTCATACACTATAGTTTTATGTTATGAAATTGATTCATCCTTTTATCTACCCTTTTATGTGGCCTTTCATTCTTTTATGAAGCATTTTGTTGAGAATTTAGTATCATGGTTCGACTAATAAGATGTCATTAATTATATGAAGCCAGTAATTCATTAAGACAAAGACACACAATATGATTGAATCCGTTATCATCTCAGTTTTAGACAAATTTCAAATCCAAATTTTGTTGTTGGCATGGCTGATTCGTAATTCATTTTGTTTGTAAAAGAAATATCATGGCTGAAATATGCAAATTCCTTGTATGTTGAGGTTGTGCCATCAACTGATACAATACATTTTGTATGCTCTTCCTTTCTTTCCTAATTTAATCATATGCATTTTTGTACATTGACTTCATTAAGATCACATTTGGCATAGTTTTATTTGGGGGACCATATGGGCACATTTTGAAAATCAGTTTCATTCAAAATTTTCCATTAAAACATAGTTCCTAACTCAATTGTAAAATTTTAATTTATATATCAAATCAAAAGGATGTGGCCAAAATACCCACTAGGTGCTATGTGCGAAACTCAAGGCCAGAGTAGGAACAGAGTTAGGACAGTAAATTTTTGGATGATCAAATATTTGAATCTATAAAACCTATTTCAAAGAAATATTCTCCTATGAATCTAGTTTACAACGCAATTTGAATCACTCAAATCTAATATTTTATGAGAAAGTTATGCCAAAAATACTAATTGTTGTCCCAAATCTGCATTGCCAAATCTCACAATTCCCACCTCTTCATTGACATGTTTTACTAATAAAGTCTATTTGTATTTAAGTTCAAATTATAGTTGATACAAAAACATTGAACATACTTCTATCTTAATTGGTAACCTCTTCAATCCATCTTTAAAAAAAAATGTAGTCAATTTTATGACTATTCGTCTAGACGTGAATCTGAAAACAAGATTGGCATGTGTGTTGCTCCTTGTCTTATTTGGTATATCATTATACATATTAAAAATATGTTTCTACTAGAGATATATCTCTAAATATACTTTCCTATGGCTTTGGAATTACTCAATTCGCGTTTAAAATGAGCTTTTTATTGACAAAACACTATCCAATAGTTTAAAGCTGTCACCATTTTTTAGTAAGTAAAACTAAATTTGTTTGGATCAATTGTCCATGGATTTGTTTATACTTACCATTTGTACTTTTTTCATATTTATAGGATGTAGAGAGACAAATCATCTCTCTTCTTCCATGATCTCATATTTTATTGCACGTAAGTTCTAGTTTTTAGAGACCTTGATATATAATTTCTTATTTCCGCTCATAAGAGCCAGTCTCTAAGTTCATATAGTAGTATGTGATTCCATTAAATATGGTGTATATCATGCAAATTTGTGCACTTGAATGTTACCAGATAATAAATCAACAAAAATCTTGCGAAATTCTAGGAGAAGGGTCACACATTGAGCAAGAAGATCGAATTCAACAATATTATGAATGGCTTGCATTATTGATAAACTTTATGAAGACTTGCATTATAGAAAATGATGGAGATCATATATGTACTACTTTAGGCACTTCATTTGCAATTAAAAAAAAACTTATATATGAATTGGATCAGATTCAACCCCTTAATTATTGTGCATAAACAATGGTCAAGGGATGTAATGCTCCTAACCAACATAGAAAGTTGTGAACGGTGAGCTATTAGATTGGGCTTGCCCCTTTGAAACTCAGCCAAGTATGAAACATTGCATTAAAACCATCACATAGAGAAATTCCAACATAAAATATATCTTTAAGAACCATCTCATGTTGAGACTTTTTTCATTTCATAAGCACAAATCTTTGTGGTCTTAGTCATAACTCTATGAGCAATCACAATGTATGAAAAATCAATGTCAATAGTATTAAAAGACACATGCATCATCATTATAAGTTCAAACATGTAAAATCGCTATGGTGAGATCAATGATAAGAGCAATATACCATGAGTATAGTGGAGATATGATATAGTGATATTATGTTCATTAGAAATCACAACGGTGGTTGCTACTATGATAGAATTTTATGAAAATAATATGTTTAGTACATGTAATGTCATTATTTAGAATGTGCACAAATAGATGTAAATGCATCCATGCAATCATTAATGTCTAGATAGTAATAGTGACAATGATAGTCATGAAGATACACAAACCATGAACACTGCTTATCACTTTCAAAATAGTGATAAAGATTCTTAAATTTCAATAAATGAAAAATGGTCATATTGACCCGAAATATCTAAGACTCAATAGGATTGATCTTTATCTACAAAGTGGAATTGATCAATGATAAAATGTAGGAGTTTAATATTGAATTTAATGTTCTAGAGGCTCACTCTTAAAAATCTCCTTCCATTGGATTTATGATCCAAATGTGGGTCAAACCCAAGTTGTATATGCTTTGATGTTAACAACCAAATGTGGAGTATGATGTTTGACCTCATCAATGTATTTGAATTATTTAAGCCGGGTATAAGTATTTAAACCCAATGCATGTTGTAGTGTTGTTAATATATATATATATATATATATATATATATATATATATGTCCACTAATGACACATTAATTTTTAAGATTCTAGTTATTAGTTATTTAAGATAATGCACTTACCATTACCTATTAAAGATATTGATGGAGTTATAATGGGAGACTACAAGGTGGATCAACCTACAAGCCAAATAGTAATCTGAAGTTATTTCTTGGTATTGAACATCCAATAATCTATTAGCCACTAGTAATATTTGAATTGTAGACATCCCAATATTTTGTATCATTACTATATTTGTCTAGGCTATGTTTGCAAAGGGAGCACTAAAGCTAGGGTAAAGCCTTACACCCTTTGCTTCAAGACAACATCAATCTTAACAAGAAACTCAGTTAAAGATTTTACCCAAGTCGAAATAGGGGACAAAATAATGGCAATCTTGTTTTAAGAAATGGAACAACAACAGTTTGGGAGACAAACATATCCAATCAAGGTGTGGCATCTGTAGATATGCAACACAATGGAGATTTTGTACTGCAAAATGGAAATTCACAAATGTTTTGGACTACCTTTGGAAATCCTATAGATGCATGGTGGATGAGATGGAGTTCTCTATTAGACCAATGCAAAGTCTATAGATTGTGCGATAATTTTGGGGTTTGTATTTACAATAATATAAATCCATATTACAAATGTCCAACTACCTATTGTTACTTTCTTTCCTGTCACTCTATTATTTAGTTAGTTTTACATTTCTCTATTATTTTTCCTTTGATTGATTTGTTTTGCTATGACAGATTGACATTGCCTCATTAGAACAGAGTGAATGCAATGCAATTTATCATTCATATTATATATATGAATGCAATGCAACTACTTTCTAGTTATTAAGTCACATTTTAATTCATACCATTGTTTTGAAATCATTGTCAGTATTTAAGATGAGTCTAGGGAATTGGCTTTGAATCATGCCAATCTATGGATGACTATTGATCTTGCAAAGCACTTCTTAATTCACTATCAATGCATCACTATCTTCTTCTCAGAGTATTATTTTATCCTCAACCTTATCTATAAACCCACCAAACCTTGACAACATTCAAGGCCGTTTTCAGACAACTAATTTTGCATTGTTGTCCAACTGCCTTCTAGCAGTGGCCTTATTCCTTTAGCTTGATTGCACCATTCTGAGAACTACTACATTCGTCCTTTAATTGTGACAACACATTGGATCATTGTCTCAAATAGATCTTTAGAACCTTTGACTTCATTTTTTCATCACATGCAGGCTTCTCACATCATGTCTCTATCCAAGTTATGCTTGTCCCTTTTCTGGTGACTCTCCACAACATTTCCACAATCCCATAACATGACTTTACAAAAAAATTACACATCCTCATGATAGTACTGCTGATTGGTCATTATAGATCACTTTTAGCACACCCTGGGATCGGTGCTATTTATGATGGTCAATGGAATATTTTTTTCTCATCTCACAGTGGCATTATCTCTGTAATTTGTGGACACCACAACTATATTGTATTTATTATAACATTGACAACATTGAGATTACCTTTCCACCTGAAGCTTTCACTATTCTAGATCCTCTTTTGTACTCATAGTGTCTTGAAGAAACCCAAAACATGATTTGTCCATTGAATATTGCTGTAAAATTTGGTTGCTATATCAATCATTCAAATGCTCTTTCTCTACTACTCAAAACATGAAGGTGTGGATCAACATAGTTATTGATACAAGGCACTTAAATATCATGTAACTATGAGGGTAGCTTGTGACACATTCTCTTGGACCAAGGACATCATTAGGTGACTATCGAGGACCACATGGATTCTATCTCATGAAACATCAGCATTCATATCTAACTAAAATGTTTTCAAGAAGTTGACAATGGTAGTTACACCACTAGATTGTGTTTTCTACCCGCTTGGCTCTAGTTTATTTTACAACTTTTTTAGAACAATAATCAGTGCTAAAGACAAATGAATAGCCCAAGTTTTCCACTGAGAGAAATTGGAAATATATAGACGTTTATATGAAATCTTCCAATATTACATTTCATTATCAAGAGCAAATTTTGAACAAATAATTTACCAGGTTAAAAGCTATTCAAACTAGACAATTCAAGCATACAACTAAATATACTGAACTCTGTTTTATTTGAAAACTAGTTAAAATGGGCCTTAATAAAACCCTAACAAGGGAGGATCAACTATATAGTTGTTGACCACTCCATTTTTGGTTAAGGGAACAATATCTTTCTGGGAGGACCCAAAATATAAACCCTTCTGGGTTACCAAACTAAATAGAGTGTTTTGTTTATCTGTTATTCATTTTTTCCCTCTATTATTATCTTATTTGATGATTAACTTTTGATTAGTATTTATAAAAGCTATTTTGATTTGGAGTCATATATGTTAGACCATTATATGTCTGTGATGGAAATCGTTTCCAAAATTTTCTAATTTGTTTAATTGTGGTTTCTAATATTATTAGAAGAGAAATTAAAGTAGGGCATTTGAGAGCATTTTTGTTTGAGGGTTTTAAAAGAAAGCGTTCAGTTGAAGAAAAACCTACAATCAGCCATCTCATGAGAAGAGGCGTGTACGCACACCAATGATCTCATCTACGAAGAAACCAAGGGTGTTATGATATAGGCAACATTAATTGCATAATATATTTTGGAAAATTTGCAATGGTTACAAATGTATGCAAATAATTTTTTATAGTTTATTTCATATAAATAGTAAAGCTATTTCATGTAAGTTGTCTATGTTAAAGAAGTTGCTTGGAAATGGTTACAGATGTTTAGAAATGGGAACAAAGCAAGGAACGAAGCAACTAACGACAACGGGAAAGTACACAAAATTAATAAAAGTGAACAGTACGTGAGAGGAACGAGCCCACGTCCACCTAAGCGGTCAAAGCTTAGTGTGCTATGTTTAAGGCTAGCCAGTTTCAACGCTTGGAAAAAAAATTCAAATGTGTTAACTTATCATGCCAACCCTAGAACATACTTTCTGCAAGAATACTACAATTTCTAAAATGTTGAAAATCGGACCAGCATAATGAAGAAAGGTTATGTTAACATAGACATTGAATCCATGAATCAATATTCATAAGCTAGTCATTGCTAAGCTCCTACAATAATGTTTTGATGTTAGTGTTTGTTATGGGCCCTCCATTCATATGGTAGCCATGACCATATTATTTCAAATAAGAGACCTTCATATCATACAGCATTCAATCATGATGTGATTTATAGACATCTTAATAGCATTGTGATTGTCACTAGAATTATTAATCGTTCTATTAAAGCTCTTGTGCCATTTAATTAAAGGTTCTTGTTATTTCCTTTGCAATCACTTATAAATATGAGGTAGTATCAATTAAAGATATCTATCAACATCTTCAAATGAGTATTTCATTGATAATTTATCTCCAAAAATAGCATTAACTAGACATGAAGATCTCAATAAACCCTCTTCTTCCCCACCTCCCACCTAACAAAGATGAGAATAGTGATAGGAATCCGAACCTCTCACATAAGAATCATTTCTTTCTTATTCCTCCTTGTACTACACTATGTTAAAAGTTAATTATAATGTGGGTTATGACATTACTTCTAGATATAGTTGTAGTGGACAAGGACTTAAGATTAATAAACAAGGTAATAAGATTCCCAAAAACTCTTACACAAGTCACTAGTTGTGCTCTAGGATTTATAGCTCTAGCCAACATCTTGCCTGCCTCTTCTAATCCTATTGAGTTTTCTTCATCACAACAAAAGCCTCCACTGGTAATCTACTGACATTTCTATTATTACACCTATGATTGATTGTTTGGCTTTGGCTAAGAGAATCTTTTGGAAATTAAAACTACGACAAAAGCGTGAAGTTCCCCCATAAACATGACAAGCAAAAACAAGTACAAATTTTTAATTATGTTCAATCTTTTTCATTATAATCATTCTCTAGTTGACTATGTTGAACTCAAACAATTAGTTCACAGTTTAATAGGTGGATCTTATATATGGTTACAATTAATCTTATACATTTTCTTGATATTAAAAGTGTACCTTACACTTCGCTTTCCTATTATCTTGTTCTCTATCATGAAATCTTAGTAGCTTGCTTAATTAGGGTTCTTTGTTCCACATAATGTTCATTATAAACAACATAATAGTCTTGTACTCCCACTTGGGGACCAAGGTTGTTGGTTGAATCTCCTTTACTATGATGTTATTCTATACATGGACTTATTATTGAGGATCTCTCTCTTTAAGAGATTGACATACTTGTTTACAACCTCTTCCTTAATTTATTATATATTTTGCATGTAATTGATTTTTTCACAAAGAAAATGCATATAGTGACATTCTTTCTCTTTCCCTTTTAAATTCACTCGCATTTCCTAGGACCAATTTTCCCTCTATGTAATTCCATCTTTTATAGTATACTCTTTCTAGCATAAATTTTTTTTGTTTCGTGCAAGGAATTTTCATCTTAGTTAACAATCTTTTTCATGCAACAAAAAGCATCCCAATTATAAATGATATTTCATTATGGGGTATATGTTGTTCCTCTTTTTATTTCAAAAAGATTCATTCCCTATGTCAGCAATATCAATTCTAGCAAGGTGTAGGATATTTCCATTTCAAAGATTGATATCCTTGTTTACAATCTCTTCTATGCAGTGTTTACCTATTACAATTGAACAGTAGTTTGATAGGCATTATGTGTCATCTCTTCTCTTGCATCAACACTGGCTTTTTTGCATTTTCTTTGGCAAAATGACATCTGTTTATCATGTGACATTTTTTTATGACATGAAATTATTTCTTTACTTTGAAGATTAGCAAGAGGTGTGTTTCCTTAAATTACATGCTCCTTATGTTTAAAAGAATATTTATACTAAACAAACCACCTTCCATAAGGGCTCCTTCATCAAGAATTTCCTGTAATAATAGGGGCCTAAAATAGTGCATTCTTATTCTGCTCCCCTTTATCTCAAAGACGTTATCTTTGTTCAATAACTCCTCTTGAAAGTAGATGTCTTATAACCATAGTCTCTTCTATCTTTTGCATAATCTTTCACAATTTATTTATTCCTTGGCTAGTGAGAGTCTCTCCTCTTTTGTGAAGTTATAGTATATATTGTCATTTTAAGGATATCTCCTTTTTTTTTAAAGTAAGCTTACTTATGATGCTACCATAGTTATATGTTGGCATTAAAAGGAGGGGGCATACATGCAAACTCCTTGAATATTAGACATCATTCTTCATTACAATCTTATAGAGACTATTCTACCCTATAAAGGCTATGCTTTCTTTAAGATTGACCCCTCTCATTAAGCCTCGACAATATGTTTTCCTTAGAACTAATCCCTCTCATAGATCTCTAAAGAGACTAAACTTCCTTTAGTACAACCCACTATGTTGACATAGATTATACTTCGTGTAGGACTAATCCCCAAACTTCCTTTAGGACAACCCACTATATTGACAGATTATGCTTTGTGTAGAACTAATCCCCATTAAAAAAAATCCCAAGGTAAGATTAGTATCCTAAGAACAATCCACCATGTGTGCAAATCATTCTTCACTTTAAAGTTGACTGGCATAACAAACATTCCTTGACTATGAATTCTTTCACACCAACCTCTCTCTTCAGATGAGTGGAACTAACACAATATAACTTGCTAACCTTCTCCTCCCTCCTCTCTTGTGGATCACCTCACATAACATACCCCTTACTAGCATACACATAATTATGTTAGTATTGACTTCATATGTGTATGTTATTTTCCTTTGTATGACCATTTGTAATTTTGCAATTGCTTTATGAATGTGATATTAATGGCTGGGATGTTTTCTTTACCATCTCCTCAATAGCTAATTTGAATTTTCATTTTTAGTACCGACCCCTTTGGTCATTTATCCTTAGTCTTTTATCTTCTCTTGCTTTTCTTAAGTTTTGCACCCTTAACCTTTGTATTGTCACTACAATTTCACCAATGTTGATCTCTATTTCTCTATTTCTCTCTTTTCCATGACCCCCAGTAAAGTAGTGGTTGAATGTATTGTTCAATATTTTACACACATCACATTTTTGAATGTATGAGCTACTATATTGATTTCTAGTAACCTATCCTACCCCCAACATTGCCAATATTTACTTTGCATTCTCAACTCCAAATACAAATTTTATCACCTTTTATTGGGAAGAAGTGTAAATTGGTTGTGTGAATTGCCTTAGACACCTATCAACCTTATTCAAATTTTTACCCTAAAAATATTGTGATTTATAAAATCATTGACTAATTTTGAGATACATAATCAAAATTTCAAAAACTCTCCTACAAGTTCACATCAAGCATTCTTATAATATTTTAAGCGCTCTAAAGTGTTTTCAAATGAATATCTTCCATAAATCAAGTTACTTCTCCATAGTGCAAGCATATTCCTTCAACATTCAAATCATTCCCCTCTCTAAGAAGCACTGTAGCAAACTATAACATCCACTACACAAGAATTTGTCTTTAATAATTTCATTAGATTTTTTTGTGATGTCAATAGTGCAAGCATATTCCTTAAGGTCCCGTTTGGTGAGCGGAATAGGAATACGTATTCCAAAAATTGTGAATTCTTTGTTTGGATGCACCAAAACGAGATTGGAATACGCAGCAAAAATGGAATACGTATTCCAAATGGGGTTTTGCAATTCCACCAAAATAGGTGGTATTGGAATACGTATTCCTATTCCATTTTTTTTAATTTTAGAAAACATAAATTTTCGAGTCTGCGAATTCTCATCAAATATTGGCTGAACCAAACAGAGAAAAGGAATACGTTCTATTCTAGAATACGTATTCCAGAATACGTAGTCCTATTCCGCTCACCAAACAGGCCCTAAAACATTCAAATCATTTGTCTCTCCAAGAAGCATTGTAGCAAACTATAACTTCCACCTATTTTATTCAAACTAAGATTTGTCAAAGGCAAATCCCTCTTTACACAAGTTTGCACTATAGTTGTCTAGGAAGTTCAATTCCTCACAAATAGTATACGACTAGTATACAACCAAGTTGAGTTGAAGTGCAATGAACAAATTAACTCAAATGACCTTTTCCCAAGAGCAAGTTGGCTCATGCCACCTCTTCCCTCAAAAACAACAAAGGACTAAAATCAAGTGTTAGCTTCATCCTTTGGTGGTTGTTTCCTACATTTATTGAAAGTTATTGATTGTCAATCTACATGCACAAAAAAGTATTCATGAAATCTCTCCCAAGAATATGTTATTACTGTAATCTAAAAATACAAAACACTTAACAATAATTTGCTACCCACATTGTTTCCAAAATGATAGTCAATCTAGTAAAAATAGGTTTTGAAAGGACCCAAAACCTTGTACAAAAGGACAAGAAAGATATAACAATGAAAATCTTAAAATAAATGTGGAGAACCCCTTGACAAACCAGAGGGACACACTAATGTTCCCAACAAGAGGGCAACCAACCCTAGTCAAATATAGACCACCAAGATTTACATTTTGGTCCCTTCTTTTGAGTCCGTAAAGCCGTATCAAATGAAGTTTTGGAGGACTTTCCTTTCTTCCTTTTAAGTCCAACCATCCTCCACCTTCCCCACAACTTTCTACCAATCTCGACTAACCCCTAAAAACCCCCCAATCGAAGAGCCAACAACAGTGTTTAGAAAAGAGTCAGCAACAGAAGGGACAACAACAAAATTTTGACTCAGAGTAGGTAAAGGGTTTGGAACCGCAGAGTCAACAAGCAATGGAACATTAACAACATTGAGTCAAAACTATGGAAGGGACAACATGCGCAACCTCAGAACTATCCAACCCATCCACAACCGAAGCAATTTTCTGAGCCATTTAATGATCATCTAAAACCCCCAACCACCAAGAAGGCGATTTTTTCGATCTAACCTTGTTAGAGCAAGATGTTTAGTATTATGACACTTCCTACATTTGAAAGGTATACCTTCATAATCGAGAGGTTAATTCCAAAAACCACTAGAAGAAGCCGACTTAATCATAGCAAGGAGCCCTTTAGTGATATCCATCTCCACAAGGATGCAAGCATACATTGTCCTAAAGACATTGGAGGAAACTGAATCAACCATTAAGAAATCCCCAAGGCCATCCCCCATAGCCTCCAAAATTGAATCTTGCCACAAGTGAAGGGGAAGATTCGATGATCTAACCCAAAGAGGAATCTTATTAGAGGACTCCATAGTCAAGTTAAACGTCGGAGACCACGATTTGACCATTAGGGGGAACCGTTCCTCCCAAGAGAAACCACAGCATAGGATAGAATCCCTATCATCAGCATTAGCAAATTTCACAATAAAAAAACACTTGCCACAAGCTATATCTAAACTAAATAAAAAATGATTGGTTCCCAAAATTAGGAGATCCAAGCATGCAAATTCCAAAGAGGAGGCTAAAATCCCCTAAAACGAAAGATAGCACCAATAGCAAATAAATCATCCACATCTGTATGAATCTCATCAACAATGTCAAATCAAAGCTTGAGCAAAAGTGGCTTACAAACAAGGACAGGCACAACCTCATAGCTTGTAGATTCGAGAGAGGGCCTAAAATCCCTAAAATGAAAGATAGCAATAGTAGCAAATAAATCATCCACGTGTATGAATATCATCAACAATGTCAGATTCAATCTTAAGCAAAAGTGGCTTACAAACAAGAACAGGCACAATCTCATGACTAGCCTCAATTGGACGAGACCCCTTCCTCAAGATTGGAGCAATACCTACCTCAAAAGCCACCACATCTGCATAAGAGATAGCAGATAGCAGATCGACCTCCGACCACACGAGAAATGGTAGGATAGGTGACCACAAGTAGGAACAATAGCATCAAAACCAATAGCAACCACAACATGAGGGGGCCCAAAAACCCTAACACAAGAAGCCACATTTGTTGCGAGGAGCCTTGTCATAGCAAAGGCAACGGCCCCAGCACGAGCCTCCCTCACACCATCATAAAAATAGTGAGCAAGAGAGTCGTAGTGTCATAGAGGCAAAATTTCAAAAGCATCACAAGCAGAAGCCATGTAAATCTACGTATTATTGCTTTTCATTCAATCTACCATGTTAAAGTGCAATTAGAATAATAAATAAATCACCTTGCATAAGGATCCCCAACAAGAAGTTTTGTTTGGGGGCAAATTTATATTGTTCAATGCAAAATTCAAAACGTGTGCATAAAAGATGTATACTTGCACCCAAACCAAGCAATAAATGTAGAATGGCACTGGGCACATGCCCAACCATTAGCACACCAACCACAAATTTATTTCCTCCATAAAATCTTTTTATAAATTAATAAAGAAAGCATCACCAAGTTTACATTCATTGAATATAATCCTTAATTTAGACTTTATATTGGGGAGAGCTTTCCAAAAATAAGGTTTCAAACTAGTTTCTGTGACACAAATTAGACCTATCAACATTTAGCATTAATTGTACTACTGGTGTAGCAATACTAATTATCACCAAAATTAAAAAGCTTACAATTAACATTTTAACATTCATTATACAACTATTGTACTATCACAAACAATTTTACAAAAAAAAACTTTTAAAATTCTGTTCAAAATTTGGTCCATTTTGCATCCTATCCAATTCTGAAACCAATAAGAGTTTGTTTCTTTGTTGGAATAAGAATAGAATACACCCATTTTGCCTCTAAAATGAGCTTATACCCATTCCAAAAAAAAAGTTGTTGGTAGTCATTCCTATTCGCACTCAAAGAGGCCCGAAGGATGACATAAGATAAAACATGTTAATGTCCAACAAAAGACCACAAATGGGCATATGGGACACAGAGCTTACAACCAAGAAGACAACCTAAAACAAGGACACCAAACAATATTCACGATAGCACAAGAACAAAGTTAAACAACAGACAACGAAGAGAGTGAGATAGAGGAAGGAAGCAAGAAGGTGCTAACACGTTAATACAATTAGCTAACATATATGATAAAATACTATTGGCAATATATTTTTTACTAAAGTGCAAATGAGTTGTTGCGTAGACAATGCCTTAAACGGCCTTGTGAGGTCCAACTTCCAATGGCATCTAATCCTTCACCATTTTGCTCATTGCATTGCAAGACGTCAATCTTCACAATGGGACCTTAAATAATAGGTTGGCCAATATGCCTCTTTTCCATCTTCATACACTTCCAAAATGTTCATCTAATGCACTTATATACAGAGAGACGTCTTTTCCATCTTCAACACTTCCGAATTGTTCATCTAATGCAATTCTATACAGAGAGACCACAACATTCAAATATAGAAAAACAATGTCGACAAATTGCACGGGACTGTACGAGCAAATGTCACAAATTGTGTACCCACAAAAACTCAGGAAAAAAATTAAATTGATTAAATACACATTTGAGTTCCGTGTAGCAGAATACTTGTGTCTTATGTTACGCCATTACAAGAGTATTCTCAACCAAAGAAGAAGGTGAAGGTGAAGAGAATTTGAAAAATCGTTGAAAATTTTGTCATTATATATGTGAAAATATATACATGGTAGTGTTAGATTGTGGTGACTGATCAGGAAAATACTGTACATACTTCATAAATAGTGGGGTTCGAGGCATCGCCCCGAAAAAAAAAATTTGGAAGTAGCTGACATGGTAGCCGACATATTATGGCCGACATGTTATAACCCTAAAGCGGTTTAATACTTGTATAAAAAGGGCTTAGGGTTGGGTATTTTTTATATGTGGTGATACGAAATTGGTTCTTGCGGCGGTATTGAGCTGTAAGGGATTACGGATTGTAATCAAGTTGTAATCACTGGATTGTAATAAGATCGAACTTGCTGTTTGGTGGACGTAGCCCAGAGATTGGGTGAACCACGTTAAATCTTGGTGCCTTGTGTTCATTTCAGTGTGTTCTATTATTTTCTGTTATTGGTTATATTTGCATGTAGTTTTTATTTCTGTCCGTGGTTTATCCTAGTCTGTCAAAGAAACATTAATAATTTTCTAAAAATTTCGTATCCACATCAAAGAAATTGAAATCTGAATCACTAGACATGTGGAGCGAAGCCCTTTCGAAACAAACTAAAACGCAGCATACTTTCAATGTTGTACCAATCAACATTCAAAGCACCATAAAATATGCTTGCAGATTCTACACAAAATACGTAACACAAGCATTTAGTTACAATGACGAGTCTTCATACAAATTTAAAACTGTGATACTGATTCAAACAACAAATATTAATATTGTTATTATAACATAATTACTCATGCATACACAACCGTACAGAACAGAGAAGCGATAGGTTGCAAGACAAATGCTCCCTCTGGATTTTACCAATTCATTCCTTCAACACATAATTTAACAGAAAATAATAAATTAGCTGCAATATTCGTCTCTTGAATTTGTATATATTGAGACACGGAAACACCCCTAGACAATAATTTCTTCTTACTTACCACCTCCATAAAGTCAACAGTAGAACAAGAACACACAAGAAATAAAATTGAGATGCTAAAACACCCCTTCAGATATTAATCTTCTAACCACCTCTCCATAAATTCACCATTAAAACAAACAAAATTGAGACAATGAAATACCCCTTAAAGACAGTAATTTTCTTCTTACGAACCACCTCCATTAAACAATATCCTCCACAAGAACACATATTAGTGCAGCATAAGCACACAACAAACAATAATTTGAATATCTCCTTCATTGTTCTCACTCCAATTCAAGTTAAAATTACTGGTTTATTTATTATGCAGTTCATGTGACAATATCCTCCACAAGAACACATATTAGTGCAGCATAAGCACACAACAAACAATAATTTGAATACCTCCTTCGTTGTTTTCACTCCAATTCAAGTTAAAATTACTGGTCTATTTATTGTGCAGTTCAGTTATTTCAGAAAGATTTACGAAAAAACAGCAAGCACAACAGAACGATATTCTAAGCAAATTTTCTTTGAGACAGCCCTAAGCCTATGCTGATTGTGGCTTGAGATGGATCTGGAAAGAACTTCAGAATGCAAGCTTCACATAAAGCGGGTGCAGGTGCTAGTGGCTGTGGCTTTGGCTGTCAAGGTGTTGCTCGTTGAATTCCATGCAGAGGGATGTCGTGTGTTTTGGTAGTCTAAACTTGTATGTTATGGCACCCATGCAAGGGTCTCGATTATTTCTTTCTAGATCAGTTTTGCTTCTTGAGCAAAGCACCACAGTAGAAACCCCTAGAATTTAATCCAAACAAAAACAAAACGCTCATTTTCCTTGTCAACAAAAAAATCATCCTAGCATTAAAAAGGGACCAAGTGAGCATGAAAATTTTGACATTCAAGCAAAAAGGAAGTCTGAAATTTAACTGACAACTCTAGGACAAGAAGCACCGTGACAATTTAAAAGAAATTAACAAGCCAAATATGTCTAACCCAACCACCAGACAAACCAATCTATGTCCTACCTCATCAAATAACTGTAAGACACTATTTCCTCATACATTTGACAATCAAATTACTGCCATAAGAAAAAATTGTTTAAGATGATGGTGGTCCAAGCAAAACCAAACTTATATTGACAATAACCGAACGAAGCAGAAACCATGGGGACAAACAGGGCTGGTTACAAGTCTTATATTAATACTCCCAAGGAGAAATATTATGATTAAAAAAAGTTAAAGAAAGGTTAACGTATACACTCACCTGATGATTTCAAACTAAGCAGCATACCAGTTAACCACTCGTCACTATACAAGAGATTCAGATGGTTAATTATGCTAAACAATAAAACCATCCTGAGAATTCCAAACATTAAATCAGGTTAAAAATTATAAACCTACCTTATATATATGACTACTCCTATTGCTCAACAGTGGGATGACAAAGACAGCATCATTTGAAAGGAAAGCAAACATTTTCAACCAACCGCTCATTTTGCCTGCATCATAACTTCAAAGTAGACTTTGAATCACGAGCATGATCATAATTTTCAACAGTTATAAGTAAATCATTTTAGCCCATCACGTGCTTGCATATGATGTTTAATTCAAGAAATTTGTTTCTAAAACACTCCATAAAGACATAAAGTGGGTTATGCTCATACACTTACCATCTTGTCCATTGACAAAAACTTACCCTCAAAAGACATTTGAATACTCATGAATAGGAATGATAAAAACAACAACAGATACACAATATAACATGCACTGTCACATTTCACTGTCATCATGATTCAGAAAATAACATCTTTTCACGCCTTAGTATGGGCGTGAGCGCTGACCCCCACCATGACGCCTGTCAGGGCCCCCACCACCATAACTCCCTCTATCTCCACCATAACCACCTGCATCACCACCATAACCATCTCTACTGTCTCTATTTCTATCCCCACCATAACTATCACGTTTCCTATCCCCACCATAGCTATCTCGATTCTTATCACCATAACCGCCTCGGCCTCTATTTCCACCTCCAGAGCTGCAAAAAAACCCACAATTTCAGAAAAATATGGACCAATACAGTAAAAATTACTTGTTAAATACATCTACTTCAAGAATTATTTTGTGAAACAAAAGTCACAGAAAAAAACTAGTCTCTTCATTTTTTAGAATTTTCAAGTGTTCGCACTGCACTTCAAAAGACTTTAATAGTACAAGATATTATATAAGCCATGACTTCCATTGACACAAATAACCCTAATTGATGATTCCATTGCAAGTCTCTTAACTGTGGTGGTTTTGAAATTTCCAAGAATCTGAAAAAGGCTTAGCCGATTTAATTCCAAAGCAAAAACTTGCATTTCATACCCTAAACATTAAATTTTCAATAGACTATACATTTGTTCTGAAATAAAAATTACCAACCAATTATTGTCAAAACATTTAAACCCTAACAGTCCTTGAAAATGAAACATGTGACCTACGTAAACATACTTTTGAATGTAACAAATTAATAATCATGTTATTAACATTAATATTCAAAATAGGTATACTTCAAACAAAAACTGAAAATAACCCATCAATAAGCACAAACCACCATTAAAATGAGACAGGAAATTAACTTTATTCAAACAAATAATTGAAATATTATAAAAGACATACCCATATCCACCTTGGGCAGCTGGCGGTCTAGGTGCCGACTTCTCAGCCATTGCCACATTTATCTTGTAACCTCTCATTACATAATCTATGAATACAAAGCATACACCCAAATAAAGATAATTATAGAGCAGAAATTTAACACTTTACTACACAAAAATACGTAATGTATTAAAGCAATTATTATCCAACATACCATTATAAAATCCGCCAGCAGAATGTGCAGCAGATGGATCCTCGTAGGATAGGACAGCATCACCTTTGCTGTTACCTTGGTCATCTCTATAGATTTTAATGTTCCATGGCCACTGATCTTTGTAACCACGTTTTTGCTTGATCCTTCCCACCTGACTCAAGTCAACTCATTTTGTATCAGCAGTGACTTAAAATGGAATATAATGGCTATTGAGATCAAATAAAGAGTTAAACAATAGATAACTAAGGCCACACAAATATAGGCTGCCCTTAATACACTGCTCAGTAACTATTAACTATTTCTCCACAAAAAACCAAAAGGGGCAATCAACATTATCATATAAAAAGTTACATTTTTACCTGCCCAATTCCTCCAAAAAGATCCCGCAGTTCATCAGTTGTAACATCGAGAGGTAAATTGGAAATATATATTCTGGAATTATCACATGTGTCTCCACAATTCTCATCACATTGTTTGACTTTTGCTACATCAGATGGCGCACCATAACCTCCAGGCATAGTCCTGACATCATCCCTTGGATTCACCCTGGCATCTGAATACCCACCAGCTCTAGTACCATAATTGTCAAAACCTGCAGGAACCGCAGGTCCCCTACCACCAACTGATGGTGGTGGTGCAAAACTTGCTGGAGGAGCACCATAGCTATTAGGCTGGGAATATGCATTTGGTGCACCATAACCAGCACTAGGTGGTGGAGCTGGTGCCCCATAGCTAGGTGTTCCACCATATCCACCAACAGATGGATTTGCATAACCCGTTCCAGCAGGAGGCATTGGTGGTTCTGCATACTGACCGGTATACCCTCCAGCTGGAGCACTGCCATATGAAGCAGGTGGACCCCCCTGGTTTCCATATGCTCCCATTGCTCCATCAGCACCTTGGCTTCCATACCCACTTCCACCTCTTCCACCACCACCATATCCACTACTTCCATTGTTGCTTCTGCCTGGTCCTCCATAGTCCCCACTCCTAGCATAGCCACCACTGCCACCGTGTTCACCTCCGGTACTTGAATTAGGTGTTCCACATTTATTGCATTCCGTTCTTCTTGCGAAGTTCACATTACCACATCTGAAATGCACCCAAAAAATTGTTTTCTCAAGTAAGTATACAAGACCAGGTTGCCTAATAACATAACCTATAAACAACTACAATAAAATGACCGGAACATATCAAAACAGCAAAAATTCAGGGGAATGACCATAAGCGAAAAGTAAAAAACACTACATGTAATACACTACGAAAGAGAGAATGCAGCCATTATACAGCATATAGTTGTATTCGAATTGATAAGTAGAAGAAAGCCAGCATAAATTGTGCATTAAAACAGGCTACATTTCACAAACATGGGCAATGAACTTAAAAAAGGTAGAAATTACAAAATGCACTAGTTTTGCAGACTAGAGAAGAAAATGTAAAGGCAATCGAACAAACATCAGAATGCCTGCACGACAAAAAATTGCTGCTATCGCTTCCTAACAAGTTCGTAGCAGTTCCTGTTGTTTTGGATTTGATTGTGTGAATTTTGTATCAAAAATTCAGATAACACTCTCTGATTCACGTAAGTAGAAAATTTTGAGTTCTCTTCAAAGCTGTAAACAATAAATGCATGTTAAAAAAAAGGCAATCCTACGAAAACTAACCTTGTTAAAGACCCTTCAAAATATAAATAAATTTAAAACCTTGTTCAAAACCCTTGAAATTTTTTTTAAATCCATCTTTAAACCCACAGTGCAAGTAAAAATCTAATAACTCCAACAGAAATAGAGGATATCAAGTCCAGAAGTACGTGTTCATGTTTAAAAGCTTCACAAAAGTGCGGTTCGGGAAAATGAAAAAAGATTGATTCTAAAATAACAGATAATTATTAACCACCTATAAATGTAGCAATATCTATCAAACAAATTAGTTATTTTTATTATATCGTAACGTTCGGAAAACATCACATTATGCAAATGGAAGGCATATACTATACCAGTCAAATGAGAGAAAATGTACTCGAATAAGGTAATTAGAAAAGCTCACCCTGGGCTAGGGCAAACCCAATCGCCATCACGTTGTGGGCCTCTCCCTCCTCTTTGGGCACCACCACCTCCTCTGCGTTCGCCACCACCATAACCACCTTCCAAAATCAAGAGACGCAAAAAATTATTAAATACAATATAAAAATTGTCCAGAACACAAAACAAGTTTTAAAACATCCCGATGATGGATCGGCAGCATGCAACATATATTAAAATCAAGAAAAGCAACAAAGGACTGAAAACAAGTACCATAAATTTTAAATTAAAAAATCATTATTCAAAACCCTATCAATAAAATTTCCTTTTAAAAAATTCAAAATTAAAACCAATAAAATTACAGTAAAACCTAGAAACCCCAAAGACAAATTATCTTGCGAAATCATCATACTCAAATTTCACCACAACATTCCGAAAGCTGAAGCCAGATACCACTCCAAGCCGAAAACTAGTAACATTCAAACTTTGCTAAAAATCCAAGGAACTCCCCCCCACTCTTGATGCAGAAAGTTTTTTAAAAATCTTAGAGACGCTACAACCCCAATAAAGATTTCGTTTAAATAAGTTAAAAAAATAGCAAACCCTAGAAACTGGGTTTTCATTTCATTCCCTTTACTTTTTATTTATTCTTTTGCTGAAGCGAAGCACCCACATACCTCGGCCGCCGCCATATCCTCCGCGGCTTCCTCCATCATCAGGAGCCCCATCAAAATTCGACATTCTCTCAGATCGAAAAAAAAAGCTTGGAATACTTTGTTACGAGCTTCTGGCCAATATTGATCTTGAATCCTCGTATTTTTCCGGAATTTCCAGAAAACTTCTACTTACCAAAAACTAAAACGATGTCAAATATGATAAATCGAATGCATAAACCGACTTAACTAAATGGAAGGGCCTAGGCCCTAGGGCTTTCGCTGGGCACCTGTAGGTTACCTAAGCATCGTCACTGCCGTTCGAAGGTGGAAGAGCGTTATGCGTGGAAGGATATGGTTCCGCTGATATAGGGAGATGTATGTTTCTAATGTTTATTATCTCTATTGGGGGAGGGATTCGGGTCAGCGGTGTTTATGTGTAGGTTTTTTAAATTTTTAAGTTGATAGATTTATATGAGAGCTTTGCTTCTTCTAAATTGTCACTTCTAATGATTTTTTTGGATTTTATGGTCATTATTTTTTAGAATTTTCTAAAAACTAATCTCTAATCTTGTCATAACACTTTTTAAGTTAAATTTTTATACTTTCAATATCTTTTATTTGAGGTTGACTAAAATATTTGTTCCAAAACAATCAATAGGGGATTGAATTAGAAGATCTTTGCTTCACCCTTGTTAAGTTAATTTTCTTTTGTTATATGCATAGTTATAGTTTCTTGATTGTTGTATATTCACTCTAGTGTGAACACTTTTTTTCTTCAAATTTTTTCAATCTATGAATTTAATCGAAATATTATCAGTGAGATGTGCTTAACATATCACTAGTTTTATTAAAAAGATAGCATTCGGTGTCCAATGTAATTGTTACTATGCAAGTATGAATTCATCATTTAATGAGAGTTGTTGTGTACAGTAGGAGTCCCTACCTTATGTAAAGAAATTAGATAAAGTAGAGGGAAAGATAAAGTGTAGACCAAACAAGTAGATGACTTCAATGATTTTGTAAAGAGTGAAATTTATCTACTATTGAAAACAAATGTTGAATTTTCAAGATTCAGTGTTGAAGAGTGAGTTGGCAACAAAATATTTAATAGACATGCACCTAACTTGTTGATGCTCCCTTGTACCCATTGTACTGTCATAAATTCAATTTCTTTTAGGCATTGTTTTTTATGCATGATAGAATAGGGTTTTGTGATCCTTAAATTTTCTACCTAGATATTTAGAAAATATAGATGTGGTAGCAATTGATCTTGCATATTGCAAAGCAAGATTATTATACAATATAGTAACAACCAAGTGATTTTCTAATGTGGTTGGTGGATATTTTAGATATCTTTGTGTTATATCCTGTGTGTTATCCATGCAAGACCAATGAATGGAGCTATAAAAGTATTGACATAGTCTATGCTTGAACAATATAGTAAAAACAAACCAAAATAACAAAGCTAGACTTTTTTGAAGTTTGTGTGAAAGTTTGTCCTTCTCAATATAAGATTTTATTTTCAAACATAAGATGTATAACTATCGATGTCCGCGTTCCTCCTTGCCACAATCTTGAAGCTGAGAGAAATTAATGTGTATCTCTAATCGTGGGACTATTGCAAGGATAAGTTAATTGTCACCTTTAAAGTTATATTAAAATTTAACTAACTTCATATATTAGTTCAAATATTTTTTACTTTACAAATAATACAAAATTTTAATTAAAAAAAATTAAAACCTTGAATAAAAGATTATTTAATAAATTATTTATATTTGTTTCTAACACAGAAATTTATTTTATATAGAATACATTCATTTCAAAATAAAATAAAAATTGACAAAATTGTATACTATGTACTTTAAATAGAATTTATGATTGGATGACATCAATTAGATTAATTTAAAAGAATGGATTAATTTTATTATTATTTATTTATTACTATAATTAATATTCAAAAATATATAACAACATTAAAATTATTGTATCTTAAATAACTATTATATATATATATATATATATTAAATTAATTTATTTTTAAAACTTTTGATTTCTTATAAATTAATAACTTTCAAGAAGAATTTATTAAAAAATAAAAAATGATAATATTTCATAATAACTTGGAAATTATTAATTGATATTTAAAACTTTCAATTGGCACGACAAAATACATTGATTTATATTTAAAAATTATTTAAACTGTAGAGGACACATGAAACATTTATTTACAAAAGGAAAAAAGTACTGACATTTGTGTAGGACACAAAGTACTAACAATGCGTAAACTATAGTTTGTCTCGTGTATAATAAAAAGTAAGCTTTATAATAACAATGCGTTCTAAAATTTAGTATTTTTCTGCTTAAAAATCTTTTAAACCACTCCGAAAATTCAAGAGAACCAATCATAAAAAAGTATGGAATATTAAAAAATTGATATTAATACAATATTTGAGCAAACGTTATACCTTAAACTATGTATTTAGAGTTTCTCAGAAAAAGATTAATAGATAAAAGTGAGGTGAAAACTATAGTCTCCTGCCTATAAGGCAAGGACTAAAAATTTGTGTCTTTAAAGAGATTTTTTCCCATTTTGTTTCCTCACAGCAATTGTATTCTTAAATATCAATATAACAAGAGGACATTTTCTCTTATATTACCTCTCATATATATGTATATTAATTATTTTTAATAATAACATTTACTAAAATTATATTCATTTTAATGCAACAAATTCAAATGTGTATCTCAGAGAATGCTTGTAAATATTTGTTGATGAATTTATTTGAAATTTAATATTAAGTGTTTCACTTGTACCTATTTATAATCAATAAAAGGTAATATCTTTAGAAATCCCTCGTAATAATCATTTGTTGTTTTCTTAAGTTGAAAAACTCACCATATATTATACTTTAATTTATTACTGTTGTTCATTTAAGAGTTTCTTTTTATTGGTTTCTTTACTTTTTAGATAAAGGACAAAAGTCTTTAGCTATATATACTACATTTTTTTAGTTTCTTTAATTGTTATTTTTAAATACAAAGTTGCATCTATGTCTTTTCACATATATTATTTTTCTTCATACAATTAACAAATTATGCATATGAATAGAAATAGATTTATTATATATGTTTAATGAGTGAGAAATAATATCCCAACCCTTACAAAATAAGTGTCAAAACAACAACAAACCCTCCAAAAAAATTAAAATGAAATAATGAGGTCCATGAAGTTAGTTATATGGAAGATTTCTTGATCTTACAAGAACATTTTTTTGTCAAAACATGAGGTTTATTTGAAATTGCATATTATAGAAACCAAATCAATGATTACAAAAAGATTATCTTTTTAAATTAGTGTTTTTTTTACTTATATGTTTAGCTATTATAGATATTTTTACGCGATAAATATCCATTTGAATGCATGATCTTTGAAAACCATGTTGCTAGGATTCCTCAAATGTTTTAAACCAAACTTAGAACTTTTGTCTTGTGTGTAATCATAACCTTCTTCATAATTCATAGTTTTACTTACAGCTTGTTGGTGTTTTGAAATGTTATGGTTTCAAACTACCGCAATGAGAACAAAATACATGTAGGGGTAGCTACTTCCCATCTACAACATATCTTTTTAGACACCAGGCCAACTATAAGGCTAGACCTTTCTTCTACTTCACGCTCTGCTAGACCTAGGCGAGTGGACCTATTAGATTCTTCATATGATACTAGTATTCAAAGCATAGACTAAATCTTAAACAAAGCATATTAAACCTTATATCTTTTGTACTTATGCAAAGATCATAGACATGAAAGAGCTAATAACATGACCTAAGAAATTGATAAGCTAAGTGAGGGCATCCTTTCAGCTCTTAAATGGAAAGGGAAATGGATGATTATAATGTTGATTTCAGCAAATCCCCAAATATGCAACAATAAGAACAAGTTGATCTAGTAGTTGATCAGTGCCTTATCTATTGGGCAATTCCATGAATCACACACATACATCTATGATACCATTGACATATTCCATACATCAAGATATCATATCTATATTATCACTTTGTGAATTAGACATCAGTGTTCATAAAGACCTCATTCTCATGAAGTATCCTTCTCAAATAACCAACAACCCTGTCAAATACATCAAGCATTTACTTGGCCCTTCGTTCCAACAGAAAAACATACCAAACATGCAACCTTACAGGGATGCAAATGGATCTAAGTTCTTTGTTCCTAAACCTCAAAACATTATAGATTATAAAGATAGGAGACGAGAATCAAAATGAAACTAAGAAATTTTTTGCTCTTGTATTCATTTCTTTGAAACTATACATTCAAGATGCATGCAAACAACTCATGAAACCACTAAATAGATCAAAGCTATCTATATTAGCTTAACTACTATTATTCATGCAAGAGAAATATATTGAAGAATAGTATCATAGTCATGAAAACATATCAAAAATTGGAACCCTAGTCTCACAATAGTGAGAAAAAACTCAAGATTGGAACCCCTTCAATTAATCAAAAAGAGAGAGATATAGGAGAAGAATGAAATCTCATATCAGATCTAGAAGTAACATGTGTCCACTTGAATCTTCATTCCCTATTGTTGTAAAGCATCTCTCATCTTTCTATAGCTGAGATATGACATGGTTTTCATCATTATTTTGTAACAAACTTGGAAATATCTCTTCCTTAATGATGAAAACCCTTGTTTTTGCCAAAATACCATAAATGCATCTAAAATGTTGATAATCCATCCACTGAACTGACTTGGAGATGACAAAATATGCCCCTAACTACGTTCATACTGCCTTTGATGCTCATCGAGTTCACCATTTAAGTGGAAATCAAACTTGAACCGTCCTAACTCAATGAAACTAAAAAATGGATACCGAAGACAAAAACTTGAATAACTTGAACAAGTGGCTTCTTATGTGAAAATAAACTCCAAAAATAGAAAGTTTTTTCTCTCTCGATTTTGGCAATATATAATACTCATATATCCACTTGTCGAAAATGACCAGAATATCATTTTGAAGTTCAAGACCTTGGCATGGCTTTCTGGTCTGCACTTGCTTTTTAAAATTTTATGCAAAAATTTAATTAATCCTAAAGTTCTGACTTTATAATATACCCTCCTTTTGATTTTAAAATTTCCTGTAAGTCAAAACCAAGAAATAATAAAAATATCATTATTCTCTTAATTTTGATTTTTTCCTTTACCCATGCATCCAAGTCAAACCTTGGTTTGAACATCTATGCCACGTGGCATCATGCCATTGGTCAAGGTCTACCATGTCACTAGCCACATGGCACCCTCTGATTGGTCTTTGAAATATTGTCATGTGTCGATATTGCATTAACTCTCCAACTGCCTGATCACCGCCATGTCATCTTCTGTCTAGCGCTCATCACGTGGCACCTTGCAATTAGATGAATCATTGTACTTGCCATGTCATCATCGACTAGGGCCCACTGTCATGTGTCAGCTAGGCACTTTCTTACATGTAGAGTCAGTAACTGCCACATCACATGTGGGAATGTGCCTTTGTGACATGTGGCATACTATGGCACGTTGGCATCTCAATTTTCATGCCAAGTTGGAGGATCCTTGCCACATGTCACCATGCTAATCACTCACAAGATGCCACTTATTGCCCCCTGGTTGTTCGACTGTCCAATCATCGATGCTGATGTTGTCAAACTTAGGCCACATGTTTGTTCAAATTTCTTAATCTTCTCTTCCGATCGGCCAAGTGGGGTCCACATGAGAACTTGGTGTCCCAAAAGCACACATCTTAAAGGCAATATGTTATATGGTATTGAATTATTTTAAAAACAACGCCCCCCCCCCCCCCCCCACACACCACATGGATGTGGGATTATAAGTTTTGAATGCTTTTTAAAAAACCACAGACCTCCCTGTCTTCTCATGACATGAGCTGCTTGCGCAAACTTCCTTCATTAGTGTAGAATGGGATATAACTCCTTGGGTTGCTTACCTTCGTGCATTGATGAACAAAGACACTTCTAATGGGGACTACCATCAACAACTCCTCCCAAACACCACCAATGAGATCCAAGTCTACTTCTCCTTGCATGAATGGAGGCTTCAGTAGACATCTACTCATGTGCAACCCTCCATCTTAAAACTTTATCGATATTTTCCTATACGTGGTTGTATATGCTTTTATCAATAATGTGAAGTAGGAACGAGCTCCTCACTAGGATTCACAGCTTTTAAAAGTAAAATCTGGTTTGTTCTTTCATAGATTAAATGAGTCGAGCCATTGAAAATGCCACTTTCTAGGCATGTGAAGAAGCTGGGCTTTATCTCTGAGTCTGATGAAAACACCTCCCCAAGTAGTTTTCCTCTTCATGGCTAGTGCCAAATGCATCTCAGAATTGGAGTCAGGTTGTAGACGGTTTTTTCACTATCGTTTAGAAAAAGGCAGATTTGAAAGAAAAGACATGGTAGTGATTCACGTGCTATTTGAGTTTCCCCAAGTTGCACATGGAGATAAAACTAAGACCTATAGTAAATCAGCCTCTTCCCTCTTAAAACGTAGGTCCTTCTTAAGTAGATTCTCATATGAAGTATAAAGAACCTCAAGCTGTCACTGCTCACGTACGTTTGATGCAATCTCCTCCCCTTCATTCAATGTCATTGGACT
Organism: Cupressus sempervirens; assembly: GCA_028749045.1. Classification (NCBI taxonomy): domain Eukaryota; kingdom Viridiplantae; phylum Streptophyta; class Pinopsida; order Cupressales; family Cupressaceae; genus Cupressus; species Cupressus sempervirens. The sequence goes on along the minus strand of CM053789.1, from coordinate 760,323,205 downwards.
TGTGGGGAAAAACAAAAGAGATTTAGGCAAATCAGGTAGAATAATCATGCTTCATTCTATTTACTTTCAAATCTACTCCATCGATGACTTCTACTACAACATGAGCACGACCCTGCCTCTCTTTCTCTAATGAGTCACCAAATCATTCACTTGGTCAAGGGACATGCCCGATGATTAATTCAAAGTTGTTATTTGTAAGTCGGATAACATTCTTGGAGAATGCAACATCACCTACTAATTTAATGTCATTCTTTTTGGAATCCATAAAATAAAAAATGTAAAGCTTAGACTCCCTTCTGATTGCCCAATAACGATAACCATGTTTGCATAAAAGAACACACAAGCCACAAAAAAGGAAAAGGAAAGCAATAAATTTAAAATACTCATTCCTAAAATGAATTCCTTGAGCAATACCAGAATACAACCTTTGTGCATTGGTGTTATTTGTCACATATCATGTATTTCATGACCCCATCTACTATCCTTTCAAACTTATTCTAGAATGGGCATGATTAGATAGAGACCATTTTCAAAATAGGATTATGGGGAGAAACAGTCGCATTTCAAACATTCTACACATGCCGAGTAACCATAATGTTTATAAATATTATAACATATTTGAAAACTTTCAATTTTTGCATCTCTTATCAATTTGATGGAAGTAGCTGAGCCCCAAGTGGGTTCGGCTAAAAAAAAAAATCGAACTTAAACACCTTATCCTCAATCTAACCTTTCTGAACTCATTGTAGTAATTGAAAACAAAATAGATCATCAATTTAAACATTCAAAACTCATTTCACCTCTTTCTGCAACTTGTCAACTTCATACCAAAGGGTCCACTGACTGGCCTTAAAAACTAACCAAAACACCTGACTGAGCTCTGAAATTAGACACACTAATTCTTTGTTCCACGTTCTTGCACCCTATCGAATCTTGTCTCATGAAAAACTCTTAGTCAAAAGATATTGACCGTCAAAGTTGCCTTCTCAAAATTGCCTGCAAGCAAATGAGTCAGAAAACCATAAAATGCATTCGGTTTTGGCTTTGTAAATAGGTCAAACTGACACTTGGGGGCATGAAAACTAGGGCATTAGTTAACTATCATGAGGAGAGTATAAATCTATGATTTGGGCTCATAATGAATAATTGGGTGAATATGGCGAGCAATCAAAGCGGGCTACTTGGATTTGTAGAACTAGAAACACTGGCAGAAAAGCGATTTTCACAAATAGAATGGACCTGGGAAAGTGTGCAGATGGATTCATCAAGACTTTCAAATTGGCATACTTAAAGTATTTTTAGAGTAGAACACAATGATACAATCCAAAATTCAAAGTTACGATATCCCGAACAGGGATACCGATGAATATGCATTTCTTGACACTAGTAAAACATCATAAATTACATTTGGAATCGGGTTTGAAAACTGATCAAATAAATTCATCATAAGCTCAAAATTGAAACATAATAAGTCTTTGACCTCTAGAATATAATGCAAAATGAAGTATCTCATTTTGGTCAACTGGGTCAAAGTTATAACAAGTCAAATAGGGCCTCCCAGAATTCTGAACAATTTACATCAACATGACAACACTAAACAACCAAGTTTGAGGGATTCAAAACCTAATCAAAACATATCAAAATGACTTTAAATCTGAAACATAGGTTCTCTAATATAGATATTAAACACTCCCAAAGCGATGAGTCATGAAACATTACTAGGTGCGAGATATTCAAATGCAAACTAGGCCTCTTGTCATTGTTTGATACTTGGGCAAAAATGCAGATTTGGACATTGTTCAAAGTGGAACTTTATAGAATGACTTGAAATGGTAATTTATCTTCATGGGACAAGTGGATATGTTGAATGCAAGGTGTTAAAAACATAAAACACCTCTTAGGCCTCAAACAGACAGCTCGATACACATGCATTAAATGTGCTTTAAAGGGCTCAAAAACTTGGAATGGTACTCGAATCGGGAAGGTGATGTGAGTCCAACATAACCTTTAAAAAAAATTTGAATTCTACTTAGAACTGGAAATAAAATATATAAAAAAGTCCAAAAAATTACTATAAAAATTGTTGAGATCATAATAAACTAAGATCTTTAATGTTATATTAAAACTCAAAATCTAAAATTTCTTACTGATTGTATTTGTTGTAGGTTAATAGTATTGTAATCACTTCGTGCATAACTGGTGATTAATATATTCACTTGAACAACCAATTAGATATTAGTATTTTTATTTTTAATTTTTTTTTTTTTTTTTTAAATGTTTACATGTGAGATTTATAATTTTTAAAATTATTTAAAGTATTCTACTTTAACTTGATTGACTTATAAATTTTGGGTCTCATAGGAGCGGATTTCAAGGAATTGTTACCCAATTTTTTTAGTATGAGCTATATATAAAATATAAAAAATATTCAATTCCAGAGATCCATGCTGCAAATGTAATGACACTGTCTATTCAAGGTATAAATGTTCCAAATACAACATCCTCTTAGATGCATATATAGAGAGAGGGAGAATAGGTCATGAATACACATGTCCCTCCATGGGACATGTCTATTCATTAATCTGATAATTAATAATAATAACAAATTTAATTGCACGCACGCACACATGAAGTATGAAACATCAGCACTGCCTCTTAACTTAGAAGGATAAAAACATAGAATAACTAGCATTTTCATGTTTATGTACTTGCAACGAGTAGCAAATAAGCATGATTTGATTTATTGAATGAAAGGAAAAGGAGAAGTACTATGGTTAATTTTAGGATTATAATTAGATTAGGTTTTCAATTTAACATAATGTTTAATTAGGGTTAAAATTAAGTTTGGGTTTAGGTTTCAAGTTTGATATAATTGGAGTAAGGATTATGATTCAAATATATCTTAAATTTTTTATATCATTTAGGATTAGGGTCATGGTATACAAAAAAAATCTTAAAATTAATTATATGGTGTAGGATTAGGGTTAACATATTTAGATTTTAAATAGATTTGGTTTTGTGTAAGTATTAGAATTAGGTTCAAAGTTTAATTTATTGGAGAAGATTTTGGAAGGTATTGAAACTTCAATTTTTTTAGGGTAAGGGTTCAATTTCTACTTATGATTTAATAAAGCTTAATGTTAGGTTAATAGTTGATTTATTAAGATAGATGAATTTATATTTTTAGTAGGTGAATACAATTTTCAATTCATACACAAAATTGAATTAAGTCAGGATTCACATTATGTTTAAAGTTTAAGTTATATTTAAGGTCACATTGTAGTTATATTATGATTAAAGTTTGGATTAGGGTTTAGCCTGGAGTTAAGGGTTTGGGAAAAATTTTAAGGTTAGAATTGGGATTATGGATCTAGTTAGGATTGAGATTATGATTATAGTTAAGTTTTACATAATGGATAGCTCTAAGAGTTGTGAGAATATAATGACCCTAGAATATATTATTATAATATAGGCAAATAGATGCGTATATTATGTATTATGTTGACATTACAATATATTAGTTAATTTTAAATGAATAAACAATTGTTGTAATAATGAAAATAAAAGCAACATTCTTTCAAGGAGGAAATGCTCTGCTCTGATATTGTGAATAATGTCGATCCCCCGATTTCTCGCGAAGTCTCAAAGGAAAAGCTTGCGAAAGTATGCAAAATCAAACGGTTTTGGGCCGAATTGGCAGAAGACTTCAACAATAGAAGACACAAATTGGCAGCAAAAAGAATCACAAAACACATCCGATAAGAGATATTCAGTAAAAATAGCGAATAGGTTTGAAATATTTTAAAATGATACAGAGGATGCTCGTAGCCAGCGACGTAACAGAGAAAATGAAGACCATAGGAATTATGCCCAAAACTCTCTCGCATAACCCCTTGATCCAATCTAAGGCGAACAAAAATTTGAATCATCAGTTTTTTATGGTAGAACAACTGGACAATCAAATCCGCATCTTCAACCTCACAAGATATGCCCACCCCAAGAAATACAAGGCTATGGCACCAGATTCATACCAATCGGTTCCAAACCAGGTAGGAAATCTCTCTCCTAAATCTGCTTCTCCAGGATCTTATATTCCCCCTCATCGTAGAATCAAAGATTCATTCAATCTTGTGAACCCTAGTCCATCGCCTAGGGCATCTTTGTGCTACACAAAGGAGGATTTGGCCAAAATTTCAAGCAAGGCTATTGAATCCACTTGGGATAAATGCTCAAAGGGAGGCCTTTTTGCTATATGGAATGGTCCACAGGATGATTTCCCTCTGTTACTCGACTGGCTGGAGGAGTTGTGCGAAAACGAGGTAAGTATTTCCACTTTCTCAGATAGCACACTATATTTACAATGCTTAAATGAGTCTATCAAAAAGAGTTTTTAATATCACCACAATGGTTTTTTAATGGTCACTGTGTTAAATTTACAGATTTGACATATAATTTTAAACTAGAAAATTTAGATTGCAAGATGCCCTCTTGGTTTGTCCTGAAATCCCTCCATCCGGAGCTTTGCCATGAAGATATCATTAAAGCCATAGGGTCAGAGGTAGGAGAGGTCCGGGCATTGATGCTTCTTTCTACTGCTGTAATAATGTTAAAGTGTTCATCAATGTTAAGCTTAATCACCCAGTGGAATTTAACAAAAAATTTATAACTAGTAAAACATCTTATGATATTAAGTTTCAAACATATAAAAAAATAATAGTAAACATATTAAAATTTGATAAATATCATAAAGTCATGCCTAAAATCCTTCCCCTTACCTCGAATATTAGCAAACAATTCGCTTGGTTGAGAGCAATGAAGAACAAAAAGCTGGAAGAACAGATCTCCCCTACAAAATTCCAAATTCAGGCTTATCAGAAAGAAAGGAAAGAAACAAAAGACTCAGATAAGAAATTACCTAAGAATAGAAGACTTAAATCCATTATAGTGTCTATTCCTAAAGAGGATACAGAGCTGGTTTTGAAGGGATCTCACTCAAAAAGACAGAAAAGGAAAAAGAGAAAGGTTGCAACTGAACATGATAAAGAGACTTGTAATTCTAATCCCTCAGTAGAACAATTGGTAACTGAAGACAAAGATGCCCCAGTGAGGAGTGTCACAATATCCACAAAGATCATAAACCAAAGTCCAGAGCAAGACACAGAAATACTTAAGGTTCTTGCAGAGCACAAAGGAAGCGATAATATGGAAGATGGAAATGAAGAGTCATTGGGAAACAGATACTATAGAGGGGTCTTCTTTGTATAAGTATCAGACGGAGCTTGATGAGAATAAGGAAAATGAACGACAAGGAGGGATACATAATAGAACTACATAATCATTGAATCATAAAGACATAAGGGAAGTAGAAAATGATATGCTTTTTTCTTCACCCAAAGATAGGATGGAAAAAGCAGTTTCAAGAACAGAAATATAGGAAACTCAGCAGCTAAATTTTGATTTAACCCCTGAAGAAGAGTCATCCTATTAGCAACTTGAAGGAGCCAGGAAACTTCAAAATTCTGGCAAACTCCAGACGGACAACCCTCCTCGCCTTTCACCCCAATGGAAATTCAGTCAACAATATGGAATGAAGGCAAGAGCTCAGAAGTCTCTATTATTAAAATCCTTCAACACTTTTTAAATGAGGATCTAGAATCTACACTAGAGATTGGAGTGTCAAAGTTTGAAGATTACAATCTTGAGCAGTTATTAGAGGAGCTTATTCAAGTCTTTGACTTTGATAACCTAGATAAGAGTACTACCTCTCAAAAAGAGGAGACGATGCAAAAAAATCTTAAATTAGGAGGAGATGATTATACAGTTGAGGATCTCCAGAGGGATATTATAGAGATCCAGTTGAAGGAACGTGAAATGAAGTAAGTCAAACAGAGTGGGACTAAATCAAAAGACAAGCAGGAAATGGATAGGACAAACATGGGAGAGTCGACAGCAATAGCGAACAAAGAATTTGAGGAGGACAGTCTCAGGAGTCAAATTTGCAAGGAACTGGAAATGGAAGAATTTGACAAAACAAAGGAAGGCTTTGCCTTAACAGAACAAGAACTAGGTATATTTCAGCAAGAGCTTGGCATACAAATGAATCAGGAAGGTCTAATCTTTCCAAATTACGGTAAGCCTAAAGGAAAAAGGGGTAGGAGATCATTGAAGGAACTACGTGAAACTGAAGGCCTAGCCAGAGAACAGAGGAAAATTGATGAGCTTCTCAACATGAAGAAGGGGAAATGCCTTCCTAAGGCAGTATGAAGATAACATCTTGGAATGCTAGGGGCCTTAATACCCCTAGTTAAAAAAGGGTAATCAAACAATATTTAAAAAACTTTAACTCAGAAATTATTTTAATTCAAGAGACAAAACTTAATAAGGTAGAAGGAGCTAAAATCAGCAAAATGTGGGGACTGTGGGAATCAATCTTTATAGAGGCTACGGGTGCTTCGGGTGGCTTAGGAATTATTTGGAACTCAAGGAAAGTAACTCTAACCTATCTAGTAAATGATAATAATTGGTTGTGTGTCAGTATACAGAGTCTAAAATCAGACATGAAATTCATTCTTATCAATGTATATGGTCCTAACAGTATAATAAGGAAAAAAATTGTTTGGGATGAATTAAGTACGGTTATTTCAAAGCACAAAGATAGTCCAATTATATTAGGAGGTGATTTTAATACAATTCTCAGTTTAGATGAGAAAGTAGGGGGAACTAAACACCTGTCACTTGCATCTATAGAATTCAAAATCTGGATTGATAAACTTAGGCTATTAGAAATCCCATCAAGTAATGGAATATTTACGTGGAATAATTGAAGGAAGGATAAGGACTACATTGCGAAAAAGTTAGATATATTCTTTATTGTAGGTAATCTCTCTTCTTACAATAAGGATTTTCAATCCTCCATTCTGCCTTTCGCAGGATCGGATCATTTCCCTATTTGTTTAGAGATTTCAGAACGATCTAAACCTCCCAAAAATCCTTTTAAGTGTGAGAAGATGTGGTTTCAAGATCCAAGATTTCTGGAATTGGTTAAGACGTGGTGGACTCAAGCAAATTTTGTTGGGTCCAAAATGTTCGTGTTCGTTTCCAAACTTAAATTGTTGAAAGAAAATATTTTGAGGTGGAACAGAGAACACTTCAACAATATTTTTAAAGAAAAATTGGAAACTGAAGAAAAAATGGAAAATCTAAATCAGGAAATTATAAAATATGGTATGAATTATGAGAAATACACTTTAGAAAAAGAACTCCTCATGAAACAAGAAGCTATCTTATCCATAGAAGAAACCTTCTAGAGACAAAAATCTAGAGAGAATTGGTTGGATGAGGGAGATCGAAATACAAAGTTTTTTAATAATTTAGCTATACAGAACCGATCTCTAAAGAAAATCACTAGTATCTCAACTCCGCAGGGTTTACGTACAGAAAACCCACTTGAAATAGCAGACACAATAGTCTCTCATTTTAAGAATTTACTTAATAATTATGAAGGGTCTAATAGGGAGGCACAGTCCCGAATGCTCAAATTTATTCCAAAACTGGTCACTGTAGAAGACAACAAAATCCTAAATAGACCAATAACTCTGGAAGAAGTAAGGACAGTGGTCTTTAATATGAGTCCAGATAAATCTCCAGGCCCTGACGGGTTTCAAGCCTTCTTTTTTCAAAAATGTTGGGATATTCTAGGGGAAGATTTATGGAGAGTAATTGAAGCATCAAGGAATGGTGGATCCTTGCTGGCTGAAATCAACTATTCCTTCTTTACTCTTATCCCCAAGAAGGATTGTCCGGATCATCCTTGATACTTTCGGCCTATAGCTCTTTGCAATAATATATATAAAATATTTTCAAAAGTTATAGCCAATAGACTCAAGGTCATCATGCAGAAATTGATTTCTGAAGAACAGACAGGTTTTGTTCCAAGAAGATCTATTTTGGATGGTATAATCATTATTCAAGAAGTCATCCACTTGGCTTCCATAGATAAAGAAGTATGTATGCTTATGAAGTTAGATATACAAAAGGCTTATGATATGGTTGATTGACATTTTCTCTATAAAGTCTTAGAAGCGTTTGGCTTTTCGCAACAATGGGTAAACCTATTATTCAAGTTTATTTCAACCCTGAAGATTTTAGTTCTCATTAATGGGATGCCTGAAGGTTTTTTTGATATCTCCAGGGGTATTAGATAGGGAGATCCACTATCTCCCTCTCTATTCATTCTAATGGTTGAAGCTTTCAGGAGAGCAGTCTCCTTCGCTTATAAGGAAAGAAGGATCTCCGGTATCTCGGTTACCAAGAATCTTCCTAATATTACACATCAACAGTATGCAGACGATACCATTTTACCTAGCAAGAGCTCCGTCCAAGAGGCTTTGGGTTTTAAAAGCATACTTCAACAATATATGAATGCTTTAGGTCAGAAGGTTAACAAAAAAAAATCCGAAATTTTCTTTTTGAATACCTCTCTTGATATGGAAAATAGGATATGCGGAATTATGGGTTACAATAAAGGAAAGTTCCCATGCAAATATTTAGGTATCTCCCTGGAGAAGAATTTGAGATACACCAAAGTTTGGATGGATACGATCGATAAGGTGGATAAGCGGATTGGTAGCTGGAAGAATAAGTGGCTCTCTAAGGCTGAGAAGATCACCAAGATCCGAGCAGTCCTATCAGCCACTCCAATTTTTCCCATGGCATGTCTTCCTCTCAATAATTGGATGTCCAAGAATTTTGAATCAAAACTTAGAAATTTCCTATGGAAGGATAAGGAAAGTGACAAGAAACTTGCTCTCATTAAGTGAGACAATTTATGCAAACCCAAGGAGTGGGGGGGTTTAGGTATTAAGAAACGACAATGGCAAAATGAGGCTTTAGGAGCTAAACTAGTATGGAGGTTATATCAAGAAAATGAACAAAAATGGGCCAAAATATTATATTATAAATATCTAGACCCATCGGACCCGGAATCAGTGTTCAGGATGGAAAAATTACCCAAAGGGTCGGTGTGTTGGAATTTCATGTCAAAATGTCGAGGAATTATTAGCAAATTTCTAACTTGGGATGTGGCGGCAGGGAATAAAGCTTTGTTTTGGGAAGATTCTTGGGATCGGCTACCCCCATCCATTCATCCACCAACCTAAAAAACCTTATTGCTAAGTTGAAAACATTATGGGGCAATAAGGTTAAAGATTATAAAGTTAAAGAGATGGTGGATGGGGAATTGCGATGGAGATGGTGCTCTATCGAGGATTTAGATTTTGATCCTGATTCAGTTGCAGCCTTTGAAAAGATCATCTCAAATAGGAAAATTAAACAATCTGAAAGGTCAAATAACCTCATTTGGGCTGGTTCAAAGGATGGTTGTTACAGTGTGAAGCTTGGGTATCTATCTATTATTCAATCACAGCAGTGGAACTATGTGGAGATCCCTTTAAAATTATGTTGGGATCCTAGATGTCTACCCAAGGCGAGTTTCTTTTTATGGATTGCCCTTCAAAACAGAGCTCTAACTATGGATAGATTAGCCAGATATGGTATCATGGGCCCAAACTGGTGTGTCATGTGTAAACAAAGCAATGAAGATGTAGACCATCTCTTCCTAAATTGTCCTTTCGCTCAAAATTGCTGGGAATGGATTAAATATAGACTTAAGTGGTCAACCCACTTTCAGAATTCCCTTAAGGGGCTCCTTTGTTCTTGGCCTACACATTTGGTTCATGGGGTATATAGCAAACTTTGGAATATTTGCCCATCCATAGTGGTTTGGGAACTATGGAAAGAAAGGAATCATCGTATTTTCAAAATAAAGAGCGAAATCTAGATAGTTTTATGATAAAACTCGAAGTATCTATTACAAAAGTTATGAATTCTTACCTAAGGAAATCCTCACATGAAGAAGGTTCTTTCTCCTTTTGGGATGGAATGATGAAGAAACAATGGACCAATCTGATCAACCCTCCACTGGTTTATGCAGCCAGCAATAAGGAGGCAAGGGCCAACTGCAAATGGGTTCCTCCTCCTCCAAGATGGCATAAACTGAATTTTGATGGTGCTGCAAGAGGGAACCCCGGTATAGCTGGTGTTGCTTGTATCATCAATGATGAAGATAGTCGGTGGATAGCAAAGTTAGGATCTCCTCTTCCTCCGGTTTCAAATAATATGGTAGAATTTGAAGCATTTGAGAAAGGTTTGCAACTTTGTCATAATTTAGGTCTATCTAAAATCGTCATAGAAGGTGACTCTCAAATAGTCCTGAATGCCATTAGGAAAAAAAAGACTCCTAATTGGGCCTTGAATTATAAACTCCAAGAAGTGTTGCTATTATTGGAAACTTTTGAGGATGTCCTGATCAAACACATTTATCGAGAAAGCAATAAGTTGGCTGACGAACTTGCCAATAGGGGTGCTGATGGAGAATCGCTCTTGATATACAACTCTGAGCCTCCTCCCCCGTTGTAGTTTCCTGGAGAGTTTTTCTTATTTTTTCATTCATTTATTCTTTTATAAATATATATACTCTTATAAATGCATAAATACTTAAGTATGCATACACATAAGCTCTATATATATATTTAGTATTCTTAGATATATCCAATATTTATATTTGAAAATACTCAAATTATATATATTTAAATATAATATCTAATAATAAAATACGGTAGAAATTGACGGAAAGAAGGATAAGAAAAAAGAGACATTTGAAAGTTTATCTTTTAAACCCTTATCATCAGTACTTAATTAACCTATATTAATAAAGATAATATTAGTATGTAGCTTTATTGATATTTATACTAATAACCAGAGATTTTTCCATTCAAAGTCTCCTAGATTAGTGTTCCTATTGCAATTATGGAGGAGAAAACCCAATTCCATTCATAATTATTCCCCCTTAGGAACCTTTTTCATATTCTGTGGTGACAGGCTGATTTAGTATAGAGACTACACTCAGTATGAATCACATAAGGCTTATCTAAAGCATTAAGGTATAGAGATTAATCAAATTGATCTTTATCCTAACTTACCATATCTTTAGTCTAGCTGTTTCGTGCTTTCCAGTTGTCATCCAGATCAAGATCTTATTAATTGCTATTATTACTTACTTAGATCCTTGGAAGATATCGTGATAAGTTATGATTATAAGATTAGGATGGAGAGGGTTCGGAATATGCCACTTGGCTCATAAAGTTAAGGCTCTACAATATGTGATCAAATACGCAATGCTAAGTGTGAGTGGCTAAGGTCATTGCCAAATTGAAATCTTTGATTAAAGGACACATAGGAGAGGTCGAATCATGATGGTTTTCCTTTGTTAAATAGAAATGTATGTTGAGAGGGATTACTGATTGAGAGTGATAGTCTTTGTTTACCACCTCTCTGTGTTTGCCTGTTGTCACGATGGAATCTAATGTTAATGTCTACCATACGACAGAGAACAGGATGATGGCCTTTCTCGAGAAGGTAACACCGGAGAGATGGAGTCATCTCCTAAGAAATGCAGATGATATGACGCGTTTTGCTGTGAGTAGGGTGATAGGGGAGGATGTGTTTGACTATAGGGTGACCTAGAGAACCAATAGTTTGATAATTGGATCATTAATTGGGGTAATGGTGAGGGCGAAGATTGACAAAGAAGAGATTGTTAGGCTCTGTGTAGACATTTTTAACCCTATATGGAGACGAGGGTTAGAGAAGGCGGTTTTCAGTATTGATGACAAGGGCAGAATCCCTTACCCTGAGAAATACATGGGTCTCCCCTTGGGTGCGGAGGAGTTAAGGACGGCCCCTCGACGACAGTGTTTTATGGTTAGGGATAATCTAGCCTTTTTTAGGGCTTGGCCACAAATGGAAGCTAGTGTCAATTTCCTTCTGGGCTGGCGTGGAATTAGGGTAGTAGAGAACATGGAGTGGGTAGTCAAGTACATCAAGATGTTTAAAGCTTATGTGAGCCCAAGAGTAGTATTCAATGACCTCAACGCCTTGGAATTTTGCATTCTCAACACGGAAAAATCGAGCAGACTAAGAGTTGATTATGTGCTCCCTCCTAATATGGTTATGGATGATCCAGACTCTACCCCAGAGGTGATTATGGTTTCATGGAAATAGTAGAATTTGTTCACAATTTTTGGACTCTAGCATTAGACTGGTGTTTTGTCCCTAGATATTGGGGCTCTTATAGTAAGCTTGCAGTTTGTATAGGGTTCTTATATCTGTATAATACAGGGTGTTTGTCGATCTCTATTTTAGCAATATATTGTTCTATTTCTGTAAATCTTTGACAATATAGTATGGCTTTGTTATTAGTATGGTACTGTAAATCTGTGACATCATTGTAATGAAATGTAAATTTGATAATAGAAATATATTTCCATATGGTTTTGGTGTTTTGAAGGGATCAGATTGTAGCCCTACTTAATTAGATAATTTTAGGAAGAGATTCAAGAATATAGTAACTGATTAAAATGATATCAATTTAGGGATTGCTCTAGCAGCGGTAGTTGAATTTCAGATATGGGATGTGTCTTCAAGAAATGGTATTTTTCTTTTAAGTTACAAAGGAATTTGATCGTTACTAGTATAAATGGGAACCTTGATGGTGTGTCCTAGAATCACTTCAAAAGTGTCATTATATGATATTTCCTTTGCTCAAGGTTTTGGTTTTCATTTCTTATTAGATTTAAGGGTGTCGGGTTGGTATACAATGCTGTAGAAATCATGTTACCGACTTTGACTAGATATATTAGTAGGATTGTTTCGTTAATTATTAATAAGGTTTGTAGATGTATCAGGAAGATTATGACATTTGAAAGTTTGGATAATTTTAATATAAATAATTATTGGGTTGCATTAATTTATATTTTAACATTGTGATTACTCGGGCTTCCTTCTTTGACTGTTACTCTATCTTGTTTCCAAATTGATAATTACTCCATAAGAATTGGAGATTAGTAGTAAGATCTCCTTAGTAAATAGAATTGATTATAATATATTAGGGGTATAGCCTAGTGATCAGGAATTATATTCGATCCATTACATAAAGATCAATTTTGACTGTGTCGATAGCTCCGAGGGGCTGGATTCTCATTTATAATTTACAGCTAGGTAGGTATATTAGGTAGTAGTAGGTTTATGTGTTGACTCAAAGACTGACATTAAGATCGAACCATGACTTATAAGGGATTTAAGAGTAATGAGAATTGTCTTAGCTCGGTGATCATAGAACATTCATGTTAGATCAATTTCTCAACTTAGCTTAAGCAAAGGGTTAAATAATTTATGAATATGATTAATAAACTATGATAGATCATGATCAGTAGAATGTTTAAAAAATAATAATAACAATATTCAAGATTTTATTAGGAATATATATGTTTTTAATGGTTTTTATTGAAATTTTTTCTTTGTTCTACTAACAATCCCTGTTTCTTGAAGTAAGTGTCTCTAGACAGGTTTTTGACATTGGTTCTTCCAATTTAGACAGAAGGATATTAATCGGAGACAGATTTTCATGGGAATGCACATGTGATTTTTATGTAATTCTTATATAATTTTACGTAAATTCATGTTACTTATGAGATCCGGGGTATGCCCCTATGGAAATATAATAATATAGGACATTAGTCCCAGGCAAGACTGGAGGTTTTCTTCTCTATTCTTTCCTACCAGTGTCCATTTGAACGGAGTAACTCTTTGTAGTCTGTTTTTTATCTTTATTTAATATATGATCCAAGGCCTTGGCCGTTTATCGATCAAAATAATAATAATAATAATAATAATAATAAAAATAAAAAGAGATAGAAATTAATTTACATATATGACAAACATTTCTAAATTTTAAATCTTCTTTATGTAAAAAAAATCAAATTATAAAATTAAACTATAAATTTAAAATTGAAATCTAGATACAACTAAAATTTTGCTATATATATTAAAGATATGTAAACAATTTTTTTTGCATGCATTTTATTTTTATATTAATAATTACTAAATTAAAAAATAAGAAATAAATTTAAAAAATAGAAATAAATATGTATAACATATATTTTAATTTTTCTTCTTCCTTGTAATCATTTTAACCTTTAAAATTATATAAAATTCAATTTCTAATTTTTCAAAATGAATCAACATAAATTGAAAACTAAAAAAATTAAAACTTAGACTTAAATGTAAACTTTCTATATTTTTCCTAAAAATGTAAGATGCGTTTTTATTCTATTTTATGTTTTTGTATGATTTTAAATTGTAATTGATATGAAAATAATCTTTGTATATTTTTACTATAAACAATATGGTAGATGGTAGAAATTAATCTTCATGAATAATAAACTTTTCTAAATTTTAAATCTTTTTTTATGTAAAAAATTTTTAATGATAAAATTAAACTATAAATTTAAAACTAAAATCTAGATACAAAGGAAATCTTTCTATATCTATTGAAGATATGTAAACTACATTTCTTTTGCATGCATCTTATTTTTATCTTAATAGTTACTAAATATGAAAAATAAATATAAATATGCACAACACATATATTTTAATTTTTCTTCTTCATTGTAAATCATTTCAAATTTTAAAATTATATAAAATTCTATTTTCAATTTTCTAAAATGAATAAATTTAAATTTAAATCCAAAAAATTAAAAAACTATACTTAATATAATCTTTCTATATTTTTCTATAATGTAAGTATTTATATTCTATTTTATGTTTTTGAATGCATATCATTTCAAATTTTAATTGATATGAAAGTAATCTTTCTATATTTTTCCTATACACACTACTACATTTGGACCCAAATTGTGACGACAGGCCATCACAATTGCAACATCTAACTGTTGTCCTAACAATAGGACCATGAATTGGCTCCCATATGACAGGCGTTAGACTTTTGATGTCGCAAGGCGAGGCCATCAATTGTAATGGTGACAGTTGACACTATCACAACTTAGAAGAAGGAAGGGATGGTTTAAGCTTCTAGTTAGTCATCGCAATTGCAGTGTCTATGTGACAGTTGTACTGTAGAAGCAACGTTCATCCGTCGAGACTAGTCATCGTAATTGAGATGATTGTGCTCTACAAGTGACGGCTAGCCGTCAAAATATTTCTCTCAATTGCAACAGCTAGCCAAATTATTTTAAAAAAATTGCTTTTAACGCATGTCTCAAAGAATTCTTCATATGACACATATTGTGGTCTTTCACTAGTACATCAGGCCTTCGTTTTCGACCAAACTTTTAGAGAACAAGCCAATTTGGCTTGTCAATTTCACTTTTTTTTAATAAGATCAAAATTTTGACCAAACTTGTATTTTGTCATCAAAATTTTGATGACACTTAATGTTTGTGTCGAAATTTTGGCAACACTTGAGTTTTATTTATTATCAAAATTTTGACATAGTTGGGATATAAACAAAAAAAAAAAAGATAACTAAACATTTCATTTGTATCTGATAGTTTGCAAGTGGGCGCACAAGAGGGGTTTTTCGTCTCAACTGTAGGCAAGGGAAAGCACAGGCTTAGTCAGGTAAGAGATCCAATGACAATGATTTTCCCATTTTTCTACTTTAATTGTTTTACAGTAACCAAAGACAATGATCTGAATATGTTTTAGTACGCCATTCTAAATGTGAGAATATTGTAATGATGGGTGTTCCTTAACTTTTGAATGTTGGTCAGTCTGCAATGAAATTTTAAAATTTTACTCATGAATTATATTTTTCTCAATCATTTTTTTTGGGTCTAGATCTAGGGTTTGATTCTTATGGCATGGCTTGTATTAACATATCTAGGGTTTGATTCTTGTGGTAATGTATTGAAATTCCACATTTTACTACTTCCAACAATGTAAATGTTGAAGGGTGACACCCCACCAATTACATAAATCAACATGTCTTGCATTGGATATATGATGTCCATCTAATGCATTTAGAAGGATGCTCGTGATGTGGGAAGAAATGTATGCATGTTCTATATCCTTATCAAAGAAGAATGATGAGATATATATATAAGACAAAAGGTGAATGTGCATACCTCCTAATGAGAGAAGAATCATGATGCGTACACAAACAAAGATGAATCTATGTGTTTTTTTATATATGTAAAGAAAAGATGAATGTATATATCTTCTGACGAGAGATATCTAAGACAAGGTGAATATCATTCTTGATGTGTAAAAAAAATATAGCACTATGATCATGTTATTCAAAGGTAGAATATTTTAGTCTGATTATGTCAATTTACATCCTAATCATCCCTCACAATATTTTGGAATTCTTTCCATCAATGTTGTGAGAAATCAGACTTCATCAATATTACATTCAATCTCTAGTATGTGTTGATTTTTAGTGGTTAAGAATTGTTACTCTCATAGATATAAAAACATAAATTGTTCTCGACTTCCAATGATAAGTAAAAAAAAAGGAAATAATTAACATTCTAAGATCTAATTATAGCAGTCTATTACCTCATAAGAGGCATATATATGTCAAAGAGAAGAGGGAGGAATCTATTCTATGTAGAAATCTTATTTTCATTAGAATTTGAGAAGGTAGGGTTTGAAAGGGTCAAATCATTTTTAATAAATTAAGAAAATGAGGATAGAAGATAATAATTAAAATTTGAAAAGGTAGAGTTTGAAATGGTCAAATCATTTTTATAAAGTAAGAATGATAGATTAGGAAGTGTTTCTAATGTGAAAGAACAATAATGATAATAGGAGAGTTAGTAAGGATAAGATAGTTTAATTTGGAGAGATCTTTGTATCGAAAATATATAATTTAGGTTGTTCAATATTCTTTGGAATGATTTAGTTTCAAAGCATTCTAAATTAACTTTTTATTTCTAATATTTGAATATTTAGTCTTGAATTTTAGTTTTTATCTCTTTTGTTGTTTACTTCTTGTTATTTTACAATTGTAGCATGAATAGATGGTTTTGTTATGCATCATTTTTTTGTTGGGCTTCATACTTTTTTCTATCTTGCTTTGTAAAAGATGTGCCAATATTTTTTTTAAAGACATCTTCAAAAGCAACAAAAGAATATCAAATGGCATCAATAAACAAGAGATTAAAAGAAAGGAAAACATAAGCAAAGCATGAACACCACATCGAAAGGAACTAAAAAATAAAATAAAAACATAAAATATACAACCCATGAACCATAAAATCCCAACCTGATTAAAATGGTTTGAATCCAAAATGTTCCATGGGGAACTAAAAAACTCATTCCAATAATTATTTTTTAAAATCGCTTTTAATGCACGTCTCAAAGAATTCCTCATATGACACATATTGTGGTCTTTCACTAGTACATTAGGCCTCCATTTTCGACCAAACTTTTCGACAACAAGCCAATTTGGCTGGTCAAATTCACTTTTTTTAATATGATCTTGATAAGATCTAAATTTTGACCAAACTTGTATTTTGTCATCAAAATTTCAACGACACTTAAGGTTTGTGTCAAAATTTTGACGTTGTCGAGATATAAACAAAAAAAAAAAAAAAAACTAAACATTTCATTTGTATGTGATAGTTTGTAAGTGCACGCGCAAGAGGGGTTTTTCGTCTCGACTGCAGGCAAGGGAAAGTGTGGGCTTAGTTACTTAAGAGATCCAATGACAATGATTTTCTCATTTTTTTACTTTAATTTTTTTATAGTAACCAAAGACAATGATTTGAATATGTTTTGGTATGCCATTCTGAATGTGAGAATATTGTAATGATGGGTGTTCCTCAATTGTTGAATGTTGGTTGGTCTGCAATGAAATTTTAAAATTTTACTCATGAATTGTATTTTTCCCAATCATTTTTTGGGTTTAGATTTAGGGTTTGATTCTTTTGGCATGGTTTGTATTAATGTATCGAGGGTTTGATTCTTGTGGTAATGTATTGAAATTCCACATTTAACTACTTCCAACAATGTAAATGTTGAAAGGTGACACCCCACCAATTACATACGTCAACATGTCTTGCTTTGGATATATGATGTCCACCTAATGCATTTAGAAGGATATATATATATATATATATATATATATATATATATATATATATATATATATATATATATATATATATATATATATATATATATATATATATATATATATATATATATATATATATATATATATAAGACAAAAGGTTAATGTGTGTACCTCCTAATGAGAGAAGAATGATGAGATGTACACAGACAAAGGTGAATCTATGTGTTTTTTATATATGTAAAGAAAAGATGAATGTATATATCTTCTGACGAGAAATATCTAAGACAAGGTGAATATCATTCTCGATGTAAAAAAATATCTAGCACTATGGTCATGTTATTCAAAGGTAGAATTTTTTATTCTAATTATGTCAATTTACATCCTGATCATCCCTTGCAACATTTTGGAATTATTTCCATCATAGTGTTGTGAGAAATCATGGGACTTCATCAATATTACATTTAATCTCTAGTATGTGTTGATTTTTAGTGGTTAAGAATTGTTACTCTTATGGAAAACAAAACATAAATTGTTCTCGACTTCCAATGATAGGTAAAAAAAGAAAATAATTAACATTCTAAGATCCAATTATAGTAGTCTATTACCTCATAAGAGACATATATATGTCAAATAGAAGAGGGAGGAATATATTCTATGTAGAAATCTTATTTTCATTAGAATTTGAGAAGGCAGGGTTTGAAAGGGTCAAATCATTTTTAATAAATTAAGAAAATAAGGATAGAAGAGAGCAATTAAAATTTGAAAAGGTAGAGTTTTGAAATGGTCAAATCATTTTTATAAAGTAAGAATGATAGATTAGGAAGTGTTTCTAATGTGAAAGAACAATAATGATAATAGGAGAGTTAGTAAGGATAAGATAGTTTATTTGGAGAGATCTTTGTATCAAAAATATATAATTTAGTTTGTTCAATATTCTTTGGAATGATTTAGTTTCAAAGCATTCTAAATTAATTTTTCATTTCTAATATTTGAATATTTAGTCTTGAATTTTAGTTTTTATCTCTTTTGTTGTTTACTTCTTGTTGTTTTACAATTGTAGCATAAATAGATGGTTTTGTTATGCATCATTTTTTTGTTGGGCTTTATACTTTTTTCTATCTTGCTTTGTAAAAAATGTGCCAATATTTTTTTAAAAGACATCTTCAAAAACAACAAAAGAATATCAAATGGCATCAAGAAACAAGAGATTAAAAGAAAGGAAAACATAAGCAAAGCATGAACACCACATCGAAAGGAGCTAAAAAATAAAATAAAAACACAAAATATACAACCCATGAACCATAAAACCACAACATGATTAAAATGGTTTGAATCCAAAATGTTCCATGAGGAACTAAAAAACTCATTCCAACAATTATTTCCATAATGAATTGCACTCGTCTATTGGCAAAAAGACTTGCCACTTTGAAACTCTTGACAATGTGCCCAATGGAAGTGTGGAAAACTAAATACAAGTATAGGATAAAGAATGAGTATGGTAAAAGAAACATTCACCCTTCTAAAATGATGAAAGTTATTTTGTAATTCTAATTGTGAGTGATAATCATAATTTAGTATTGAGTCATCATGTAGACTTTATTAATTATGTCTCAATCAACTCTTTACTCTAGCACTGGCATAGAAGAGGAAGGCATGTATGTAAGCTGATTTCCATTAGTTAACTATGCAAGTTGTCACTAATAATATTTGCCAAGTCAATAAACTAAATTCCTTCAAAAGTGATGGTGATAAAAAAGATACAACCTTCAAATTCATGGGAATCCTTATTTTCCACTATTCCATTGAGAAAGATGGCTATGTTGGCAATGTCATGTGTCAATAAGGACATATGAAATACTTTTGGAATTTGAAATTTCCCTTTCTTAGGTATCACGAACCAACTTGTAGATATGATGTGCATGCATTGGTCCTTATCATGAACAAAATATTCCTCTGCATACTCCATATTTGCATTTGTAATCATACTCCTTATTGGCATTTGTGATTGACAATTACACCTTGGGTTAAGCCTTGCTACCACTACTTGTTAAGGAATCAATTTGTATGATCACATGCATTATCATATGAGTTAAGGTCTAAAGTGCTAAGATGTTATTCAAAAACCTTGAAAACTAATGATTTCCAATATTGTATATGTTATCTTGAGACACTTGCATTTCAAAATGAGGGAGCAATCATGTCCTTGACATTTATATTTCATTGTATCACTAATTTGGGCACTGATTAGAGACAAAATGATTTAAATTAAACTATGACTAATTACAATTCCTCTATCATTTTTCACACAACTCACAATATTCTTTTCCTGTAAATATTTTTCATGACTTTTGCAAGAAAAATATGTTGATATGAAGTTTGGAAATCACTCTTCTTGTTATTAATATCTATAACATGTCTCCTAGTTGAAAGATTCTTTGCCAAAATAAAATAATTGAGCTTATTTGAAGATCACATATAAAAGCAATTTCATCTTCATTTTTCTTGTTCTAATTTAGATATGTTGTATATGATTCTATAATCCACATTTATGTCTTTGTGGGAATCAACTATCGAAAATTTTAATTATTGTACTAGATGCATATTGATACAATAGATTGACCCACCAATATTCCTAAATGACTAATAAATAGATTGACCCATCAATATTCCTAAATGACTGATAAATAGATTGACAATGAACTACTTCATGATTGACAACACACACACACAGACACAAACCTGATAATGTATGATAAGGAAGAGGTCAATGGATGCATAACAATCAAAGACAAAAACCACCACAACATTTAAATTGTATATTTCATTTGATTTGTTTAGGTGCCACCCTTATTGAAGAGATAATAATGCTTGTATGTTTATATTTGATATAATTTAATAGCCCAAAATTTTGCCTGTGAAGAAAGTCCACGCCTAATAATATGAACCCAGAACAAAATAAGGTGACAATTGCTAAATTGTGGTCTCACTTCAAAAGAAAAGGTGATGGAAAATTTTACTGTCCTTGCAAAAAATGCAAGGGCTTAAAGAATCAAAGAATTCTAATCACAATAGCTCAGAGTCATTGTAGGGAACATGATCACATTGAAGGGGGGAAGGATTTTCATCCTTAGGTGAATGCAGATTTCAAACTAGTGGAACATGGAGTTGTGAATATCGAAGCATAAGGTAATGCTCCCATGGAAGAAGATGATCCTGAGGCAAAGAACACAATTGAAGATATTGGTATTAGTGTAGATGATAATGTGCCAAAGAATAGGATTGAAGAAGATTTTGATAGCTCAACTGATGAAGATGATGAAGACAATGATAGTAGTGCATCTAATGATGATGATGAAGAGAACCTTGCTATACCTATAATTGAAAAGGCATATGAGCCCATGTACCAAGGCTCCCAAACAACTCTTCTCTCCATTGTATTGTTGCTAGTAGACTTCAAAGTTATGAATGGTATATCCAATGTAGCAATCTCACGTATGCTAAGGTATAGTATCGTGTTTGTCATATTCTATGTTAGTGTACCATTAATGTTCTTTATATTAACAATTTTTTTTGCATAGGTTGATAGGTGAGTGTTTGTTACCACCATCAAACATTCTACCTTGCTCTTACCCAAAATTATCGACTATTATGAATGATATTAGAATGGAGTATCAAATAATACATGCATGTTCCAATGATCATATTATATATCATAAACAACATGAATTTGAAACACACAACCATTATTGTCACATTAGTAGATATTGATCATATCAAATAACCAAAAAGGTGCCTCACAAGATTCTTTGGTACACTCCCATTATTTCATGTCTACAATGATTAATAAGGTGCACTAGCTTGGCACAATTTATGGATTACCATGCACACAATAGAAGTCAAGATGACATTATGCAAATGCCTGTGAATGGTTTTTCATTTAAGGACATAGAAGATAGGTGGCTAGTATTTAAAGAAGAATCTCATAATTTGAAGCTTTCATTAGCAATAGACGGTGTCAATCCATTTGGAGAGATGAGATTTGTTTACTCAATCTGACCTATTTTTGTTATTAACAATAGAATTCCTCCTTGGATGTTTGTAAAGAGGGAGCACATAATGTTGGTAATGATTATATTAGGTATTTTTAAATTTAATAGTCATCTAAATTAATTTATAAATACAGTATCAAAATGACCATAATAATTATGTTTTGTTTATGTTCATTCAACTAGGTAAGTACCAAGTGAAAGATGTGAATGTATATATTGAGCCCTTGATTGATGATTTATTGGAGTTATTGAATGGGGTCACTATGTATAACATCTTTAGACCAATTGGTGAAAGACAATTACAATTTCGTCCAATGCTTGTATGGACAATACATGATGCCCCTGGACTAACACATTTTTGTGGTATGTAAAACTGTTAACACATATTTTTGGTATGCAGTAGTGCTAACACATTTTCATTGTATGTTTAAGTTGCATGTGATAATTATAAATATGAATCTTCCAGTACACATGTCATCTAATTATACATGATGTTGTAGGTCTTTAGACAAAGGGAAAATTTGCATGTCCATTTTTTGGTCCAACGATGAAATCTCGTCATTCAAAAAGTTTAGGAAAGTAGGTGTTTGATGAGCATAAAAAATTTCTCCACAAAATTATAAGTATCAAATTATTGAAAAATGTCTTTTCAATGGGAAAGAAGAGACAACATCAAAGCCACGAAGAATGACACCTCACATATGGAAGTTGGAATACAATAGAATGAATCATCCAGGTAATGTCATTCCATTTGATGCAAGTTTTTTTATGAAATTAAAATTTGGATACTGTCTTTTGTTTATTAATGATGTAATTTATGTTTGTGAAGGTCATCAAGGCATTAAAATGCAACTTCCAAAAGGACTTAAAAGATATCCTAAACAATCTAGTAGGTTGTTGTACTATGAGCACCTCCCAATCGTGCATTTATTTGATGCTATGCATATTGGAAAGAGTGTAACAAAGACACCATGAAAAATATTGGATGGAAGGCATGACAAAGAGAAATTAGCCAAAATTTGTAATGGCATTGATGAATCCAATCATGCATTGAAGTTTTTCCCTGAATCAAATAACAATGGAAACTAGATTAATACAAGTGTCATTCCTTGGTTATAATGCAACAATAACCTAATGCCATATTTGAAGCCATAAAAAAAAACTAAATTTCCCATAGGATTTATTGTAAACATAAGTAGTCTCATATCAAAGAAAGGTGATTTTGGGTCAGGGTTGAAAACGCATGATTGACATACTTTCGTCAAGGTAAGTCATGTTCTTCTCTATTTTCAATAAATTTGTAAAACCTCATGTACTTTTTATTATTTTATTTTATAATATATTAAAAAGATCATTTGATTGTTATTGCAGTACATTCTACCTATATCTCTCCCACACAACAACATGAGTGTCGAACAAGTTTTATATGATCTTGGGAAATACATGAGGTTAGAAGTGTTATTTGTTGGATTTTTTGTATAGATATTATTTTTGTGTCTTGCTCTTATTTTTCTATAATTTATTGTATAATTTATTGTAGAGTCTCATTAATATGTCTTTGCATGATGAATATCTTCTAGGTGGTTGTCATCCAAAGAAATTGATAAAAAAGACATAAAGCATTGGAAGAGCAAAATTCCTTAGCTTTTGTGTGAGATGCAAAAGTGTCTACCTTCAACTTTTTTCAATGCACAAGAACACTACCTCATACATCTAGTTCAAGAGATTGAATTGTGTGGACCTGTACCAACTAGGTCAATGTGGATGCTCTAGAAGCACTTGAATTTTTTAAGGACTTGGTTCAACAAAGATCACGTCCTAAGGGTTCTGTGGTCAAGGGATATATGGTATACCAGACCATGGTGTACATTAGTAAATATCTTCCCAAGTTTGCATCAAAGATCCATGTAGATCACATTTGGGATCCAAACTCCATTAACAAATACGAAAGGGAGTACTTGATGGGAAAAGGTAGATTGAGGAAAGTGAGAGGTAGTTATAAGATGTTATTGTAGTTAATTAATTCTTATTCATCATCAATATAAGTTATTTCTAACTGGTCTATTTATTTTATACAGTTACTTGTGAGTGGGATGCACTTCATTTGTATATTGCAAATAATCTTGATTGGATGATGGTACGGATTGAACAAGCTCAACAAAATGGTCGATCATTAACATGGCAAGGTGTTGCTTCATTGGTTAAAGAAGCTCATTTTAATGGAGATCCTAATGTTAGGCCAATGTTAATTGATCTAGAAAATGGTTTAAGAGGTGGAAAGGTACGTATAAGTTAATCTATCATGACCCATTTGTTTAATATCAACTCATGGATGGATACATAATTTTGACATGTTTGAAAAATAACATGTCAAGCACCACAAAGCTATGTACTATAATGGTTGTAAATTTTGCATAAAAAAGGTGGATGACACTAAGAGAACTTGTGATTCTGGTATAAGTGCAGTCTTTGAGGTCACCAATATTTCTTCTAGAAATGACATGCATCCTCAACAATATAAAAATAAATACTATGGCATTTTGGATGATATAATTGAGTGTAAATTTAATTTCTTCAAACTAGTTATATTCGTTGTCAAATGGTATAGGCTATGACTGAATAAAAATGATCCTAATAGAAATGTTATTGAACATGATAATGGCTTTACAATGATTAATACAAGGTCATTTAAGCCAATTGGAAATGAGCCCTATGTTCTTCCAAGCCAATGTGAGCGAGTGTTTTACTTTGGTGTTCCACATAAACTGGGTTGGTCATTTGTTGTTAGACATGATCTAGGAGGAAGATTGAAAAAGTATAATGTGATTGAAGAAGAAGATACCAAAGAAGTGGAAGACAAAGTAGATGATGATGATAGTGAAGATGAAGAAGGAGGTTATGATGATGACGATGACGACAATGGCGATGATGATGATGGTGATGATGGTGATGCTGGTGGTGGTGGTGGTGATGATGATGATGATGACGGTGTTCATGATGGTGGTGGTGGTGGTGGTGGTGGTGATAGTGATGATGATGATGACAATGATAATGATGGTCATAGTGACGATCTTGATGATGACGATGGTCATTTTGACAACGATGATGACGATATGATGATGACATGGATGCAAAAGATGATCAATGGAAATGTATTAGGTGTTGATTAGGTGCAAATATTTGTTACGATGCTCAATTCTTGGTGCTAACTACTTATTATATATATATATATATATATATATATATATATATATATATATATATATATATATATATATATATATATATATATATATATATATATATATATATATATATATATATATATATATATATATATATATATATATATATATATATATATATATATATATATATAAAAGTAATGAACTAAAAAGTATACAATGGTTATGATGTATGCATATTGTTCATGCTATGTTCTATGTAATTTGTAGCATAAGTATCATGTAATTCGTAACTAACTTAAGACTAATAATTTACATATGCAAGAAACTACACCCCTTTGACGAGGATCGTACACAGTGACATGGATTGAGAGGTATAAGTTTATTACATGGTTGCTTTATCATTACCTTCAACATTAACTTTAGGAAAACTTCATCAATATTAGCCTCATTTTATAGCAAAATATTTCACTCCTTCAACTATATCTCTCATTTGATGGGCTACAAGTACCACCAAATAGGTATCTATCAGATTCATCTTCCTCAAGTGAGGGAAATATGGGAATAGAAGAGGCTAGTGAAACATGTAGTAGGTCTACGAAGGAGAGACAAACTAGAGGTCAAAAGATTAGAAGAAAATTCAATAAATGCATGCAATTTTGTCTTGCTCATGGAGGGTCATGTTCTTATGACGATGAGACAAAGGGCAACATCAAGGTTCCCTTGAGGTATACACATCTTTAGAAAGAACGGGTACCTAAGGAATTACCTCCAATTAATATTGATTTTTGTGTTAAAGAGAGGATACATCACATAGCTCCATGATCATTACATGGTTTGGGCCTATTTTCCATGGATCGGATAAAGCTCAGTTATAAAAAAGTTGTTGAATTAATGGAGTATGTAGGACCTTGTTATGATTACAATATTTGGATGCATATAGTTCAATATATAAAAGTATGCATACGTATGCACTATCAGTAAATTATCTACAATGGAAAGAAAATGGTCAAATTAAAAGACTTGTTGTGTACATTGATGGAAGGCCAAAAGCAACAGGGAATATTAAAGGTTTTATAAATAGTACATGTACCAGGTCAACTAATAAGCGACCCAATTGCATTTTTGAGGCGCGTAAGGGAAATCATGTTTTTGTGTGTGCGATAAAATCAATAAGTTAAGGAAAGAGATGCTAATAGATTACAATTTGAATTGCATAGGTATAAAGAAAGTTACTATCATGGGACTTGTAAGTACTATATATGTAATATTTAAACTAATTACTTCCAATTAGAACTTCAATATACAATATACCATTTTATTATTAAGTTTATTTGCTAAGTTAACTATTCATTTCATTATGCTGATCTTTTTATATATATTCTTTGTCACAAGGTGACATGGTTGATCCATTAAATGATAGAGGCAGGCATGTTGCTCCCACCCCTTCTCTAGCATAGGTAAACCTTTTGAAAAAACAAATTGTGTAATCATAATTTTACAAAATTTCATATTATTATGTTATTTTCATTAAGGTTTTGGACTTGTTTTGTTGTCTTACTGACGGTTTTGTCATGTGCAATTTGGTGCTTAGGGAAAGGGAAAAGAACATATTACATAAGAGCAATTAGTTTTTGGTATGGCGGACACAGTATCATGTGATGATGACATTGCATAAACCATGACCTTATAAGCATGTGTAAAAATAGCCTCAAAAGCATCAATCTACAAATTCTTGCACTTGTTATGGATCCAAATCCAACCAAAGAGAAAGAGGTGACAAGAAATGAATTGTGTCAGAGAGAACATTGTCTAGAAGTAAGCAACAATGAATCTTTTTCTAGGATAATAGTTCAATAAAGCTTTATGTTTTATACTAATTTATGGATCATGAACCAAAATAGGTATGTGTTGTTATAGCAATTTTTGATCTACCTTACTGAGTTGTTCCACCTGACAAGGGTGCCAGTGTAGCTCCTACATGTATGCGATTTTAATTTTCAATCATCAAAAGGGACATTATTTTCTTCATGATTATTATTGACAGTTTTATATTATTGGTGTCATGTTTTTACAATCTATATTTTAAAAAGACAATACATTTGTGTGTGTGTGTGTGTGTGTGTGTGTGTGTGTGATTATTTTTTAGGTCCTGATGATGTGTATACACCTCCTTCAATGAGGCCGACCAACACTCCAAGATTGCTAAATGTAGGATCAACAATAAGGAGCATGCAAACATCCACACCTGCTGCAACTAGAACTGGTAAATCCTCATTTTGCTACATTTTGTTATGTGTTAAATAATTTGATTTTTACTTTCTTTTTCATCTGATCATAGTATGACATTGATTAACTTTGTGCATTGACAGGTACATCTTCTCATGATGACAGAACAAATACCAATACTGGTGATAATTTACCAACCTTTCTTGGAGTAGCCTATGTTACGTCTAATGGATCGTTGGAGGCATCATTGTTGATGGCCGAGAAAGATATGATTCTGTTAAAATTGCCTAAGATTTTGAGTACTTTAAATTTGTAATTATTTAGAGTGTAATTATAGTTTACTTATTCTTAACTCATTTTCTACTAATGATCTCGTGATGATTTTGTAGGAAACGGTCTTTTTTATAAAACTTTTTATGATTTAACATTGAAGATATTTGGGCCCTGTTGGATACAATTGTTCAATTGTGTGTTGTCTTTGATGTTGCACAAATGTCATATCAGTTATCAGTCAGAGTCTACTGAGCTTTGATGGTCAGCGAAGTGATTTATAGAGTCTATCGAGCGTTTCTAGAAGTCACACTGTAAAGATAGAGTCTACCGAGCTCACTCAGGCGCTGAAGGATTCTATGACCGAAGTCAATTTCTACCGAGCTCACAAGGTCAACGAAGGAAAATTAGTTCTTACCAAGTTCACTCGGTCTCCAAAGGATTTTGTAGTGTTCACAGTGTTTACCAAGCTTCACTTGGTTAACACTAGAAATCATTTATGGAGTAGTGTTTACCGAGCAGGGTCAGCCAATGAAAGATTTCATTGTTTGAGAAATAATGTTTAATTGTTTCATGTAATGACTGTAGCCGATTGATGTATTGTTTATTGGTAAATGTAACTTGTAAATGAGCTGACTTGACAATTTGTAAGGTATAAATAAAAGGTCAAGTTGTGAATTCTAAAGTATGAATGGATGTATGAATGAGCGAGCATGCAAGTGAGTTGATTGTGTAAGAGGAAGTGTGAGCAAATTTTAAAGAAGGATCAAATATCCTTGAGGAAGCAGCACAGGTGTATTCATCAGTAAGGGTCTAGTGAAGTAGAACAAAGATCTGTATCAGCAAAGATCAGTTGCATCTCATTCAGGTCACTCATTGTTACTTTCTCACAATTGTAGCAATGAATTTTAAATCTCTTAACATAGTTGGTTTAACAACCATTTTGTAAATTCTCTAACAAGGTGGACAATTCTATTGAATTGTTCTAAAGTCCTCCAGCAAGGTCACTCCTAGCAAGGTGATTAAATCCTCTAACAAGGTCACACCTAATAGTGTGTTTTGTAACCTTTAACAAGGTTGGCTCCTAACAAGGCTCACTTCAGAAGAGTGCAAATTGGTAGCTAGTTACTTGGTGGTTTTTCCCATATTGGGTTTCCACATTAAATCTGGTGTCTCTTGTGTTCGTGTTATTTCCTTTTGCATGCATGTTAATAATTGTGAAAGTAATAAGTTAATACATAGTTCATCTACTAAGTTACAACATTTTTGTGTGGCTACTGAGTGATAGCAGTAACTAGTTATTTAAGACATCTAAGGGATCTGTGGATTTGTTTTTGTGGTAACTGATTCACCCCCCCTCTTAGCTACTCCATCTATATTTCCAACAATTGGTATCAGAGCTTTTGGTGCTTGCATGAAGGATTTCAAGGATCTAAGCTAAAGATCAGGATTTCTTACAAGAGGGAAATTCCAAGGCTTAACAGGGATAACTTTTTAGCATGGCAAGGTCTCATGAGACTCCATCTGGCTTCCATTGGAGATATAGGATTGAAATATCTAGATGAGGCATATGTAACTCCTTTTGGTACATTATCTGCTAATAACATTGCTGAGAAAAAGACTCATAACACCATGATGATAGACATTGCATCTGCCCTAAGCTATGAGGAATTTGATGATGTCAAGAACTGCAAAACTACCTTTGAAATGTGGAACAACTTGAAAGAAATATATGGAGGTGATGATAATGTAAGAAGAGCCAAAACAGAAATTCTAAGAGGATAATTTGATCAGATGAGGGAGAGAGGATGAAAACAATGCCAAATATGTTGAAAGAATCAAAGTAGTTGTTAGTGCAATCAGGGCTTCTAGAGGAGATATTGAGGAAGAAACAGTTGTAAGTAAAGTTCTTAGAACATTACTTCCTATTTATGCAATTAGAGATTTCGCAATTCAAGAAAGAAGATGTGAAGCAAATCATAAGATAAGTTTAGAGGCCATAGTAGGAAGATTGACCGCATTTGAGCTAGATAACTATGATAACTATGTTCCAGCTTCCAAGAACATTGAATCAACATTTGAAGCCAAGCTTTTGCTCAAGGAGAAAGGCAAGAAAATAAAAGATTCTTAGTTAGAAAGTGAAGAAGAATCAGAACAGAGTTCAGACAGTGATCTTGAGGTAGTTGAAGCTCTGCTTGTAAGGAAACATTCTAGAGGTAGAGGGAAATACAAAGGTAAGGTTCCTCTAATTTGTTTTTCATGTGACAAAATTGGTCATATTGCTGCTAGGTACCCAAACATGCAAAAAAAAGATGAGAAGAAAGGTCACAAGTGCATTGGCAAGAAAGATTTCAAATCATTCAAGGACAAATGTAAGAAAACATGTTTCATGGCTAAGGATTCTAATGATTCTGATGAAGAAGAAGATGAAATTGTTTACATTGCTGTGAAAGATGAATCTGATAATGATGAGGAAATGGCACTTATCTCTCATGTGAGCAAAAATGATACATGGTTCATAGATAGTGGTTACTCTCATCATATGACTAGTGATAAAACTAAGTTTGAACAATTTGAAGACTATGATGGTGGTAGTGTGAGGTTTGGTGATAATGAACCTTGTTGTATAAAAGGAAAAAAAAGAATCTCACTAACCAAAGAGCTTGTATGTGATAATGCATATTGGGTAGAAGGACTAAAACACAATCTTTTGAGTGTGGCACAACTACTCAATAATGGATTCAAAGTGGAATTCATGCATGGAAAAGCAAGACTGTTGGATGACAAAGGAAAGCTGATTGGATCTGGCATTCAAACAAAAGGTAACTTGTTCTATCTTGAACTTGGTGAATGTTCATGTTTTATTACTCAAGTTGAAGAAAGTTGGTTATGGCGTAGAAGGTTGTGTCATGTGAACTTTGATAATCTAGTGAAAATAAGCAAATTCAGGAAAGTTAGAGGCATTCCTAGTATAAAGAAACCTGATGTTGGTCTATGCAAGAATTGTCAAATTGGTAAGATGGGAAAAACTAGTTTTTAAAGTAAGAACTATTAGTCTGAAGAAATTTTGGAAATTGTGCTTGCTGATTTGTGTGGACCTATTGGAATTGAAAGCTATATTGGAGAAAATTTCTTCATTCTTTTTGTTGATGATTACTCTAGAATGATGATTGTCATGTATCTAAGAGAAAAATCAAAAGCATTTGAAAAATTCAAGTGGTATTTGGCTAGAGTAGAAAAGGAAATAGACAAAAGACTAAAATGTTTGAGATCAGATAGAGGTGGTGAATTCATCTCCCATGAGTTCAATAACTTTTGCATTGAAAGGGGAATCAAAAGATAGGTATCAGCCCCTAGAACTCCCGAGCAAAATGGAATAGCTAAAAGGAGGAATAGATCTATCATGGACTATGCAAGAACCTTACCGATTGAAAAGAACATTGCTATCAAATATTGGAAGGAAGCTATTAGCACTGTATTTCATACCTTGAACTGAGTACAGCTGAAGAAGGACTCATTCAAAACCCCACATGAGTTATGCTATGGCTATAAACCCAATTTAAGTTACCTAAAAGTATTTGGAAGTAAATGTTACATTTTGAAAGAATCTAGAAAAGGTAAATTTGATGTGAAGGGTGATGAAGGAATATTTTTGGGATATTCTTGCAAAAGAAAAGCATATAGATGTTTGAATTTGTCTACTCACAAAGTCATAGAAAGTGCACATGTGAAAGTTGATGAGTTTGCAGAGAGGATTGAAGAAGAAAGAAAAAAGGAACCAGAAGATTACTGGAGATTTGCTTTCATTGACCTGACATAATGCCAGATACATCTGTCAATCAGGAATCTTCTACTCCCGAGTCTTTGGTAACTAAGTTGCAGGAAGTTTAAACTAAGTTGAAAGAAATTGAGTCACAGTAAGACGCTATCGAGCCAATGCCTACCAAGTCTAAAGGACCTGAGCAGTAGACAAAATAGCCAGAACCTGAAGTTGAAGTGCAAGAGGGTGATAGTGCAATTCGTTCAAAAGGCAAGGAACTTGTTTTAGCTAAGTATATCATGAGACATCATGCATGAGATCAAATTATTGGAGACAAATTTGAAGGTACTATGACAAGAAGTAAGCTAAAAGGTACTTGTTTACTTGCTAATTTTGAACCTAAAAGTGTCAAAGTTGTATTAGAAAACGAAAGTTGGATCGAGGCTATGAATGAAGAGATAGAGCAGATAGAGAAAAACAAAACATGGACTCTTTTACCTAGGCCTAAAGATAAAAATGTGATTAGAACTAAGTGGGTATTCAAAAATAAGTTGAATGAAGATGGTAATGTGTCAAGGAACAAAGCTAGATTGGTATGCAAAGGATACTCTCAAGAAGAAGGAATAGACTAAAGAGAGACTTTTTCTCCTATTGCAAGATTGGAAGGTGTCAGGACCCTACTTGCATATGCTGCATACAAAGGATTTAAGGTTTATCAGATGGATGTCAAGTCAACATTTCTCAATTGTATATTAGATGAAGAAGCCTACATTGAACATCCTGAAGGTTTTGTTGATCTAGGCAAGAAGGACGTGGCCTACAAATTACACAAAGCATTGTATGGTCTGAAACAAGCCCATAGAGCATGGTATGAAAGATTGCATAACTATCTTATTCAGATTGGTTTTCAAAGAACTAATTATAATGGTAGCTTATATATCAAGGAAGGACCAGATAATAAGATTGTTCTGGCATAAATATTTGTGGATGATACTTTGTTCACAGGAAATGATGATCTTTGCAAAGAATTTTTAGAGAAAATGAACAAGGAATTTGAGATGTCTATGTTTGGTGAGATCAAATTCTTTGTTGGTCTTCAAATTCAGCAGAGTAAGAATGACATCTATATTACTCAGTCAAAATACATCAAAGAGATACTGAAAAAGTTTGGTATGAAAGACTGTAAACAAGTTTGAATTCCTATGTGCACTGGTCTAAAGCTTACCAAGAATGATGAATCAAAGGAGGTAGATCAAACATTGTATAGATCTATGATTGGAAAGTTGCAGTATGTAGTTCATACAAGGCCAGATATTGCCCTTGCAGTTGGTATTGTAGCAAGATCTTCAGCAAAACCAAGAGAAAATCACATGATGGCAATCAAAAGGATCATGAGATATTTGAAAGGTACTGAAGATTATGGATTATGGTACAAATTTGGAGGTAATCTAGATTTGAAAGTGTTTACTAATGTAGATTGGGCAAGAAACATTGATGATAGAAAGAGTACAAGTGTAGGAGCTTTCTTTCTTGGAAAGAGGTTGGTTTCTTAGACAAGTAAAAAGCAAAATTGTACATCCCAATCCACTATAGAAGTAGAGTACGTTGCAGCAACAATAAACTATTCTAATATTGTTTGGTTCAAACAATTATTGGAAGGCATGAAGGTGGAAATCAAAGAACCTGTTGTTATGTTTTGTGACAATACAAGTGCAATCAACATAACTAAAAATTCAGTGATGCACTCAAAAACCAAGCACATTGCAATAAAGTATCACTTTGTCAGAGAATTGGTGTAGGATAAGGAGATCAGATTGGAATATGTCCGTCCAAAAGAATAAACTGCTAACATATTCACCAAGCCTTTACCTAAGGATGCATTCTTGTATCTAAGAGGTAAGTTAGGGGTCATTCCCCTATCTGAAGCTCACTAAAATGAAGTTTTAGTGATATATCAATAAGTATCAAGTTGAAGATATTTCAGTTGATGTAGAATAATCATGAGAACATTGCATATGAATTATTACATAAGGTACAATGTTCTTCATTTGGTTTGTGTTGTCTTTGGAATGTGTTGTCAAAGAGGGAGAGTACATTTTCATATCTTTCTAAAATTTGAATTTGTTTGTGAAGAATTTGATGTTTGAAAAGAAGCTACGTAATTCCTTCACAGAGGGAGATTACTATATTTGAGAAGTTTGTGGAATGAAATCTAAGAGGGAGAAAAAGACTTGTTTTCAAATTTCATTCTGCTATGACATGTTGTGTTACCATCAATGCCAAAGAGGGAGATTGTTGGATACAATTGTTCAATTGTGTGTTGTCTTTGATGTTACACAAATGTCATATCAGTTATCAGTCAGAGTCTACTGAGCTCAAATAGTTAGCAAAGTGATTTACAGAGTCTACCAAGCATTTCTGGAAGTCATACTATAAAGATAGAGTCTACCGAGCTCACTCGAGCGCTAAAGGATTCTATGGTAGAAGTCAGTTTCTACCGAGCTTACAAGGTCAGTGAAGGAAAATTAGTTCTAACCGAGTTCATTCGATATCTAAAGGATTTTGTAGTGTTCACAGTGTTTACCGAGCTTCACTTGGTTAACACTAGAAATCATTTCTAGAGCAATGTTTACCGAGTAGGGTTGACGAATGAAGGATTTCATTGTTTTGGGAAATAATATTTAATTGTTTCATGTAATGACTATAGCTGATTGATGTATTGTTTATTGGTAAATGTAACTTGTAAATGAGCCAACTTGACAATTTGTAAGGTATAAGTAAAAGGTCAAGTTGTGAATTCTAAAGTATGAATGGATGTATGAATGAGGGAGCATGCAAGTGAGTTGATTGTGTAGAGGAATGGTGAGCAAATTTTGAAGAAGGATCATATATCCTTGAGGAAGAAACAAAGGTGCATTCGATCAGTAAGGGTCTAGTGAAGCAGAACAGAGATCTGTATCAATAAAGATCAGTTGCATCTCATTTAGGTCACTCATTGTTACTTTCTCACGCTTGTAGCAGTGGATTTTAAATCTCTTAATAGAGTTGGTTTAACAACCATTTTGTAAATCCTCTAACAAGGTGGACAGTTCTATTGAATTGTTTTGAAGTCCTCAAGCAAGGCTACTCCTAGCAGGGTGATTAAATCCTCTAACAAGGTCACACCTAATAGTGCATTTTGTAACCTTTAACAGGGTTGGCTCCTAATAGGGTTCACTTCAAAAGAGTGAAAATTGGTAGCTAGTTGGTGGTTTTTCCCATATTGGGTTTCCACGTTAAATCTGGTGTCTCTTGTGTTTGTGTTATTTCCTATTGCATGCATGTTAATAATTGTGAATGCTTAAAGATCAGTAATAAGTTAATACACAGTTCATCTATCGAGTTACAACATTTTTGTGTGGCTACTAAGTGACAACAATAACTAGTTATTTAAGACATCTAAGGGATCTATGGATTTATTTTTGTGGTAACTGATTCACCCCCCCTCTCAGTTACTCCATCTATATTTCCAAAAATCCCACATTATGTAAAAGGTACATAGCTTCATATAATTGGTTGCTACATCTTTCCATTCATCCATTTGTTGTAATATATTCAAGGTACATATCTTGAACTCATTTTTTTATCTAAAAATTTTGGTTTTAGCTAAAAGGTGGAATGAGCAAGGCCTTGAATTAAAGATCAACTCATAAAATCTATAGAGGAGCTCTTTGGTCAAAATATTTGGAATAGAGTCCAAATTATTAAAAAAGCTTCCAAACATATAAGACTATGAGAGACTAGTATAGAAGGTCTCTAAAGCTCAACCCACAGTATGAGCATCCTCCTATGGTTCTAGAGTTGGAGTGGAATGAAATCATTGAAGATGCAAAAGAGATAAGACTAAGAGATAAGGGAATAAATCCACCACCCGACAGAAATAGGTATGTGGTAGTATTAATGTA
The DNA here is from genome assembly GCA_028749045.1 of Cupressus sempervirens. Classification (NCBI taxonomy): domain Eukaryota; kingdom Viridiplantae; phylum Streptophyta; class Pinopsida; order Cupressales; family Cupressaceae; genus Cupressus; species Cupressus sempervirens. The sequence continues at coordinate 760,287,770 of CM053789.1, read as the reverse complement.
ATTATGAACAAATTAGTGATCTTTATATTTATATAATCTAATATATTTCTAACATATTTCAAAGTTTACATATATAGGTTGTAGGACACATCAAAGACTACACAAGCTAGGAAAGAGAATGTTGGTCAACACCATCTTGGCTCTAGTGCATATATGAAAATTCACTCACGACTTGTAAGTAGCTATAAATGAAATTTTATATTATTTTTTTTAATATAAAATTACAAATAAGAAATACATTCAACGTTGACCATATTATTGAATTTAATCTAGCACCCATAGAATAGGAGAAATAAATTGGCTTCAAGAAAGGCTATAAAGTAGTGGTTGTCTGCCATCGCACAAATTCCAATGGCCAAAGAGATGTAGAAGATTTTGGTGCATAGGTTCACACACATGTAAATAGACCTAATGAATAATAACATAAATTGAGAATTTCGTGAGAAATAATCTATTTGATGTTAATTCTAAATAATGATAACAAGGTGCATGACATTTCACTACAACCTTCTACTCTCGACACAAATCCTACTCATTATGATGAAGGCACATATCCTACCTATGACAAAGGCCTTGATGTGCATCACAATGATAGAGGTACATATTCAATTTCTATTGAAAATTAATTATTAAGTAATTATTAATAAAATTTAACATCTTAAATTATATTTAGTGTAACCTTTATGTGATAATTTTTAGTATGTAGAATGTCATGGTGATAGAGTAGAGCATGATGTTTGTGTTGAGTCTGTTAAGGTTGGGGTTGAAAAAAATGTGAGAGTAGATGATGTGGCACTATTAGGTAAAGAAAAATCCATGTAATGTTCTTTAGATTAATGAAATACTTATAACATTTTTAAAAATGTTTAGAATTAAACCCATTTATTTCTTACTGTAGGGGCACATCATTCTTGTCCTCAAAAAAAGAAGAGAAGGCCTCATGTCATAAGATTAGAATCACAAGAGCCATAGGAGAATGTCAAAGATAGTCATGATATGCCTATTAGCCTTTATCTTTGACAAGAGAAAAAATAAAAGAAGAAATGAATGTTAAAAATCTTGTTTGACGATGAATGTGTTGATGAATTTTTTATGAATGTTGCTTATTAATGAATTTTATGTCATGTTATTGAATATTATTATGTGATTATAACGATTGACATGTTCATGAATTATTGATGAATGTTTATATGTATTAATGAACTATGTGTCGTGTTAATGAATGTTATGTGAATATAATCATTGATGTGTTCACAAACTATTGATGGATGTCTATATGTATTAATTAATTGTATGTCATGTGATTATAATGATTCAATGATACACTTCTTAAATGAATGAATGAAATATTTAGTTAGTTGTTAATGGGGAATTTAGAGTGATTATGTAGGGGGGGGGGGGGGGGGGGAGGCCAAATGAGCCTCCACCTTTATGTGGTTGGCCTTGTTAAGTAGAGAATATGAAAGGATTCTTGAAACCAAGTGAAGCTCAAACTAAGCCTATCAAAACTAAACACCAATATATGGTCCCATGATTGAGTGGCTAGAGAACTTCACCATAGTCACTAACGACTGCCATTTCTTCCATGTTGATGTAGATGTATCTAATTGACTCCTTTGGTCATCACCAAACTCCACCTAAAAGACTTTTCACAACTTTATAAAAATAGCCAATCTCATTGCCTAAAGGTAATATTCTATTGTGAGATTGTACACATGAAAAGACATTTTTGGGGGAAGATGGCTTGGGAAGATTCTTCCTTGGCATTGTGAACATTCCATCTTGCTCACTGCTCTTCATTTGGTCAGATATCTTCATTTTCATCATCCTAGTTACATAAATCTGTAAACTCACCAAGTATTCTACCCAAAGACACTCTTCTATCTTGGTAATAATGGCATATCCAATCTCTATTCTTGGAGCATAAACAACCTCGATGATTTTCTCATGACCCATCACCAACACCATTGTATCCTTTTCACTGAGATCATTTCTTCTACCAAATTTTCACTTACCTCATGCCATTCTAAGTCTTTATTCACCATCAAGGCTACATCATTAGCCTCCATACTTTATGTTATAGGGGTACTCTCTTCCATTGTGCCCTTCTCCTTACTCAAAGGACTCATCGTTATTCCAAACACCACTAACTCATCATACTCAAGCCCCGTAGGACTTGCTCCCTTGTTGTCCTCACTAGCATCTTTGTCTTCCACATCTACTTCAACACCTTGACCCTCTTCAACACTAGGTTCTTCATCTTGTTCACCATCCATCACTACTTAAACATCTTGAACTAGCTCATTTTCAAGTTCTTCATCCTTTTGTTGCTTCAACCCCATCTTCCTCTCTATGACATCAAGCGTCACTATCTATCTCTTTCTTGATGGTATAGCTCTACCTCCATTCCTCACATAATTTTTTCCTCTTCTCATCTTTCTCTCTTTTCTTCTTTCTATTACTCAACGATGCCTTCAATGGTTTGTATGCTTCAAACATATTTCTTATTTATTTTATCAAACCCATCTTTGTCTTCCTAGATTTCCTCTTAACCTTCACCAACTTGCAAGGATCTAATCCCTTGCTCTAATACCACCATGATGCAAAGCATAGTGGTTCAACACATTTGTCCCATGTACAAGGACATATTATTTAATTATTCTAGTGAGATACAACTTCTCACATAAAACATATCCTCTTAAACCACTAAACTAATTGAACCAACACCAAGTCCCTTAACTAATCATCCAATCAATTAATGACTCTATTAAGACCTATTAATGGTCAGAGCCTATCACAAGCAACTCTGTCCAACCACCATGCTCCACATATTGGTTTTCCATAAATCTCTTATCACACCTACGTATCGATCACATAACAATTTATTGCTTGTCATCCTTATCATCTTATCACAACTTCATCCTTCAAATGTGCGCTAATTCCACAAACTAGGACTCCAAAACCCTTGACAATTTTTTTTTTCTCTACAAGAAAATATCATTCAGGGTCATTCATCATTCTTTCATCTTATTTTGGTTGGGAGGGAGAGAAACCGAAGACATATGGATTCTTAAGTGGCTACAAACAATGATTCTTCACTATTTACATTGTAGTTCTATCGCTGAGTTCCTTTTTCTGACTATTGATATATTCTACATTTTGATGTTATTAAAAGTAATGTTTTGTTTCCTTTGTTAAGATGTGTCATGCCTTCATTCACTAAAATTGTTCTCTACTAATTGCAACTATATTGGTAACATGTTGATCTTAGTCTTCTTAAAGTTGTTGTTATAACACTATAGATCCTAATATGCATATAGCACACTCACTAATGCAACAAAACTGGAATATATCTTGACAATTTTCAACATCTATTGTAACACTAATTGATCATGATTTCATTGTATTTGGTTGTAGGGTACCAAGTAATATAACTAAATGAGAAATTGATGTTGTAGGGTAAAGAAAACATCTCTCCATCATTTGAGGGTAATTCTAGGTAAGGAATGAATCTATTTATGGTTTGAATCTAGAAGGAAAGTATTGATGACAATTTTTTTTAAAGATTCCTTCATAATGTTATTTTGGTACATTTTTGGTGTTGAATGAGGGATGCCAATCGATGATCTTCTCCTTCTTATTCCAATTGGATAGAATGTTATTAAGGTTGCTCTAATTGTAGTAATCTATAAAGGATAATATCTAGATGACCCCCCCTTGAAAAGAGTTTGAATCCCATCTTATATCTTGCAAGGATGTGAAGAGACACACCCCTCCAAGCATATATTGGTTAGTTATAAGTGGGTGTTACAAAAAATGTTTAAATAAGTATAATTTCTCAACTATTTGTAAGATACAATTTCTCACATAATCTTCCCTTACCATGTCACTATTCAAAACTCAACTTCTTAAACATCAAGCACTCAAACTTTGATCAGTCCATCAACTAATGATTATATGCAAGGTCCAACTTCTGATCTCAATCATAGTTATTTATCACACTCTTATCATGATACATTTTGTCCTTTCTTATGTCCACACCCTTGGTATGTTCAAACACACTATTTTCCATCCTTAATGCCCATTGAAAACTACCATCACTATCAACATGTAGACAATAAAATGTAACTTTCCCTCTATCCCAACCAACTCAACCAACCCACCATTACATCTTTTCATTTATCCAATCCTTGGATCAACCCTTGACTCTCTTTATGCCTAAGGATGTTACTTGTGAAATACCCTTGAACTAATATATGATACTAAACCCCCAAAAGCATCCTTAACATTGTCAAACTTATGATAGACAACTAAACACATGAAACATCACTCATCTATCAAACTATAAAATAAATTCCTCCACTCTTAAATCAATACGAACACTTATTCCCCATAGACCAACAATTGCCTTACCTTAGATCATCAAACAAATATGATTCTTACACTCCTAATGTTGCTAGCATGACAATCACCAATTACCTTGGATCACCAAACAAATAGAATTCTTATGATTTTTTTTTAAAACACTAGGGTTTTCATTGAAGTTTTGATGACCATTAGTCAATGTTTCGATGAGACCTGACGTCGATGGCATGGAAAGATAGTTGATGTTTTGACAAGGCCTATCATCGAGGGTATGGAAAGCTCGTCAATAAAAATATCCTAATCATCGATGCTTTGACAAGGTCTATCATTGAGGGGCATGGAAAGCTCACTGATAACAATCTCCTAAATGTCAAATTTTTGACAAGGCTTATCATCAATAATAATGTCATAATCATTGAAGTTTTGACATTTCCTAGTAGTGGTCTGATGCCACCTCGTGATAGAGATTGGAATTATTTTTTATGGGGTTTTCCATCGATATATTGACAACCCTAGATTTTGTCAAATTTTTGACAAAATTATAGTGATGCAATTTTTTGACCATTGTTCGTCAAAATATCGACCAACGCTTGTTGAAAAATAGGTCCAAAATTACTAGTGTTTATTTTAACACATATTGTGGTGGGTTGTACAAGTTCATGACTCTCACAAATAGTTGGGCACTAGCTTTGTAACCCTTAATATTCACATATAACAGTCTGAAAGCATCTTAAACTGGGAGCTTAAAATGGAAGTCATATAGATATAATATTGATTAGAGTGTCAAACATGCTCATTTGGTGGAAGTACAAAGTCTCTAGTCAAGTTTTGGACAAAATTTGTGGTAGTTCCTTACTATCATTGTTTGAGTATTATTGGGCATTGTATATGGAATTTGATCTGAGTATTCATGTAATCCATATTTTTGGCATTATCATAACATTGAAATATAATATAAGTCTATTATTTTGAAAGCATATTGAGTTCCCCTGAATATGAATGTTATTATCATTATTAATCTAGTTGTTGTAATATAGTATTTGTAATGTTTGGTTTGATGTGATTATCATTCATTTACAACTGCAATACATTTTTTAAAAATGTGGCACAAACCTTGGTAGACCTGTAAATCATTACGATTAGAATCAATGTCTTGAATTTCATGTCCCTTGCCCTTGGCCTAACTTGAGTAAATCAAATGAAGCTACAAATTTTCAAATCAAGCTACAAACTTTCACAGTGCTCTTCGCTCATTCACTCTAGTAAATCAAATGTTGAATTGTAGAAATTACACACCACATATGTGTGATGGTCTTATCTTTCCTTGGAATGATCACTTAGAAAACTCTATCAAATGCTGGGGGAAGGGATATCCATTAAAGATTGATTATTTAGATTCATTGATCCTTGCAAGTGGAATATTATTTGATAGAACTGTCACAAATTCCTTGGACATAGACTACAACTTGTTTGCAAAGAAAGTTCAAGAGCATCGTAGTTACTTTCCTATTGAGGAGGAAAGTTTGATTGAGGAGGAGAATATGGACTATCATACTGTAATGAATACAAATAAAAAAGGATTTAGCTCATTGACTAAGAAAAATGTTCTTAGTACCAAGAATATTTTGACTGACTCAATAAAACATAATAGCTACTCCTCCAACTAGAAGTTTCTTTAAAAGGATCGTCACCAGATCCACTAAAAAAAGATTAGATATGTTAAAAAAGAAAGATTTGGCAAGCCCCAAATTCAATTCTACAAACCTTGGAGGGTAGGCTTTTGTAAAATAAAATCTAAGCGAGTTGCAAAATAGATATGGTTCATCAGTCAGAAAGAAGGATTCAAAAACACCCAATGCAAGAACTAGTGGTAGCTTTGCAGGCTAGATTTCACCAAGCAACATATTATGCATTCATTGTTTTTAATGTATTGAACAAAACATCTGTTCCATTGTTTTTTAACTTCTCTTGGTGTAACAGGGATTCCTTTGAATCATTTACATGTCCTTATTTGAAATCATTTTCTCATTTAGCTTTGAACTTCATGTGATATCGTTGTCCTGCAACAGTGACTTATCACCATTTTCAGTTTGTTTATACTGTCACTTCATTTTTTAACTATGAAAATCATTGTTTTTCTCATTATTTGGCTATCATTCTCCATTGTTGCTAGCTTCCATGACTCGTAATTGTGATAACAACATTTTCATTATGCATACATTAAGATTAGATGTTTAAAAGGAATAAAAAACCTTCTTTATACCAACATCAATCTTACCAATCTTCCACAACTTTTTCCAATAAATGAAACATGTATGTACCTGGTACATACACTATTTTTGTGGAAATTAGTGGCTTATGAGATGAAGCTAATTAATTATTTTCTAGCATTCTAGTCAAGGACTAGTTGAGGACTCTGACATACTGGAAAAATTGGTCAATAAATATAAATCACATTTAAAGTAACACATATTCACATTTCTTTAATTTCAAAGAAACACAGAATAAAAGTCCAACATATCACATCTTATACATGCCTGATGCATGATTGTCTAATGTTTGAGTGGGTGTTATATTTTAAAACCATTTTTTTTCTAGATGGCCTAAAACAACAAGTAGAAAAATTAAAAAAGAAACAATCCACATGTTTTATTTGTTCAAATGGAACTATATGGTGGATCAACATATCAAGAAATATAGTTCCATTGTAGTGAATCATTCTTTTAAATTTTTTATTCGTAGATCACTATTTGTTCCAAAAAAAAACTTTACTTAGAAAATGAAAACTATATTTATTAAATTAGCGAATTTTAGTTCATCCCATGTTTTCATAACATAGCAAAAACATTTGTGCATGAGAAGAACATATTTGGCTACTTCACAAGGTTAAAAAAAGAAAGAAATAAAGAGTAAAGGGAGCAAAAACTTACTTTCAATATAAGGAGAAGTTGAAGAGGACTCTAATAGAGATGCTATCCCATTAACATATTGGGATGATGAAATTGTTGAAAGTTTATTTAGTCTACTTTGTCCAGGTATAGACTTATCCTCCTAATCAAGTGTAGCAGACATACATTAATGTTCCTTTCAATGTCCAAAGCTCATTCTTAACTATTATGTTTGCAGTATTTAAAATTGAAGAAATGTCACATTGACCAAAAACTGTCCTCGAAGAACTACTAATGTAGAATTCATTTCTAGTTTCTCAAACAGAGAGACATGATGCAAATCAAGAAAGTAATCTCAAGTTTCATAAAGTAACCAAACAAAGCCGTATAGTCAACTCCTCATAACAAATTGCATAAATAAGCCTAAAAAATATGAGACAATTCATCACTAAGAGCTTTCTTGTGCATTTCAATAAAAAATGAGTATATGGACAAAAATTTATTTCATTCTTCATATTAATGCAAAGCAATAAACCTATTTTACTATTTCCCTACAAAGAATAAATCTAGTAGCAACTTGCAAAACTTTGAAGTAAGCCACTAGAAGGTGATCTAGAAACATATGATCACCTATTTCAACCTGGAATATGAAGAAAACAATGTTCTTAAATGATGTGTAACAAAATATTCATATTCATGTGGATACATGTGATAGAGTATTACAAAAAAAGGTTCCAAACTTGCAAAAGTGACATCATTTTCCCATCTTCTAGTGCATGTCATTTTTTCGTCGCATCCAAAATAAAATTTTGCCACTCTAAATCAAGAATGAATGTGCAACTGTGTTCTATATGCATGGACAATAGGTAGAGCTGAAAAAATGCACCACATTTACATTTATTTAAGAGGTCTATTAAGTTTTTAAAATTATAGACCATCATTGAACATTGCAACTCTAGCTACTATGGCCGAGAGAATGTCCTCACTAAACTAGCACATAGAAAGTCTTGATTTTCTTGCATGCTAAGGACATTACCCTTGCCTATAAGAGCTAAATTTACAATGTTCGTGATGGTCTATAAATTAAAATACCTAATTAAATACCTCTAACATAAGTGCAAACCTGTTGCATTTTTTAGCTCCACCTAATGTCATATGCATATGAATTGAGATTGCGTATTGAACTATGGCCTCCTTTTGCATTGCCTGAAACCAAGAGATTCACATAGTTAGTTGTCATGCAATCATAGGTTAATGTTGAGATTCACTTTGTTTCAAGAATAGTTTAATATTCTCTACTAATCAGAGCCAACCACATGAAGTTGTAAGCTCATTTTTCCCCACCCACCTAACATCTAAATTCCCAGTTAACATCTAAAATCTTTAAGAAAGGATCAATCTTTAAAGTACCTGGAAGTTGGGCTACTCTTAGGGGAAGTCCATCTTCCTTGCTCATGAACAATTCATCACAATTCTTTAGTGTTCCCATACATCTAACATGGGTACATCTAGGAATGTCCTCATCGCCTCCTACATAAAATGAATCCAATATTAAAAAATACCCCCTAAAAAAAATAGTTCAAGTGAAATAAACACATGAAAAATGAGAGATAAAAAGATGATCTGGGGGATATTTTCACCAAAAATTTAAGTATCTCCAAAACTCCAATAAATGGCATAAGTTTTAAGTCCTCAAAATTTTGCACCCAATGCAACTCGAACGGGTGGAAAAGGAGATCGTACGCAAAAGTTATAGCCACTCAAAGTTTGGTCAAATCAGGTATAGAGGTCGTCAAAAGGTGAAAATAAAATCATCTCAAAAGTGGTCAACAATGGATTTCAAATTGAAGATATCGTTGAGAGCTTTCCAGCAGCGTTCATTTCGTCAAAAATGGAGTTCGTATGCAAAAGATATGTTCGATTGAAGTTTGAGGTGGAAAATAATAATAATAATAATAATTTAAAAAAAAAATAAAAATAATAATAATAAATATTTGATAGCGGCGCCGGGTTTTGAACCTGTAACCACTGGCCCCTAAAATCAGGCCGGTGGCCATTACACCACTAGTAGCCTTTGAAAACTATTTAAGGAATATTTTATTTATTGTTTAGATGGTGCTAATTTGAGTTAAATGCTAGAGGTTGGTGTGGTGGTTGGAACCACCGACCTCCCTCTATTATGTGCATTTTCAAAACCTTCATTACCATTGCGCCATGCAAGTGGCTCATGATATCATTAGCACAAACTTTATTTAAAGTCTATCAAAGCCCAATTCTCCCTTGCCTAAATAAGGGCAATTAGTAAATAAGGACAAATTTATAAAATAGAAATGAGAGTCATTCCGAGGGAGACTGTTGTAAGGGTCTAAATATATTTTGCCCTATTATTAGGCAAATATTTTGTATAAAATGAGGGTTTAGGGGCCTTTTGAAGGCATGAAAATTAAGGGAGAAATGATGCAAATGGTGAGAGAGATTTTATGTATTTGGAGACTTAGTGATTTTTCCTACACATAGAGGAATTTTGCTGCATGTGCTTGAAGGGAATTGTCACAAATCATTTGTATTGATTTATTGGAGTTAATCGGATCGGTCCCCCTATTGGAGCTGGACCCGGAGACGTAGTCCTAACCAGATGAACTCCAAAATCAAATGTGTTGTCTCCCTATCTCTCTTTCTATAATTTCATTCTGTGTTTTTCTTAATTTCAATTACGTTAATTTTCTTTATTAAAGCTTTAAAATTAACTTTATGTAATTGGTTAACATTCTTTGTAATAGTCCTAGATCCTAGAAATCAGATCAAAAGAGGAATCCACCTACCAATAGGCTTTGTCATCTCATCTATGGCCATGCTACATGTTGAGTGAATTTTTTGACTCTGGAATATGTATATATAACTAGTGTTGGGACTCAAAGTTGCGTTCTCGATCTGAGTACCATTCCAAGTTTTTTAGCCATTTAAAGCACATTTAATGCATGTGTACCCAACTATCAATCTAAGGCCTAAGAGGTGTTTAATGTTTCTATCACCTTGCATTTAGCATATCCACTCATTCCATGAAGATAAACTACCATTTAGAGTCATTTTGTGAAGTTACATTTTGAGCAATGTCCAAATCTGCATTTTTGCCTAAGTGTCAAACAATGATAGGTAGCCTTGTTTGTAATTGAATATCTTGCACCCAATTATGTTTCATGACTCATCACTTTAGGTACATTTAGTACGCATGTTAGAGAACCTATGTTTCATATTTTAAGTCATTTTGACATGTTTTGAATCCCTCAAAGTCAGTTGTTTACTGTTGTACTGATGTAAATTGTTCAAAATTCTAGGAGGCCATGTTTGACTAGTTATAACTTTGAAACAATTGACTGAAATGAGAAAATTCATTTTGCATTACATTCTAGAGGTTAGACACCTACTATGTTTCATATTTGAGCTTATGACGAATCCATTTGATCAGTTCGAATGGGATTCCATATGCAATTTCTAAAGTTTTACTGTTGTCATAAAGAGCAGATTGATTAGTACCCCTGTTCGAAATGTCATAACTTTGAATTCATGATAGGTGAAATAAAATGGTTTGTATCACTGTGTTCTACTCTAAAAAATATTTAAGTGTGTAATTTTGAAAATCTTGATGAATTTGTTTGCACACTTTCCCAGGTCCATTCTGTTTGAGAAAATCTCTTTTCTGCTACTATTTCCAATTCTTCAAATCCAAATAGCCCACTTTGATCGCTTTCCAAATGTGCTCAATTATTCGTCATGAGCCCAAATCCTAGATTTATATTCTCTTCATGACAGTGAACTAATGCCCTAGTTTTCATGTCCTTAGGTGTCAGTTTGACCTATTTTCGAAGCCAAAATTTAATGCATTTTATGGTTTTCTGACATGTTTGCTCATAGGCAGTTCTGAAAAGGAAACTTTGAAGATCAATATCTTTTGACCCCAAAGTCGTTATGACATGATATTTGGCAAGGTAAGAGTATGCGGAACAAAGAATCAATTTTCTTGATTTCAAGGCTTGATCAGGTATTTTTGTTAGTTTTTAAAGCTGGTTAGAGGACCCCTTGGCACAAAATTGGCAACTTGCAGAAAGAGGTGAAATAAGTTTCAAAGTTTTATTTAGTGGTTGAGTTTGATTTTGAATTAGTATGATGGGTTCAGTGGATTAGTTTGAGAGGTTAGGTGTTTGAGTTCCATTTTTTTTTAGCTGGACCCACTTTGGGGCTCGACTAATTCTCATCAGATTGATCAAACATTAAGAGCTAAGGATGTTTTAAAAAGGGATTATGACACCTCTAATCAATTTTTTATTTATTTTTGTACTATGCACATGATTTTTCAAACCAAAAGAAATGTCTAGATTTTCACTAGCTTTGGAAATGATCAAAGTGGAGTTTACAATATTGATTAAGACTAAACACAATTTCAAAAATAGATGTGCGAGGTCATACATGCAGATGGACATTGAAAGAGAAAATGATAAGAGTTCCAGAATCTCCATAAGGTTGGAATAGTATTTTTTGAATAATTTAAGAGAGATGGATGGGTGGTGATTATGGGAGCCTTGCAATTATAATAGGTATTATTACACCAACCTATTAAATAAACCATTTCACACCATTATTGTCTTAAGAAAATACACATCTTTTGAAAATGAGCATTTTTAAAAATCGAGTTTGTTCAAAATATATTTACAATATATTGTCATGTGAACATATGTTTTCACCTTAATAATGCCAGGAATTTGATTTGTGAGAGAAGAAAGGGTAATCACTTTCTTCGTTTCCAACGTTTAGCTCAAATTGCATTGTGTCTCTCAAAAATATGATGACATGTAGTGTCTCTCATATCATGTATGCATTACTGCTATGTTGTTCAGTTTATCATATTTTTATGTTGATGCCATTTTGAGATGACAGTAGATCTATGATGATATCTGATTATCTGATATTTGGACACATTTTCTTTTTATGTTATGTGATGGATTTTATGCTATGGTTATTTACTTCATTCTTGTCTCTTTATGCTTTATGAAAACATGAGTGATGTAAATGGATTATCTAGGTATAATTGAATAAATGGTTAAATTAGTTATTTAATGCATTTATTGCTTCGGCTATGTTAGATATGCAGTTGCACTTGATCGTGTGTTTTAGTGTGCAAGAATTATATCCTTGGTAGTGAAACATGAAGTTAGTGATTCGACTATTCACATTTTACCAATGTTGTCCCTGTATGGTCAACATATCCTTATTTTAACTGTTTAAATTAAACCTTTTAGTGATTATTAAATCTAAACTCATTTGCACTATGTGATTAGACCAATGAATGTGTATGTGCATTTAGAGGTTTGCATTGTCATGAAAGTTGTTAAGTGATTTTCTGTGATTTTGGGTTTTCAAGCTTTTAATCTTATTGAATTTAATTTCTAGCAGCTTTACCTTAGGTGAATTCCTATTACAAGGAATAACCTATTTTCGTTTGGGTCGATTCAAAGTCTAGCTAGTCTAATTGGCTATTTTCCCTAATCAACTATTCACTCGAAACGTGAATAAGTATTGAAAAAGGGATTTGTTTTCTCACTTTTGAATTTTGAAATTTATAAATTGGAGAGCCTTTCTAAAATCCTCTTCCTCTTCCTGAAGGATAGGTTTTCTATTCATTTTGAGAGTTGTGAGCATAGGATCTTCATGAGGCTAATCTTGTTGGATCTGACTCGGGGAGACCTTGCTTTGTCGTCACTTTTGGTAGTATCGACGAGTCATTTATTTTATCAGCCTAATTTCAAATTTTTCCCTTTTTGCTATTAGGTAGGGCTTTCCCATTTTCTTGTTTTTGCTTCATTTCAACTTTTGTTTCTAGTAGTAGTTTGTTAGGAGGCTAAGAACTAGTGTTCCCCTCCATTTCTGTTTGTTGGTTATGCCTAGTTGGTCAGGTATGAACATTTTCCCTATTTTTGGGATGGGGGTTTGGGGTTTCACACCATTATGTTGGTCATTTTGCATACGGTGTCTAAACCCAAATATTATTGGATTTTTGGGGTTCTTGTACCCAAAGGCCAAATGGGTTTTAATTTTGAAGTTTTCCAATTTTTGGGGGTTTTACCTCATTTTGTGTGCCACCCTATTTTCTTAGGTTTTCTTGGCATGAGTTTGGTCGTGGACTTGGATCATCCGTTTGGATGTCAGTTAGACCATTGTTGCACTTTTATGTTGCATTGGGATGCATGTCACATCTATCCTCCCGAGTCTATTTTCAGTTGAGTGACTTTTTGTTTTGTGTTCTCCAGTCCTTGTGTTATGATCTTTGTAATGGTGGTGCACCACAAACGAGTATGTGTGCATACATTTTTTGGGTGACTTACAAGGCTCAATCTTCTATGGTACTTCTAGAAGTTATGATCATTGGGGTTAGGTTGGAAATTTGCATGCCTACGAGCACTCATCATTGGATGAGCATGGGTAGGGTAGGGTAGCATATGGAGGAGGCTTCTATCTCACAACCTGGTGACCTTGTCCCATAAGGTTGGAAAAGGAAGTTTTAATTAAGTGATAACTAAAGAAAACACTAGGTGGTAATAAAACTTAAGATAATAAAATGTGTGTGTGGGGCCATCCGTTGAGGAGTTGAAACGCATGATCCAAGCTTGGGATTGTCGATGCCAAGTGACTCTCCATGATGTCAGCCCCTACTTAGTAGCCCATTGACTGTTTGACTAGGACCTGTAGTATATACATTATCTATGTTCTTGGTTTTAGTCATCATACTGTCTGGCGTGTGTGTTAGCCAGGGATGTTGTGCTTTATGTGTGTTTGTGGTTGGATAATTATCTCCATCAACATGGTGGGAGTGGGCCTACAAGTTCCACGTGGTTGGGAGGCATAACTACCTATACCATTTTTGGGGATCAGTGCATAGAGACGATCTACTATCCCAGTGCAACCATTGCTAGATATTTTCACTTGGTACATCAGGTTCTAGAGTATGCTTTCTTATGATTTATGCTTTCATTGGAATGCTTGTTTATCATGTTTAGATGATGTTATTTTATTGATGCATTTCCTCTTTATGATGCTTAGCATATGATAGATGATGTTATCTACTTTGTAGGATTATCTTATGCTTTACTTCTAGCATGTTATACTTCCTTACTCTTATGTTGTATCACATTTTAGTAGTGGCATCCTCATAAGATAGCACTGACAATTTGGTCGGTAGTTTGGGATGTTACGCGTGGGGGATGGCTAGGGCCTACGATGGTCTTATGATGCTATTATGGTTGGGGGAACCACATAATTAGTTTGGTTGTTTTGTTCATTGCGATGTTGCTTCAGTTTATTACAATATTGTTTTAGTACACTGTGATGTTTCCTTCTGCACTTTCCCTTCACTGCTTGTTAGATGGTTAGATGCACTTTTGTCTTTCCATATAGTGTTCGAGCGCTTATGCCTTGAATTGTGTATCTGGTACTCCGAAGTGTGGAGGTTCTAAACTTTTTTTTACTCTTTAGTTTGTCCTTGGAGCATTTTATACATTTCCTAGGTGACCATGTCTTAGCATGGGGTGATACTATAAAGTGTTGCACACCCAAAGGAGTTCTATCATGTAATACTAGAAAATATCTCACCTCTTAGGAAGAAATGTTGTGTGATACTGGAAAGTATCACACCCGCTTTGAAGGAGTGTCATACAATATTGGTAAAGTATCGCACACCCTTTTGAGGAGTTTTTCCCAATCCCTAAAGTGTCTCACCCCTTCTAGAGAAAGGTCATACCATACTGGAAAGTATCACCTAGTATTTGCAAAAACTTGTTTGGGCGAACAACGGGCACTTTTCAATTGGACCAAAACTTTTTGGGAAGTTTTTTGGCTACCCTCTTAGGTGCTCTTCAATCCTTTGGCATTGTATTTTGAATTCAGAATGTTTTGATTCAAATTCAGTTATGCGTCTTCCATCGTCAATCATTTTGGTCAGTAGTGGTATTTGGAGATCCGTTGGTGTCAAGATGTTTGGTTAGTCTTATGTTGTGATCTTTGTGATCCATTTATGTTGTCTATCATGTGCATCCACACTTATTTTAAAAATAAAATAAAAATCTTGGCTTATATTTATCCTTGTTTCTAAGGATCTCTGGGCGGGGCATTACATGACATCCCCACAATGTAGAAGTGTTTTACCATCACAATGTAATTTGTAAAAGTTTGAATTAGAGAAGAATGAAATAAAACCCTCATAACATCATTTGTCAAGACAGAACATGTGGATGTAGGGAGTCTTCAATGTGAAATTGTCAATTTGGAACACACTATCACTACTGTAAAGAAGATTGACAAATGAGTTATGGATGCCAAGAGTTGTTCATAGAAGACTAAGAAGACCAAGCAAGGGAGCACACAAAACAATTGAAAGACAAAATGAGATATTTTAACATATTATGTGGCTATGCTTGTGAGATTATCCTTTGATGTGCTTGAGGTCTTCACAAGTGATGATCATGTGAGAGAAGCATCTTATTTCCTCTTTGAGTTTCTCACTCGAATTTGAGAGCTAGGAGGTTGCGATGACCCTAGTCAACAAAGAAAATGTAGTTGTTGAGATGTGCTATGTAAGGAGGCATCTTTAGTGCAAGGAAAAGGAGATGCATTTGGCACCACTCATGAAAAGAAGCTACCACATCACGCAAAGGGGAAATAAACCATTCTACAAACAGGAGCATTAGTGACAAGGTCCCTTGTTAAAGGCATGCAAGGATAAAGGATCCAATTTTGGAAGTTGCTAGATTCAATGCTACATCAGTCCCACCAAATGAAGTTTTCCCCAAACATGGTGTTGAAGTCAAGGAATGGTATTCGTGACCCTTGTAAACTATGTTTCCACTACCCTCTTTGTAATTCACGTTAACCGCCTTCTGCCTGTTAAGGATCTCAAGTAACAGGGCATCAAAGCAGTGGACATTGTATTTTGTGGTAAGGTAATGGAGTCAGTGGCTTGGGTATTACGTTTTTCATTGATGATAATGTTGGATGATTGGATGTAGTAGTGAATGGAGCTCCTTGTTCCTTCTTTACCAATCTTAATGCCATTCTCAGACCATCTGCAAGGATTCATGAAGAGTTAGCTGAGCAATTGCTTATATGAAGAGTTGTATACTTTGCCTAAATTTTTAGTCCCACATCATTGTTGTGGTGAGACTTTATGATCTTTAAATACCCCAATCTTCATATACTATATGTCTAAAAGGTTCCCACCTTTTGAGACACAAAGCCAGCTCATGAGGGGGCCACCTGGCCAGCTAGAGGATATCAAAAGTCAAATTTTGACCAAAACAAGTGGACAAATGATGTGGATTTCTGGATGAATAAGAGACTGACAAGTGACAATGACAAGTGACAATTCACAAAGTGACATGTGGCAATGGTCTCTAGATGGGCACAAAAATTGAGATGGCAACGTGGTATGGTCAGACAGGTGTCACAAAGGTGCATTCCCACATGCAACATCGTAGTTACTGACTGTGCATGCAAGAAAGCACCTAACTGACACATGGGAGTGGGCCCCAGTTGACGCTGACATGGCATGGGTAGGCTTCTGAGGAATTACATAGTGCTATGTGATGATGATGTAGCAAGCGCTAGATAAAGGATTTTTGGAAGATTGGTTGGAAATATAAATGCTGATGATATTCCTATTGGGGAGTACTACTATGATGATATGTTACATTCATGACTAAGTTTGTCATTGATGTCAACATAACATGTTTGATGTCTATATAGCATGTTTTCTGTGGTATTTGATAAAAGAACATCAGAAAGATCAAGTTGGTATAGATGACTAGTTGAGCATTACAACAACCCAAGGTTATGGGAGGCACTTTTGAGTATCTGGTATATGTAGTTAATGTTACAAGTAGAAAGGACAAGCCTAAGAGAAGCTATGTAAGTTTTGGTGATGTCTATTATGAGATAGAATTTACAGAGACATGCTCTGGTAAACTTGTTATATCTCTTAGTAGAATTGATATCTTGAGGATCAAGGTTGAGGACATGAAGAAGACATGTTGAGGACGATGTGCCTAAGCTCACTCATCATAATATTGTGTGTATGAAAAGTTATTTAGGTTGCAACGTGAAAGATTAAGGTTATCACTAAGTGTAACGTGTTCTTAATGTGGTCCTCTAATAATTAATTGAGAAGGACTGACAACCAACTCAGGGAATTATTTTATGGACTTAGTATAAAGGAAGGACATTTTCTATTATCAAGTAGTGTGATGGTATGACTTTATGATCGATGATAAGCAATAGAGAGTGAAGAATGCAAAGTTGAGTGGAGAAGTGTGGAAGTGAAGGAAACTTCATTGCTGAGGTTTTGCTGAGTGATCCGAGGTTTGGTATTTGGATCTGAGGTTTGTGACTTGATTTACAAGGTCTGACAGTGATTGGTCTGGTTGACAGGATAGAGGAAAGAACAAAGGAAAGAAGAAGATAACAGTAAATTACTTGTTTGAGCAATGAGCTCTTCTTATAGTTGAAATTGCATGTTTGGGCACTGGGCTCTTCTTGTATACATTATACCACAACTCTTAACAAGGTTGGCACAACTCCTAACAGGGTTGGAATCTCCTAATAAGGATTCAAAGTCTACTAACAAGGACTCATTATACTGAATTTTGTAATAGACTCCTAATGGGGTCCATCCTATAATAAGGAATATTTATATTAGTACATCATCTTGTGGGCATCATTCCCATTGGGGTTTTCCCTTTGATCAATGGTTTCCCTAGTCAATGTATATGGTGTGATTGTCAATGTGCATTGTATCATGGTTGTTGTTTACTTTGGTTGAATGGTTAAGTTTGTTTAATGAAGATAAATGTTTTAATTTTTGGATAACCGATTCACCCCCACCCCCCCCAGTTATCTTGGTGGACTATTGTTTCTAACAAGGATGACATGGCAGTGACCAGGCAGTTGGAGAGCTAATGAAATATTGACACATGTTAGATAATTGGTGGACCAATTAGGGGGTGCCACATGATGAAATGTCCTTTTATTGATTTTATATGATATTCCAAGCCTCTAATCAGATCTTTAAAATCAAACAACCAATATTTCAAAGATCCACCAATTTCTCAATAAACCCCAAATCGGGTATGCCCGAAATAGTGCCAAAAACTTCACAGCTTCACATATTATTAATAAATTTGAAAGTGGAATTTTTTAAAGAAATTTCAGCAGCATAACAGCCTAAAAAATGACATTTTCAGATCTGCATTTACATAACAGCTCCCAAACGGAGGATAAAAACAATGCTCATTGGGCTCCCGAAAACAACATAGAATAGTCCAAAAACACCACAAAAACACTAATAATATATCATAGAAGTATAATCATGATCAAATACATATATTCAGCTCTATTTTAACATCTAAAAGTCTAAAATACAGCAGCAACCCAAACTGATATGAAATACTCAACCGGAAACACCAAAATCTTACAAAAAACACACCCGAAAACCCACAAATCTGCATTGTTCAGCACAAAGGCAAACTCTGCATGAGCTTGCACATGGAATGGCTTCAAAATCCCATCCTTATCATTCCTAGAAACCTGAAAACTCCCATTCTTGGGTCTCCTTCTCCACAGGTTTGGCCGCCTCTGAAGAACAACAAAGAAATGAGCAAAAATCAAGTTCTGGAATCCCCCCAAAATGCCTCCAAACTCTTTAAAAGAGGGCATAACCCTAACTCACATCCAAGAGGGGTTAATAAAATATATTTTAATAATAATTTTCATTTATTAGTCCATTAGCTTCCAAAGATTATCCCCTTTTTTCGAAATTCACCTTTTTGGGCCTGCCTGCCTTAGAAAAGATTATTATTTTTAATTATTTGAAAAGGGACATGACAAGTCCTCCCCTTCCAAATATTTCTTGTACTCAAGCAATGGCTGAATGATAAACCAATCAATCCACCTAGATTCCAAATGTAGTCATGAACTATACTATTGTCAATTAACACAGGCTCCTGCAATATCCTCTGCAATATAACCAAGAGGAATCCATAATCAAACTGACAATTACTGCTCAACCAAACTCCAAAGTCACAACTTCCACAGTTAGAAACCCACGAGACACAAACTCTTAGAATATCAAAATCCAAGTAAAGTGGACAAACCAAACTTCCAACACAATAAATACCATCAATGCATCCCATTGGCCTATATAGAATGTACAATCCAACTCTGCAACAATGATGAATGCTCTCGAATGAAACTGTACCAAGTATGGAGAATCCACACACTGTACAACTCCTGCATTCTGTAGATCACCAGCCACTGTCTCATAACCATAACTCCCATGCACCCCTGATGGTGAAAAGCCATCACAAGATAAACAACAAGAAATGGAACCCAAATCAAATTTTCCTGCCATCAACTCCTCAACACAAGGATCAAATGCTAACTGATGTACATACCCTACAATATAATTTTGATAAAAAAAACCAACCTCAGTCAATAGCTCACCATAAAGAAGTAATACAACCCACTGTGACTGATCACCAGCTAAGTCAGGAGATGTCATAGCCAAAGGAGTAGAATCAATAACAACACCCGCTGAAGCATCACTCCAAAACTCCTGCTCTAAGTCATGTATTATCAAGCTGTCAACTACAAAATTTATCGCCCTGTTGTGCCCATCACAACTCTCATCCTAAGGCATCAAACTATCCCATAACTGATGATAAGCACTAGGAAACAAAGTACATCTCTGTATCATCATCTCATCAACATGGTCATCAAAGGTGAATTGATGAGCATACCTCACAATGTAATGTTGATAGAATGTGCCAATCTCAGTCAGTGGCTTAGATTGCAATCTAGATGTAACTAATTGCAATTGATCACTAACCAAGTTGGAAATGACTACTAGCTCTGAAGACATTGCCAAGGGATTAGTATTACTAGCAGGAACCATGCCAACTGTCGGCTCACCAACATCACACATGGTCTTTGATACAACATCTCTAATTTTCGTGCCATTAGTACTAGAGGTCACCACCATGTGAGGCATACCACAACAATCTACTGAAGCACCCAACTCAACTGAACCTAACTTTAGTGGGGATGAACCCGATATGCCAATGTTAGTATCAAGGATGGATGCATCCCCATCTCCACTATCTTTGAAAATCCTGACCATGGACATCCTCAAATCACCAGACACCACAACTTGTGACTGTACAAAATCTGGTAAAGACTTTAGTTGCTCTAATTCCATGGTCACCTTGGACAAATGAAACTGTGACTCCTTGAAAGCAAACTGTGTACTCTCAAGAATCTCAGAAGTCACCTCAAGCTACTGAGTAAGCTCACTCACCTCATCTTCCTTGGCCAACAATGCATCATATGCTGTACTACCCCACTCCATAAGATAATCTCTATCGGCTACCAACTACATATAATCCTATCTCAAAATCCAGAAAGCCTCCCATAAAGAGTGGAACTTTTTCAAGGAAAGATAACTGCCTCCCTGCTCATCACTAGTAGGAGAACCCCATCCATAAATTGCTAACAATTGACGAACATCATCAAAATGTTGGCAAGCAATACCAATGTCTCGCTCACTAACTCTCAACTGACTAGACACATGATGGCACTGGCTAGATTGTATCCTACAAACCTCCTTTGATGCACTATCTAAAGGAGTATCCTCAAGGTTACTGGTCTCTAGAGTATTACCATCCATATCACGCGAATCAACTCCAAAGCTCATATCAACATACGGAGTATCAAAAATTATAGCACTGCTATCCAACTCCTCTGTACCAAAAGAAACCACCAAGGAAACTAAGTCTTCAAAATTGGCCATTGCATCATCTTGGATGTCATCAATGCCAATATGATCCTAAGACTCATCTGTACACATTGCCAAATATGAAAGATCATCAACACATTCTAGCAAAAATGGTTGATTGGATATATGAACAAAGCCCAACACCAGTGTATAAAAACTAATACCAACATTGGATAAGCTCCTGGCACAAGAAAAGACAACACCGTGCACTCTGCTAATCAAATCCATGATAGCACCCAAACAATCACTGCTACCAAAAAGTGTTAAAGATTTCCAATCAACTGAATCCCAAACGCCAATATAACAATCTCGAGTCCATATCTGTAAACTATAATTAGTTGGTAACTCAAGAAAACTCCTCACCTGAGTAATATGACCAATACCAACTAATTCCACATACCTGTTTGACATTGTCCCTACATCCTAGATGTGAATGCAAGATGAACTTGCAACATTATCAATGACCACATATGATCTACTATTCGCAGAAAGCTAAGTATCAGGAGTGCAAGATGAAAGTAAACTCAATTCCATGCCATGCTTATCCCCATGTCTCTCCCAGTCTTGTAATCCCAATGGAGTATTCACCAAAGAAGCTTGAGTGTCCTCAAGCTTGTGAGAAAGCCTGTCAACTTCCTCCTCAAGGCATCTAAATAGTCTCCAACAAGGCTAAGAAGATGGTCACGATTTGATAGAAGATGTAAATAACTCAACTTCCTCGTTCCCATTCCTTCCCTAATTGCTTGTAAGTCAACACAAGAAGACTTTTCCTGAACTCCCTTATGTCTACCCTGTAACTGAATCATTTGAATGTGATCCTCTATCATATCTCACATCCTGTCATGATGAGATAATGAAGTCACAATACAATCTTTGTTCACCTTCAGCTTGCTGGACAAATCATGTGAAGTACTACCTGCCTCAACCTCATGTGACGAAGCATCTAACTATGCCTGGTACTCTTTCTCAGCAAAGTCATGAATGCTCAATGTCTGCTCATCTCTACTAGGTAACTCACCATCATGCACAACAACATCCTCATAATCATCATCTAAACCCACTACATCCTATGGCAGAGTAGAATCTGAGGCCTTTGCCTGGCTATAAGCTAGTTTCTCAAACTCCTCATGCAAGTTCTTGGTAATTGTGTCATCTGCCCTGTGAGAAAATATGCCAAATAGAAATTTGGTCAACTTATCCACCTTAGCTGGGATGGACAACATGTCATTCATCATACAGTGGTGCTCAACCAACTATTCAAACATGTCATGGCTTATTTTCCTAAGTTTATCTTGAATGTCTAAATAACCATCCTTTCTACTATTTTGACTTTAGATATCAATTGTCCAAGATTGTGTCCTCTGAGACTCTGTACTATACCTATCCATTCTAGATAAAGTAGAGTGTAACCCCAATAGGTTATAACTTCTTCAAACACCAAGAACTAATATGCAATTGATTAGAAGTAGCATGCAACCATAGATTTTGACATGCAGCTGATTAGAAGCAACATGCAACCACCGAATTCACCAAGAACTAACATGCAAATGATTAGAAGTAGCATGAAACCATAGATTTTGACATGCAGCTGATTAGAAGCAACATGCAACCACCAAATTCACCAAGAATAACATGCAAATGATTAGAAGTAGCATGCAACCATAAATTTTGACATGCAAGATTTGGGTAGTTGTCAAAACTGACATGCAAACTTCTACAAACCCTTAGGCTGGCAAGATCATAGCTCTGATACCACTTAAATATTCCTTTATTTATCTTTTATATGATATTCCAAGCCTCTAATCAGATCTTTAAAATCAAACAACCAATATTTCAAAGATCCACCAATTTCTCAATAAACCCCAAATTGGGTATGCCCGGAATAGTGCCAAAAACTTCACAGCTTCACATATTATTAATAAATCTAAAAGTGTACATTTTTGTAGAAATTTCAGCAGCATAACAGCCTACAAAATGAAATTTTTATATCTATATAACATTTACACAACAGCTCCCAAACGGAGGATAAAAACAATGCTCATCGGGCTCCCGAAAATAACACAGAATAGCTCGAAAACACCACAAAAACACTAATAATCTATCAAAAAAGTATAATCATGACCAAATACATATATTCAGCTCTATTTTAACATCTAAAAGTCTAAAATACAACAGCAACCCAAACTGATATGAAATACTCAACTGGAAACACCAAAATCTTACAAAAAACACACCCGAAAACCCACAAATTTGCACTGTTCAGCACAAAGGCAAACTCTGCATGAGCTTGCACATGGAATGGCTTCAAAATCCCATCCTTAGCCTTCCTAAAAACCTGAAAAATCCTGTTCTTGGGTCTCCTTCTCCACAGGTTTGGCAACCTCTGAAGAACAACAGAGAAATGAGCAAAAATCAAGTTCTGGAATCCCCCCAAAATGCCTGCAAACTCCTTAAAAAAGGGCATAACCCTAACTTACATCCAAGAGGGGTTAATAAAATATATTTTAATAATAATTTTCATTTATTAGTCCATTAGCTTCCAAATATTATCCCCTTTTTCTGAAACTTCACCTTTTTGGGCCTGCTTGCCTTAGAAAAGATTATTATTTTTAATTATTTGAAAAGGGACATGACACATGATGCCCAGGTGGCAGGTGACATGGTAGACCCCAACCAATGGTGTGCTGCCACGTGGTAGAGACAATCAAACTTGAGTTGACCCAAATTGAATTTAGCAAAAAAATTCAAAAATGCAGAAAATAAAATATTTTATTATTTTCTCTAGAATGACACGTACAGGAAGCTTTAAATCAAGAGGATTATATCCTAAAGTTTTAACTTTAGAATATGTTTAAATTTTTGCATTAAGTTTTAATGGCATATGCAAACTTATGAGGCTAGTCTAGCGACATGGTTTTCAAATAAAGATTTTGGGTGGCTTTGATGCACTGATATAACACTATTATATATTGTCGAAATTGGGAGAGAAATTTTTTTCTATTTTTGTGGTTTTTTTTGTACAGGAAGCCATATGTTCGAGTTATTCAAGGTTTTGTCTCATGTATCCATTTTTCAACCTCATTCAGTTAGGGCAGTTCAAATTTGATTTTTGATGAAATGGTGAACTGGATGAATACCAAAGTTAGTAAGAGTGCAGCCAGGGGAAAAAAATTTCACCTTCAAGTTAGTTTGATGAAGGTATTATTAGCATTTCAGATACATTTCAAATATTTTGTGAAAACAAGGGTTTTCATCATTAAGGAAGAGATATTTCAAGTTTGTTACACAACAATGATGAGAATCATATCAGATTTTAGTTGTAGAAAGATGGGAGATGGATTGCAACAATAGGGAATGAAGATTCAAGTGGACACATGTCACTTCTAGATCAGATCCAAGATTACATTCCTTTCATATATCTTTCTCTTTCTCATCCATTGTAAGGGTTGGTAGTTTTCATTGTGAGACTAGGTTGGTTCCAGTTTGTCTGTGAAACCGCATTGCTAGATCTAGAGTTGTGATTCCACCACATTATTCAACATTTCTCTTGTAATGAACAACAAGTAATAAGAATATAGATAGTTCTAATATGTTAGGTAGTTTTATGATTTAATTTCATGCATCTTTTTTTTTTTCAAGGAAATAAATAAAAGTGCAGCAACAAGTTAATCTTCTATCTGAGTTCTGTCTCATGTTCATGCTATTTTTGATCTTCAGTGATATATGTACAAGATGCATATTGTCCAGTTGCAATTTATTTCATATCGTATATATTGATATTGTTTGCTTGTGACTCAAGGAGTCATGTAAATGCTTAGTTTATCATCATAGGGTTGCAGATCTCATGAAGGGATAACGAAGGGATAGTTCTAATATGTTAGGCAGTTTTATTATTTAATTTCATGCATCTTATTTATTTGTTTTAAGGAAATAAATAAAAGTGTAGAAACAAGTTAATCTTCTATCTGAGTTCTATCTCATCTTCATGCTATTTGTGATCTTTAGTGATATATGTACAAGATGCATATTGTCCAGTTGCAATTTATTTCAAATCATATATATCGATATTGTTTGCTTGTGACTTAAGGAGTCATGTAAATGCTTAGTTTATCATCATAGGGTTGCAGATCTCATGAAGGGATAGGTCGAGTATGAGATTTAGAAAGATGTAGATGTTTGATTCACAAGGTGAATGGATAGATTAGGAAGTCCTGATGTATGGGTTATGTCAATGACTTTTAGGGATGTGTGTTAGGGGTTTGTGGGATTTTCCAATAGATAAGGCACTGACCAGCTATAGGATCAAAGTGTTATGTTGTTCATGTCTTGGTTTTGCTGAAAATCAACATCATTAGTCAAATATCTTTTCCCTTTCATGTTGAAGGAACTAAAAAGTGCTGCCCTCACTTGGCTTATCAAGTTCTTAGGTCATTTTATTAGTTATTTAATGTCTGGGATCTTTGCATAAGTGTTAGAAGATTAAAGGTTTCATCTTCTTTGTTAGATTCAAGTGTATGTTTTAGCACTAGTACCATATAAATGAATATGAGGTACACCCGCCTAGGTTTTTTAGAGCCTAAAGTAGAAGAAGGGTCTAGCCTTATAGTTGGTCTAGTGTTTGAAAGGATATGTTGTAGATGGGAAGTAGCTTCCCCTAGATGTATTATGTTCTCGTTAGGGTAATTTGAAACTGTGACATTTCAAAATGCCAACAAATGGATCAATTTTTCTATTGCGAGTTAAAATATAATAAGCATCTTTAAAAGATCACTTTGTATACATACATAGACATATACATATGTGTCTATGTATGTATATATACACATATATATACATATACATATATATATATGTACATACATACATACATACATATATAGAGATCACAAGGGCACGACAATGAAGTGCAATGATCAGAAGGGCATGGCAATGAAATCCTAGATCTCCATTGATGTCCACCAACATTTAGAACTCTCCACCCTTGTTCGAAGCTCTCCACCCTCTTTCGCACACAACTCTCCACAATTGATCAAAACAAATAGGGAATGATTAATGTCATATTTTCTATTTTGTTTGTTTATAATCCATAATCCATAATCCACAAGTTCTCTCTATATACATACACACACACACACACACACACACACATACATATGTGTGTATATCTATGTATATACACACATATATATACATATACATATACATATGTATATATACATACATACATACATACACAAATATACATACATATATACATGAATGCATATATACATACATATATAGATATATACATACATATATACATACATATGTACATACACACACATACATACATATATACAAACATATATAGACACACACACGTGTGTGTATGTATGTATATGTTAGCCTTAATTTTGAGTTGCCATATTTTAAACTTTCTTTGATTCCTTTGAAACCCTAAATCATACATCAAACAAACCCATCTTAGTCTCATGTCTTCTAATATCACCAAGCTTTGCATATAGAGGTTAATCCTATAATGTTTGTCGCAGTTCTCATTTCTTAAACCATTTTGATCCTCTTTGAACCTTGACTCAAAGTAGTTTAAAGTAGTTCAACCAAAGGATGTTGACACTGACCCTTTTCTATAGGAGGAACTCACTAAGCATACTAGGAGATGTTTGTTTGAACCTCTTAGAACCTCTTTAAACCTCAGTTCAAAGTAGTTCAAAGTAGTTCTATTACTAAAGGTTTTTGCACATGGGTGTTAATGATTCCTGAAGGACAACTGGTTCCTAAGAAATTAATTGAGATGTCAGAAGTAATGATTGAAGATCTTGTCTAATTTATTTTTGTTTGAGATGAAATCAGTTGTCATCATGATTTAAAAAGGCAATCTTTCATCTGGGAGTTGGATTATTTGTCAAAAATATTTAATTATTGCAAGGACATCCACAAAAGATGATCATTTAATGAAGGTGTCTTGTCATAGTTTCAAGTGTGCAAATCAAGCTGCAAGAAAATTGCCATGAATATCTTATTATGAGGTGGTACTTTCACTATTATGTCTCCTTTCCTTTTAAAGCATAAGTTTCTCACTTAATTGTTTTATCATGTGAAAAGGCGAATCAAAGGAGGAACAACAATATGTGAAGAAAAGAAGTCTAGTTTTCCCTCAGTGGATTACAGGTGAGAATATAAGAAATCTCTTGTTCTTTCTTCTATGTGTTTTGAAGAAAAAAGTAGTGTTGGGCTTTTATTTCCTTTGCTTAGAATGAGGTCTATTCTACATTTCTTTAAAAATATTTCCAGTTTAGAGTGTAAGAGGCCTATCATTTTTGATACTAATTTGGAAGGTGTCAAGGTTGAAAAGCTACAAGGAAATTTTCTTGAGCAACCTGATGAAGTTAATGGTTGTTTAGAGATTCTAACAAGTGGTTTAATTGAAGCTGTGACTTTCCCCCTTGCCCTTTTGAGTCCTGAGCTACTTTAGTTGTGCATTAATCATTATGATGTGAGAACCAATAATATTTTGAATAAAGATGGGGAACTAGTGTTGTCCATCTCTAGGGAAACTATCTCATTAGTATTACGTCTGCCTAAGTGTACCTTTGCTACTTTTATTCCTACCCAGTCTTTGGTTGAATATCAAGAAAATCCAAAAAAAAATTGTAACATGTTGGCTAGGAAATGGACATAGACTAATTATAAAGGTGGCTTGAGACTGCCCAAAATAATTACCAAGGATCATATGAAGCCTCATGTTCATGACCTCGTGGTTTTATTGCATCGGGTTAAAGGTCTTGCAGATGTTTTCCTTGAAGATTGGATGTATTGTTACATAGAGATCATCCTGAAAATAGAACAATTGTTAGATTGGGTGGAATTGATAGCCAATTCATTGAGAAGTCAACTCAAACACTCTAAGGTATCTAGAGAATATTTTTATATGTCTTCCTATTTGACCTATTGCATTGCATGTGTTAGAAATATTACTTCCCTTCCTCATGAAACTTGGAAGGAAGATGTAATTGTCCATCAATATTGTCCCCTACTCCAAAGGGATAGAGTGTTGGAAGATTTTAGGAAAACACATGATGTTCTGATAGAAACTATGCATTTGAACCCCAGAAAAGTACCGATACCGAGGATATCCTTGGAGACCCAAAAGCTAATTCAAATTTATGGGAGATATTTTTTTAATTTCCTAAGTTTACACACTTATGAATAGGGGGATTTGAAGAATAACCAATGAATTTTCCTTGGTATGCTTTAGCTTGTTTTATCATAGCTGAGATTTGTAGACAATTATTTTCGATGATTAAGGATAATCTACCTCAGGAGGAATGGGAGTCTGTTTTCCCTATCAAGCTTGGTTATTTAATCTATATCAATATGATCAATCCCTCAACAGTTGGAAGCAACTTTCTCAGCTTCAATTTTGGATCCTATTAGGGAAGGAGGAATTTTGACAGCAAAGGGTTTGCAACTAAAGTACTTGGTTTGAAGGGTCAATCACCAACGGTTCCTTATTTAAAAGATCTGTGGCAAGATTGGAATGATGAGAAAGAAGTGATAAAAATGGATCATTCAAGATTAACACTTCACAAATTAATTCTTTCAAATTTCAATTTCAATTGGAAGGGGTAGTTGAGGATGGATCGAATATTTTTGAACCAGGATGGGAAGAGGCAAGTGAACTAAGCAATTAGAAGTGGACTGGAGTCAGGGTGAAGAAGATGATACAAACTTGAGAACTAGATCTATTCTCACCCATATAGATAATTGGTTAAGGAGAATAAATATGAAAGTCATCAATGAAAAACAAACTGCAAAGTCCCCAAAAGTGGTTTCTTTCTCCGAAACATTAACCTCTGACATCCTAATTTCGTCTCATGTTGTAGGTAACACTTTGACTCCTAATAAGCAAAAAAGAACATTGTCTCCTAAACAAGTCACGACCCCTAGAATGAGGTCTAAGACTAAATATGAGGCATTCATGCAATAGGAGATTCAGAAGGAGAAAATGATGACTCAAGGACAAGGTCAAGGAGAAGAGCTCACCTTCTTGGATACTCAAGACAGTGATGCGAAGTGAATAGAGGCTCCTAATTCAGACCAGCCTAATTTCATGACTTCTCCCAGAGGAAATCAAGGGATGACTATTACTCCCACCATTCCATCATGGTTGTCTAATTCAATCAGCAAGAAGCGAAGCCTTTAATCATTGTCTACACTATTTAAAGATATCATCACTAAATATGCAACCCATGGTTCTACAAGTACAAAGATGAAGAGTGATGGGTGTTTGATCAAGGATCTAGTGATCGAAAAGGTAAAAACAAAGGTGGCTACCTACCAACAGAAAGATGAGTATGGAGAAATTGATGCAAAAGGTTTTAAAGTCACCACTATAGAATTGGGGTCCATCATAGAGACACTGGTAATCACTTCTTTAAATTTTCTACAGATCACATGCTAACTCAATTCGAAAGGGATAACAAAGAAAAGAAAGAACTAAAGGGGTTGGTAATCACTATGGATACTTTTATAGACTCTCTAATGAATTTGGGCACCCTTCCATTGGTTCAGACTCTGCAATCCTTTGATCCCAATTCATTAGACAATCAACAATTGGTTAAGCAAATGTAAAGGGGTAAATTACTCTCAAACATAGTACAAGAATGAGTGGGATCCATAGTTAAATAAGGTAGTAAATTTATTCTAGATTTTACAACCATGTATGTGAAAGGGGAGGTGTTGTTAGGTGAAATTAAAACCCTTGTGCCAGTGTGGGAAGCTGATCAAAATCAATGCCAAGCTATTATGTTCCAAGTCCATGAAGTTGAAAAATATAGAGTGTTGAAGTTTATGAACAAGAACCCCATGAAAACTATAGACTCATGCATTTTGTTCATCCTCAAAAGTAATATGGGTTGGAAAGAGTCAATTTATAAAGGAGCCATCAAAGAAATGTGATAAGGAGAAGTTGAAATCACTAGGATGCATAAAGAACTCCTAAAACATATGCATATTGTTAACTTTATAGGAATCCTATAGTTTGAAGATGACAACATGGACTCTGAGGTTTTAACCAAAAATTCCAACGATGTCATGATAGGAATCAAAGACAATGATACACCTACTTTTAGAGACTTCACCACCTTGGCCAACATCGAGTCAATGTTATATCTAAATAAGAACTTCATACCAAGACAAAGCCACAAGATTAAGGAGCTGAAGTGGCAAAATGATGCTTGCAGGTCAAAGCTACTTAGCTTGAAAAATCCTCACTCTCATGTGACACAGGAATTTACAAATGCCTTTACGATCTAGAAACTAGTCAAGCAAACCATGACAGATGGAGAAACGGTTGGCGAAGGTGTTTAGTTGAAGACAATTACCTTCTGTTTTGGTTTTCAAACTATTTTAAACTATTTCTTTTTCTCGTAACTATTTCCAACCGAAAGGCTGGGCTTTAATGGAGGCCTTTTTGGATTTGTAAAAAACTATAAATGCTAGAGCATTTGGCTAGGATAGAGTTAGATTTTTAGTAGCCTAAGAATACTTTGATAAAGTTAGTACTATTTTAAGTTAATTATGTAGAAATAGAAATAGACAGATAGTAAAATATATGAAGATCCTCTAGAAATGACTTTGTGCTAGAGAAGTCTTTTGAATATGTATGTATGTATGTATGTTATATCTATCATATTTTGCTATGTTTTAAAACTTAATGTTTGAAGCAGAATCAGTCATGGTTACTTTGTGGGTTGTGATTCTTAATTCTGTATGATATCTACTGCTATTTCTTTTCTTGTTCATTTATATTTATCATTCCCCAAGATTGGTTTGAGTTGTTGTAAAGTTTAAGTTCATAGTTAAATCTTGCTTACTTGTGGAAAGACTGCGAGCTTTTCATTAATTGATTTTCAAAATATGCAATCTATTACCTCAGTACCCAAGAGTACATGAGTGTCCCTTAAGCACTTTCTAGAAAAAGTGTGCATTAAGTTAATTTTAATCTTTTTAAATTCATTGATAAATTATTTGTAAAGGGAGCTATACCTATAAAAGTTCAAAGGGAAATGAATAACGCAACATTTATCCAACTGTTGTGAACTTTATTGAATTTTCTACACTTGGGCATAGATTGGATTTTTGTTTTAATAGGAAAAGACAATCTGTTCACCAATAGTATATATACATATACATATGTATACATACATACATACATACATACATACATATATTCATTTTGATTTTGTTCAAGGGAAGCCTGTCAATGCTATAGACTCTCTCTGGTGCCTTAAATTTTGATCAAACTTCTGAATATCTGCTTTTACCATATCTAAAATCAACTTCACATTGTGTTGTAACTTTGGCATAGGTGTTTGATCCTTGATAGCTTTCATTTCAGCATTCAAGTTTTCAAGATTGGTCAACACCCTCATGTGCAAACCTCTCATGTCAAGCACTTTCTGTATTGTTTCAACACCATGTTTATGCTTCTGAGCTAACATTTCTTCAAGTGCATTTTCTTGTAAAACATTAATTTTTTTGAACAATTACAAACTCCTAGAAAGTGCATTTTTTTTTTCTATTATCATTGATGGTCTTCCCTTGAATAAAATAAAAATGAAGCTATAAATGTATGTATGTATGTATTTATGTATGTAAGTAAGTAAGTAAGTAAGTATGTATGTGTATATGTATGTATGTATATATGTATGTATGTATATATGTGTGTATGTTGTATGTATGTACATAAAGTGCTTAACAGTACAGAAAGTACTTGACATGAGAGGTCTGCAAGTGAAGGTGTTGACCAATCTTGAAAACTTGAATTCTGAAATGAAAGCTATCGAGGATCAAAAACCTATGCTAGAGTTACAAAACAATGTGAAGTTTATTTTAGAAATGGTAGAGGCAGATATTTAGAAGTTTGATCAGAATTTAAGGCAAGGGAGAGAGAGTCTATGGCAATACACTAGAAGGAGAAGGAGCAACTTTAGAAAGAGAATGTATGACAAAAAAAATAGCTATACAACATAGATGATATTATGAGAGCACTGGATAGAATCCAGGAAAGTGTTGCAAAAGGTACTATGACATTGGAATCACTTGCAAGTGTCTTTGAGAATTTACAGTCCAAATATCAAGAGGACTATAAGTTGTGCAATTTATCATGTATTGCATTTGCATTTGCTTTGTCATTGCTTATAAGAGTGTTTCAAGGTTGGGAACCACTTCAACATCCTTTGCATGGTTTATAGGCAATGTCATTATGGTAGAGGCTTCTACAAGGGAATGAGCCTTGTGATTATAGCATTTACACATAAAAAAAACTTGCTTCTTCAACTCCATACACTCAACTCTTCACTAAAGTTATTCTTCTAGTAGTGAGAATAGCTACTTCAAATTCCTAGGAGCCAAGGGACCCTAGACCTATGCTAAATTTTTTGAAGACATGGGAGAAGTTACTATCGGCTTCAGTACTTCACAATATTTTGGATCATATAGTGATGCCCAAATTAATAGCAACAGTAGATACTTGGGATCCTCGCAAGGAGACTGTGCCAATACATGCATGATTACATCCTTGGCTTCCATTATTGGGCCAATTTATGGAGCCTTTATATCCAACCATTCATTATAATTTTGCGAATGTGCTTTATTCCTGGCATGCAAGTGATGCATCATCATATGCAATTTTATCACCTTGGAAAACTGTATTTAATCCTACTAGGTAGGAACAACTGATTGTTCATTTTATTGTACCTAATTTGATGATGGTTCTATAACAATTTTTAATCAACCTAGCTAATCAGCAATTAGACCAATTTAACTAGGTTATGGCTTTTTTCTCTCTAAAAATATCTGCTATGATATGTTCTTGTAAAATTTCTTGCAAACTCTGCCCATTTTCCCTAGACTGCATTATATTTGTGCAAGATCTTGAGGTAAGTCACTTAGCATAGGTTGAATGAGTTTTATTGTTTTATTATTTGGATTCTGGAATATGTATGTAGTTGAATCAATTTTTCTATTGTGCTAAGATGTAATAAGCGCCTTAAAAATGATATATATATATATATATATACAGACATACATACATAATACATACATAGACACGCACACACATGCACACACACACACACACACACACACGTGTGTGTATGTATACATATACATATACATATGTATATATATGTATATACATACATGAATAATTACATACATACATACATACATTTATATCCATCTACCACATCAACACAACTCCCATTTCATATTGATTACTTATTTGGACTATCTTTCTCCCATTGATAAGTTTTGATAGTGATAGAGAACTAATTATCTTAGTTGTTGATGAGAACCAATAGACATTGTTGTCTAGCTTAGGGACATTAAGAGAAGATATGGGTGCAACGAAGGAAATTTCATAATTTGTGTGTCATTTATGCCTCTTCAATTTAATTTTGTTTGAGGGAAGCCCATCAACGCTAATAGAAAATAGCAATGTACTTTCTAAGAGTTTACAAGTGTTTAATAAAATTAATTTTTTACAAGAAAATTTAGAGAACTATTAGCTTAGAAGCAAGAACATGGTGTTGAAATAGTACAAAAAAATGCTTGACATGAGAGGTCCACAAGTGAGGATGTTGACCAATCTTGAAAAAGTGAATGCTGAAATGAAAGCTATCAAGGATCAAACATGTATGCCAGCATTACAAAAAAATGTGAAGTTTATTTTAGATATGGTGGAGGTAGACATTCAGAAGTTTGATCAAAATGTAAGGCACCAGAGAGATTCTGTGGCAATATACAAGAAGGAGAAGGAGCGGCTTTAGAAAGAGACAGCATGACAAAAACAATGACTAGACAACATAGAGGATATTATGGGAGCATTGGATAGAATCTAGGAAAATGTTGTGATAGGTACTATGACATTGGAATATCACTTACAAGAATTTACAATTCAAATATCAGGAGGAATACAAGTTGTGCAATTTTTCATGTATTGCATATGCATTTGCTTTGTCATTTCTTATAAGAGTGTTTCAAGGTTGGGAACCACTTCAACATCCTTTGCATGGTTTAGAGGTAATGTCATTGTGGTAAAGGCTTCTGCAAGGGAATGAGCCTCATGATTAGGACAGTTACACAGAAGTATAACTGTCTTCTTCAACTCCTTACACTCAACTCTACACTGAAGTTATTCTTCCAGTAGTGAGAATAGTTGCTACAAATTCCTTGGAACCAAGGGACCCTGAACATATGCTATGTTCTCTAGAGACATGGGGAAAGTTATCAGTACTTCATAATATTATGGATCATATAGTGATGCCCAAATTAACATCAACAGTAGATACTTGGGATCCTTGCAAGGAGACTATGCCAATACATGAATGGTTACACCCTTGGCTTCCATTGTTGGGCCAGATTATGAAGCCTTTATATTCAACCATTCTTTATAAGTTGGGGAATGTGCTTCATGCCTGGCATGCAAGTGATGCATCTACATATGCAATTTTATCACCTTGGAAAACTATATTTGATCCTGCTAGCTAGGAACAATTGATTGTTCATTTTATTGTACCTAATCTAGTGACAATTCTATAGGAATTTGTAATCAACCTAGCTAATTAGGAACTAGACCAATTTAATTGGGTTATGACTCATTTCTTTCTAAAAATATCTACTATGATATGTTTTTAAAAATTTATTGCAAACTCTGCCCATATTTCCTGGTCTACATTATTTGTGTGCAGGATTTTGAAGTAAGTCACTTAGCACAAGTTGAGTGAGTTTTATTGTTTTATTATTTAGATTCTGAAATATGTATGTAGTTGGATAAATTGTTTTGTTCTGCTAAGATGTAATAAGCACCTTATACACACACACACACACACACACACACACACACACACACACACACACACAGATATATATATATATATACATATATATATATATATATATATATACATGTATATGTATATGTATATATATATGTATATATACATATACATATATATATGTATATATACATATACATATACATGTATATATACATATACATATACATGTATATATATATACATATACATGTATATATATATGTATATGTATATATACATATACATATACATACATACATACATACATACATACATACATACATACATACATACATATATATATATGTATATACATATTTATATATTTGTATACATGTATATACATATATATACATTTATACAGATATGTATACATATATACATGTATACAAATATATATATATATATATATATATATATAAGTCACTTAGCACAGGTTGAGTGAGTTTTATTGTTTTATTATTTAGATTCTGGAATATGTATGTAGTTGGATAAATTGTTTTGTTATGCTAAGATGTAATAAGCACCTTAAAAATATCTTTATATATATATATATATACATACATATATATGTATGTGTATATACATACACATATATGTGTATATACATACACATAAATGTGTATATATATGTATACACATATATGCGTATATATATACACACACATATATATCTATACATATATATATATATGTATATGTACATTATATGTATATGTATCTATATATACATATACATGTATATGTACATGTAGATATATATAATGTACATGTACATGTAGATGCATAAATACATGTACATGTACATGTAAATGTATATGTACATGTAGTATACATATACATGTATATATATACACATATACATCTATATGTATATATATACATGTACATGTATATATATACATGTACATGTATATATATACATGTACATGTATATATATACATGTACATGTATATATATACATGTACATGTATATATATATACATGTACATGTATATATATACATGTACATGTATATATATACATGTACATGTATATATATACATGTACATGTATATATATACATGTACATGTATATATATACATGTACATGTATATATATATATATATATATATATATATATATATATATACAAACATACATAGACACACAAACATGTGTGTGTATGTATACATACACATACACATACATAAAGAGAATCTTCTCTATACATACATACATACATACATTCATAGACACACACACACATGTGTGTGTATGTATATATATACATACATATACATAAAGAGAAGCTTCTCTAATCACCTGTTATGAGAAATATAAAGAGATACATGTTTAGAAGGAAAAGAAAAAAATATTTACATAGGTACCTCTTCTCCCCTTGAAGAAAATCACAGAGCAAGGACATGAAGCTCACAAGGACACAACAATGAAATGCAAAGATCACAAGGGCACAACAATGAAATACAATGATCACAAGGGCACAACAAAAAAATCCTAGATCTCCACCAAGGGCACAACAACAAAAGGAAAAGATCACAAGGGAATGACAATGAAATGTAGTAATCACAAGGGCACGATAATAAAATCTCCACCAATGTTCAGAGCTCTCCACCCTCTTTCACAAGCAGCTCTCTACAATCGATCAAAACAAATGGGGAATAATTAATGTCATGTTTTTTCTTTTTTTATAATCACGCTGATGTCACAATTGTGATGCCAATGTCTGTATTGCAATGACATCAGGGATAATTACAAAAAAGAGAGATGAAAATCACCCACAAATTAACTACCATCACAAATTGTCGTCATAATTTGACCCCAAATATTGTAGTGACACACCATTTCTACCAAATAATAAAATCTAGATACAAATGCAATCTTTTTATTTTGTTTTTAGAAATTTTGTATTCTATTATATTTTTGCATTTCAAGTTCTAATTTAAGATAATTTAATTTTTAAATTTTGAGACAAAATAATAAGTAGTTTAATCATGAATCTAAAATCAATATTTACATATAAATTGATTATTACTATTTTTAACTTTTATTAAAAGCATGAATCATTGTCAACATATGTGATCATAAAAATAATGCAATTTCAAGATCTTTCATAAACAGCATATATTTGTGAGCAAATGACATTTGCAAAGAGATGGATACATGTTGAATTAGGATGATATGCTTCAAATGTACTAAGTATTTCCATTGTATGTGGTATGTGTGTTCCAAATGCAACATCATCTTAGATATATATATATATATATATATATATATATATATATATATATATATATATATATATATATATATATATATATATATATATATATATATATATATATATATATATATATATATATATATATATATATATATATATTTGATAGAAGCTATCAAACATCAACACTCCCTCTTAGCTAGGGAGGCTAAACAAAAGACATATATTACACCATTGGCAATATTGTAAATATTAAGGATATCTCGTTTGATATCTTGAAAGTTTTCCACCATTTGATATTGCATTCAATATCACAATAATTGGCCTCTCAAAATATCAATGATATTTGCTAACTACTTAAAAGGTTTTGATATCACATCTGATATCAAGAGTATTAGCCTCCCAACTTATCAATGATATTCACCAAGTACTCAAAAGGTATTAACATCACATGTGATATCAAGAGTATTGGTCTCCTAGAATATCAATGATATTCACCAAATACTCAAAAGGTTTTGGTATCACAATTGATATCAAGAGTATTGGTCTCCCAGAACATCAATGACAGTCACCAAATACTCTTTGAGTAACAGCCTTCCAGA
Organism: Cupressus sempervirens; assembly: GCA_028749045.1. Classification (NCBI taxonomy): domain Eukaryota; kingdom Viridiplantae; phylum Streptophyta; class Pinopsida; order Cupressales; family Cupressaceae; genus Cupressus; species Cupressus sempervirens. The sequence goes on along the minus strand of CM053789.1, from coordinate 760,249,936 downwards.
ATGTTGAGATGTAGGACATTCACCATATAATCAATTTGTTTAATCTCATAATACAAGTTATTATAAGATCATCACCTTACAATAACTTTCGCAAAAATAAGTGATATCATTTGGAAGTCATCACTTCCTCATGATGTACACAAGGGGTAGGCCCATTAAAATCACGTAGACACAAGCTATATTTATGAATCAAAGTCCTCCTAATTATTATGATTTATTGATCACTGGAGAATCCATCTCAACATGGTTTACTCCCTCTGAATGAATACAACCAAGACCACTGAAGGTTGACTAAACCATATCCTTTATCTACTCCCTCTCCTTCAATGTTTCTTCTAATGAAATGTTTAACTCCCTCTAAATCTCAATCTCCCTCTTCCTCACATGAACTTTACTTAGTGATGTTTATGTTCCATGTATCCTTAATGTGGAAAGCAATTCACACATGAGTATAATCTTCTTTGATGGTCCCTTCATGTCACTATTGCATTCGTGCATAATTAGAGACATTAGGTGATATAAGGCACTGGAACCTTGTTACTCTCCTAGCCTATATAGTTCGGCTTGATTTCCTTCTACTAATCTATGAATACATGAAAAATGACACCCTCTATCAAGCCTTATTGAAGGTTGGAGAAGGAACATTAGAGTTATCATGGTTCATTTGTCATAAGATTGCCATGGGAATTATTGCCAATCTCCAATACTTGCACTTCCACAACACAACATAGATAATTCATGGTGATCTCAAGCTAGGAAAAATCTTATTTGATGAGGATTTTGAGGCCCACGTTGCTAATTTTGGCCTTGCCAAGGTGCTTCCTAAAGCAGCCACACATGCTACCAGCTCAAATGTAGCAGGAACGGTTGGGTGCATTGGTCCTAAATATCATCAGACCTTGAAGTTAATAAACACATGTGATGTCTATAGTTTTGTGGTTGTTCTTGTTGTTTTAGTTACAGGCAAAAAAATTGTATGACGACTTCTTCCAAATGATCCCGCAGGCCATCATTTTCCCCTTCCCACAATCATAACATTGATGCCTCCTCTATTGATGATCTGCTTCACAAGGGCTACCTCCTTTCTCTAATTGAAGGACTATACAATTTTACACCAATGAATTCAAAATCTCTTCAAGAATGTCTTGAAAATAAAATTGCCCAATCAAATATGAATATTTGGTGCAATCAAAGAATGTAGTGTCCAATAATTGAATTGACCACTACTACATCCACAAATGATATGCATGAAAATTGAATATGCAACCACCATCATTGTTTTAAATGATGACTCAAAATGAGAATCTGTGGTCTGCTTTACCAAATGCTACTAACTGATCACAAGGCCTGATCTTTAACATTGCAACTATCAATGCCTCCTTAGTCAGGTAAAATGTAGTTTCCACAAGTAAAGGATGGTGTTGTCCTTTGTGACACATTAATCACCACAAATAGATATTGTAATGCATGGATGCTAATAAAATGATGGTGATCATAAAACAACCATTAAGACCTCAACCAACATAAATACCAATCGTGCAGTCATACCTTAAAAAGTAAACCAAGACGAGTCTATGATGCACTCAAAATTATTTTCATGTGCTTATGTAGAGTTTCTTTGAACTAGTGTCAGAACATTTCATATTGACTAATAAAATAATTAATGTCTGTAACTGTGCCATTGTAGACATAGTAATTGTAGTGTTCTTCCTAAGTGATGAAGTCATCAACCTCCACATTCATTAAATGTTGGTTATGTCGATACCCTCATTCTATCGATAGAAAGCATATATCTTCCAATTTCATATGTACAATCTTGACAAGAAATCTTGACTAAAACAATGTATTTTTCTCATATCTATATCACCCTTTACAACAATCTTAAGCCAATCTTTGAACTGAGTTGATCCCTAAGATCGAGTTTCTCTAATACCATGTTGAGTTAGGAGGATCTGCTGCAAATGTATTAAGGATTGCCATTGAATGCAGTATGTGTGTTCCAAATGTAACATCCTCTTAGATTTATATCAGATAATTAATATAATAATAATATATTTAATCGTGTGTGTGTGTGTGTGTTTATTTGATAGAAGCTATCAAGCATCAACAATAAATTTGGAAGTCAATTCTAGCTCATCAAAAATGATTTGAACATGAAATTTAAACAAACCTAGAGTTGCATGAAATTGAGGAAATATTATAACTAATGTGATTTAGTTATGTTTACACTTCTTTGTTGCCATGCACGTATTACCATTTCCATTTGTTTCCTCAACTTCTCTATAATCTATATGCATGCATTTTGTAACTACTCACTATGTATTTATTATTATGTTAAACTTGTCAAGCAACTCAAACTAGTATATAATCTTGTGGCATTATAATCCTTGCATATATGAGAAAAAATAATGAACATGCACAAAAAGAGCAAATAAAAGAAATTGGTCATAATAAAAAAATCCAAGAGAGCCTTGATAATGTCAAAAATGAGAGAAAAACATAGGTTAATTAGTAAATTATATAGGTTAAATAGAGGAAAAATTAGGAACTTATGGAGAAAAAAAAAAAGAAAATTTCCCACAAGATAGACAATGGTAAAGGAAACTTCAAATTTTTAAAATGATTTTTTTACATCAATGAAAAATCATAAAACTAAGAAGTCTTACAATATTTACGTCAAAGAATTTTTTTTTGGGAGCAAAGCTCCCACAATTAAGCCTATCGTAGTATTACAAAATAACAACCATAAGGATATCTCAAAATATTTCCACTATTTGATATCAGATTCGATATCATGAGTATTGGTCTTCCAGAATATCAACATATGATATTCACCAAATACCCATATAATGCTTGATATCACATTTGACATCAAGAGTGTTGGCCTTCCAGAATATCAATGATATTCACCAACTACTCAAAAGGTTTTGATATCAAGAGTATTGGCCTCCCAGAATATCAGTGATATTCACCAAGTTGTCTTTGAGTAATGGCCTTCCAGAATGTTGAGATACAAGACATTCACCATATACTCAATTTCTTTGATATCATAATACAAGCTATTGTAAGATTGTCACCTTACAATAACTTCTACAAATACAAGTGACATCATTTGGAAGTCATCACTTCCTCATGATATACACAAGGGGTAGGCCCATTAAAATCACATAGCCACAAGGTATATTCATGAATTAGAGTCCTCATGAGTGCTACAATTTATTGATCACTGGAGAATCTATCTCAACATGGTTTACTTTGACCGAATAACATCCTTTGTTTTCTCCCTCCTCTTAATCTCAATCTCCCTCTTCCTATAGTAACATTCTTGAAGGAAAAGATCAAGGCATATAGATCCTTTATGTACGAGTTTGATGCTTATGTGTTTGGCATTGAGGATTGACTTTGAACTTTTCAAGGATATGTTTTATTGACTGATCATTATCACCAATGGCTATCCACATTTTTTTTTCAAGTCATCTTAATATCTTCCTTGGGTGTTTGGCTATAAAAATTTAATATTTGTACTTCTTAGCCTTTGATATAGGTTGATCTTCTACATAAGACTCTGGTTACCATATGTTTCAACCTGTAACTTATATGTGGGGAATTTTGCTGTTGTTAGTTAAGGACCTTTGCAAACTAGTTTAACTTCCTTTCCATGAAATTTTCAGAGTAGGTTTAGTCAATGTCTTCCTACTTTCAATGCCCCTATCTCTTTCTAAGTTTGATCTAT